>JAEIGD010000001.1:0-600000 GCA_018903425.1 Zaprionus nigranus | reverse complement strand
TTGCACAGTTTCCCTTTATTCTACAGCATACTTTTGTGCGCAGCTCGCATTGTTTACACAATTTCATTGTTTATGTTGTTGATAATGCCTGCGAGGAAAGAGAGCGACAAAAAGCTGTAGACAATCGAAAGCAGCCCCTAAAAAGAGAGGCTCGCTCGCTTTAAAACACAATTTAAATTCAGGGAAAGTCACAGCGGAGACCTGATGCACAGCAAACCCAATAATCCAATGCGGTTAAAGACGCTTACGACCTCTCTGCCAGTGTCTAAGAGTGCGTATCTCTACGTGTGTACGTCTGTCTGTGTGTGTGTCTGCGTATGAATGTGTGCGTGCCTATGTGTGACTGTGTCAACAAAAACCATAAAGCGCCATCTCTTAGCCGTCCAAGTGGCTGCCTTCCGTCTTTGTCTTCCTTCTGTAAAACGGTCTCTTTACCGTAATCTTGTATACCCTAGACTGAGAGTACTTTTAAAGGTTGGAAAAGACGAGTTCATGATCATGATCTTCATATCATTTGTATTATTGAATTATCAATTTACAAGTATTTAACTGCTTTTAAATAAGTAAAAAATTTTTAACAAGATTTGCACTTTAAAGTGTGTAATATGTGTCGGCTGTTTGGTATATTCGCTGTGTGTGAAGCTGATTTAGGTCGTTGTCGTTGGCTCTTTTGTCTCAGCGTCTCTCGCAGAACATAGTCAGTGGCAAAGTCGCAATGGTGTGTGTCTGTGTTTCCAAGAAAAACTGACCCGAATAAACGACCAAAAAGAAGAGAACGAAACATTTAATTTTATTTTAGAAATTTGTCGTTTTCCTGACAGGATAATCCCTTATAGCTGGATTTCTAGCTTAAACTGTTGCCTTTTAATTTTGAATTAATTGAGAATTTGTATTCTCTTCTTCAGCCATTCTTGTGGCTGGCCAAAAGGAGGGACCATTTGCATTCAGCTTCGGCGGTCCAGAATACATTTATGCTGTAGCAAAATATATCCAAAACTAGACGCAGTAGAGCAAAGCAATTAGAATCACAGTCAGGGGTGCATGGTGTAGTCAAATTCTTAAGTTACGGTAGTTTTCTTGAATAAAATGTTCTTTAAATACATAACCTACTTTTCTATTTAAGTTTATATTAAGCGAAAAAACAATTTTATAAGCAAATAAAAGCTGAAATCAATAAAGCCCACCTGAGTTTATAGCATCTTGCAGTCAATTTGTTTGTTTGCTCAATAGTGTTGCATACTTCTCAGCGCAGTGCAAAATGGTTTCCACCATAAGACGAAAAAAGAACGGAGGATGGTAAGAAAATTTTCATCCGCAGCAGACAAACCCAATTAGGTTTCATGTTGATTTAAAATTGGCTGACAAAAAGTTTTCTGGTGTAGCTGCTGCAAATGCAGCAACTACCTCAAGCGAGTTCGGTTCGGTTATTGAGGCTACGTTTCCGTCTCTTCCATCATTTTTACTTTGTGGTTCACGCAAAAACAAAAACTGTCTCACGTCAGCAAGAGAATAAAAGAGAGACAGAGAGAGAGAGAAAACTCTTCTTCAGTTCTTTGGCACAAATCAACTTCAGTTCACGCAGCTGAGACAAACATTTCTCTCCAGAAAAAGGCAATCAAATAAAACCCGAACCCGGCTGTCAGACTGGAACATTGAATCAAAAAATTAAACTGCTCCAAAGTGTTCAATGTCAAATTGTTCCTACCAAGCGATTCTTTTCTATATCGTCAAAAGTTTCGTACACGTTTTGCATACGAACCGTATAAAAGTTTAACATTTATGGGAACTCTTTTTGGAAACAGAATGAGAATCCAATTAAGCGGACAATTGGAGCAAAAAGATCTGTATGGGGTGAGTGTGCGTGTGTGAAACATCACACGTACAATCGTGTATGTATGTACAATGTACGCATATGTAAGCATATAAGTCCAACGTGCTGCCGAGTAGCAGACGAACAAATGCTAGATTAAAAGTTGGAAAACTCTTTCACTGATTATTTTTTGAAATTTTAGACTTTGAAATAAAATTAATTTTAAACATAATTTTCAAGTGGGACTTGTTTTTTTTTACATATAAAACAAACTTAGTTTTTTCATTAAATTTCAAAACAGGCTGGCATTTTAAAACGGTCTTTTCTGTAAAGTTATAAGCAGATTTGAGGGCAAATGCGGCGTGACTGACAGCGCAGAGCATAAGCGAGACAACCAAAACTGCTGGTGGGAATACATAAAAAATTCGTGACGTGACAGTGAAATACATTTATTGCCTGTTGTGAGACGCTGTTCACACACATACACTTACACGAACACACTCGCAAATGTGAACCCACACATAACTTTTTCACTTTTTTATCAGACTAATTAAAAGTTATTAAATTTTGTTGGACACTTTTTATACCCTGCACCCAGGCAAACGGCACAAAGTATGTTGCTAATTTGTATGCAAAAGTTTCTTTCGAACACAAAAAGGTTGCCATGGCGCCAATGGAATATTTACATATTTTCAAGCATGTGCGTGTTTACATATGTATCTATATAGAATATGTATACATATTTTATTGTTATTTTTGCATATATTAGCCTTAAGCAAATATGTTCGAATATGATGTTCTGTTTGAAGGGTATTTACCAGCCGTGCACTCTCTCTGTCAGCGAGCTCTGCTGCTCATTTCACCTGGTATTGATAATGCGAATGAGAACAGTGTATACCTTTTGTATAAATAATTGCTTTGTTAACAAGAAAAGGGAAAATTGCGTAATAAAATGCGAAATTAATTCAGAAATCAGGCGGAAAGTGAAATTTACACGATACGCGACATCAACATCGACATCGGTGCAACTCCTGACAGATTGTGTAATTGCTTTCAAGTGTTAAATGAGCTGGCGTTAAGTTAATTGCACTGCATTAATCAGAACCTCAGAGGAGGCACCCAGTGTCGGCTGTCGCATCATCCGTATCTTATTATTTTATTATCTACAGGAGCCACCCAGTCAATTGCCTGATGCTAAGTGGCCAGTCAGTTTCAATGATGACACCAGCCCGACTTGCCTTCCCCTCATTCGCCTCTGCCTGCTTCCCCACCTACGTTGTTGGTCTACTTCTAAGTTCAACAAAATTGTGCTTAACATTTCATTTGGTTCTTGTTCTAGGCTCGTTATATATGCATAAGCCCGATTCTTGTTGTCGAGCAACGGCTAAAATGGCGGAAACTGCTGAGCTTCAAAGTGCACTTGCAGTTTAAGCAAACAACTCAGCGAAACTCAAACATTTCCCCTGAAAACTCTTCAGTTCTTCGGCTTTTCTACGCTGCAATGCAATTTGCATGAAGCTATCTCTGATTTTGCGATTTTTGGTTCTTCTCTGGCATTTTTACTGAAAAATTTATCCGTGGTTCGTGAGAGGATGAGAAAAATTTACCGGTTTTTCACATATTTATGGCAACAATTTCCACTTAGCAGCGGCTTCCACATACTTCAATTATTCACAATCGCCAATCACGTAAAACGGTTTCAATTACGTTAAAATTTAATACTGCCGCATTTTTTTTTTGCTCACACCAAGGTTATGAGAATAATAGATAATAAAATACAATTATATATTGCTTAATTTTTGCAGCTACAAAAAGCTTTCTTGGTTCGAATATCATTATTTATTAAATGAAGGATTATATACACATAAGATAAAAAATGTTCCAGGCAGTAAAAGGTAAATGAGTTAATAAACTGTTCCAAATGCACGACAGAGATACTTTAGAGCCAATAAAATACTCTTGTATTTATGGGATACTTTGATGAGGAAATCTACCTGTAACATTTTTATCTTGATATACTTTTGTACTGAAGCCCGGTAATTAGGCCATGGATTTTAAAAAAATTCATTTTCTGATAAATTTGTATCTACAATTTATGAGATTCATTTGAGCTTAGATCTGGACATTTCTATTATACATTTTTTATATTCGTGAGATAAGTTTGTATATTTAAAATACTTTTGTATCTGTAAGACACTGTTACTTTACTTACTTTACTTTATTCATAGTCCAAAAATTTCAATCCAATAAGATCAGGAGTTTTAACACAGTGGGATATATATTTTTGTTTGGCGAGAACTCTTCGCCCCGAGAGGATTTTCACATATTGCAACACTTTGGACCAAATGGCAGCTTCATTACAGCCGAAAAATGATTGAAATTTGGCCAGCATTGTTGGAAACACCAAAGGCGACACTGGGGACTCGGGGTTCAGTAGCCCTAATTTGAGGCTTATAGCTTGCCAATGGGGATTGAGGAGGGAACTTGCCAACGGTCACGTGAACGCCTCCGTGCTGCATAAATGTCAGGACCAGGTCCATTGACTATAAATTGTGGGTGGCAGTTTGTTTGTCGGGGTAGGGGAGCCAAACAAACCTTTTTATGACCATGCTGTTATTATGTTATCTTCCTCGCACTGTGCCACCAGCAACAGAGGGGAGGGTTCCGAAGTGTACGTCCGCGTATCTGTCTTGCCAACACATGTCATGACATACACAAACATATGCAGTAATAATCCACCGATGGCAACAACGAAGACAGACAAACGAGATACAGCCATAAAGAGCGATAAAAACTTTGATAATAAAAGCAAATGCGAACCAAAAGCCCGCAGAGTAGAGGTATCCCAAAAAAGGCCTTCGTCCAGTGAATGCTGTTGCTCAATTTGGGCCACCTTAATGCATTTATTAAGCACACAAAAAAGACAAAGACGCTTCGGTATGGGTCTCCTGTTATCTAACTTGTCATTGAAGACAATTATCGCTTGTGTGGCTGCTGATGCCAAAATTTACCACAATGATGTATGCAGCAGCAGAATAAGCTCTTTAAAAGTGGATAGACGGGAGAGAGAGATAGTCGCTGTGGCGAGTTGAGCAAACACGCAGAGCCCACACACAGCCACATGCATAATTGAAAAGCAGCCAAACAATGTTGTTGCCACCATATCCTGTAACCACATAATGAGGAGGATATGTATGTTTACTTGACTGTAAATATGGTTACAGTAGTAGTTACATTAAAACAATAATTCGAATACTGAGTGAGGCAACTCTTGACATCTTTTTCAAATAATGAAAACTATCATCAAATAAACTGGTAAATTTGTTGCTGAAAAGTGAAGTGTAAATTGTTTATAAACACTGCAAAATTTGAGGATTATTAGGGTAGCTTTCAAGCGAGAACTGCATAACTCGGTAGCCCAGCGGGTAGTTACTGCTGTTGTTATTGTTGTTAGCGTGTTTGGTTTAGGTTTTGGCTGCGTTGTAGCCATAAATACGTAATACAATTACTTGGCCACAGAGTTGATAGATTGCCACGCAACAACGAGCTGAAGATTGTGAACGGGGATTCAGTTCAGACCACTGTGAAACGATTCGGTTTAGCAGGACGAACCAAGCCTGCTTAAAAATTAATTGTAGCAATTTAGATAGAACTGAAAAAGATCTTTAAAAAAAGTGGATTGATGCAAACATTTTATGTACATCCTTCTCGGATATACATTTTTGTACATTTATATACAATATAAATAAGATTCTTAAGTGTATTATACACAATATAATTATTCATTAAGAAGTCTAAATTAGCCTTAAAACATTTGCAAAGATAATTTTAGTTGCGTAACATTTTACGAGTATTTTCTGCGACCTCAAGACGAAAAAGTTTGCTAATTAATCATCTCACGCATTATTAAGATTACTGTAGACGTCACATGCGACCTTCACTGAAAACGGGAGTAAGAGTGGTCTAAGTATATTCAGTTGTTCATTCATAACTGGGAAATCCGATAATGAGATGCACACGATGCTGAGTGGCTCATGGTCGCTTTCCCAGGATTAAGCTTTCAAACGGAAAATAGAAAACTTTTTCAGGATTATAACTGGTTCTATAATAAATAAGCCCTTTTAGGCACCAACTCCCAGTGTGAGGGAGAATGCGCTCTAGTAAATTTCAAATATTAAACACAAGTTTCCTTCTTTTTGTGGCAAACTGTTGCATTTCAGAGCATGTTCTGGGCGTGGCAGTGTGTGCGGATGTGAGTGGGTGTTTGGTTGAGTGGGTGAATGTAAGTTCAAGGGAAGGGGGAGAGGAGATGGAAAGCTTAATTGCAAAAGCGAGTGCGCACTTTTTCATTGTGTACCCTTCCAGTAGTGACGCAAAAAAAGTGGCCAACGGAAAAGCAATTTTCTCCAAAATCAACACCAACAAAAAAGCCATCAACTGCAAAAGAACATGTAGTGAAGCCACAAAAAAAATCACACAACACCCTGTAAATCACAAACAGTCTGGTGTGTTTTGATATGAAGGTCTGCGACTCACTTGTTGATTTCAAAGGAAAACTCAAACGGCATTTTTTAATTGTTGGAAACTATATGAAAATTTGGGAAACCTGACCGTAAAGGTATTTAGTTGCTGACACCCTAAGTTGTACCAATATCTTTTACGAAAATTTAAAGTTTAAACTTTAAAGTTGAATAAAGTTATGCAGTCAAATTTTGTGTGAATTACGCAAAAGTTTGTGGAAAACTTTGCCCAACTTTGGTGCAGTGAATCATAATCTAACTGTACTAACAAGTGCAAATTCAATTGACAGTAAACGCAGATTCGAATTAAAGCCGTACAGCCTGAGGCCTGCAGTTGCGAATCTGTTACCCACATTATGCATATGCCTGCGAGTCCCAGGACGAATCATCTGTGAATCAAATGAAGTGCGCACTGCGCACAGGCATATCAGAGTCAATGAAGTGTGTAATTGTCGCCCCAAGCCAATTTGTATTCCATGTCCAAATGTATTTGTGCATTGCTCTAATGACGAACGAGTGTTCGCTACCTTCCCCCCACCACCCCTTCACTCTCTCTCTGACTCGATAGGATGTTCCCAATAAAACTTGTTGTCTGTGCTGCTGTTCGGGGCGAGTTGGTACTGAAATAACAAAACACTTGAACGTGATGTCATGCAAACTACCTCGTCTTCCTCTCTCTCTCTTACTTTTCACACTGTGCCATTCTGCAATTTCTTCATCTTTTGAAGAAGACAGCATTCAAAAGTCAAGTGGCAAAGGCAACGACAACGTCAGGAAAGTAAACAAACTATGTAGAAACAAGATTAACGTTTCGTCGCTCTGCAACGAACCAAGCACTTATGAGGGACCATCCCGAAATGTTTGCCTGTCACAAAAGTCAACAAGGATAAGCAACTTTAAAAGCACGCTCCGGATAAAGTCAGATAGATACATAGCACATATACATATACGTGTATTTGTTTACATGCCCCGAAAAAGTTTCACAGTCTGATAAAGGACAAATTGCGCACGAATTTGTAAGCAACTTCCTCAGGTGACGAGGCGTAGAGGTGTTGGGAAATGCCAACAATATCCTGACAGCACCAGCTGGCTGTGCATAGTGTGAAGTGCTCGAGTGTGTATGTGTGTGTGTCTCTAGTCGAGCAAACTAGAAGATGTTAACTATTTAGCGCTTAATTAGAAGATATTTTGCACTCTCTTGTGTGGGTGAAATTACTGACAAATCTTAGTGAATAGTTATGAAAATTTGCAGTCTTTTGAAAATTTTAAGAAGTCAAGTGTTGGAAGGTATTACGAAAGATACTTCGGAGTAGCAAGTTGCACTATCTCAAAAAAAAAGCTACTAAAGTTTCTCCTAGCCTCCAATGTGCAATGTTCAAAGCGAATTTGCAAGTCAAATCCCGCTCTGATAATCCCAGCATATGTGCACACGTGTGTGTAAGTTACTTTGAGTGTGTGTGTCTGTGTGTATGAGTGTGTTAAGCGTAATGAAGATATTTTGTAAATATTAATGAGCAGCATAGCCGGAATGGGAACACGGGTTGGAGAACTCGGGTCGGGGGTGCTTTAAGGCTTAATAGAGTCGGGTTCTCATTACGTTCCCTTGTACGTGACAGCTAAGCTAATTATTATGTCAGAGGGGCCCTTAAAAGTGCAGAAAGAAGGGGCAGCTGCGGGATTGAAGAGTGCAAAGCAGAGCAGTGCCGTGCGTTGGTCGTTGACATGGTTTCATATTATGCAAATTAAATGGCCAAAATGCCGGGGCTTAAACCGATTAGCGGCACATACACATCCAGTTAACTTTGACATTCCGGCGCACATCCAACAACGACGCCCTTCAATTTCGACTTGTTTGTCTGTACCGAAACTAAATGCGATTGGCCATTTGAGGGTGCCGTAAGCTGTGGCAAACACTCAACACAAATCATGCGCCAGTTCCAGTCGAAATTTAAAGCCAAAAAAACGTAGTTTGGCATAAATCTGAGCTCTGCTGTGGCGAAGTTCTGCTTTCACTTAAGACGTTCACAATTAGGGTGAACTCGCTGAGGATTTGCCAAAAAACTTTTCAGCAAACTTAGACCACATTGTTGGTCAACTTGTTGCCTGCCTGACTTTTCTTTGAAGGCATACTCGCGACCTTTAACGGAGATATATGTAGGGAGGGGATTAGTGGTGAAAGTGGAGGGCTGGGATAGGGGAAAGCACTTTAACGTGCGTTATCAACAAATCGAACCACCATTAAATTACAAGTATATCAAATTCAATACTCATATATAGATGAGGCACGCAAGACGATCACACAGTCGACGTGGCAGGCTCGTATTTCATTTAATGGCCACGTCTGGAGACTTCTCACGTCCAACAGTTGGGTCACGTGCCAGGCTTCTCCTCCTCCCCTACTCTTCTTGAAGTGGCCGCTGACCCCACGCGCATTTTGAACAATTGAAAGTTGCGTTTTCAAGCTTTCCGTTGCCTTTTGCAAGTGTTGAAAATTAACCTGCAGGTGTGAAGGACAGAGAGAAAGAGAGAGAGAGAGTGAGAGAGCCAGGAAAAGGTCTGCCAGGTGCCTTTTCTATTTGGCTTCAGTTTGCTTTGCTTTGCTTTGTTGGTTTGCCTCTTGAATTTTAGCTGAATAACCATTCAACCTTTCAGAGTTACAGTTTGGCTACTCAAATATTTAAAATCCTGCTCCGAGTCATTGTGAGAAAAAAGAGATAGACCAAGAGAGCAAGAGGCGAAGCAGATGAGAGTCCTTTTTTGCATGATAATTAAACTGTCAGAAACATAGGTCGCTTTCGTAGCTGGCCAAGAACTTCAAAGCCGCCAACATTTGACCATTTTAAATTGTACGCCATGCAAATCTACATTAAATGCTAATTTCCCCCAGAGACCGAGACCAGATACAGAAATAGAGATAGCGAAAGCGGGAGGCGGTGGCGGGAGAAGGCAACTATGCACAATCCAAGCAAAAACAATATCCTGTTTAAGGCTTACCAAACGTGTAAACCGCAGGCAGGCTGGCAGGACTACCCGGTCCTGGTCCTTCCTTATTCAATTTGCCTGCTCTGACGACGGGAAATGAGTTTTGTGCCGTTTTGCTGTTCGAAATGGCGAAAGATGCTCGAGGCATGTAGCGCGGCGCCTTAAAGCACGCAACACTTTTATTTTTGGTGGAAACTTGCCGCCAGCTTAAACTAATGGCGACCATTAATCAAAGAACGTATGTACACTTAGTTTGGGAGAACCTTTTCATACCCTGTTCTTGTGACAGGCAATGGGTGGATTGACATTTGACTATCCATCCATCCTTTTTAAATTTAATAATTTTGCGCTGCGAAAAAGAGTTTTATGTTAAGAAAATGTAAGATATATTGAAATACTAATTTATCAGTACTGCAGGGCATTCACGAGTTGAGCAACTCAACTTGAGTTGATAACTCACTAACTTTTAATGTGCGCAACTTGATTAATGTTCACGTCTTTCAATTTTCCCCACATCCATAAGTGCATACAGAATGTATTTGAATATGTATGGCAAAGTTTGGCAAACTAAGAATATCTCTGATGTTTATCGTGCTTTGGGGTAATATAACTTTGTTAGGCATAATGGTAACGCAACGCGATTAATCAGTTGAGAAGCAGGGAAAGTGGGTTCACCTTGACTAGGGTATGTGATCTTCGGCATCGTCACCTTCCTGGTTTTTTGGTTTTGTTTAAGCAACCAGCCACGCCTAC
Organism: Zaprionus nigranus; assembly: GCA_018903425.1. Lineage (NCBI taxonomy): Eukaryota > Metazoa > Arthropoda > Insecta > Diptera > Drosophilidae > Zaprionus > Zaprionus nigranus. The sequence goes on along the minus strand of JAEIGD010000001.1, from coordinate 589,935 downwards.
AGCATCTGCATAAATCATTATTTCATTTCTGTGAGCGCCTTTTCTGCATGGCCAAATTCAATTAGTGCACACTGAAAGCTTCACACCCCCGTGTCCGCTCGCACCACCAATTTGGAGGCTGCTAAGTTCTCAACACTTTGCCCGAGTGCCCTATTATCGGCTTTAATTGAATTGTGGCACATGGCAGAGCGCTTTAAGATGTGCGCTACCAAACATCAATACCCACTTGACACACATTGGGGCAATTTACTTCGAATTCAGGTGTAATTGGACGGCGCAGGTATTCGACAGTTCACTCTGAATTTGCTCTTTATCAGACCGCAGCAGATTGGCATTGTTTATGTCAAAAGCATTTGCTTTGGCCATTTCGTATACTACACACACACACACGCAAACACACAGACACACTTGGGTACTTACATTGGTGTGTGTGCTTAAGTCACTTCCACATGCAACGCTCCGCGGCGCCAGCCGATGTCTTAAGCCTTGCGGCTGTCGAGCAGTGTTCCTGTCTATGTGCTTATATTTGTATTGGTGTTTGTGTGTGTGTGAGTAATTGATATTTATTTGCACATTGCTGGCTGGCGCCAGTGTCTGACATACGCCCGCAAACCGAGACACACACGCCCGCTCTTACGATTCAGACAACGAATACACTCGTCTTTTTTTAGGTTTGGATTACGGAATATGACCGGCACAGGGCACAGAGCGGTTCCCGCGAGAGCACCGAACTGATGAATGGCTAAAAGCGAACTGAAAAAGCGATTTAACAACACATGCTGAGCGATTGACAGAGTGGTGCTACGAGCACGCGCAGGCGCCTTCTGCGGCCAAAGAGAGCCTTTAGACGGGCTTCATTAAAGAGCAGAGCATAGTGAAGGGGTTGGTAGGGGGGAGGTGGTGTAACCTTTTGCCGGCTTCGCACTTTAAGGGCCTAACTTTTGTATAAGAAATGCTTGCTGCATGTGCCAAGTCGTATGCCAATTTGTTCTCTTTTCATACTTAAATAAACTTTAACTGTTTCGAATAGAACTCTTACCTCAACCTTCGTGTCATTTAGGCCACAAAGGAAGTTCCACTTCCACTTGAATATTACTTTTATGACTATTCGGTCTTCCGAATGCATGCACTTTTTCCATTACTCTTAAAAGTGCTTCTCAATTGCGTGTATACAACATTTTTCAACGTACTCTAATCGAATAAATATTTTTATCAACACCCAGTTGTTCATGCGGTACGCCTCAATGTGCACTCAACCATTAAATTGGCCGACACAATTCAATTATATATGATTTTGCCAACATGCATTCATATATATTACATAGCCCAGGGTTAAGTTCCCAATGAAATTAAATATGTATTTTTCAGGCAAACAAGTCTGCGGGTCATATTACAAATCCCCAATATCCTTCATGGTATTGTGTGATTAATATTTGCACTTATGTATATGTATTAAATTCTGTTATTTCAGATGAAATAAATAATGCATCACTCCTCAATCAATTCGCTTTTAAATAAAATTCTCAGAAATATGTCTACCTTATAAATTGAATTATTAAAGCGTATATTTAATGTGTTTAGTGCACCAGTTCTATTGCACAATTTAAAGCTGCATTTGTTTAATTAAACTTGTGTATGGTTTTGTGGTGAACAATAGTTTTGGTAGATGCTTTATAAAATTAAATTCAATGGATGTTGTTTGTTGCTTATGATTTATTTAGATTAAAATGTAAAAGGTTTTAAAAAGTTACGGAGTGGCACGTGTTGTGTGCTTGACAGTTTCCGATCGAAAGAGAAGGAACTTAACGATGATTAAAACGATATCGATAAATTAAACAGATTAATATCTATTGAAAGTAAATATTTAAATAAGTGTGAATGGCAAATTGAGAGGGTTGCCAGATCTCCATAGTACTCCCTCCTAGACTTCAAGTTGTGAAACGAACGGGGAGTCTAATCGTGCGGCGTGGTCTGGGTGGCGGTTGAGATAGAGTTGACTCAATTTGATTTGGCGGTTGATCTATGTTTGTTGTAGACGATTCTGCTCCTGCTTCTGATGATGCTGCTGCCGATGATGATGGTGATGTTGATTCGTTATGTGACTCAATATACGCTGGTTTGAGCCGATCGATTGATACTGTGGTATCTCGTCCGTTGATGAGAATATTGTAGAATTTGTTATGCTTTGATTTAACTTCGTAAGGTCCATCGTAAGGCGGCTGCAATGATCCGCGCACTGTATCGTTGCGTAGAAAAACATGTGTTGCGTCGATTAGTTGTTTAAATACAAATGGCTTCGAAGTATCGTGATGGGCTGTTTGTGTAGGGCGAATGTCGTTCATCATTTCAGAGAGATGTTTTACAAATTCAGTTTGCGGTAAAACATTGTTTTCCATATGAAGAAATTGTCCTGGAAGTCGTAGTGTTGATCCATAGACAAGCTGTGCTGCTGTAGTTTGTATGTCAGGTTTGAATGCTGATCGTAATCCTAACAATATGATTGGTAATTTGCTTGGCCAGTCAATTCTGTTTTGACACATTATGGCTGTTTTAAGAGTACGATGCCAGCGCTCAATGATTCCATTAGCTTGCGGGTGATATGCAGTAGTACGTATATGATTGATGCCGAGGAGCCGTGACAATTCGTTGAAAAGTCTTGATTCGAATTGTCTGCCTTGATCTGTGGTGATACGGGAAGGTACTCCAAAGCGGGATATCCAGGCGTTGATGAGAGCTGCGGCTACCGTCTCTGCTTGCATGTCTTCAATTGCAACAGCTTCCGGCCACCGTGTGTAGCGGTCAATAATGGTGAGACAGTATCTAAATTGACCAGATTGGGGTAAAGGTCCAATCAAGTCCAAATTTATGTGTTCGAAACGATGTGCTGTCAATTGATAGTGTTGAAGTGGTGAATGAACATGGCGGGTTATTTTGCATCGTTGACAAGGAATGCAATGTTTGACGAAACTGGCGATTTCCTTGTGCATTGAAGGCCATATAAAACGTTGTTTGATGATCTTCATTGTAGATCTAATGCCTCCATGAGCGATGTTGTGGAGTTTGCTGATGATTTTCTTCCTGAGTGGCTTTGGAATAAATGGTCGAGCTGTAGGAGTAGAAAAATCACATAAGATTGATGTTTCTGAATGTGGTAGGTTTACAGATTTGAGTTGCAGTGTTGTGTTGTTGTCTTCCTAAAAGTTGTTTAAGCTCTGGGCAATTACTTTGTGCTGAAGCTATTTGCTCGTAGTCGATAATGTTGCTTTCGATTGCTGCTATGCGAGACAATGTGTCTGCTGTCGTGTTTTCGACTCCAGCGACGTGTAAGATAATTGTTGTGAACTGACCAATGAAGTCCAATTGGCGGAGTTGTCTAGGTGATGCCTTGTCCGGCCTTTGAGTGAAGACGTATATGAGCGGTTTGTGATCAGTGCGGACATGAAATGATTTGCCTTCTAACATAAAGCGAAAATGCTTGATGCTGAGATAGATGGCAAGAAGTTCGCGATCATACGTGCTATATTTACGCTGAGCGTCTGTTAGCTTTACACTGAAAAATCCCATTGGCTGGTATTCATTATTCACGATTTGGTGAAGAACTGCTCCGACTGCTGTATCACTAGCATCTGTGCTTAGCGAAAGTGTTGCATCTGGAGATGGGTGTACCAGGAGGGTTGCTGTTGCGAGAGAATGCTTGCACTGTTGGAAATGTTGTATGTTTTCGTCGGTCCAGTTGATTGGAGAAGAATCGTTCTTCTTATTGCCTGGAATTAACTGCAACAACGGGGCTTGATGTTCCAGTGCTTTGGGCTGGAATCGTCTGTAGAAGTTGATCATTGCCAGAAAGCGTCGAAGTTCCTTTACAACTTTGGGTAATGGAAAATCAACAATTGCTTTGACTTTGTCTGGCAAAGGTTTGATGCCATGAGAGTCGACATGATGTCCTAAAAATTTGATGGAATTTTGTCCGAAGGCACATTTGCTTGTGTTTATTGTGAGGTGGTAACGTTGAAGTCGTTCAAAAACTTGGCGAAGATGAATTTCATGTTGTTCAGCGTTACTTGATGCTACGGCGATGTCATCTAAATATACGAAAACGAAGTCGAGATCTCTGAGGGCGACGTCCATATAGCGTTGAAACGTCTGTGCTGCGTTGCACAAGCCAAATGTCATATGCGTGAATTCGTATAAGCCAAAAGGGGTAGTTATAGCCGTTTTTGGAATGTCACGTGGTTCAATTGGAATCTGGTGATATGCGCGATTGAGATCAATTTTGGAAAATATTTTCTTACCATAGAAAATATGTGTGCAATCCTGAATGTGCGGCAGAGGGTACCGATCAGGAATCGTTTGTGCATTGAGAGCTCTATAGTCGCCACATGGCCGCCATTCGCCTGTTGCTTTACGGACCATGTGTAAAGGTGATGCATATGGGCTCTTTGAAGGACGACATACTCCGATTTTTAGAAGATATCCAAACTCTGACTTTGCTGCTGTGAGTTTATCAGGAGTAAGACGACGAGGTTTTGAAAATGTGGGTGCTCCTTTGGTGTCAATGCAGTGTGTTACATTAGATGCGGTTGGTTTGGGTGATGTATGATCCAATTGAGTGATAGATTTGAATTCCTCCAAAAGTTTGGAAAATTTGCATGCTGTGTTGAATGTTTTAATTGTGAATGAAGATTGAAGGCTGCAAATAACATTACGTGCTAGCAATGTTTGACCGTCAATCAATTTTTGGCGTTTAATGTCAACAAGCAGGTTGTAGTGCTGTAAGAAATCCGATCCGATGATTGGTGTGCGGACATCTGCGATGATAAAGTTCCATGCAAATGGACGACGTAATCCTAAATCCAAGGTTAAGCGTGTTGTACCATAAGATTCGATTATACTGCCATTCGCTGCGAAAAGAGGATTTTCATTGGATGATGCGATGCGTTTGTTTATAGTTGAAACTGGTATAACGGATACGTCTGCACCTGTGTCAATAAGAAAATTTTTTCCTGTTTTTGAATCCAGTAAAAAAAGTCGGTTGTATGTGGAAATGCTGTTTATTGTTATCCGATGTTTTGATGTATTTGGTAAGGCTATATCTGACTGACTATCGAAGTTGCCTTTATGATCTTCGACAGCTGGACTTAGTTTTTTGAATTGGTGTTGAATGAGCAGGGCTCCTGACAGTTTTGTGCTTTGTCACCATACTTGGTGTGATACCAACAATTTTTGTTGTTGTTGTTGTTGGGCTGTGGAGTGTTGCTGCGACTGTTGCTTTGGAATCGACTATTGCTGCGAGAGCGTCGATTGTTGTTGTTTAGAATTTGTCCGAGCTTGCTGTTTATTTGCTGAAATAATTTTTCTTGAGAATCCAAACGTTTTTCTATGTTGCTAAAACGATCGTCTGTAGAATTTGGATTGTTGGTGTTGTTGCGCGATATAGCTGAAATGTTGTCACTCGATGTAAAAGTGAGTGAGTCCATGACAGCGTCTGCGGCTGTTGAAAGTTGAGATAGTGTTGTATCCGGGGCACTTTCGAGCATTCCTACAATGACGGCACGAGCTTGAGGTGGAAGGCGCTTGATCCAGTAGCGACGGACAACTGATTCGTCGTTGGTGGCATTTGTCCGTTGTAGCTGACTGAGTAAATGACTTGGGCGTCCATCACCGAGTTGTATTCCAGATGCGAGCTTTTCAAGGCGAACCATTGCCGATTCTGCGAATTTGCCTAGTATAGCTTGCTTAAGTGTGGTGTATGGATTTGTTTCCGGTTCGTTTTGGACAAGATCGTGGACTTGCTCCAAATATTTAGGATCTGCGTACGTTATGACTGCTGCGTACTTCTCATGCTCTTTCCGAGAACCGATGCCTTGCAATAGAAACCAGTTTTCCAATTTGGTGAAAAACATTTCTATGTTTGTGATTGTGTGAAGTTGTGGAAACGGCATCTGTCTAGTAATTGTGTTTAGATTTGATCCACTTGGTTCTGAATTATTTTGTGCGTCAGCAAAACTATCGTTCTCCATCATATAAGAATGTTGTGTATGCTTCGTATGATGAAACACGTGTAAATTCTGATTGCGTCAGAAAATTATGATGAAATTATATTGATGTGCGAATTTGAGAGTCGAGGGTCACCAATTGTGGTGAACAATAGTTTTGGTAGATGCTTTATAAAATTAAATGCAATGGATGTTGTTTGTTGCTTATGATTTATTTAGATTAAAATGTAAAAGGTTTTAAAAAGTTACGGAGTGGCACGTGTTGTGTGCTTGACAGTTTCCGATCGAAAGAGAAGGAACTTAACGATGATTAAAACGATATCGATAAATTAAACAGATTAATATCTATTGAAAGTAAATATATTAATAAGTGTGAATGGCAAATTGAGAGGGTTGCCAGATCTCCATAGTGTGTTTGAGTTATGCCACAAAAATGGCACGTTAATTCTCTGCTCCTATTTTCGCCAGTATATCTGATTCCATTATGTCCCGGTATCCACCTCAGTGTGAGAGTGTTATTCTGCCCTAGCTAACATCTAATACTAGTTTTGATTTGATCTTGTAGATTCTGACTGTTTTTTATCGTTGCCTGGCTATCTTATACTCGCAGTATCGCGATACATTTGCTCAAGTAGTCTTTTGGGTTCAACTTTATCTTTTGCAACTTTATCTTTTGCAGTTAGCTGACGAGTTCATTTCCTAAAAAAAGATAATGCAACGCTTGCGGGTCGTCAGTTGCGAATGCACTTTAACAAAAAAGCTTGCATAGCTTATCTCGCAAGTATAAAAGGGTGCAACAAAGCTTCAATCGTTTCAGTTAGTTGGTGAAAAATGAAGGCGAGTGCTGTAATTTCGTTGGTACTGCTGGTGCAGCTGAGACTTCTCAACAGAACAGTGAGCGCAATAATGATGGAGCGCTGTAGCTTGGCACTGGCAATGGATGCGTTGGGAGTTCCGCGTTATGACTTGGCCCGATGGGTTTTCCTTGCTCGGGATTCAAGTGAATTCCGCACAGACCTAGTTAGTAATGCAAATAACCAAGAAGTTCGGCGTTACGGTATATTTCAATTGGATGATAGCGTCTGGTGCAAATCAAAGAACAATATCAATTCACAAAATATCTGCAAAATTAACTGTGAGGATTTCCTCTCAGATGAAATTAAGGAGTCAGTTAGATGTGCACAGATTGCCAAGCATGAACAAGGCTGGTTACCATGGCCAGGACACAGGCACTACCTCTTCGCCAATCCCCAAAGCATAGATGACTGCTTTACTGAACCCCATGTCAACCGAACTGCAGCAGAAAATCCTCCTCTCCCTATAGACCTATTGGAATTGCCAAATACCCGCAATAACCTTGGAGTTGAATGTCAATGTACTAAGGGGGATTTTAAGTAATTGTAATGTGCAAAAAGTAATTGGTATTGAACATTAGAATAAAATGAGCATTTCGCATAAAAAAGTCTACAGTCTTGGAATATTCTCTCCACATACTCGTATAGTGCAGACAAACTACTACATGAATTTTAGTTTGAAGTATATTCATATCACATCTATGCATATATTTGCATAATATTTATATATCCAGGTGTGACCGACTGAAAGATACCCTTCGACCAGTTTTGAAACCGTTACAAATATACAATTGGCGTGAAATTGAAATTTGAAATTAACTTGATCTGTACATCCTATAAAAAACCTTCTAGCCAGATTTGGTGCATCTAGCTTTTATAATATAGTAGATAATATCAGCGCACGCATCCTGTCGGACATGGCTCAATCGACTCGATTTGGAAATGAATCCTGAGCAAGATTATATATATATACGCCTCGTTCTGTCTCTTATAAACATTTTCAGAGAGTTAGTATACATTTTTTGACCATTTTAAATGTTCAAAAGGTATAATAATTTATGAATGTCTTGATAAGCAAGTAAACACAATTTTTTCATGTTATATATTGTAACAAATGTCGTAAATTCGAGCTTTCTGCAATAGTGTGTATTCGTCATAGACCTTACACAATTTGAAGTGCGATGCATCATCGATAGTATAAATAAATTTATACTATACTAGGTAGAAGTACATTGTATAGATCAGTAATGCCCATCCATACAGTTGCGTTTTTAAATTGCGTTTGTGTGGAACAATGCATGCACAAAGTCTACTACGTTTTCTTGCTGTGCACTTGACGAAGGCATAAAACACAGCCCGAACACCACTGTCGAAGTCACGAATGCTTATCTTATCAGTAATGTATTAATTTAAAATCGCACTATTAAAATAAACTCATCACCCATTTAAAATTGTCAATATTATGCTTACTACAAACAAATGTACGAGTATGTAACAGCAGAAAAATACTCTTGATCAGGATTATCAGCCGAGTCGAATAAGCCATATTCAAAAAGCTGTCTGTTTGAACTTTGAAGTCCCTTCTAGTATTGAAGGTGCAGATAAAAAAGGATAGCAATTATTTAAGATAACATTTCCCATAGTTCCTAGCAATCATTGATGTCGATCTTATGGAGAAACGGAAGTGATGTCCGCTATCAGGCCTTTTTGTCCGGCACGACTTTAGATTTCTGATAATACCTTTAGCAAATCAATAATAAATTTTCTCCAGCCACAAAGTCTGTTCAAATAAAAGATAATGCACTTCGGGGTTTTTTCTTCCACTTTATCTGAAGAAACCATGTCTTATCACGCACGTATAAAAGCTTGGTGCAGCTAAGACTGCTTCAGTTAATTGGTGACAATGTGTGTTATTAGTTGCTTGAAATTTCTGCTCCAGTTGAAACTGGCCATCATAACAACGGGACAAAATGTGCTGAACCTTGTTAGCATGGAAATCGATGCATTTGGAGATAACATTGCGGGAGTCGGCGCGCCCTGCATTGCATGAACGGAGCCCATATCCAGGATTCTCACGGCTTCACTCATCCAGAGTGCACAGACAACAGATAGCTCAGAGCTGAAATTGAAGATCCTAGAATTGCTGGCAACTCATTGGGACTTTCAAATCCAAATGATCGGGAATTTTATTATTTGGAGTGCAAAAAGAAATTATACTAAACAGAAGAATTAAATGAATGGATATACTATTATTAATAAATTCAATGGTTTATGTTCTTTATTGAGGCTATTAATTAACTTTGTTTATAACTGATTTATTTAATTGATTGTGTCGGATTTATTTATTATGTTCACGATATCTATTGATAACCGATATTTGTAGTTCACTGTTTATAGCCGATATTCGTAAATTGTTCAAAACTTATTGTTAGGCTTAATCAATGATTTATCGAAATGTGACGAGGTCGATATTATAGAACTAAAGAGAACTCCCTGAAGCCTAGACACCAAGACGCAAACACACGAATTAAGAAAAGAGTCTTAAGATAATTAAAATATTAAAACATCTACGCCTAATACTAACATATAAATAGATTATATTGAGTGCAGAGGAAGTACTCACTACTAGTTTGAAGTACAGAGAGTATCAAAATTTCAATTATTAAATGCATAGCGAATAACAGTATAATTTCTATATATGTACATACACGTATGTATGTATACGTAGTATAGGTAAAACAAAAAAAGTTGCAGTATTTTCCATAAGTGTCATTACTTAAAGATAGTTTATACTCAACAAAATTATTATATAAATATATAGAGCAAAGAGATAGCAGGCAAAGTGGGTACTCTTAGTAAGCTGAGTGTCGGGGGTTTTTATTTTCTATGTTCAAACGGTATAATAATTTATGTATGAACTTATATATATTATAAAAAAGAGAATGTCTTGATAAGCAGGTGAACATAATTTTGCCATGTTGCCATATTGTATGTAAAGTAAATTCAAGCTTTCTTCAATTATGTAGTCATCATAGACTTTACACAATTCGCAGTGCGATGCATTATCGTTACAATAAATAAATGTATACCATACAAGATAGAAGTACATACTATAGATCAGTAATGCTTATCTTATCAGTGATGTATTAAATTGAATCGCACTATTAACAGAAATTCATCGCCCATAGAAAATTGTCAATATTATGCTTACTCTAAACTAATGTACGAGTATGTAACAGGCAGAAAAAGACATCTACAAGTATATACATACATATATATATTTTGATCAGGATCATCAGCCGAGTCGAATAAGCCATATTCAAATAGCTGTGCGTTTGAACTTTAAAGTCCCTTCTAGTATTAAAGGTGCAGACAAAAAAGGATAGCAATTATTTAAGATAACATTTCCCATAGTTCCTAGCAATCATTGATGTCGAACTTATGTCGGAACGGAAATGATGTCCGGTACCAGGCCCTATGGGAGTTCTGATAATACCTTTATCAAATCAATAATAAATTTTCTCCAGCCACAAAGTCTGTTCAAATAAAAGATAATGCACTTCGGGGTTTTTTTCTTCCACTTTATTTGAAGAAACCATGTCTTATCACGCACGTATAAAAGCTTGGTGCAGCTAAGACTGCTTCAGTTAATTGGTGACAATGTGTGTTATTAGTTGCTTGAAATTTCTGCTCCAGTTGAAACTGGCAGTCATAACAAAGGGACAAAATGTGCTGCACCTTGTTAGCAGGGAAATCGATGCATTTGGAGATAACATTGCGGAGTCGGCGCGTCCTGGACGGGCTGCATTGCATGAACGGATCCCATATACCCATATGCCCAGATACCTAGACGACAGAAATGCTGATACTTCTAGTAGCAACTCATTGGGACGTTCAAATTCAGATCACCGGGAAATGAAATAATTGGAGTTCAAACAGAAATTATACTAAACGGAAGAATTAAATGAATGGATATACTATTATTAATAAATTCAATTCAAAATTTATGTTCATAAGTGTCATTACTTACAGATAATTTATACTCAACCAAATTGTCATTATATAAATAAATATAGCATTGAGATAGCAGGCAAAGTGGGTACTCTTGGTAAGCCGAGCGTCGGGGGGTTTTTATACCAGAAGAAGGGTAGAAAGGAATTATATTTTTTTCAAAACTTATACTTTGTAGCGCATTTTGTGTTGCAATCGGTGCAATCGGATAATTAATACGGAAGTTGTCAAGTACTTGTTGTCAAGTTGTCAAGTCCGATTGCACCCTAATTTTCATAAATCATTTGGGCATTGATAGTTATGGTGTTTACAAAAAATGAGCTGTGCTTCATTAAAATTACGCTTAGAATTCGTTTTTATCGATTTACGTGGTCGAAAAGGGACGTGTTAATTTTCTAAAACAAACTTGATCTCCGTGCAATAATAACAACTGTAAAATCTAGGTCTTGATACGGATAGACAGACAGTTGGCACAAAGTTATAATACTCGATTACCCTATGAGTAGCGGGTATAAAAAGAAGGTTCAGTGTGGTAGCCCTTAACTGGCAATTAAAAGCCAAACCAAACAATTGGACGACAATTTCTTTTGTTGATTTATACCTTACGGGATAAGACCAAAAACTGTCGCCAGTTGACCACACAAATTGCCAGCTTTCAGCTTATCTCGATGCCATTGACCAATGACAAATTGTGGACCAGAATTGTGCGAACATTTGCGCGGTTACTTGCCATTTATATGGGCTTTATTATCCATCCATTTACAGAGCTACCTGAAGTTAAATTTATATTCTCTTCGCTCTGTTACAGCAGTTTAAGATTTAAAACAAGACTATTTGCATTTTATTTCCAATGGTTGCATTTTGCAATTTCTTCTTGAGGCTTCTGGAATGGGCAACGAAGAACGAGAAAGACAAAGAGTCGCTTCTCGTTGCCCCGACCCTTTGCTTGTTCCCATTCCTGTTGGCAAGTTTCACTTTTCAACTTTATTCGAGCGCAAAATTGACGAGGCAGACGTCGCGAAGGCATGAGATTGGGTTGCTTCGCCGCCCCCTCGAAACAATCTTTAAGAAAGACCTAAGCGATATGTCTAACCTGATTGTAAAACATTGTAAAAAAGAGAAGTTTCCAGAGGAAACAACGAACTAACAACTATGTAACATATCTACTTATTAATAAGTATAACATAAAAAAGATAGAAAATTGAAATCAATATATAACAAAAGATAATACTACTTTTTATATTGTATACAATTATGACATACAGACATAAAGTAAATACTCCAGACTGTAAACAGCAAGCTGTTTACAACTTGAGCACAGGGTAACCAGCAGTCGTAAAGCTTACTGTCTTACGCAAGTGCTCAGATCGATGGCTGATCTCTGAACCCGTCCGTTTGTTGTTGTTATTGTTGCTGTCGCTCCTTGTCCTTTTAATCGCCAACTCCGTTGATATCTCCATGCAGCTGTCACAACAAACCGCCCAACAGACCCGTTACCCGGTCACTGGTTGATCAATTTATTTAGTGCAATCCACCCACCGCCCACTGCCCACCACCACACACAGTTGCTGACAGCGACAGCCACATTTTAAATCTATTAGTTTCCCAACAGTAACGGCAACAGCAACTGCAACTGCAGCTGGAGCTACCAAATGACCAACAAGCATCACCATCACACAGCGAAGGCTGTTTCTCATTTCCGTTTTCTGTTTCTGTTTTCGCCTCTTTGTTTTCTGTTCATGTCTGCGCCAGAGAGCAAACAAATTTAATACAGCCAAAACTGGAGTCCCCCTTCCTTCACCTCATGACCACCCCATGAATCTTGCGCTGTGTAAATTATGTACAACAAATAAATTATTTTCAGCTCTGTCATTTGATTAAAATGTTTCAGTGTCGCGCCGCCATTGGGCAATGAATTGTAATGATGCTGCACACTGATAGCCCGCTCAGGGCGGAACAATCTGTTGCTTACAACATGGTGGTGATATACGCGGCAACTGGCAAGAAAAGTTCAGTATATGAAATCGCAGATGCTACCCGTAAATACAGATGTATAGAACTGCTTATAAGTATCTTCTTTTCATTTTTTTTTAAACTAAGATGGTACAATAATATTACTTACCAGATGATATTATCATTTATTTCCAGCCTTGTTTAAGTTACATATAATATATTTTTGCTCGCTTACAATTAAGCAAACTGAATCTGCATGCTTAATAATTACTAATAATTAATTAATAATATATGACATATGTATGTACATACATAATAAAATGCACATGCAATGGCACTGAATTTGGCAGCTTTCGCTATTTTAATATCCGAGATTTAGGTTTGAAAACGAACAGGCAGACAGTTGGCACAGTTGGTAGCGGCTATAAAAACAGTTATTCCTAGCCTTCATTTCGTATTCAATTTTATGTGATACATACATACATATGTATTGTACATATAAATTGTCACTTTAGTTACATCACATCAAACCAGTTCAGATTACAGCACGATACAAACTTAAAAAGCACTCTAAGATCTGGTCTGGACTTTACGACCAGCATTCTTCGATGGCTTGAGAACATAGAATGAAATATTCAGGTGTTCATCAACATTCATCATAGCTCCGCTATTGTCGAATTCTCCGCAATAATTTGGTGCTGAAAAGATTGTGATCAGCTGACGCTTGGCAAAGAACTCATAACCATCCTCGACCACCTGATGGGCCCGACAAATCAAATCAAACTTGAAGCGATGCAAAAACTTTCCCACTGTATCGGCACCAAAAATCACACTCACACCGCGATCATTGTCAGCCCAGCCCATGATCTTCGTGTCGGGATCAGCCCAGAGAAGATCGCAGAGCAGACCTTTGTCGCCCACTTCACAGGGACGGTTTAATTTCTGGATCAGGGCCATGGAATTGATATCAGGACTCAGCCCGCCATGGCAACAGAATATCTTCTCTTCCACAATCGCCGCCACCGGCAAACAGTTGTAGCAATCGACAAAGGTGCGCCACAGCTTGACCGTGTAGCGACGCTTGCACTCGTCAAAGAAGCCATAAAATCGATTAACGGCAGAGCTCTCGTGATTGCCACGCAGCATAAAGAAATTCTCCGGAAATTTGATCTTGTAGGCCAGCAGCAGGCAGAGCGTCTCAATGGATTGCTTGCCACGATCCACGTAATCGCCAAGAAATAGATAATTCGAATTAGGCGGATATCCACCGTTGTCGAACATACGCAAAAGATCCCCAAATTGACCGTGCAAGTCGCCCAGTATCTTCACAGGTGTGGATACCTCCAAGAGCATTGGTTGATTCAGGAGCACATCGCGACATCTCACGCACAGCATCCGGATGTCATTTTCGGTTAGATGTAGCTGCTTGACACGCCTCACATCGATGATGGTCATGATGATCTGATCGATGTCGGTGATTGGCATTTGTTGTTTTGAATTTGACTGCAACTTATCGACCGTAGTCCTAGGTGTTCGATTGGCCGACATTCCAACTTATCACGTTCCTCATGCAGCACACAAGGAAATTTGAACGCTAAGTAGTGGAAAATAAGAACTGAATAGATGTTATTGTATTTTGTTAACTGACAACTGATTCCATGCTCTCTATATTTTAAAGTGACACCGAATCTTGCACATATACTATATGTGTACATCTTGATTATTTTTTCCCCTTCTTTTTTTGGGTCGGACGCAGAACATCGAACGTTATCACCAAGTTGTGGTCAATGCCCATCGAGGCACCAGCGTTGTCATATTGCCCACAATAGTTGGGCGCCGAAAAAATTGTGACCAGTTGGCGCTTGGCAAAGAATTCATAGCCATCCTCAACTACCTGGTGACCCCGACAAAATAAGTCAAAGTCGAATTTACGTAGAAATTTTTCCAGTACATCGCGACCAAAAAGAAAGCTGATTTTGCGATCACTGGGTGAATAACCAAAGTTCTTGGTATCCGGATCACTCCATAGTAGATCGCACATCAGCCCTTTTTCAGGCACTTCAGTAGGTCGCTTTATCGCTTTTATATCCTGCATTTCGTTTAGCGATTGGCTGAGTCCACCGTGACAGCAAAATATCCGATTAGATACAATAGCCGCCACTGGCATACAATCGTAGCAGTCCACAAAGGTCTTCCATAACTTGACGGTGTAACGTCGCTTGCACTCGTCGAAAAATCCGTAGACACGATTCACAGATTGCGCCTCATGGTTGCCTCGCAACATATGCATATTCTTGGGATATTTAACCTTTAGAGCCAACAGCATTAACATGGTCTCCAACGAGTTCTTGCCTCGATCCACATAGTCGCCCAGAAACAGATATGAAACTGCTGGCGGAAATCCAGCGTGATTCATTATTCTCAAGAGATCACTGAACTGACCATGTATATCGCCCACAATGCGCAACGGCGCGTCCACCTCGAGAAGCATAGGCTCCGATAAGAAGATTTCACGAGCCTGCTGACACAGATTAAAAATATCGCATTCCGGTACTTTAACGTGCTTTTGTCGAAAGCCTCTAAGCTTGTTGATCAGCTCGGTCACATTGAGATTAGTATCGGCTGTTTCTAAGGTAGTATTCACCGGCGAAAATGTTGATGACGATGCTTCCTGCTTAGTAACTGGCTTCTTCTTCTTTACATTGATGACGATATGAGGATTGTTATCTGCGGCCAAACCCATTTCTGCCCAGAACGTATTTTTATCTAAGTTAATAAGTGCCACTCAGGAAATCATATCAAACATTTGAAGTGAATGTTAAAACAATTACTATTTTAATGACACAAAAAACAAATATAGTCCAAATATATTCATAACTGAAAGTAATTTTCTTATGCCAAGAGGATCCCCATCTGAGCTTCAATTGGATAATTAGGTAACTAATTGAATCAACGCTTAAAAATAATAACAAAGTTGGTCATGCCACCACTATTTATATCAATACTCTATTACTTTATTTACTTAAAAGCTTTTTTTTTTAACCAAAACAATTATACTGAGGTTATCTATACTTACAGTGTGTGATGTTTTCATTCCATTACAATAAAACTTACTTTTACTATCTAGAAACATGTCTGAAGGCACTAATTCAGGTCAGTATTCAGTTGTTCTCTAGTCCAATTTTTCTAGTGATGATCTTGAAACTGCCTTGGGTTGATATATGTCAAAGGAGATGACCAGATTGACATCAATGTACATAGTTGCCCCAGCATTATCAAACAACCCACAATAGTTAGGTGCCGAAAAAACAGTGACCAGTTGACGCTTGCCAAAGAACTCGTAACCATCTTCGACCACTTGATGGGCCCGACAGATCAAATCGAAATCATGGCGTCTAAGAAAGCGCTCAAGGACATCTGTACCAAATACCCACGAGATGCCGCGGGCGTTTTTCTTAAAACCAAATGAGTTCTCGGGATCAGCCCACAGAAGATCGCAGAGTATGCCATCTACGGGTATATCGGTAGGTCGTTCAATGCTTGCGATGTCCTGAACGGTGTTTAGGTTTGG
This sequence comes from Zaprionus nigranus, assembly GCA_018903425.1. Classification (NCBI taxonomy): domain Eukaryota; kingdom Metazoa; phylum Arthropoda; class Insecta; order Diptera; family Drosophilidae; genus Zaprionus; species Zaprionus nigranus. The sequence goes on along the minus strand of JAEIGD010000001.1, from coordinate 573,550 downwards.
GCCCAGACCCCCGTGGCAACAAAACACTCTATTCGAGACTATGGCCGCAACGGGAAGACAATTATAACAGTCCACATAGTATTTCCAGAGCTTGGTCGAGTAGCGTCGCTTGCACTCATCGTAGAAACCGTAGATCTGGTTGAGGTATGCACTCTCGTGATTGCCACGCAGCAGAAAGACATTGTAGGGATATTTGAGTTTATACAAGAGCAGCAGCGTCAATGTTTCCAATGAATTCTTGCCGCGATCCACATAGTCGCCCAGAAACAGATACTTCCTATATTTCGGTGAACCTTTTGTTTTGATGATTCGCAACAGATCCTCGTACTGCCCGTGCAGATCGCCGACTACACAAATTGGCGCTCGGATATGTAAGCACATTGAATCCCCCAGCAGTACTTCGCGTGCACACAAACAGATAAGCTCAAGATCATTTCGTTCCATTGCGACATACCCCGTGCCTGCTCGGATCCCAGCCTCGAGTAGTTCTATCAGCTCGTCGATTTTGATGGGATACATTATGACAGCCAGTGTGTTAATTTACTACAATACAATACAAAAAAAATTTGTAAAAATTTTATAGACCCCATAAAGTGTATATATTCTTGCTCAGGATCTCAAGCCGAGTCGATTGAGCAATGTCTGTCTGTCTGTCTGTCTGTGTGAACGCACAGATCTCAGCTATTATAAGAGCTAGAGACACCAAATTTGGGATGAAGGTTCCTATATACTGGCGCAGATCAAGTTTATTTCAAATGTTAGGTGCCACGCCCACCACCCCCACAAATCAATAATTTAATTTTTGAACTCAATTTGTAAGCGCTGTATAAAAGATACAACTTTCTGACTTTAACATATACTAAGCTGAATGAAATATCTACGTAGTGTCCAATCCGATCGAACAATAAACACAGAAGTTATTTAAGAAAGTATGAGCATTAAATGAAGTGCTTCTGTCAGCTAACAAGGGAGACGGGCGAGCGCGAAGCGCGAGCGTCATCTATCGGGAATAATTGTAAAGCATGTGCATATGCATATGTGTATGGACTTAACCAATTAAACTACACGGGAACATAGGTCGAAGGGTATCCCTCTGTCCCGTTATGCGCGACTGTTGCTCTAGTTTTTACTATATCCATATTTTTCGATAGCAAAAAATCGGCGAGTACGCAAAACACTTATAATGTTTACGCCTCTCACAACCAAACAAAAAATGTTATACACTGTTAACTTGATACAGATGTTCGGGAAGAGTGTACCAACATAACAAAAAAAACCCAAAACAAAGGGTATAAAAATCGAAATTCGATTATACGTAACCCGCGAAAATTCAAAATTCGCGATACTTTTTGAACACACCTCGTATACACTGCTGATCAGTTCCAAACTACAACCCAGAAAACTTTCTAAAAAGTATTTATATTCTTTAGCACAGCGAAGTCTGTTTCGCCTTTTTATTTTCTGTTCATGTTTTCCATTTCCATTTTCACTTGTCGTGATAATTAACAGTTATTTATTTTTATTTAATTATTTAATTAGTTTATAATCGGACTAAGGTCAGTCGAATGTTTAAAGTAAAAAAAAAAACAATTAATAGTTATAATTAATAATTGTAAATTAGAGGTAAAATCTTAACTGTGAGAAAAGAAAGAAAAAAACCAGTAAGAAAAGCAACAGTTGCGCAGCACGCGACAGTGGGATACCCTTCGACCTACATATATTCCCGCGTAGTTTAATTTGTTAAATTCCTAAACATATGCATATGCACATGCTTTGAAATTAATTCCGATAGATGGCGCTCGCGCTACGCGCTCGCCCGCCTCCCTTGTTAGCTGACTGAAGCACTTGGTTTTATGTTCATACTAGAGGTGGGCGCGGGCCGTGCTTTTTTTCGTGGCCCGCGGGCTTTTGCCAAAAAAACGTGCTCGTGCCTAAAAATCGAGTTTCGTTCGGGTTAGTGCGGGCCCCGGGCCTAAGAAAAAAGCCCGGAGGCCCGCAAAAGCCCGAAGGCCCGCAAAAGCCCGGAGGCCCGCAAAATCGAACCGCACAATCGGTGGGAATCGTGATATGATAGTTTTCAATGTTTCAGATATTTATCGCCTTGTGCCCATCACTTTTGCTACCAAATTGCACATCACTTATATAAAATATCAGTGAAGTGAAGGCATATACAATGTCGCGACAGGAAATACAAAATTCAATTGATAGCCATTCCGGCAAGCTCAGCGACGAGCGAAAGATTATTTTCTACCTCTGGAATAATATTAAATGAGCGTCGTATACGTTTAAAAAGTTCAAACTTAGAAAAAATTTTATTTTTAAATAAGAACTTGCCATAAGTTATGTTTAAAAACCTGTATATTATAACACTGTTATTATTAATAAGTATTGGACTTAACTAAATTTCTTTGTATATTACATACTATAAATTAAAAAAATTGCATGGGTTTTTTTCCCTTTGCATTGAAATTTTCAAAAGTGTTTGGCAATTGTAGGCAGGGCCGTGTTTTTCAAAAAAATCGTGCGGGCCTCGTGCTTTTTTGTGGGCTCAGGTTGTGGCCGCCACCCCGCCCACCTCTAGTTCATACTTTCTCCTCAATAACTTCTGTGTTTATTGTCCGATCAGATTGTAATTTGGAGACTACGTAGATATTTCATTCAGCTTAGTATATGTCAGAAAGTTGTATCTTTTATACAGCGCTTACAATTTGAGTTCAAAAATTAAATTTTTGATTTACGGGGGCGGGCGTGTCACCTAACATTTGAAATAAACTTGATCTGCTTATAGTACACAGGAGTCTTCCTCCCAAATTTGGTAACTCTAGCTTTTATAATAGCTGAGATCTTTGCGTTCACACAGACAGACGGACAGACAGACAGACAGACATGGCTCAATCGACTCGGCTTGTGATCCTGAGCAAGAATATATATACTTTATGGGGTCTCCCACGCCTCCTTCTGCCTGTTACATACATTTGCACAAAGTTAGTATACCCTTTTTTGACCATTTTCAATGGTCGAAGGGTATAATGAATCGAAATAAAACATTACATTCATATGTAGCATTCCAGATAAAAAATATTATTCACAAAACATTTGTCCATTAGATTGTAACTTAAGTTACATCATATTAAACCAGTTCTGAATACAGAACGCTACAATTACAAAATTGCTTTATAAAAATATATACAAATTTACTCTAGTTCATCTTGTGTCGACCTTACGTACACCAATAATCTTGGATGGCTTAAGAACAAAGAATGTAATAATGAGTTTCTCGTCGACGCTCATCATAGCTCCGCCATTATCGTATTCTCCACAATAATTTGGTGCTGAAAAGATGGTAACCAGCTGACGCTTGGCAAAGAACTCATAACCATCCTCGACCACCTGATGGGCCCTACAAATCAAATCAAACTTGAAGCGATGCAGAAACTTTCCCACTGTATCGGCACCAAATGTCACACTTACACCGCGATCATTTTCACCCCAGCCCATGATCTTTGGGTCGGGATCGGACCAGAGAAGATCGCAGAGCAGACCCTTGTCGGGAACTTCACAGGGACGCATTAATTTTTGGATCTGGGCCATGGAATTGAGATCAGGACTCAGCCCGCCATGGCAACAGAATATCTTCTCTTCCACAATTGCGGCCACCGGCAAACAGTTGTAGCAATCGACAAAGGTGCGCCACAGCTTGACCGTGTAGCGACGCTTGCACTCGTCAAAGAAGCCATAAAATCGATTAACGGCAGAGCTCTCGTGATTGCCACGCAGCATAAAGAAATTCTCCGGAAATTTGATCTTGTAGGCCAGCAGCAGGCAGAGCGTCTCAATGGATTGCTTGCCACGATCCACGTAATCGCCAAGAAATAGATAATTCGAATTAGGCGGATATCCACCGTTGTCGAACATACGCAAAAGATCCCCAAATTGACCGTGCAAGTCGCCCAGTATCTTCACAGGTGTGGATATCTCCAGAAGCATTGGCTGATTCAGGAGCACATCGCGACATCTCACGCACAGACTCCGGATGTCATTTTCGGTTAGCTGTAGCTGCTTGACCCGCCTCACATCGATGATGGTCATGATGATCTGATCGATGTCGGACATTTCAATTTTTGAATTTCTGTCCAACTTATCGACCCTCGAGCTAAGCGTTGGAGTGATCGACATTCCAACTTACAACATTCCAGATATAACTCATACAGCAAACAAGGAAATTTAAGCACTAGGTATGTATTTTTGACATTTAAAACAGAATAGATGTTTTTGTATTTTATTAATTGACAATTAATTCTATGCACTCCTTATTTTAAGGATGGTCACACTGAATCGGAAACACATCTGTATATCCTGGTTATTTTTCCCCCCTTCTTCTTTTGGATCGGACGCAGAACATCAAACGTTATCACCAAGTTGTGGTCAACGCTTATCGAGGCACCAGCGTTGTCCCACACTCCACAATAGTTGGGCGCCGAAAAAATTGTGACCAGTTGGCGCTTGGCAAAGAATTCATAGCCATCCTCAACTACCTGGTGACCCCGACAAAGTAAGTCAAAGTCGAATTTACGTAGAAATTTTTCCAGTACATCGCGTCCAAAAAGAAAGCTGACTCCGCGATCACTGGGCGAATAACCAAAGTTCTTGGTATCCGGATCACTCCATAGTAGATCGCACATCAGTCCTTGTTCAGGCACTTCAGTAGGTCGCTTTAGCCGTTTTATGTCCTGCATTTCCTTTAGCGATTGGCTGAGCCCACCGTGACAGCAAAATATCCGCTTAGACACAACAGCTGCCACTGGCATACAATTGTAACAGTCGACAAAGGTCTTCCATAACTTGACGGTGTAACGTCGTTTGCACTCGTCGAAGAATCCGTAAATATGGTTCAAAATGTGCGACTCATGGTTGCCTCGCAGCAAATGCATATTCTTGGGATATTTGACCTTTAGAGCGAACAGCATTACGATGGTCTCCAACGAGTTCTTGCCTCGATCCACATAGTCGCCCAGAAACAGATAAGAAACTTCCGGCGGAAATCCAGCGTGATTCATTATTCTCAAGAGATCACTGAACTGACCATGTATATCGCCCACAATGCGCAACGGCGCATCTACCTCGAGAAGCATGGGCTCCGATAAGAAGATCTCACGAGCCTGCTGACACAGAGTAAAAATATCGCATTCCGGTACGTTAACGCGCTGTTGAATCTGGCGGAAATTCCTCAGCTTGTTTATCAGCTCGGCCACATTGAGAACAGGTTCGCCTGTTCGTGAGGTAGCATTCACCAACGAATGTGTTGGTGAGGATCCTTCGTGCCTACTAAATGTCTTCTTCTTCTTCACATTGATGACGACATGAGGATCGTTCTCTGCGGCCAAGCCCATATCTGCACAGAACGTATGTATGTATGTGTAACTTAGTTTGTGCGTGCCACTTAGGAACAATTTATCGTGTTAAACATTTGATATGAATGTTAAAATAATTACGATTTTTATGACACAAGAAACAAATATAGTCCAAACGAGAGCAACAGTCGAGCGACACGCGACAGTGGGATACCCGTAGACCTATGTTCAGGTGTAGTTAAATTTGTTGAATTCATACACATATACATATGTACATATGCACATGCTTCAAAATTATTCTCGACAGATTGCGCTCGCGCTTAAAGCTCGCCCGCCTCCCTTGTTAGCTGACACAAGCACTTGGTTTTATGCTCATATTTTCTTAAATAACTTCTGTGTTTGTTGTCCAATCGGATTGCAATTTGAAGAATATGTAGATATTTTATTCCTTTTATTCCGGTTAGGCTATGTCAAAGTCAGAAAGTTGTATCTTTAATACAGCGCTTACAAATTGTTTTCAAAAATGAATTTTATTGATTTGCGGAGGCAGTGGGCGTGGCACCCAACATTAGAAATAAACTTGATCTGCGCCTGGTATACAGAAACCTTCATGCCAAATTTGGTGTCCCTAACTTGTACTATAGCTGAGATCTGTGTGTTCATCTGGTCATCCGGACAGACAGACACACATGGCTCAATCGACTCGACTAGTGATCCTGAGCAAGAATATATATTTTTTATAGGGTCTGTCACGCCTCTTTATGTTACATACATTTACACAGTTATTTTTTTTTTTTTATTTTTTTTTATAATTAATTAGTTTATAGTCGGAGTAAGGTCAGTCGACTGTTTAAAAGTAGTAAAAAAACAATTAATAGTTATAATTAATAAATTTAAATTAAAAGTAAATCTTAACTGTGAGAAAAGAAATAAAAGAGAAATTAATTGAATTGAATTTGACAGTTAGTTTACCCTTTTTGACCACTTTCAATGGTCGAAGGGTATAACTGAAAGGATACTCCATCTGAACTTCAATTGGACAATTAGATAACTAATTGAATCAATGCTTAAAATGAATAATAAAGTCATGACACCTCTTTTTGATTCAATACTCTATTATTTTATTTACTTAAAAGCTTTTTTTTTCAACTAAAACAATTATACTGAGGTTATCTATACTTACAGAGTGTGATGTTTTCATTCCAATACAATAAAACATTAACTTTTAACTTTTACTTTCTAGAAACATGTCTGAGGGCACTATTTTAGGTCACTATTCAGTCAAAAAATGTTCTCTAGTCCACGTTTACTAGTGATGATCTTGAAACTGCCTTGGGTTGATATATGTCAAAGGAGATCACCAGATTGACATCAATGTACATAGTTGCCCCAGCATTATCAAACATCCCACAATAGTTAGGTGCCGAAAAAACAGTGACCAGTTGACGCTTGCCAAAGAACTCGTAACCATCTTCGACCACTTGATGGGCCCGACAGATCAAATCGAAATCATGGCGTCTAAGAAAGCGCTCAAGGACATCTGTACCAAATACCCACGAGATGCCGCGGGTGTTTTTCTTAAAACCAAATGAGTTCTCGGGATCAGCCCACAGAAGATCGCAGAGTATGCCATCTACGGGTATATCGGTAGGTCGTTCAATGCTTGCGATGTCCTGAACGGTGTTTAGGTTTGGGCCCAGACCCCCGTGGCAACAAAACACTCTATTCGAGACTATGGCCGCAACGGGAAGACAATTATAACAGTCCACATAGTATTTCCAGAGCTTGGTCGAGTAGCGTCGCTTGCACTCATCGTAGAAACCGTAGATCTGGTTGAGGTATGCACTCTCGTGATTGCCACGCAGCAGAAAGACATTGTAGGGATATTTGAGTTTATACAAGAGCAGCAGCGTCAATGTTTCCAATGAATTCTTGCCGCGATCCACATAGTCGCCCAGAAACAGATATTTCCTATAGCTCGGTGAACCTTTTGTTTTGATGATTCGCAACAGATCGTCGTACTGCCCGTGCAGATCGCCGACTACACAGATTGGCGCTCTGATATGTATGCACATTGAATCCTCCAGCAGTACTTCGCGTGCACACAAACAGATAAGCTCAAGATCATTTCGCTCCATTGCGACATACCCCGTGCCTGCTCGGATCCCAGCCTCGAGTAGTTCTATCAGTTCGTCTGTTTTGATGGGAAACATTATGACAGAAAGTGTGTTAGTTTAATACAACACAATACAATTAAATTTATGAAAATTACATGAGTTAAAATATTTTGTAGTTTAACTGTTTTAAATATGTTTTTTTATATATGTATACCAGTATATCGTATGTACATATTGATTTGAAATTTCTGTCATTTCGTCTGAAAGTTAAGTTACAGTATACACTGCTGATCATTTCCAAACTAAAACCCAGAATACTCTTTAAAAAGTATTTAAAAACAATGCACTTTGTTTATTAAGGATTAAACTATGTTTAACAAATATTTATTATGTTATTATATATATAAAAATATGCTTTACATATATTTATCTCGAGATAAGTGCATTCACCTCTTAGGTCTTAGCATCGTTTTGGTCTTAGCATCATGTAGTTTTATTTATTTTTATTCGATAAAATATCACTCGAATTGTTATGAATGAGACATTTGTTTACTCGTCGTTGGCAACTGCGATTGATTTACTATGACTTTTCGGTTTTTGTACTAGCATTGTAATGGTCAGTTCTGCATCGATACACATCATAGCTCCAGCATTATCGTATTCGCCGCAATAATTCACTGCTGAGAAGATAGTGACCAGCTGCCGCTTCGCAAAGAACTCGAAACCATCCTCAACCACCTGATGGGCCCGACAGATCAAATCGAAATCAAAACGCTTTACAAATAAATTGACAACATCTGCACCAAAAACAAAACTGACGCCACGCGTATTCTTGGCCCACCCTGTGACCTCTGGATCGGGGTCAGACCACAGCAAGTCACAGAGTAGACCACTGTCTTCGATTTTACATGGCCTCTTTAAATGGCGTATATTATTCATTTCGTAGAGCTGCGGACTCAGCCCGCCATGGCAGCAGAAGATCCTTTTCTTTATGATCGCAGCTACAGGCATGTAACTGTACGTGTCTACGAACCGCTTCCAAAGGCGGATAGTGAAGCGTCGCTTGCACTCGTCGTAGAACCCATATAGCTGATTTATGCTGGACGATTCGTGATTACCACGCAGTAGGTAGATCGAAAGCGGAAACTTCACCTTGTAGGCCAAGAGTAGCGACAGCGTTTCAACCGAATATTTTCCACGATCCACATAGTCGCCAAGAAAGAGATACTTCTTTTGCGGCGGGTGTCCAAAGGTTTCAAAGTAGCGCAATAGATCACCAAACTGACCATGTATATCCCCCAGTACATTGATTGGTACATCTAACTCCAACAACATGGGCTCGTTTTTTAAAACGATGTAAGCTTGTTGAAGTAAATGTGCGATACTTGCCTCCATCAGCTGGGGTTGCTTATCCCCCCTCCAGCTAAGCAGTCTTTTGATTAGGTCATCTATGATATTTGGTAACATTTCGACTTCAAATAAAGTAACGGATTCAAATTAAAAAATTCTATACTACTTGTATAATGATAATTATATACTCTACTGTTAATAATAAATAAATTAAAAAATCTGGGTCGAATTCTCTTGATGACTTAAAATGCTAAGGCTTCCAGGTGAAACTTTAAGAATCCTCACATTCGATTTGGAATTGTGCTCTCTCCGTCGCACAGGCTGCAACAACAGATGTTAAACAAACCATATTATCCTCAACATCTTCGCTCCTTCTCCTTCTCTTCGTACGTGCCACAGTTGTTTATTAATTTGTGCTGGACACGCTCAACTTCCAAGGGAAATTAAAATAACTCAAGCATTAAATTCAATTTAGTTTCTACATCTGCGTCAGGTTAACTGCGAGGATTATTTCCAGCAATTGACACAAACTGATCGTGGCTAAAAAATACAATCCACACTCAGTCACTATTTATGTTTATTAGTTGCCCAATCCAGCTGAGCGAAATCCACCAATAGAACACAAATCCAATCCCACAATTTGAGGCAGTTTAACAATTTTAATCCTGGCACAGGCGGAAAATAAAACCAGCTGGTCTCTGAACTAAATCCGGACAATTGAATTTGCTGCGGTGCCAGCTACGATAGATGATATAGTCGACTCCTCTGCGTGTGTTTTTCTTATTTTTTGAGGCAAGGACGCGGGGGGGGGCCCCCCCGTGTGTGGTATTATTTAAATTGAATTTGCAAATTAAGTTTATTGTGTTACTGCACACAGAAAAATTTATATTCTATGTGCGATTATTGTTTTCTCTCTGTCTCACTGTGCGCGAGCAGCGACGCGGCTTATGCGATATTTATTTATGGCCAACGCCACGGCGTGTTCTGTCGACTCTGGTCTGCATTGCAATATCTATTATATGCAGGATACACATACAAATGTATATATTGTACTATATACATATATGTGTGTATATTTTATTGTATTGGCTGCGCTTCAATAGAAACAATTGAGCAATTGATTTGTATGCATAAAATTTGTAACTGGGATTTGCGTTGAATGATTTATAGGTACGCGCACTGCATTTTATACGGCTCGCCCGCCACCCAATAATTTTACAATTGACAAATAGTCCGCCAACCAAATGGCATAGGCCTTAAATAAGAGGCGAAAGAATAAGGCAAAGCCAAAAAGAGATGTGAAGTGTGTAAAGAAACGAATAAAATACCAAGTCAAGGAGGATTTCTGAAAAATCCTCCACAAGTTACGTGATATGGAACTTTAATTCTTATCAGTTTGACTTAGAACACTGAAGTTTTTAATATCTAACCAGTCAAACGCTACAATAAAGTTTTCACAATGAATTTTTACAATGGATGTGTAAAAAAAACGAGAACGAAGGCTCTAAAACTGTGGGATAGATGAACACACGGACACGCAGACAGAGCAGTTCGATTCTTCTGTTGATGCTGATTCAAAAGATTAATTGCATTTAAATATAAAAGTATCTTACAGCCAAATGTGTCTCAAAGTTTAATCTTCAAATTATTTTTACGATCTAATAACCCAGTCAAAATGTTGGCAGCCAGCTAATCTCGTACGTTGAACTGCGTTCGTCCAGTGCATTAAGCTGCACTTCCGGAAAATATCACGCATACGCACTGTGCTGCCTTTGCTTGAAATTTACATTCACTTGGCAAAGAGTTAACAAATTTTGGCGCATCGTCTAGTTGGCACCATTTGGTCAGCCGAGCAGACTAGGCAACAAAATGCAACTAAAAATAATACACAAAAATAAATTAAAAATAAAATATATAAAAAATCATGCGAAATAAGAAATGGACAACGCGCAATGCAGAACCCGTTTGGCTGGCGCCAGGCGACAGGGTTGCCGTCACAGCGTCGCCGTGGCTGGGCCAACAACCCTGTCGCATCAGGCCAATCGCATGTATGCAATTTAATTCGCTTCGCCCGACTTAAGCATGGGAGATAAATGTAAATAGGAAATGAAGTGCATGACTGGCCGAAAAGAATAAAAATCTGCAGTGCTGGCAGAACTGAATACCCTCAGAAAGAAAGAAAACAACAAAGCGCAAATCACAACAGTCAGCAAAAAGTTGGCAAATATAAATAGTGATCAGGCAGAAAAATGTGTGTTAGCAGGCGATTTGAATGATTGCGAACAGGTTGCCTAGAGTAAAGACTTGATTGGTCACTTTAAGGAGCCGAGCAAGACAGAAGGGTTCACCTTAAAGGCTGTTTCCTAAGTCTTTTATATAAAGTACACCTCACCTCTCCGACTCAGCCTTGGGTTAATGAGCTGCTCGGCAAGGAAGGCACGTAAAGTGCAGCCTTCTACACTGGTTGTTGCACTGCAGCTGTCGCCCTACACAGTTCAGTTGTGAGACATAACTATTAAAATGCGAATATTAACTAACTGCAGCTCCTTCTCCTGCTCCCCGAGCTCTCTGCTGCTGTTGCCCCCTTCTTAGCCGGACACGAAACGAATGCGAATGGTCGTTTAATTATGCTGCACGTAGCACGCGGCACCAGCTGGCGGCGCGAATGTTATGGCAAATATTTGGCTGCCGACGCCGACGCCAACTCTGGAGAAGAGTAGGAGCTGGAGTTGGGACTTGGACTGAGACTGGGACTGGGCAGGAGCCGTAGGCAGGTAATTAGCATTGAGTTGCAGTGCGTGCAATTAAATTAAATGCAAAACACGCACGTAAATGCATTTGGAATTTCGATAAAACACTCGCTGCGATAATTTATGGTGCGGCGTGATAAGGTAAATGGAACAGCGATTACACAAGTTCATGTGACGTCATGTTGTGCTGACATTTTCGGGAGGGCGATAAGGTCCTGGGGAAATTAGTGTAAATGTCCCACTAAGACGACGATTTATTTGGGGGTAAGTTAACAGAACAGAATTGAAGAGAAGAGAGGGAGAGGGTGCTGCAAACAACCCTCGTGCAAGTCACTTGGTCAGTTGGTCAGCTGGACATCGTTGCCCCCCCTTCCTATGGGACAAGTTAAGAGTAAACGATGCTGACACAGACAGCACTCGGGCAGCATCGACTGGTGCCAATTTGGCGTTGATTGCCGCCTCCCTGCACTGTGGCCACCCTTCTTCTTCTGCGGGGGTTGCCTTCTGTCCTGACAAGGGTCAAGCGAAAGTTTTACGAGCACTCGACGCAATTTAAACCAAACTAAAGCTCTTTAATATGCTACCATTGTTTTTGTAGCTGTTGTTGTTTTTCAGTTTGTTTATTTTAAGTTTAATTCGTTTAGCTGTCGCAGGGAAATTGGTTTAAGTGGAACGGAAGCAGAGGAAATGACAAATTTATCTAGTGAAAGTTTCTCACCTTTGAATGAAATTCAAAGGCTACTGCAAGTGACAGCATCGATAAGGGTTGCACGGGGCTGGTTGTTTCCGAATCCTTAAATTGTCATACACCCATTAAAGCAGTGCAAAACTAGCTGAATTTCGGCTAAATCTGCATTTGCTATAAATCTTGCCGTTCCCCCCCCCTCGCACTCAGTCTGGCTGTGCCGCATGGAATCATACATCAATTTTAGCTTCATTCGTCAGCGATGCCACAAAAATAGCATGAAGGAAACAGGGGAATGGTAGGGCAGATGGCAGGGGGAGATGCGTGTGTGTGTTGCCCCATTTCAGTTTGCATTTTGCCGCGTATTGTGCGACGCGCTTGGCAAGGAATTTGAAAGTGATGTCTGCACAAACCGAAATTGTCAAAACAATTAATCATTGATGAAGAAAATGTACATGCAGCTGGCAACCCTGGCGTGGTCGCCAGTCCTGTCCACCCCCCCCTCACAACCACAACAACAGCCACGAACAGCCGCCCCAACAGCAATTTGCATATCTGTCCCCAATGTCATTAGTTTCCACGAAAATGTTGCTCGACAGTTGTTCGTTTGTCCCATTTCATTAGTCCGTCGATCCGTAATGTATTTGGCATTAACAAATATGCCACATAATTATTTTACTAACTAGCCAGCACTGGGCCAAGTCTCCACTTACTATAGTTGCAATTGGAAGCGGCGCCTCGAGAGAAACGCCATTGTAATCGGAGCTTAGAGCCAGCTGCATCTGCTGCATTTTCAATTAGCACAAGTAATAATTGATAGGCAACATTGATTTATCCAATTGCCTTCATTAGGGCAACAACTGGTCATGTGCTGTGCGCTCCCAGGTCTCTTGTCTAGTATTAGGAGAAGAGAGGCACAGAATTAGGTCGGCTCAAAGGGAAAACGAAATTAGCAATGCATATTGTGGCATTTTGCATAAAGAAATCTGATGAAAATGGCCACAATTCATAAAGGATTTGAATTGAAGAATAATTAAATCTGAAAAAAGCTTTATTTAACAAATATATTCATATTATATCACAATTGTTATAATATTCCAAAAGTTATTAAAGAATGTCTTTAAAAATTGTGAGAAAGTAAAATTAAAATCAGTAAATGAATTAAATATAACACCATTGAAATACATATATATATTGAATCATAAGCCAATAAATACGGCCAAGAATTGTTTTAAGGATGACTTTAAATAACTAAAGACTAAAGTGAAATTATTTATTTATTTATAATACCTGCTCAACAACACTGGCAACATTTATTCATTCCCTTTTCAACCTTTAAGAGCCATCAGAAAAGCGCTTCAAAGCAAGCCTCCTCCTGTCCCCCTTCGTCACCCCTTCAAGCGCTGTTCCAATTAGCCACGCGACTTTGGAGTCGGTTGACAGGCGAGTTGAAGACCCGCCAGAGACGAAGTGGAATCGAGTGGAGTGTTACACGCTTAGCCACTTTAAGCGCTCGTTGACAACCATAAAAATCGAAATCCACGACAAACGAAAACAAACAAATCCAACACGAAAAGACCAGCGAACTGGAGTAAAAGAGAGAGAGAGAGAGAGAGAGAGAACGAGGGAAAGAGCTTGCATATTGTGAACCACATAAATTGAATTTTCGAATGTTTTGGGCTCTTGTAACGAGTGTCACGAATGAAGGGCAAAAAGAGAACGTAAATATCCGATTCGGACAGGTGATTCGAGCTTCTTTTTGCCATTTTCTTTGGTCATAAAGTGTGATTAAATCCGCTGCAAATAAGCCGTAAACTCGCCCATTATTAGTATCCCTAAAACGGCCATAAAATATAAATCGGCCTGCTTGATTGGCATATAATTAATTTGATTATCTTGTACAATGCCAATAAAATTCCCAATCACACACAACGATAAGCAAAATCATGTGGAAAAATTAATTCGCAGTCAAATTGCCATAATAAATTAGTTTAGCGTATTATGAAATTAGACGAATCGTTGTGGCCCAGAAGTCATAGTAATACAAATACAAAATGGCGTTTGCTTTGTTAAGTTGCAATTGTTGTTGTTGCTCCTTGTTGTTGCCCAGCAAAAGTTTATTAAATAATTGATTATTTTATGCGACTCACGCGAGGAACCCCATAAAAATTTCATTAAAAACTGATTTCCTATGAAAATGCAATCAGGAAAAGTCAATGATGTAAAAATTGGACTACAGAATACCCTGCGCGAGCTCCTGAATACTCTGACGGACTATAGAATACCCTGTAGATTTTAATAAGATGAGTTGAAATTGGAGCTGAGCAGAGGAAGCAAAGTAAAGCAAGATTTCTAATGAAAGCATGTCATCTAATGCACAGGCTAGTGTTATTGGCATTGAACCTCTTTTCCACATTCTACAGGGTATGCAAGGCCACTCATAGAGGAATTGTTGCAGTACTGCAAACCGGTTAAAAGGCGAAAAGTGCAAACCGCAATTAATTAAATCCGCAGTTAATTTAATTGCCGGCGGAAGTGGCAGAAGCAGCGCAAATAGTGCAAATGGAATTATCGACGATGATGGGCAGTGCCGGAGGGGGGGGGGGGGCACAGGGCAGGCCAACAAATTTGTCATTCCTTCTGGTTAATACCATTGACCATGTTCAGATTTTAAACAACCAGCTTTAAGGCCAATGAAGAACAAGTTGCAGCACTTGCGTAATTTAACTGACATAGTAATCAAGGGTTATTTAATATTGTGATATATGTATGTATATTGTAGTAAATTGATCTGTAAGATTGAAAATGAAAGAAACAATTCTTTATAAAATGGTATATTATTATATTATATATATATAATATAGCATGGCAGCTTGTATATAATGGATGCATATCCTTATCTCCAGTCCCTCTGCCTGGTATTTTTGGCATCTGCTTGGGCATTACACGGCAATTAATCTATTATGGGGCTTGCGTGCGGCACTTGCTGCACGTTTACAGCACGTTGCATGCCACATCAAGTGCAACATTGCATGCAAATTATTGCAACTTGAGCTGGGCATGTACTGAAGCCGCGAGTGCAACTCATAATCGACAAAAATCGCGTGCTCGAAAGTTTTCGAAAAGGAGAAGAAGGCGAGTCAGACGGTTGCATGCCACGCTAAGTTGCAGCAGTATGTTTGCTGCTGACCTTGCCTGCATTGCCTTCTGCTTGCCCCTGCTGGCGCCATCATCATCATTAGGCAGCTTGTTGAACGCGTTGCGTGCCCTTTGATATATTTGCAATTTTCAATTCGGGTGTGGAAACTGTTTTCGAGTTGCGTCTTCCATTTATTAGCAGCAACATGCACATTTAATTTTTAACACAAACGAAACGCTGCCACTGACCGCACTCTGCATTTCCCCCTCCTCTCCCCCTCCGGGCATCCTTTTCACCTTCTACTGGCATCGCATTTCTCTGAATGCTGCAAATGAAAAGCACAGAGACCAATGGGAGGCAGAGCCAAAGAGTCAGGGCGTGCAAATGGAATAACTAATTAAATTTCGACTGCAAATGAACAGGCTGAGTTGCCCACTGTGCTGGCAATTAACTGTGCTGCCCCACGGTAGCCGGTTTAATTAACTTGGCTTATAAAATTTTATGCTAACTCGCTGTGCGCATAGTAAAACATTATCTGCGACTTGTAGAAGTAGTTGTAAGTGCCCATAAAGGTTGTCTATGCAAATATGTTGCAATATCGTTTGTTGCCACTTCATTCTCGTGGAGCTTTAATGGTGCCCTATTCCCATATTCAAGCAGTGGGCGTGGCTGTGGGGGGAGGAGTAGAGGAAGGTGTTCTGGCAGCTGCCCATGCTCCGCGCGCATAAATCAAAAGTGAAATTTTTACACGCGCCAAACTGTCTGTGAAAATTTTATTTACATGTGCCGCGGCATGTTCGGATACCCAACTTTGCAGCTTCCCTGTAACCACTTCCCATGCCCCCCTCTCTACCCAGGAAACCGAAGGGTCACAGCAACACGTTTTTAATTGTTTTTTGAGGTTTTTCGGACAATATTCAAAGGGAGTAATTTAAATTCCAGTCTGTAGCCCGAAGCTCTTGTTCTTGTTTTTTTTTTTTTGGCAAACCTCGACAGAGAGTGTAAAACCAAATAGCATTTTCGTTTTTCAAAAAATGTGCACCATTTTTAATTGCGTAATTAAAAACGAAACTTTGGCTTTTACTTTCTGTACAGTTTGGACTTATTTAAGTATTGTTTATTAAAGAAGATTGTGATGCTTTAAAAAGATCTTCAGTGGAAGTTGAATAAGATCTTCGTCACTGCAAACAATGTATATGTACATATGTTACTATGCTCTCCTTTACCATTAGCTGTGTCATTTTTGGGACCTTACAGACTAACTTAATAGTATATTTTATGTGTCTTGCAGACTCGACTCTCCCCCGTGGCTACTCGCACTAATTGCTGGGGCCTGCAGCTTATTTAATGCTCGTCCTGTTGTGGTAGCATCTAATGTGCATATTTCAAAACCTATTAACATATTTTCCAACGTGTCTTGCTGCTCTGGCCGCCAATCAGGTGGAGTCCAACGTTGTTGGTGGTCACGTTTCGCAGGCAAAGCCCACAACGAGACAGACTTGCATAATTGCGCCGCCAAGTGCAGGTCTGCAGGGTCTGTGCAGAGCGCTCTCTGCCGACTCATCACGTAAATAACTCCAGCATAGACCCACTCACACACACACATACTCACTCACCACACACACACAAACACTCACTCACTCACGTGGAAGTGTGTTGGGCTTTTTGTTCAGTTTGGCCATTATGCAAATGGCACTTTGTTTTAACAACGCAATACGCTCGTTCCTCCTCTTCCCCCTCTCTCTCTCTCTCTCTCTCTATCAGTTGCTACCGCTATTTGCAGACTAAAACTGAGGCTGCGTACGACATTAGTTCGTCATCAACGTTTCTATCCCCGTTTTGCCTTGACCACATTATGCGTACAATTAATATGCCAAGTGTTTTGTGTGCGCATTCACAGTGCCTGCAAATGCTACACGAACTACACACTGCATCTGGCTTGTGCCTTGTGTAGTGTACACATCTGTCAACCGAACTGACCATCTATCAATAATTGTACAACTGCCCATCGAAGCGGGGCGCAGGCGCAGCTTAGCTTCGTATTTTATGGTCTACGAGGCTGGCTACTTAAGCCGTTCCCAGCTCCATGACTCATCGGTCCCCAGCGAGGGGCGTTGCTCTGGTACTGTCTTTAAAGTCGACGTGAGTGCACTAAAAGAGTTTTAGGAGAGGAGGCGCCACTTGTGCGTCAGGCAAAGGAAAAACAAACTATTCCTCGTTTTGAGTTCCCATCTGCAACGTAAGGAGAAACTGTTGAAAGTTCAACATATTCTCAGTCTCCCTGCAAAATTCGGTTTATACTATTATAGCAACAACGCACAGCTACCTTTTTTTTATTTCCAACCACAAAAGATACCGCAAACACCCTGTATAAACAATCAAACGGCCAATCGGTCGACTAAGCCGACCACGTAAGCGCTGTAAATGTAAACAGTTAAGTGGCCAACACTGAAAATGCCAGCAAAAATAAAAAGAAACAGAAACAAAAACACATAAATACACACAGACACACACACCCTCACACACACAATAGTCGGCTAATACAAACAGAGAGGCAGCCATACACAAAAATAAAAGAGTCACCCAATAAAATAAATCAAAAGAAAGTAAAATTACGACGCGACGCGACCGATCGAACTGTTAACAGAAACAAAAAAAAAAAAGAGGGAAAAAAAACAAAATTTAACATGAAAAAAATTGATTTCAATAAAATCACACACAGAGAGAAAAACTTTCGCTACTTCATGGGCAAAAGCGAAGAATAAAAGTGTGTTAAAGCAAAGAGTGCAATATTAGTCAGAACGAAGACGGAATACACTAAGAAAAGTAAAAGAACTAGTTAGGATTAACTTAAATTATATAAGGAATTTTATGATGTTATAATAATTGACTATAGTTATCATTATACCAGAGAACATTTAGGATTAAAGAGGTTCTTGATGTATTTGAACAAATATGAACATTGAAATTTATTAAATCTTTGTATTTTTTCTAGTAATATTAAACATAGATTCAGTTACTTTAGTAATCTTTAATCCTTACAAATTTAAAGTCTTTCTATATCTTCTTAATTTTGTGTATTTGGTCACCTAATTAATGCGCTTAATGACTTTCGTAGAGTATTTAAAACCGTTAAGTTCTTTTTTCTGGGTTTCGATGAGGTGATTGGGTGAAGTATCATTATCACGGCCAAGCCGGCATAGCCCACGCATGCGCAGAATACAAATACAAAAGACAGCACACTCACAGACACACTCGCACACACACACTCTCACACACTCTCACGCATTTGTAGATTGGCAAGTGGACGTGCCACAGGCCAGAACAACTTTTTTTCTGGCCTCTGCTTGGCTGTGTCTTCTGAATTTGGGTGAAATGTTTGTCGCTGGCTTTCAAATTCGTCGCTGGCCATTCAGTTTGCAACGAGCCACACGAGTCGCCGCTGGTGTCGCCTCAGCGTAGACCAGAAGAGAGAGAGAAAGCCGCCAAGCCACACACCACAAACCACTTTGAGCTGAGCAATGTCTTGGAGCTGCCAGCCGATGTGCCTGCTGATCTGCCTGCTGCTGGTGCTGCTACTTGGATCAGCTACATCACAGCAGCAGCAGCTGGACGCATTGGAGGAAGCTGCTCCGGCGGCGGGCACAACGCCATCTTCACTGCTGCTCAAGCAATCGCAGAACACCTTCGTCCAATGGGTTCTATCGTTGCTACCACAGCGTCCCGGCGCTACGTCAGAAACCGTCACGCTGGCCACACTCAGCAGTTCTGCCACATCGCCCACTGAGGAACCAGCTGCGACTGCTGCAGCAACCACAACGAGCACTGCAGCGCCCACCTTGAGCACCACCACGACACGTAGAGCCACCACGCCGGCACCACCCACACTGAATCCACCACGCAACTGCACCGATTGCGTCTGTGGAGTGGCCAATATACAGAAGCGCATCGTTGGCGGCCAGGAAACAGAGGTGCATCAGTATCCCTGGGTGGCCATGCTGCTCTACGGCGGTCGCTTCTACTGCGCCGGATCTCTGCTGAACGATCAGTTTCTGCTGACCGCCTCGCACTGTGTCTACGGCTTCCGCAAGGAGCGCATCTCGGTGCGTCTGCTGGAGCACGATCGCAAGATGTCGCATCTGCAGAAGATCGATCGCAAAGTTGCCGAAGTGACCACGCATCCCAAGTACAATGCACGCAACTATGACAACGATATTGCGGTCATCAAACTGGACGAGCCAGTGGAGTTCAACGAGGTACTGCATCCGGTATGTATGCCCACTCCAGGGCGTAGTTTCAAGGGCGAGACAGGCATTGTCACGGGCTGGGGTGCCCTCAAAGTGGGTGGACCCACATCCGATACACTGCAGGTAGGTACTGCCGGCTACTCTCAGTGGAACACTTCTCTGATCACTTTGACCATTTGCAGGAGGTGATGGTGCCCATATTATCCCAAGATGAATGCCGCAAGAGTCGCTACGGCAACAAGATCACCGACAACATGCTCTGTGGGGGCTACGACGAGGGCGGCAAGGATTCCTGCCAAGGTGACAGTGGTGGACCGCTGCACATTGTGCCCAATGGAACGCGGGAGCACCAAATTGCCGGCGTAGTCTCATGGGGCGAGGGCTGTGCCAAGGCCGGCTACCCCGGTGTCTATGCTCGCGTCAATCGCTACGGCACCTGGATCAAGAACCTCACCAAGCAGGCCTGCCTGTGCCATCAGGAGACCAAGAAGATCAAGTAGATACACACACAACTCTCAGCTAGCACTTAGAAATGCCACTTGCAGAAGAGCAGATACCCTGCAATACAAGAAGATCATGTGAAATTGAAGTTTTTATCAACATAAAACTTTGTTTATTTCTTGTGATTTTCTTTGGATATTTCCCGTTGTCTTTTGAAAATGTTGTTTTTTACACGCCTGAAAAAACTTGCCCATTTCAAGAGATATGAATGAAAGTATTCCACAATTTTTTGTTGCTCTCTGCAAGTGCATCAAGGCTTCGTTCAGTCGAAGATATCTCTACGAACCGCATATTTATTGATTAAAGAGAAAAAAAAAACTTCTTCGAGGCGCTGCATTCCAATCAAGCTGGCAACAACCTTTGGGGCGGTGGGTCCGGTTTGGACAGGCTGGTCTAGCCAGTTCTGCAGGCCAAGTTCAGGTTCAAGTTTAGGTATAGGCTCAGGTCCAGGCCCAGGCCCAGGCTCAGGTTCTATTTTAGGGTTGCAGATGCGCCAGTTTAGTTGCCAATTGCCAGTTGGCCGGAAAAGTTCGTCCCAGTAGAATGAGATACATTTGCCTTGTCTGCCTGCTCAGCGTGCTGGGTTTAGCACTGGCCACGCCCAGCTTGAGGAGCGCTTCTGAGCCGGCCAAGATACTGGAGTCACTGAGTAATCTGCGCCAGAACAGCTTTCTCGACTGGATTGTCTCGATTCTGGGTCCCGATTACACAGACACCAGTGTGCCGGCCAAACGGGAGTGTGCAGCCTGTGCCTGTGGCAACATCAACACGAGGCATCGCATTGTTGGTGGCCAGGAGACTGAGGTGCATGAGTATCCATGGATGGCAATGCTGATGTGGTTCGGTAGCTTTTATTGTGGCGCTTCGCTGGTCAACGATCAGTATGCACTGACGGCGGCTCACTGCGTCAATGGTTTCTATCATCGCCTGATCACAGTACGCCTCCTGGAGCACAATCGCCAGGACAGCAATGTGAAGATCGTAGACAGACGCGTGACTCGTGTGCTGGTGCATCCCAACTACAGCACACGCAACTTTGACAGCGACATTGCCCTGATCCGCTTCAATGAGCCAGTGCCATTGGGCACCGATATGCATCCCGTGTGCCTGCCCACGCTGACGGAATCGTATGCGGGTCAGACAGCTGTGGTTACCGGCTGGGGTGCACTCAGCGAGGGTGGTCCCATCTCGGACACGCTGCAGGAGGTGGAGGTGCCCATATTGTCGCAGCAGGAGTGCCGCAACAGCAACTACGGCACGGAGAAAATTACCGACAACATGATCTGTGCCGGCTACGTGGAACAGGGTGGCAAGGACTCCTGCCAGGGGGACAGTGGTGGCCCCATGCATGTCATAGGTAACGCACAGTCCTATCAACTGGCTGGCATTGTCTCCTGGGGCGAGGGCTGCGCCAAGCCAGGTTCTCCGGGTGTCTACACACGTGTCAGTAACTTCGTTCCGTGGATCACGGCCAACACACGCGACTCGTGCGCCTGTGGCGAGCAGCCTACGCCTCCCGAGGTGATCAGCCCACCCACCACAACGGAGCAGCCCGAACAAGTCACAGCCGAGACCACTCAGGGTGCTGAGGTGCCCGAGGCAGATGCTGTCACAGATCTGTTGGTTTAAGAAATATTTTAAAATTGTATTTTCAATAAAGGCAATGCTCTTTTTTCATATAATCGATAACTACCTTACTTTATCGATTATTTAATTAATTAATATTGATTTTGAGTATCTTTTGAGTATTTTTTGTTATATTTCCAATTCTGCAACACTTCTAGATAAATTCGGTCATTTGGCATTTTACAACACTTCCCAACAACTGTCTTGTTTATTGATTAATTGGTTAATTGATGTTGATACTTATTGTTATACCCTTCGACCATTGAAAATTGTCAAAAAAGGGTATACTAACTTTGTGCAAATGTATGTTTTTCTGTTAAATTTTGTAACACTGCCAGCCAACTGTCACTTCAATTTGGACTTGATGACTTGTCATTATTTGCACAAGCCAATCATAGTTCGATTATTCTCTTTCCAGACATGCAGCCCGAAACAGAAACTATGTTCACGCTTAGCTCATTTTTGCACAAGGTGAGAGATCCTAGGCAGAAGAATCATAATATCAAGCTGGAGCCAAGGGTATTTGGTTGTTTTAGCTTAACGAGCGAACGATTCTATAGCACCGGTACGGCCGAGCTGAAATTCCTTGTAGTGCCGGATTATATAACATACCCGCTGAATCTCAATGCAAATCCTGTTTGCGATGAGGGCGAACCAGAATGACAATACTTGGATAATATGCTCTACTTCATCAAGGATAATCAGAGCCAATTGCTCTTCAATAGCTCCAATAATAACCGCAAGGTGGAGGCTGACGTCGTGACGCACAGTGAGGTGTTGCAGACGCTTCTTTGCACCCCATACGCAAAACGGAGCTGGAGAATTTTGGGAACCAGGTACCGCTCCACCATCTACCTATGCAACGACGAATCAGTAAAGGATGGAACCATGAGTACGATGGAGTTACTCAGTCGACGAACCAGTATCATGTCCGAAACTGCGTTGAAGCGACTTCTATACTCAGGTTGCACTTGGACAATTATGTAGTTTGCGAATAGGTCTCTATAGTAGTTTCCTTGCTTGCAGATACACCTGATAGATGGACGGCATTCTCCTCCGAACATGGACAACTTTATGGCGTTTTTCGTTGTAATATAGGAGATCTGTCAGTGGTCTATGGAGCGCCAATGGGTGTATACCAGGGTCAGCTCAAGGAAGTAAGTAGCCCTTTCCATATTTCTTTATTTCATTTTCATTTTCTCTTTCTCATCGAAGAACCGGAGAAAACAAGCTGAACATGTTCGCAGAATGTAAGGTTACATTTTCGCAGAACCCAATCAAAAACAATGATTCAAAAACAAATTCTCTGCAAGCTCTCAACTGGTGTTGTGAGTGTTCTTTAAAAGGTATTCAAGATCTGTATATAGCGCATGCCAACAAACCAAGTCAAATAGTAAAGCTCGAAAAAACCACTGTACCCACCCTTATCAAAGAAAATGTAAGTACTCCAGAGACCCTTTAAACTGAGTCTACCTCCCGATTCATTCCAATTTCAGGTGAACACTTGGAACTATGATTGGTGCATAAACTTCATGCTGCACACTCTACAGCAGTTTGGCCTTATTATGAACCTGGATAACCCCAATACTGTTTACCAATTTGACTACGATTCGAATACCGGTACCCTTTGTTATTCAGTTTTCCGACAGCCCAGTGAAAAAACCTTCATATCTGATTGGTATCGCAACGTGCTCGAAAACCGAAACATCTAACAATGTGAAACTGAATTAAAGATAATATATATTTTAAAATTATAAGCCCTATTAACTTGCCAGACTTACTGTACCATTTAAGTGTGTCCCTGAGACAGTGGGAACTACATAACTCAGGTATTTCATGTCTGCGCGGTGCAATCGTCTGACCTTGTCTGACCCTTGTCTGGCTAAGTGGTTAACTGGCATCTCTCAGTACTGCGACTTCCGCCTGTGATCCGCTTCGTTTTCAAGAGTTTCTCCCCGAGGCATTGTTCAATTTCTCAACACGTTATTGGCACTAAATCAAAACAGAAATTACACCGACTCCCACACACACTGTGTGAGCTTGTCCCCCTCCGGGTGCAGTTCGGCAACGATGCCAGCCACATTGATAAATAACTAAATAATAGAATAAACAGCACAAAAGGTGCTAAAAACATTAAAGTCCGAAGACCAAAAGGGGGAAAAATGGCTTGTAGTGTCCAAGGCAAGTTGAGAGCAGGACGTTGAGGAAACGTTCACTAAATTATGCCCATCCTCGAGCAAAATTGTGTTCGAAAATATTTATTTTCATTGACGTGTTCGCTAGTTTTTCTCGTTCTCTTTTTACCCCAGTCAAGGCGCAAATTTACTGCAATTGAGCGCATTTGGTGTTCAGGGCCGCCTGCAGGTTAGAAAAACTTATTGGGGCGTAAAATTGTTTGATTGAATATTAGCGGCGGCGCCTTTGTGAACTCGATTCCGTTTTCGGGGCTTCTCTGGTTTAAAAAAAAAGGCTGCAAACCTGCAAAATTGCAACTAGGACAACAAAAGCTGCCAGTTTACTTTAATGGCGTTGATCTTGCGATACATTTGAACAAAATATACTGCAAATATTTACATATTCATTTTTATTTACGTATTTTAAATAGAAACATATTTTGTGTACAGTGCAAAATGCCGAGGAACGACGAGTACTTTTCATCAAAGTCCAACTATACGAAGCGTATTGCCTACCACATTTATCAGGGTGACACAGGTGATGAGCGATCCCACCATCATTTTCTCGAGGGCAATAAGGGTTATATCAAGTATGTTTGCGGCTGGCTAAGGAAGAAAGGAATTAATGCACTTGGCAAGTCTAGTTATCATTTTGACAACCTCTATAAATAATATGGTTAGATTTAAAGTCTGGTGAGCAATAACTATGCCTAATGATACACAGGTGATCATACCCATCAGTGTGACTAGAGCCAAAGTTTCCACCAAGTGCACGGCTACCGGCATCTTCGGCACATTTATGTATCAGTACCAATACAATATATTAACCTTAAATTTTAATAACTTTTCGAGGCGGAGGAATAACTAAAATAATAAAAATAATGACAGATTTTGAAAGTTTTGAACGAAAAATGTTTGGAAAAACAAAGGTAATTACAAAATGTAGCTATGTACTTATATAAATCTTATGGTTTTAGGCGTTTAAATATTTATTATTTATGGACTAAGATAAAGACAAAGATATTATTGCAGTATTAATAAAAAAACTAAACTTAGCTAATGATAATATTCAGATAACGGCTAAATTTCAATTGTAACACTATATCTTTTGATTTGTTAGTGTATTTGTAATGGCGTAGGGTATTCGTCTGGTTACATTTATACTAAGGGTCTGGAGTTATTCTCAGTTTTCTGTTTCCCCTCTTAGTGTGTAAAGAGTAGATAAATATGACGCCAACTGATTGCTAGGAAAAAGCCACAAAACCGCCAACAAATTATAGTTTTCAATCGGTTTTTTTTTCTTTCTCTTCGCAAGGCTGAAACATTTTTCAATATGCAATTCCAATTATCCTATGCAAATGCAATTTGTCTCGCTGCCGAGCAATTTAGGGTCCCTTTCTGCCTTGTCCCCCCTTGTTCCCTCGCCCATTTCCTAACCCAACTAGGCTCGTTTCGTCCGGCTTTGATGTGTCTGCTGGCATAGATTGTTCTGAATTATGACACTAAATGGCTAGACATGTTACATAATTCATTTATGTGTGTGTGAGTGAGTGTATGTGTGCGAGTTTGCATGATGCATATGGCAGGGACATTTGCGTGGCACACAGTGAGCTGCATCAGTTTTCCATCTGCCGTAGAAACAATGAAGTTGCGTTGTTTCCAGCGCTTTAACTCCCTCAGCCTCAACCATGTTTGTTGTATGGAAAATTCAATTAGCTGCATATTGCGCATATATAGGAGATCGCAGGGAAAATAAACAGCAAAATTAATTGATTTCCATATCCAGAGAGAGAGAGAAAGAGTAGAGAGAGCTTTAACTAATTTATTAAAGTATTTTAAACTGCACAGTCTCCTGATGTCAGTCCGTCATCGTGTTGACTCGAGGGCTTCGACTTGGGGCTAAGTTGAGTTTTATTAACCGAGACGCAACACGGCGATTTTCCGGTTTCTGCATTTGATTTCGTTTCTGCGCCAACTTCATAAAAATCCTAAAATAAATATTTGCCCACATAAGTTCTGTTGGCGGCGTTGTCGTCGTGGTCCTCCTTCTCGTAGACATCTTGGTCTGCCAGACAGGCAGCAAAATAAGCAGAAAGTTCTGTCGCAAATCTCTGGCAAGGGCCAGCCGGAGGCATTCGATAGACGGAAAAGGGCACGACAAAATTAAAACAAACTGAATTTCTTGAATTAAGATATCGCGACTAGGTACATACCCTACAAACAGTTTTACTTTATGTACATATCTTTATTATTTGAACATTTTCTTGAGATGGTAGTAGGAAAACAATGTGAAATAGTTTATAGAAATCAAAGTTAAATTCATTATATATTTATTTCTATATATTCTCAACATTATGTGCTACTACTTAAAGTATTCCCCATCACTAACTGCAATAAATTTGTTATACATTAAATTCGATCCTCTTTTAAGGATTGCAGATCATATGAAAATCCTCAGTCTTGTTTACCAACCTTCGTTGCAGCTTACAGCGTATTATTGTGTACAATATTTACCTCCTATTATATTTTGTATTTATTGAAAATGATAAAAAGAAGAAGAAAAAATACAAAAACGACATCTGCATTGCAATATTCTGTAGAATACTGTGGCAAATGATGCACGAAGCCGGAAATGCCACCTGTTATTTGTACACAATATCTCAATATTGGCATAAATACATAACTCGATATATCCATACTACAGATATATATAAGTATGTATACTACAATATATGTACGTATGTATTCCAGACAGCAGGCTGGGCAAATTGACAGCTTGTCAGCAGGTTCATGCGTATCGAAGCGCTTCAATAAATAATATTCATAGATTAAATTGCATTAAACTATTAAAATTGTAAAAAATAAAACGCAATAAATAATGCAAAAGAAGTTAAACTGATTTCCAGTTTATCTCTTTTGTTTATTGAAAACTTACAACTTTTTCCGAACAGCAAATTAAATTATCTTCTTTAATATTGCGCTAGAAATGAAGAAAGTAGAAGAAAAATTCGGAAATAAAGCTCATTATAATTCCGAACAAGAACCGATTCATTTCATTGCCCTTCCCTTTGGTTTCTTTCGTATCTTTCTCTCTCTCTCTTTCTTGTTTGGGTTCATTCTTTTGATTTCTTTATTGTTTTTATTGCTTTGTACTTTCGTGTGTCCAACTGACTGAGTTCGCCAAAGCAAAAGGCGCATTTTAATCTCATTATTTTATTTGTTCTCCCGGCACGTAACATCCCCACCCACCCCTGCTCTATAACCCCCTCCTTTTCACATTTTCCATTGAAATTTCGCATAAAAAGGGTATTAAAGCACAGGCGTCTGTTGATTGTGAACATTTTTTTTTGGCACTTTTTCAAAGCCGAATACGCCTTGCCACGTCTCAGTTGCCTCTGCCTCTGCCCCTGCCCCAGCCCCTATTCCTTTGCCCTCTTCTCAGCGCATTCGTTGCCTTCACATTCCGAATTAATAAACCATTTTTTTCCCGCTCATTCTATCTCCTTTCCTCTTGTAGGCACACTTAAGCTAGCTACAAATTTGCGAGTTATTGCCGCATTTTGTATTTTTTATGATTTCTGTTCAACGTCTTCTCGGTTTGTCCTAATGAATCATGGTTATGTCGGCTATAATTTAGTTTTAATAGCGTTTTGCTGACATTTATGCTGTCAGCGGCATGCGATTTTATTAATGTCCAAATGAGCGCCCATATATGATATCATTATAGAGAGATATCACTGCGTTTAATGTCGCCAAAGAAGACTTTGCGCAAAATGAACTTATGACCCTGCGCCACACCCCACTCAGTATGTGTGTAAATTAAGAAAAATCGCCTTAAAGCGGAACGAGGAAAACCTCTAAGAGTCTTTATGTAGTTTGGAGTGAAGGTTGCAGCTCAGAATTAACTAATTAGCTGAAGTCGAGGTGAAGAACTGACCCGATTCATAGTAGATTCTATCTAAATATTTATACCCGTGCAGAGGGTAAAGTAATTTAGGCCAGAAGTTTGATCGAAGATAGTTCCGACCCTAAAAAGTATACATAATATATGTATATATTCTAAGTGAACATCAACAAAGGATTCGAACTAGAGAGACATTTGTACGTCTGTCCATATGTTGCAACTCGGACACTTAGTTTTACAGCTCTCTTGATGAAACTTGGCACACATGTTTTTTTATTGCTACGGATCGGACCGATATATCGTATAGCTGCCATACAACCTATCAGTCGTTTTTTATATAGCATGCATACGTATACAATTTATTCAAAATCAGAGCAGTGTAACATATAGTTGTTATAGGAACAATCGGCCTCAATGAAGGTCAGTTTTGATTTCAGAAATATCTTAACCTATCAGTTCAACTCTGCACAGTTATATACATATGTACATATAAAATATAACTGGTATAGGAACGATAGGAGGAGATAAGAACCTGTAATGGCATAAAACCTTCGGCACACGGCATGTAACCTTTCTCTCTGGTTTTACTTTATCTTATATATTTCTTATCTAACTTTCTTCTACTTTAACCTATTCTACAATGTTACCCCGTTTCATCCAATTAAGAACTTCTAATTATAGGTCAACTATTTTCGTAACGCCCAACTTAACTGGCAACTGACTTTGCTGCTCTGTTTTACTTTCAATTTCAGCTCAGGCCATTGATGTGCCACAGGACGACTACGCCAACGCCAACGCCAACCTAATCATCTGGCTTGGCTCACTTAAGTAATAAAGCAATTTATCGTTTTTCAATATCCTTTAAGCAGTTTTTGCCCTTTTAGCTCCTATTATTGCACTTCCTACGCTAAGGCCCTCGAGCAAAGCCAATGTAAGTAACAGGGGAAAAAAAAGAAGAAGAAAGAAGAAGAGCAACCAAGCCACAGAAATTATTTTCGCGCTGGTTTGGTCTTATTTTTTTACTGCTCCTTCGTCTTCGGAGGATGCTGGTGCTCTTTTAACTTGTCGCTCCCGCTTAGCCAGCGGGGCACACGTTGCCATTTTTATGTGCTAAGCTTGGCACGGGGATTGCGATTGAGATTGGGGCTCGGGATTGTGTACTGGATTGGAACTGCTGCAGAGACTCAGCCGGGAGCAGGGAGACGGGGAGGGGGAGTGGGTCAAATCTTGAGCCGCCTGCACGTTTTTGTTCCATGCCGCCACCGACGCCGCTGGCGTTGCCAGACCAGTTTGATTTTAGTGTCCGACACACACCACTGAGCCAGTCTAAGGGCCAGTAATGATTTTATTACACGATTTTATATCGAATTTTATTACCTTTGTGCATGACGCTGCCTTCGCCTTAGCCGGCATAAGGAACAAGCCAACAGGATTGTGTTGTCGTTGTCGTTGTCCTTACGCCTTTGGCAGCTGCCATTGGAATTTACGCACTCATAAAATTGCCCGTTTGAATTGTGTGGGAATTTCGGAGCAAACTTTCCTGCAATGGAAGCCCCCGCGTCCCCCCCAGCGAACATCATAATTCAATATCATAAAACGTTTATCCAATTAATTTCGACCAGCAATATTTATGGCCAGTTCGTGAAGGGATGTGCATAGTAGATCTCTTTGTCTGCAGTGTAGTGTACTATATATATCTGCCTCTGTTTAGACAATTTTCATTATGTGCCTTGTTTATCTTTCCTGATTGAATATCATATAGGCGAAATAGTTATCTATATAATCGCATTGATCTTGAAAACTTATTCAACGGCTGTTTTGGGCCACGCTTCAATGAATCTCGTTCATTATCTCTCGCTCTCACTGTGTCGTCTCTTTCTCTCTTCCACACTGGCTGTACTCTCCTCCGCTGACCTAATCGGGTTAGATTTCCAATTTCGATTATGCTGGCACTATTGCTAATGAGCACACCCCTGCACACACACACACACATGCACACAGGCAGCCAATCCACATATGCAATTGCTGACCGAGACAATTCCAAACATCATTACGGCGTGTTTATACCCAGTACTCAGAGCAGAGGGTTGTACCTTTTGGAGATTTCTTTATAGACTGAAATTTGTGTATATATATCCTAATAATTGTTTAAGCAATATTATATATAGATAGATAGATATCGTATATATATTTAGTTAAGACAATCTTACCTGTATGCGCAATCATACTGGTGTCTTTGACTTAGTTCTGTATTACAGGGTATATCTCTAGTTGAACTCTCTTCTCTCGCAAACCCTAACTTGTGTGGCTTTCCATTTGCTGTTGTTGTTGTTGTTTGTTGCTTGTTATTATTGCTTGTTGTTGCTGCTGTTGCTGCTCGTATTTGTTTCAGTGTCAAGTTCAGCTCTCAATGTTGCATGTTGTCTTTGGCTGTTTGCGTCGTTTCAAATGGCTGCATGCCAAAAATAATGGGTTTCCCTTGATGAGTTTGCCAGCTATGCAGATAGAGATAAACGTAGCCGCACACACACACACAAACACACACACACAACATATACAACTACTATATCACAATGCGATGAGCTTTGTGCTCAGTGACTGAATTATGGCTTAGTTTTCCATATTTCAGTTTTGGTTGCTTTTCGCATTTGCAATGTCGTTTTGGAAATCGTTGAAGTGGCAGCAGGAAGAGCGAGAGAGACGATGGGGGGCATGCACTACATGATGGAAGGGGTAGAGGGGCATGTGGAAAGGCTCATTAAATGTTCGTCATGTGTGAGAAATAGTTTATAATTGTTGCCAGGCGAATGTTATTATTGTTATTATTATTGCATGCACGATATCTCAGTGTGTGGGGGGCCACAATAAACAAGTTTCAGTTTGTTTCCTTTAATATTGTTAATGGAGCAACACTTGTTTGCCTACTTTCTGCATACACTGAGAGAAATAAGCGGCAACAATGTCGAAAACGTTGAGAGTATTGTGATGAACTTGGCAACTTTATGATATTTAATTTAATACATATGAATGAGTAAGTAAGAAATATTGTACTCTGCTATTAAAAATTAATATAATAAATATTTGCTTGGTTAATTATTCCTCTAAAGGTACTACCTTGTTAAGCACTTTGAATTTCTCTCCATGCATTGACAAGAAATCCGATTTTGGCCGAGACACTTGCCAAGTTTGCATGTTCCGAGTCACATCCGCCTCGGGGCGATCCAGATCTGTGTGTGGATGCACTCACTGCAAATGTCATTAAAGAACATGCACTGCACAGAGCGCTGCATCCACATGGATGCCTAATCGGTCTCTGAGCTATGCCGACTTATGTACGATGTATGTATATGGTCATCAGTTGCTGTCGGTCTCCGCCCTTGTCTGCTGCCATTTGATGACGTCAGCAGCGTCGGAGCAGCGAGCGAGCTTCTGAAGCGCAACAGATACATTTGTAGATACATGTGTAGATACATCCAAGTAGACGCCGCTGAGGTTACCTGAGGTTCATAGTTAAATGATTTCGTTAGCGATTTAATTTACGTTTGAACTTCGCTGGGTATTCAGTTCAGTTTCAGTTTCAGTTCTCGCGCGCCCGCCGAGCCAGACAGCCACATACGCGACTCATCCCATTCGATCCGATGTTCTATCTCTGCTATACTATAAGATGTGCATCCAGCACCTTCTTTGTATTGCGTTGTTCGGCCTGCAACTGTGCACTGCGGTAGTTCATCAGACCCTGCAGGATGCACGACAGGAACAGCAACAACTGGTGCAACGCTATATCAAGACACTGAACAAGGAGGAGGGCGCCATCCGTCTAGTCGGAGGGGATGCCGAATACGAAGGTAGAAACAGGGTAGCAAGAATGAATGATACCTTCTACATGTAGAATGAATGGAATTATCTTTTTAATACGTTTGAAAACTAGAACAATGATCGAACATACTCTTCTACAATAATATATAGTATAAAATATTCTTGATTAATCGTGCAGAATATTGAATATGATGGAAGAAAGTAAAAGAGACATGTAAAGAACAATTTATGCTGACTTTATCTATAAAACATTACCTAGTCTAAAATGTATCCTAGAATGTAGAATTCTAAAACAGTATAAAAGTCGGTTACCTAACGAGTTGCTTTACTTTTCTTTGGACAGTTTAATGCAACATATCATAAAAAACTTTTTAATAGTATTTATATTCTTGATCAATCAGATAGGATACTGAATATCGAGAGAACAAGATGGTCATGAAAGTAACACTATATTTTTACTTTATCTGAAAAATATGACAGCGTTCGAACGCAACTATTAAACTTATCGAAGAGGTTATAGTTTACCCTGCAACAGTATCAAAGTCAAAAGCAAATAGATCCCCAATTTTAAGTTATCAACGAGTTGCCTTAACTTAACTATTTTTGGAAGCAGTTTCTTCCAACAAATAATAACAAAAAACTATTTTCATATACGATATGTTTCTGTCCTTCCAGGCAACATCGAGGTGCTGCACAACAACAAATGGGGCGCTGTTTGCGACGATGAATGGGACGCTGCCGAGGGTGAAATCGTGTGTCATCAATTGGGATTCCATGGGCTGCGTCGCTTTACACACAGCGGCTACTTCGGGCCCGCACGACGACGTTACTGGATGGACAATCTGTTCTGTGAGGGACACGAGCGTGAGTTGACCGAGTGCCACTTCGACGGTTGGGGCA
The DNA here is from genome assembly GCA_018903425.1 of Zaprionus nigranus. NCBI lineage: Eukaryota > Metazoa > Arthropoda > Insecta > Diptera > Drosophilidae > Zaprionus > Zaprionus nigranus. The sequence goes on along the minus strand of JAEIGD010000001.1, from coordinate 540,990 downwards.
TCAACGACTGTGAACCTAGCGAGGCAGCTGGTGTTATTTGTTATCCACCACATGATACTGTACTGCCTGCACCGATGGCTTTCGGTATTGATGATCGTCAACTGCCCAAGTATCCGATACATCCAAGTTCGCGGCTCTATGTGAGACTGCGTGGCGGTCGAACCATCAACGAGGGCCGTGTGGAGGTCCGTCTTGATGGGCAGCGTTGGGGCAGCATCTGTGCCGATGGCTGGTCCATGCTGGAAGCGAATGTGGTTTGTCGCCAGCTTGACTTAGGCTATGCACGCGAGGCCTTCCAGACGGACTACTTCGGAGGCGCCAATGTATCGCGGCCCACGCTCAGTGGGAGTGAGTGTTATGGCAACGAGACGGAGCTGGCCGACTGCCTGCATCACAATCATCTGCAGGGGATCGTGAACTGCCATGGTAGCAGGCAACATGTGGCAGCTGTGATCTGTGACTTTCGCTCACCCGACTTGGTTGTGGACTATTATGAAATCGAGCAGACCGCCCATCTCGAGGATCGTCCCATGTTGCTGATGCAGTGCGCCATGGAGGAGAATTGTGTGTCCAACGAGGCCTATCAAATTCAACGCGATGATCCCAGCTGGCGCTATCAAACGAGGCGTCTGCTCAAGTTCACTGCGGCGGCAATCAATGCAGGCAACACGGACTTCAGACCCTTCAAGGAGAAGAATCAGTGGGAGTGGCACATGTGTCACATGTAAGTAACTCCTTTAGATCTGCGATCGTCTCTTATGTCGGTACCTTTTTGCAGGCACTACCACAGCATGGAAGTCTTTGCCACCTTCGATATATTTGATCTGCAGGGTCGCAAGGTCGCCCAGGGCCACAAGGCATCCTTCTGCCTGGAGGACAGTAGCTGTCTGCCCGGTGTGCCCAAGAAATACAACTGCGCCAACTTCGGAGATCAAGGTAGCGTCGTTAGGTACTGCAGAAAAGTTCCTTTGGGTATATCTGGTCATATTCTTGCAGGCATCTCCGTCAACTGTTCCGACGTTTATCTCTACAACCTTGATTGCCAGTGGGTGGACATCACAGAGTTGCCACGTGGCTCGTACGTACTCAAGATTGCCATCAATCCGGAGTTCAAGGTGGCTGAGATGAGCTACGACAACAACGCCGCCATTTGCGACCTTTTCTACGCCGACAATTACGCGCGTGTCGACAATTGTCGTCTGACAAGGCCATGAGAGGGAGCGGTATGGGGATATCCAGCTTGGAATTTACAAACAGTGCCAAATATGAAACGAAAAACAAAAAAAACGAAACATAAGAAAACAAACAACCAAAGCGTAAGATAACTTAAGATTTTGTATTATTCTTTAGCATGTTAACCCGAATAAAACACACAAACAAGCTGCAGCTAAGGTCGCGAGGCTTTACGTTGAACTTGAAACTCAGCCAAGCGGAAATATGTCAGAGACATCAGCGCGGGACTGTCGTCGAAGCCAGCGAAGCATTTGTTAAGTGTCAATAGCCCGCTCGGGTTGCCGCTGCTAGATCATTTCAGTTCCAGGCGGGCGTTGAGCCGGAACCAAAGGGTAGTTCACGCCTTTGATATGAGCACGGTAATCAGATACGACGATATGATGATATGTTGAGAAACTAAGCTGTATAATATAGTTATTAAAACATGTGATGAAAGAATTGTTAACTATTGCTGAGTTATAATTGTGGGGTAAGGGTTTTCGTAATGGAAATGGAACAGTTAAAGGTGACACTAATATGAATTTGGTTTAGAATTACTGCAGATATATATATGTATATCTCTATATATATATAGAAGTGCTAGAATAACTATAAAATATATGGATAAATATACAAGTGTTTAGGTATAAATATGAGTGCTAGAATAACTATAAAATATAACAACATTAATAGATATATCTTGATTTACTTCAATTAAAAGACAACATTTGAGTTCAAGTTCAAAGTTCTTGATTTTATTTCCATTAACTTTGTTTATTTCTTTAATCTTTTCAGAACTTATAAGAACTAAACCTTAATCTCAAACTGCGAACCCTAATCTAATGCAGTGGTCAGCAGTTCTTTTAACCGGATTACAAGAGCATGGACCTAGTAATCATTGGTGGGTCGGAATGTCGCTGAGTCTTTAGTCGGAGCTGGGACCAGTTACATAGCCACGTTAGTTCTCGCAAGGTGGTTAGGATGAGACGATAATTTGCGCAGGTACTTGTCCTTTTGTTAAGTTATCCCATCTCTAACGGTTAGAATATTTAAATCTCCTTGCATGTTCTCAGTTTAAATGTACCAGGGTGCCGATTTAGTAGCTTAGTAAAGTACAGATTTCCTTAGTTGATTATTTTTTCAGAAAGCTAGTAATCTATCAAAGATTCCCTAGAGACAGGGTAATGCTTTGCACACACACAGAAACACACTCGTGCTGTCTCTCTATGTATCTCTCTATGTCTCTTTCACTGTATCACCCTCTCTCTCTCTCTTTAACTCTCTCCCTTTTATTCGCGGCCTGCATTCGCAGTGATAAGAAGAAAGGCAAAAAATGGCATCAGGCAAACTACGCAAACTACTCACTTAATCAGCTAAGAGCGCTGGGGCATACATCCCTCCATCCATGCACCCCCAGCCTGGGGGAGCCAACCAATTAATGGTCTAGCAGCGATCCGTCGCTTATCCCAGTGAGGAAATCAACAAAAAGAGGCGACTTGATGGATGCACGTGGCAAAAAATGAAGCAATCAAATGGTCGTAATGTCATCAACACCATCCATAAGTGTGCACAGCACACACTCAGACACACTCATACGCGGCAGAGTGCTGTAAAGGGGGATGGGGGTAGGCAAAGGGATTCCTGTGACAGGAACGAGGCCAACGATGATGAGTCACTTTGGTCACGAAGCTATTTTTACGCTTGATTACACGATAAATGAAAATCAAATGTCTGATTGCTTAATGCCCAGGGAGAGAGAGAGAGAGAGAGAGGGAGAGAGTAAGAGAGAGAGAGAGGAAAGACTGGTCAGCACTTGAAAAGTGCTGCAATTTCACCAAAGTGCCGGACCTGTGGCGGTGCTCAGGGCTGGTTCAGGGTAGTTGGAGGAGGGCGGGTTGGTTTTTGCGTCGCTGAACATTTCAATTATTTATATGCTTGTTTGTCTCCTCCTCAGCTGCGCGGCAAGGCGTGGCAAGGTGGGGTGGGGCGTGCATGTGTGCACGTGCGATACGAGTGGGCGAGCAGAAGCTACTGGGGGGGAGGGGGTTGGGCGTGATAACACTTGACTGCGCACAGTTATCATTTTTTAGCTCCCGGACACGCACGAAGCTGCAAATGGCCGAACCGAAAGCAGCTCCGAGCGATGCTGTCAGTGATTTGCAGACAGTTAGAGTGGCAAGTGGGGAAGTGAGGAAGGACACACTCTCGCCCCCTCTGGCAAGTCTCCCTCCACTGTCTTTGCCAACACCTTTTCCACTGATTAATTCATTAATCGCCGGCAAATAGAAAATGAAAAGCCTTTTCCCTTTTCGCCGTAAAGAGCTTATGTTAATTAAAAGGCGCACAAAGTTTTCACCAAGTTGAGTAAGCTGCCTCCAATCAATCAATGGCATTGAAATCTTTGTTGTAGAGTGTTAAAAGGGTTCAAGCTGGGTCAACTCGCTCAACTTGATGGATTTCTTGCAAAGAGCTTAGTGCGTAGACTGCAACTAGTTCAGCAGAGCCTTAAAGTGAATTTCTAAAATCTACAGGGATTTCCAGAACATTTTCAACTTGTCAAGCATTGTTTAACATTTCATTCAGTCGCAGGACATTCCCAACTACGGCTTCGACCTCGGCTCATTGGGCATTTCCTGCGAGTCCGAGTCCAAGTTCGAGTCGAATTGGAAATGTTTACAAATCGTTGGCAAGCGTAACAAAAGTCCCCAAAGACAGAGACAGAGACAGAGACTGAGCCAAATTGTTATTTCAATTGTCAACAGAAAGGGGCGTGGTCCCCTCTCTCTCTGCCACATGCAGTTAATTTTGTGCTTTGCCTGCAATAAATTTTAAATGCACATTTCCAATGAAGAAGAAGCAGCTACGAAATGCAACGAAATGGAAAACAATTTTGTGCAATTTTACTAAAACGACGAAGAGAATCCCTCAACACACATTGACACATATATCGAAATGGGAGTAGATTGGATGGAGTGAGGAGAGAGAGGAGTTTTCATAGCAATGACAGTAGGTCAGTGGCGAAGAGGCAGGAAATGCAATCGAAGTGTCCTTGCAACAAATGAAATTGTTGGCCAAAGTGCAGCGTTTAAGAAAGCCATTCCCACATACACACACACACATACACAAGCACACGCAAACACACACATACGCACAATGTATCTGCGAGTTTTCCATATGGCCAATGCATTCCTTGCCGTGCACTTCAATGGAACTACCACAGTCCAGATTTCTGTTATTGTTGCCTATGTGCCCTGTAAAAGCGATTCTATGGGGTATATTAATTCATAAGATTAGAGAGAGGAATCTCTTACTTAGTAGTTATTACTGGCATAAACTACTTAACAAATTAAATACACTTTCTTCAACAGTTAACGTGGTATCTCTTAGTCAATCATTTCGAACTTGTTGTGCCACTGCAGCTCTTGCTGTTTTTATGACAGTTTTTAAAGGCGCTTTTATGTGTGTAAATTTGGTTTACATTTTATTTGCCGCCTCTTAAGAGATTGCTGCAAGCTTTTCTGCTGTGGCAACAAATGCAAATTGCAGCGATTGTTGTGCAACTTGCAACTGTGTGCAGCATCCTGTATCTTCGATACTATATATGCTATTTTATGGCATTTGTTGATGTAGAGCAGATTACATTGTCATTGCCTCGAGCAGGCAAGATGTGCATGCGAATTGTTTATTATTTATGTGCTTTATTTTTCTAGGTACGCAACAAAAGGTGCTTAAACTAATCGAAATACAGTTCCAAATAGTTCGAAATGATATAATGTGCACTACAGTTGAGCCCCATGATTGAACAAAAAATTTGAAATGGACACCACAGCTTTATATAATGAGATCTGATCATTATTATTTGTACCACTTAAAATAATCACCTAATATTTTAATAAATATTACATGTATGTCCATAGCTTCCAAAGTTTTTAAAATAAGCGCGTTCATACAGGACAAGAAGCAAATGCCTTAATCGACTTGGATATTGCATATATACACATTCTTCTACTATTACTACTTCTACATTAATATGCATAGAGTTAGTCATTAGCTTGAAAAGAACCCTTTAAAAATACTCATGAAATTTGAACATGAAATTGAATACCAAATATGAGCAGCGCCTTGGCTTGGGTAACATTTGCAAATGTTCATTTGATAAGCTTCACATACCCCTTTCATTGCTGTTGCCATTGTTTTTGTTGTCATCCACACACACATACACACACACACACTCTCTACACACACATTTGCATTTTAAACGCAGCTAATTGCGAATAAACTCATTAGATGACAGCGACACAGGCGGCAATTGCCAAAAGCAGCAGCAGCAGAGCCGGAACCCCAAACGAAGCCCGCACAAATTGGGCGACATTCGGTGGCATCTTTTGCCAAATTGAAAGAGCAGCAGACAATCAACATTTTGCCACACCCCCCCCTTCCCCTTCCCTTCGCCCTGCCTTGCCACAGTTTGGCACCCATTTGGCTTGTTATCATTTTCATGGCTGAAGCGACATGCGAGAAGAGGTAAATGAGCAGCAAGTTGAGGGTTGAGTAAGGAGTGGAATAAGGGGGGGTGTAGGGGAGGGTGGGGATGGGAACAGTAGTCGCCCACTTGTGCGCCCGGCTTTGTTTCCCAGGCAGTCAGCCAAACATTTGTTTTAATTATTATGAAAGCAAATTGCATAATTAAAAATGTTAAATTCATTTTAATTTTTGATTACAATTAATTTGGTGCGCGTTGCCACACACTTTTTGCACAGACTGTAAATGCAAAGTTACGAGGGATAATCCGTGTGTGTGTGTGTGTGTGCACTAATGGGTTAATTGCCTAGGTGGGAATTGTAATGGGAGAGATTTGGCAGTCGATTAAGCTGCGCTTAGTTAATAGTTTTCACTATTTAATCACACGAAATGCCCACAAAACTCGTATTATAACATAAGCTAAATAATTACAGGGATTAAGCATACTACATATAATATATATACAATCATTTGTCTATCATATCAGTTACAGCAACACTTTCCCCTCTTTCAACACAAGGCATAGCAATTTGTTTTGTCAGCTACGCACATTTCCTGCCCGTTTCGCTGATTGCACCACAACACATGGACTTCCTACCTCCTGCCCCCTCTCCCTCTTGGCTGCTCCCTTGCTGGCACTTTATCCCTCCACTTGACACACTTAAGCGCACTTATCAAAACCGCGCAAAAAGTCAAACGCATTGAAACGCGACAACCAGCATTGAGTCGCAGTCACAGACAGACGCCAAGCGGGCACAGCAACGATAGCAGCGATAGCTCTATGGGGGACCCATATATCAAAAATCAACAACTGTTAAAAAAAAAACAAGCCATAGATGAAAAAGGTTCCCCAGCCTCTGCCTGCTGCTCATCGCGCACATGTGACAAAAGATAAACACAAGAGGAAGAAGAAGAAGAAATTCTAAAAAACGCGCGAGAAAAACTTTCATGTTGGCCAGAGGCGCCTGATAAGCATGCAAATGAATCGTCAACGACGACGCCAGCAGCGATGGCAGCCCGCGGCAACCGCAGCCAAATCAGCGGAGGAGCTGCGACATATGAGCGAGCAATCTTAATTGCGGGTCAAAAGCGCAAGGCCAGAAAAATGACAGAAAAATACCAAAAAATGCCAAAAAAAAGAGGCGCAGATAAAAGACGTGGCAACAAAATGGGCTGCATTTATCATATGTGCCTAAGTTGGGCTAGGTTAAAGCTAGAAAATAGACAGGAGAGAGAGAGAAAGAAGAGAGAGAGAGAGTCATGCTGAATTTAAACTATAGCCAGAAACAGGCACACACTGAAAAGTGTTTCCCTTTCGGTTTCCCTTTTCACATTGCTACGACAAAGTTTGCTGCCGCAAAGCAGATACGAGCTACGAGATACCAGATACAAATCCGGCAGATACAAGATACACGCCTTCAAGACACAATTTTCGCATTGTTAGCGCCGGCAGGAAAGAACGCTGGCGAAAAGTGACAAAAATATTTGCAACTCTCTGGCAGGGGGAGGGGGGGGGGGGGGACGACAAACGTTTGAAAATGACAAAGTTTCTAGGGGTGAGAAAGAGGGAAGAGGAGGGAGTTGGTTGCTTGCCTTCTGTGTCTGTGTGCGGCGGCAACTTTAAGCTGACAAAAAAGTTTTCAGCACGCATACGCCGCGTTGCCGCAGTTGCCATGCTGCATACTTTTTGGCGCTTGGCAGCGCGGTTACCAAAATCATCCGAAATAGAAAAGAGAGAGGCAGCCAGAGACGGAGGGGGGGAGGGGAAGGGAAAACGACAACGAAACGCTGCGGGTCTTGCGGGCTGCTTGTTATTTTTCGCTCGCGGCGCTTGCCTTATGAATTATTTGAATTTTATGCGACAAATCACCTGCAAAATATAAATTCCAAGCGAGCAGCGACATCTGCTCGCCGAGGGAAATCGAGAATTGAGAATTGTGCAGTCAGGAGGGAGGAGAAGGGAGGGGGCATAAGGGAGTGTGGCACGTAAGCACGTAGCAGGTAGAGAGACAGCAAACGTTACACCGTTAATCGTTCGTTAATCTCTCGTAAAATTCGCTCTAGAAATCCCGCCGTCAACTTAAGTGGATCCCTGACAATTGCCAGTGCAAACTTCCTTCCCTTGCCCCTGCCTACTAACTCCCCCCCTACTTACGCAGTTGGCAGTTTTCGCTGCTTACTTTTGTCGTTTGCCATTTGCAACGCGTAAAAACTTTTAATCGAAAAAAGATGTGACCCCTCACCAAGCTGCTGGCATTGGGTACAGGGGACAGGGGGCACGGGGCAGAGGGAGTAGGTGTTATTCTTTATGCCACCGCCCATGTTGCTTGTAATTAAGTGAGGGGCGTACTGCGCCCTGTGGCGTCAACGCAGGTGACAGCGGGGGTTGGCAGGCATCGAATTTACGTTGTGAGTTCTTGAATTATCACAGTGAAAACGCGCTGCAGGCGATAATGCGAACTGAGCAACAAACCGAAAGGTCATGGAATTTCTAATTATGGACGGGAATCGGGAATCAGGGAATCATAGCACTGGCATGTACTTGCTGAGAGGGTGGGCAATTAAACTTCAATAAGCACGTTCCCCCCAAGATGAGCACAAAACTTTCCCTTTACGTTTTTACAATTCGATGGGGTAAATTCTTGATTGGTACGTGACAAATGTAGAGTAATCTCTGAAGATATAATAATAATAATAATAATATAATAATAATAATAAAAGTCTTAAGATTATGAGGAAAATGTATAAAAAAAGAAATTTGTTTAAGAAATTTGAAAATTGACTGCATTAAAACGAAACATTAGTTCTTTTCAAATTTATTTAATTTAATTTAGTTTGTAGTCGGACTTAGGTCAGTCGACTGTTTAAAAGTAAAAAAAACAATTAATAGTTATAGTTAATTAATAATTTTAAGTTAAAAGTAAAATCTTAACTGTGAGAAAAGAAAGAAAAAAGAAATTAATTGAATTAAATTGACACTCAGCTCACATAATTCATCTTAAAGTTTATATAAGCCCAGTAAACTCTGTGTTTATACAGATTAATATCAGCTTAATCTATCAATCCCATTAATTATAGTATTAAGTGTATTCTACATTCTTCAGTTGCCATAAATATGCATATAAAGTTCTCTTGAACAATCTGTGATCTCTAATAACTCATCTATAACTGAGTTGTCTCTCTCTCCCTCTCTCTCTCTCTCTTTTGTCTGGCAGTGAGTATATCACAGGTAAGTCAGCATACTGCCTCAGCTGCCATTTTCCGACAGCATATGATGTGCAAAGAGTGGGGAAAGAAACAAGACAACACAGGCTGGAAAGCCCTTTCAAATTAATTGCAGACAGCAAATGTCGTGTAACTCAAAGATAAACGTTTCTCGAAAAGTCGCCTGCCCTCTGACTCTGCCTCCCTCTTCCTCCCCTCCCTCTCCCTTGCTGTCTTATGTAATACCCTCAAAGTTAACACAAATCTTTGCCCCCATATGGCACACACACACACATAGTACATACAGAGGGAAAGAAGTGAACAGAAAGTTTTACTAAACGTTGGCAGTGGAGACAATTGTGCAAGTTCAACATTTGTCACACGTACTAAACATTTACGCAAGACACGACAAGCGAAGAGAAACACAAAAAATTTGAAGAAAAAAGCAGACAGAGAAGGAGAAAGAGAGAGAGAGAGTGTGGGGGAAAATGACACGGCATGGAAATTAACAAAGAAACATCAACTTCAAGTCAAATTGTTGCTCTTGCAGCCCGCATATGAGGCCATAGGGCCGAGGGATCTGCTGCGAGACAAGAGCAAAGTCACACTGGATATAGTTGTCGTCATTTGGAACAGCTCAAAGGGGCAAGTCGGAGAGGGGCTAGGGGGTGGAGAAAGACATGTCGAGGCACAGACAGTATGCCAAAGAAAATGCAACCTGAACGCTAGAAATATTTGGACTCGTCTGCTGACTGCGCTATTTGATTGTGCTCAACTCTTCAAAAAGGTCTCGAGTCTCGAGTCTATAGCGATGACTTCTTTGGGGCTGTCACATTTGATACGCCCGACAACGACGACGACGACGACGACGACGCCTGAAGGAGCAACAAATTTAGTGCTGATGATGCTGGAACTGCTGCATCTAAGACGTGGGGATTTGGCACAGCATGGGGCATGACGTTGACTTTGTTGCACGTTATGCAGGCATGCAGCGAGCAAAGTGAAGTGTGCACTGAGAGAAAATGCAATTAAATTAACAAGTGATGATATAGATGTATATAATATATATGATATATATATATATATATAAAATAAAAAAAAAAAAAAAAAAAAAAAAAAAAAAAAAAAAAAAAAAAAAAAAAAAAAAAAAATAAAATAAAATTAAATATAGCTAAATTTACAGCTAAAATTAAATTGATTAGTGAAGAAATTTCTTTTTAAATTTAACGTAGATTGAAAACATAAAAGCAGTCATCAATTTTCTTTTTTTTTTATTTTTTATTTCATTAAATTATTTATTTATTTATTTCTTCACTTATATTTTCAGCAATTTCCTTTCTACTTTTCCCCAATTTCCAAAGTAAGTTTCTTTTTATATTCTTCTTCATTTCTCACTTAGTTTCTCTCTGCAAATATAGCTATAAATTCCACAGCGTGACGCACAGTGTCAAAAGACTTTGCCTGCCACTCCCCCTCGCCTACCTCCTGTTATGTCTAGCTGCTGCCAAAACACGGAAAAGAATTTGTGCAAGCTAAAAGAAAAAAACGAATTTGTCACCAGCGGCATGTGAGTGTGTGTGAGTGCACGTTCGAGTACTCACTGGCACTTTGACGAGCTCTCTCATATTTCGCAACTAATGAAACACGCAACTTGCCCCACGACAACGACAACTTTGTCGCCTGCCGTTGACGTTTATGGCAAGCAACTGAATTTTTATAGCTGCAAAATTAGTGTAGAATTGTAGTAGGCCCACACACCCCCCTCCTCTCCCTCCTTCAGCCTCCCCCACTGTATTCCCTCCTTCCCTCGCAGCGTCGTCTGCAGTTCATAAACACGCACTCGTATTGAGTCATAAAACTGACGCTTGATTGGACCACGGCGTGGGCGTCTATAGCAACTGCAGCTAATGCGAGATACGCAAACGGACACGTAGACAGACTGACGGCACAGACTGTAGTTTATCTTCGAGCTCTGTTAATGGCCCATTCCGTGTGCTATGCATGGGCCCAACTAATTGCAGGCGTCTGTGGGTGGCCGCAATTGAAACAGAAAGACAGAGAAAGTTGGGAAGGAGAGAGAAAGAGGGAGAGAGACAGAGAGGGGAAGACGAGAGAGAGGGAGACAAAGAGAGGGAGACAGAAAGAGGGAGAGGGAGATGGAAAGCCAAGCCAATTTTCGCGCTTAATTATGAAAAGCCAAACAAACTTTTGAGGGTTGTCCAGGCGTGTGTTTGCATGTGTGTGTGCATACGCGTGTGTGTGGGCGTGTGTGTGTGCAATATCCTGTCCACTTCCGTTGGTTTAACACCCCCACCCCTGTCAGCCCCTCTCCCCATCCAGTCGATGTCTGGCACAACAATGATGCGACTCGGTTGTATAATATAATTTCTAGCCCGCGGCCTTTTTGGTGCCGCCGACAGCTGCTTTAAAATGCATTTTCATATTGTGTGCCCAAAATACTCGCCAGCAGAGAGAGGAGAGCACCAGAGGGGGAGACAGAGGAGAGACAGAGGGGGCAGAGGGGGCAGCATTGCTGTTGGGGAAGCAACGCGAGTCCTTTGTAAACTAATTTGCTTGAATGGGAACCACGCACACATATCGAAAACAACGCTTTGAGGCCTTTTTGCATAACAAATCACACACACGCACACAGTGACTGCAAAACGTATGCAAACACTGAAGCAGGCCGAAAAAAGCAAAGGAAAAAAGGAAAAACAAACATAAATCAACAGACGCGCCAGGCAGCGAAAAAATGGAGAACAAAACGGAAGGCGAAAAAGTGAAAAAGAATTGCTCATTGTCTGAGCAATTACACACGCATTGCTGCATCAGATGCGATATAGGTATATATAGTATATAATATAAAGTATATGTATACATGCTGACATATGTGCCTTATAGAGCAGGAATACTGCAAGGGAGTTAGCAACTAATCTGGAAAGTCTTCAATAGCTAAATACCTATAAAACATTTGATACTCATCTCATTTGCTTTATAAGAACAGAAATGGAACATAAAATATAATATCTGCACATTTTATTGTTCCTATCCTTAAAAAAAAGTATAAATTTGATTTGCATGTTGGCATTGTAACCTGCTTTGGTATCTCGACTCTTTCACAACTGGCCCAAATTTTTACTGCTCATTAAAATATGACAGTCAATTTGGCAAAGCTTTCCTATAAACTTCCCTCTCCCCACACACCCCTGGTATTTGACAATAATGAAATGTATTTTGGGTGCTCAACTCATTTATAATTATAATGGACTTTTTACGAATACTTTCGCATGGTCTTTTTTTACAAATAAAGTTCCCTCGCTTCCCTCGAGGAATATTTGTGTGATTTTTTTTGTGCCATCATAAAAGACAAATGAGCCGCAGAGGAAAAGAGAGAGAGAGAGACAGAGAAAGAGAAAGAGTAGGCTAGCTGTCGCATTGTCTCCCATGACTTTGGTCAAAAAAAGGAGGGGGCGTGGCAGGCAGTGGGCTAGGGAAAAGAAGTATATAGAGCAAAATCAGTTTGTATTGTATTCCTTTTGAAGGCATCTAATATTTTATGTATTTCGAGCGCCTGCAATGATGAAAAGCAGTAAGGAGAGAGAGAGAGAGGAGGGCGTTCAGAGAGGGGCAGCGGGATGTCGTTGACTTGCAAGGAAATGGCTACTTTTCTAAGCTTTTAATAATATCCTTTTTATGTCCACTAAATGAGGGATATAAAGTCAACACTTTGTGCAATAAGGCGCCAACGGATGGAAGCTTTGCACATTTTCAACGCCTTCCATTGGCTTCTTCTTGGCTTCTTCTTGGCCCTTGGCATAAAAAAACTTGGACATCGTCTGGGGGAATCTTTGCCATTCTATGGGCAAGTTTTGTGCCGCTATCTGCCGACCGGTTTGCATAAGTTTCCCGGCGCTTCCGGTTAATGTGGTCAGCAGGCAGAGCAAGAAGCAAAAGCAGCAACAAATAAGAAAGCAAGGAGCAAAAGAGTCTCTCTCTACTGGACATTTATGTGGGCAAATCTTTGCGTGATTTCCGCTTCACTGCTGCAGTCAATCCCCTTCTCCAGCTGCTCGGTTGGCGCCAGCAGTTGAACATTAAGTGCCGCCAGTGAAGCCATCAATCTTTGCTGCCTCGCTCGGTCGACTTTTATGAAGATTTTGCCCGAAAAAAGAGAAATACATTCAATGTACTCTTTAAGCCTGGACGAAATCAATAAAATCAATCTACAAGAAGCTTATCATGGCGGGGGAACTCATCAATAACTTTAAGAAGTGCTGCGCGTGTCGCTAACACTTTTTAATAAAATTAAAAGCGTAACATTTGTCACAGCGAAAGAAAGAGTTGGAGAAGTTTGGGGAATCTATTTGAATTTTAAAAGGAAAAGGGAAGGAAAGTCACCTTTACATTCCTTTACATATGCAGTCCTTATACATATACAGTATTGATGCATATATAGCGCTGATAATGAAGTTGCCAATTACACAGAATCTCTGCATGTATCCCCAACTACCCCAAGCCACTTCTCATATTCCCTGCCACAGAAAGTCAACTAATCCCAATGGAAGTAAGAGCAAGAAAAAAGGGGAATAATTTCAATAAGCAATTAGACGGCAATTACTTACAACAACTCTGAGGACTCTTTGGGACCCTTCTACTTCGACTTCGACTTGGACTTGGACTTGGCTGAGCAATTACTTGAAATTTATATGTGAACGGGATCCTGAAGTGCTCCTGGCCCATAATTGAAATGCTTAAGAGAAATGGCTAACGGACTGGCGCCACACAGCTCGCTGTATGTGTGTCTGCGTGTGTGTATTGCATATAAAGTTTTTGGGGGCAAAAACTAATTGAGTTACATGCTCGAAGTGGATGTCGAACTCGTATTCGTCTGCCACGAGTGCAGCCACATCAAATCCCGGCTGAATGGGGACAAAGTTTGCTCCCCTTACATGGCAATCTACCCCCCACCCCCCGGGTAAACCAAAAGTTTACATTGTTCAATTTCAACTCTGTGTAAGACACACTCGAAACACTCGATTGCAGCAACCCTCGCTAATCTATTGTTTGTCGTCTTCGACTGCGACTACGACTGCGACTGCGATGCCGGCACTAGAAATTACTTTGGATGTTTTCATGTTTCTTAACATGGCATAATCTACCCAACACACACACACACACACATGCTGGCATTACTTGGACTTAGCAGAGAGTGGGGGAAGTTTGCTGCGTTGTTTCCGGCGGCGCCATCTTTAAGTTGCATAAGTATGTGAGAAACTATCTGTGAGTGCGAGTGATGTGTGAGCTGTTTTATTTCTTCTTGCAAAGTTTTTGCAATTGAACCACTGTGGCGTATGCGTAATATTTAATGACATTGCTTTATCATTTCTGACAACAATTTATGCAGCTTCTTAACTTTAATTACGCACTACTATTGTAAAGAAAACGTACATGCTGGCAACTTTGTCGCACTTGAGGCTGAAATAGCAAATGATTTGCATAAATTAGCTGGACGCACTTGCTGGAGCATTAGCAGTTTTTGCCTGGCAACTGCATCCATATTCGTCTATGACTCCCCTGTGGTGGCCGAGTGGGCCTCAAGTGCCTCATCGACGTACAAGAACAACAACAGCAACAACAACAACAACTGTTACAGCAACGACAACGATAAGCTTTGCTTCTTTGGCAGACAAGACAAATGTGGCTTACGCCCACACATGCACAGTGGGGCAAATTTGCTTTACCTGTATGTGAGAGCTGCTTCTAAGAGCTTTACTAAATTAATCAGCATAATTATGCTCGGCTGGCAAGGCAACACAGTCCCAGGCGAATCAACTAAGAGCTGTACCTGGAGCTGATGTGGGTGATGAGTTGGTTGGCTTGGCTTATTTATTAATTAGTGATTCGTTAGTGCAGCCAGTCAGCCAGTCAGGCAGTATTTGCCGCGCAACTTTCGCCACTCGCTGCAGAGAAAGGAAAACAAAGTGTCGCATTTTAATGATGCCGGCAAACAAAACACACCCCACGTGCAAACAGGCAGCTTCGTTTACCTGCGCTTAATTAAAATAAATAGACACATGCCACGCCCAGTTGCCAGTTGCCTGTTGTCGGTGGAGCTCGTCCTCGTCCTTGAAGGGACCGCAAATGATGCCTGATAAGACATGCGACGCGTGTGCGACGGCATTAGCCGATATAAACACCGATTTCCATAAGTCAACAGCTCCAGCAGTAGCAGTGGCAGCATTGGCAGCATTGACAGCAGTTGACCAACTAGGCAATTAAAAGGGAAGCCAGTTCGACTTTCAGTTTGTTTTTCTGGCCTTTTTCTGCGCGACTTTGCTTCGGTTTTCCGCTTGCCTCGTCGTATTCAAATCAGTTGCAACGCCCAATTAATGTAAGCTGCCACAATGTTGCATACTAATGAGTCAGGACTGCTGTCAGTCCTGCCTGCCTGCCTGCCTGAGAACGACAATAAACATGAACATAACAACGTGGCCCGTGCTGTGTCCAGCCGAGCTGAGCTGTACGTGGCAACTGCCCTCGCAATCCACACCCTCTCAGCTAATTGCCACTTGCAGTGCCACATTTAAATACTGCATTATTGCAGTACTCTCAGTATTCTCAGTAAATACAGCGCGTTAATCTTTGACTAGCTTTAAAAGAGTGCCGCACACTGTGCCTCGACTTGCCTGGCACATTTTACAGCTGCTGCGCAATTTGCATTTTAATTTCTATAAAATGCAATAAGAAAACAATAAAAAAACATCAACTTTTGACACTTGGCAGGCGAAGCGAGGCAAAGTCACTGAAATGATGTCATTAAAGGCAGCACATGCTGATGGCGTTTTGAAGGCATATTACGCATACGACGCGTGGCGCGCGCAACAGCTGTGCGACAGCCCGACATGCCATGGCAATGTGTGAGTGCGCATCGTTATCTTTGTGTATGTGTGTGTGTGTGTGTGTAAGCGTGTTTCCGTTGAGATTTGCCGCCCAGTATTTTACGTGCAAATATTTTAAGCCTTTTTGGCAACACGACGAGCTCTCCAAGGAGGAAGGCAGTGCGCATTATTAGGCACATATTTGTAGAGCAAGTGTAAAAATATCTTCGGCACACACAGACACACATGTGTAGTACACACATACGCGCTCATAAATAAGCGGCGTCGTGGTTGTCTGCCGCAGCACGCAGAACTCGTGAGCGGCACGTGACTGCGTCAGTAGCGCACAGTGCGTTTGCCCAGTCTACGTCCCCCTGCGGCCTGCCCGCTCGGCGAGAATTTATTAAATTTTTTGTACGCCAACATAATTCACAAAATTCGTTTCAGATGTGGTTGGCTTTTGGCCCTGATCACACGCCCCCATCTCCCTTCTTTGTGGTCCCCTCCCTGTGTCGGCATTTCTTTTCGCATTTTCGACTTTAACTTTTATTTAATTGTCGCAACTTTCTAGCAAGACTTTCTTAATTAATTAAAAAACTTTTCAATGCTGCCGCTGCTGCAAAAATGCCAGCTCACCTTAAAACCCCAAAACGA
This sequence comes from Zaprionus nigranus, assembly GCA_018903425.1. NCBI lineage: Eukaryota > Metazoa > Arthropoda > Insecta > Diptera > Drosophilidae > Zaprionus > Zaprionus nigranus. The sequence continues at coordinate 524,521 of JAEIGD010000001.1, read as the reverse complement.
ACCACAGCCGGAAGAGCCGAGAGAGAATGAAAGCCATAGCTGGAGCATCTGCCCGCTATGAAAATACCAGAACATTTTGGACATTTCATGTTTGAGTCGGCAAAAAGTTAGGCAAAAGTCAAACGGAACTCAAAAGATTTGCGGTCGCAGTGAGTGGGCAATTTGGTTTATCTGCCCTTTGAGAGTGCTTAAGTAAATTTGCCATTGACAGGGTATCTATGCAAACAAAAAACTGATGGTATTCGCATTGTATATTTAAGTAAATATTTATTGACAGCCTCAATTCTTTTTAATTTAAGCTTGAACAGGATTAAGAATGTTAACTGAAGAAATATTTATCACAAACAAATGGGAATTTAAAAGAGCTTACTTGTAGTTATAATCAGTAGTTTCTGGTATATACAATAACGGGTTGGCAATGGTCAATTTAGTCTGTGTAATTTTTTAAGGCTTCTGGGGCAAATTACATTAATGTAAATGAATTAAAAGTTATGAATATTTTATTTTATTTAAATTAAAATTAAATATAAAAATTTAATTTAAAATTAAATTTAAACTTTAAACTTTAAACTGGGATAATACAAAAAAAAAAAAATTGATATTGTGCAGGAGCTGGATAGCAAGTACATTCACATGATGTTCCACACGATCTATGCAGTTTCCTCTTCTGTTTAAAATTATTCCCTTTTAAAGCTTATTTCATTTACTTTTTAGCTACACTCATTATTTCATTTTAATCAGTTTAGCTGTCTCTGTTTCTCTTTCCTTACCGCCCTCCCACGCTCTGTGTCTCTTCCTTAGTCTATGTAGTTATTAATATATACTGCTTAAGCGCATCGAATCCCCTTCCCCGTACTTAGGAAAACCCCTCGTTACCTTGACAGATTATACGCTTAACAGACGAATAAAACAGAAGTATTTTTAACAAAGAAAAAATAAGGATTATGCAATAAAAAAAGAAGAAGACATAATGCAGCATGCAAAGACAAAGGCGGGTTAATATTACCTGATAAAAATGTATACCCTATAGCAAGAGACTAAGCAGAAAAGGTATGTTAAATTATGAGTTATTAAAAGTATAAAAAGAACAACAGATACTTTGTATGGAAATGTTAACGATAACTGTATTATATATATTATTACAAATGTTATTTACTTTTATTTAAAACAAAATGCAGAAATTAAAGGATATCAGCAAGTCGAGTTATATTGTGTACAAGTACTCTGTGTCAGTCTGGTAATTTGTCGTACTTAAATACGTTGTCGCACAAAGATTTCTGTGTGGACGAACTGTCAGTTATTTATTTGTCAAGCAAATGTAACTTAACAGTTCCCACTCCCATCCTTCTTTCCCTCCTCTCTACACTTTTCACAATCCACAAACGACGATATATCCAAACGCTTGTGTCAGGATTTTGTCGTTTTCCCTTTTGATGTAAAGTTGCTAAGCGGCAGCAAATTTATAATGCCGCCAGCATGTGTGTGTGTACTGTTCCTGTTCCTGTTCCTGATGCAGGTTCTTTTTGTTGCTGTTGTTGTTTGTTTGGTTGTTTTGTTTTAGCGCTCACTGTGATTGTTGTCAACGCTGCTGTGCTTCCGTGTACGGTTTGTACTCCACATACGTGTGTGAGTGTAGCTCTCTCTTTCACACTCTCTTTCTCTCTCACTCACTCTCTCTCTGTCCCTGCCTGTGTTTATCCTGTCGCCATCTGGTTCGCTTTTGCTTTGTTCTGTTTAATTTTCTGCTTGCCGCCGTATCCTGCAGCTGTTTCTCCCCTCCGACCCTCTCTCCCTGCTGTCCAGACGTCTCTTCCTTGTCATCAACGTGTTTTCATTAATGTTATTATTCCACATTTCTATGTTCACGTCATCTCCTACATACAATGCCGTTCTCTAATTTGTATGCATAATTTACGTACCCACTGTGCCGGTACTGCCTGCAAGATTTTCTATTATAAATTGCCATAGTACATGTTGCTGTGTGTGTGTACGTGTTGTGTTTGTATCCCAAGTCCGTGGATATTGACAGCTGATATTGCTTATGCTACTGTTTGACTAGACTTAGACTAAGCCAAAGACAATGTTTAACTATTCACGAATACAACGTTGATGCAAACAATCCGACATTGGGAGACATTTAGTTCTAGTTTAATTACGAGGTTGCCTAACTTAAAACACCCTACGAAGTATGCTATAAAAGTGGAAATATGGCAGCAAACTATATAATTGCAACGTTGCCAAACTTCAAATTGTTGTAAAAAACTAAAAGAAAACAAAAAGGAATATCTTTAATCTGTGTTGTTGCTCTGGCAAAGTTAAAAAATTTTAATTAAGCAACCGTTCAGAATAGAAGTTCAAATACTGAAAAATACTAAAAAAAATACCAAAATAATGAACCCATTGTTATCAAACAAACGGAGGCAAAGCTGGAGAAGGAGGAGATGTGCAAAAATGTAAAACTCTTTTGCCAACTGCAATCAATCTAAATGTCGAACTCTCAATAAAATTATCAGCCAAGTTGCAGTTGCAGGCCACAAACAGGACTAGGAATAGGACGAGGGGCAGCACGAGGTGCACGAGGTGCAGCAGTTGCAAACACGTTCACATACTTTTTTCTAGCTGGCTGACTTTGACGCTTGTCTCTGACCCACAAAACAAGGACGGCTAGGAGTACCTTTGTGTTCCACCTAGCAGCAAGTCGTGTGAAACAAATGCAACCATCACAACGGAAAGGGCATGCAATGGGAAGGGTTAATTTCAAAGCTCATGTCGTCTATTGAACGTGACAAACTCGCACGTCAAGCTTTAATTTCTAAAGAGCCATGACGAAATTCGCGAATAAACGACATCGCAAAAGGCGTCAACTGCTATTGCAATTTAGAAGCATAGTGATGCTACTCGCGATCACAGGTAAAGTTTGATCAAGATCGGAAATCATAAACTACTACAATATAAAAGCGATTATTCAGTTGTGATTCTGTGCAGCCAGCTGCAAAGGACATATGGAGACTTTGGTACTCGCTTATTCCTCAGCGTCACTGCCAATGAGACCAAAAAGAATTTGGCCATCGCTCCACTGGCAATACAAGAGTCGCTGGTACTCCTTTATCTGGGCAGCGACGGCGAGGGATCCAGGGAGCTGAAGAAGACTCTCAACTTAAACGGAGCGAGTAAAAATGAAGCCGTAGAAAAGTACAAGAATATTCATCTATCCGTAAGCACCACAGAAGTGACAATGCAGACAGCCTTCAAGTTCTTTGTAGACAAAATGTTTCCACTAAGGCCCAAGTTTAAGAGTGACGCAAAGCACTATCTACACTCTAATGTCGGCAGCGTCAATTTAAAGGAGGCCCATTACAGCATTTTTAACATGGAATCGACAATGAATCACCGATTCATGGAAGTCGTAAACAATACCGATATCAACGCAAACACCAGATCGATACTAGTACAGGCATTCTATTTTGAAGGGAATTTAAAAAAACCTTTTAAACAATTGATGAGAAAACGCATGTTCTTCACTCAACCCAGTTCGAGTATTTTGGTTGTCACTTACATTAAGGTCGATAGGCTGCCATATGCTGATTTGAAACAATTGAAATGTTATGGCATTGAGATACCCTATCAAGGCTCCATTCTCAGTTTGATTATTCTATTACCCTATAAGGGAACTAACTTGAGAGCTCTTGAGACGCAGCTGGCGAACACAGATATAGAATCTGTAACTGAACACTTTGAGGAGACTGATGTCCACGTTGAAATTCCTCATTTTTCTATCAACTCCGTGAAGCCTCTAATCCCATCCCTAAAGCGCATGGGTATCAAGAAAATATTCGATCATCCTGAGTTCGACTCACTTACCGACACTCCCTTTTTTAGAGTGTCCAGGATAAAGCATATGGGCCGGTTGGTATTCGATTGCGGGGCTGATGAGTGCTTGGAAACCACAATATCATCTGTTACGGGAGATGGTAAATGATCCTCTCCACACAGAACTAAATGCAAATGTTACTTACCTTTTTATATTTCTTTGTAGATGATAGCAGAGTCAAGTTTCTCGCCAATCGTCCATTCTTTTTTGCTATCAAAGATGCCAAGAAAGTTTACATAATGGGCAGAGTTGTTAATCCACAATAAACATATTTGAATTCATATTAGGGTTTCAAATTATTATTTTTTTTTTTTTTTTTTATAGTTATTAAGTGAAGAATCCGTTCATCATAATATTGTATCTTAACATAACAGGGTGGAGAAATATTCTTTTAATTTACTGTCATATATATCTATACCAAAGTCATGCTTTTGATGTTTTGTTGATGCTCATGAATGTATAAACCTAACAGGGTGAGAAATATTTGCTAGGGTGCATTGCAAACTTCTGGCCACAGTTTATATGCCCTATAAAAGAGTTTAAAAACAAATTGAAGGATTGTTATCGAACAAAAGACAAATGGGACAAGGGAAAAAGAAGGTGCAATTAAAACACATGGCACCTGTTCAGCGTGACAAACTCGCAACGTTAAGCTTTAATCCAAGCGAGTCTACGAAACCATGACGCAAAGTTTCAGCTGCGATTGCCGCTCAGAAGCAAAGTGATGCTATACGCTATCACAGGTAAAATTTATTAAAGATAGAAAATAATAATAAATAATAATACCAAATGTGATTATTCAGTTGTGATTCTGTACAGCCTGTTGCAAAGGACTTGGAGCAACTTTGCCAGTCGCTTATTCCTTAGCATCACAGCTCATGAGGGCAGTAACAATGTGGCAATCGCTCCATTAGCAATACAAGAGTCGCTGATACTTCTTTATGTGGGAAGCGACGGTGAGGAGGCGAGACAATTAAAGAAGTATCTAGATCTGCAGGGCGCGAGCAAAATCGAAGCTCTACAAAGGTTCAAGAAAGTGCGTCTGTCAATAATCACCTCAGATGTGCAATTGGAGACAGCCTTCAAGTTCTTTGTGGATACCATGTTTCTGATAAGCCCCAGGTTTCAGAATGATGTAAAGCACTACCTACACACTAATATCGAGAGCATTAAGTTCGATAAGGGCCCCGAGTTAGCCCAACGGATCACTCATGATATGGAATCGATGCTGAAACATCAAATGAAAAACATCATAAGAAGTGCTGAAATCAACACAACCACCAGGTCAATACTCCTGCAAGGATTCCATTTTCATGGAAATTTCGAAAAACCTTTCCAACAAATGATCAGACAACGCAAGTTCTTCACTCAGCCCGATATAAGTATATCGGTTGATACCTATATCAAGCACGATGAGTTGCCGTATGCACATTTGGTTCACATGAACTGCCATGGCATTGAGATACCCTATCGAAACTCCAAGCTCAGCATGCTCATTCTATTACCCAATAAGGGCACTACCATTAGAGCTCTAGAGACGCATCTGGCGAACACAGATTTAAGATCCATCGACAGATACTTTAACGAGTCTAACGTCCACGTAGAAGTTCCTCAATTTTCTGTCGACTCTGAACGGGAATTAACCGCATCTCTGAAGCGCATGGGTATCAAGGCAATATTTGATAGTCCGGAGTTTGACTCACTCACACACACTCCCTTCTTCAGTGTGACCAAGATCAAGCACAAAGGTCAATTTGAGTTCACATGCGGGGAACCCAAGTGCATGAAAACCACCTTACGAACAATCTCGGGAAACGGTATATAGTCCTCTCCCACTCAATAGAAATTTAACTCACCCTTTCCCATTTTCTTATAGATCTAAACATTCACAGATTCAAATTTATTGCCAATCGTCCATTTGTGTTCGCCATCAAAGACACCAGGACCGTTTATATAATGGGCCGAGTGATGAATCCAAAAATAAATGTATTTTAAATGTTATTGTCATATTTATAAACTTTCAGAGGGTATATTAATTTTAGATAGGACTTTGCAAAGCAAAGTCGGAGACATCTCCGAACCTATAAAGTATATATTTTCTGAATCAGGATCAACAGAGGCATCGCACTAACCCTGTCCGTTTGTCCGTGTGTCCGTCGGATCACTACAAGATATAGTTACCATTGGAACAATCGAACAAGGTTAAGAATTTTATATGAAGACCAGTTCTGATTTTAAAACGAACTTAATATCGCACTGCCAATAAAATTGAACCATAATCTTGAATATACGCAATCCCATTCAATTCGGCATCATTATATATAACAAGTATTGGAACGAACGAAAAATATAAGAGCCTGTAAGGGTATAGAAGGTTATAGCTTTTGTTCTCGTTTATTTATTTAGTTCGCAGTCAATAACAAAAAATAAAAATATATTATGCAACCTGTGACCAACTGTTCTTATGTAAAAACCCAAAGTTAGAAAAGTGATGATTAAGTAACCTACGAGGCTTTTACAGTTTTAAGCTTATTTACCAAGTGAAACTAAATCTTATTTCATCTGTTAGATGTGACGAACTCACACGTCATGCTTAAATCTGAGTGGCGTTATAGCTTAATAGGCTTGACGAAATCCGTAATAAATTCAAAATCGCAAAAGTTTTAACTTAAATTGCAGTACAGAAATGATACTATACGCGATCTCAGGTAAAGTTTGATTCAGATCACAAATTAATAACGTACAATATATTAAAGTGATTATCCAGTTGTGATTCTCTGTAGCCAGCTGCAATGGGCAAACGGAGACTTTGTCACTCGCTTATTCCTTAGCGTCACTGCTAGTGAGAGCACTAACAATGTGGCCATCGCTCCATTGGCAATACAAGAGTCGCTGGCACTCGTTTATCTGGGAAGCGACGGCGAGGGGGCCATAGAACTGAAGAAGCATCTTGAATTGCAAGGAGATACCAAAACTTCTGCTCTGGAAGAGTTCACCGAATTGCCTACGCGCATAAGCACCCCAGATGTGACATTGCAAACGGCTTTCAAGTTCTATGTGGACAGCATGTTTCCAATAAGGCCAGCATACCACAAGGAAGCAATGGACCATCTACACTCGTTTGCCGAAAGCGTCAAGTTCAACAAGGACTCAGAATTGGCTTCACGCATCAGCTTGTACTTCGAGTCGACGCTACAACATCGTAAACTACAGAATATTATAAAGAGTAACGAAATCAACTCAACCACCAGGTCGATAGTCGTGCAGGGATTCCATTTTGAAGGAAATTTTACCAAACCATTCAAGCAAATGATGAAACGACGCAAGTTCTTCATTCAGCCTAATTCGAGCATAGCGGTCGTCACCTACATTACGGCCGATGATCTACCATATGCAAATTTGCCTCAGCTGAACTGTCAAGGCATTGAGATTCCCTATCGCAACTCCAATCTCAGCATGCTTATCCTATTACCCAATAGGAGAAGTACCATCAAAGCTCTGGAGACTCAACTGGCAAACACAGATATACTATCCTTAGCTAAACACTTTGATAACTTATATATGCATGTTGAAATACCTCAGTTTTCGGTAGTGTTCGAACAGGAGCTAACCGCTTCTCTGAAGCGTTTGGGCATCAAGTCAATATTCGAGAAACCAGAATTTAACTCCCTCACTGATACTCCTTTCTTCAGTTTATCCATGATCAAGCACAAGGGCGTGATTGACTTTACCTGCGGAGAGATTGAGTGTGAGAAATTGTCTGGTAAGCAGCAAAGTATAGTACTTGTTCCTCTCCCATAATAACTTAACCTTCCATGTCACTGAATATATTCCATTTTATTGCAGAAATCAAAGGTGGAAAGCTATTTGTCGCCAATCGTCCATTTGTGTTTGCCGTCAAAGACAAAGAAAGAGTGTACATAATGGGCAGAGTTCTAAAGGCAGCATAAATCTATTGTAATGCCTATTGAGCTTTATTTGTACAGTCTTGGAAGTGTAGAATTGTGTTCAACACCCATATCATGTTTGGATAAAGATTTGAAGTAATTATACTAAGTTTGGAATCTTGCGTTTGAAAGGTGAAATATAAATATAAAATATAAATAATGATGTTCTAACTTGGCACAGAGGCTTCTTATTGCTTCAGACTGAATGTAGTGTATATCCATAGAAAATATCGTCAGGAGCTTGCATCTTAGAAGAGAACTCAGACTTTATAAAGCATCAACAGGGAAGTAGATATAGCCATGTCTGTCTAACTATCCGTTTGTTTGAACGTCCCGTTCGGTTGTCTGTTTTAACGCAAACTAGTCACTCAGTTTTAAAGCTATCTTGATGATTCGTTACACATGCATAAATAAGACGGAACGAACCGATATATTGTATAGCTGTCATACAAACTATCGGCCGATTTTTGTTATTAGTAAAGATTTGGCAACCAGATTAACTTCTTCTATTAAACGCTTTATATAAATATATAATATATTTATAAATTGTATAATGCGAATTTTTTTTTTTTTTTATTGTTTTTTTACTTGCTTTTATTTATTGAATCTTCTTGTATAAGAACTAACAATAAGTTTAAAAATCTTAACTATAACAAGTTTTTTCTGAACAGTTGTATAATTAAAATAAAATAAAATAAAAATAGTATATTTAGTCAGAGATTTCCTATCGCAATTCCGAAAGCAAACATTTTTCTTTTGGTCGGCGTCAAACTGAGTCATCTTACTCGAACTTATTTCGCTTCAATGCAGTTGACATTTTTATTAAAAGCTTTAAGTTGTAACTGCAGTGCACATAGTTGCACACAGACACGCACACACTGACATAACTGTCCTGCGACAAGATTCAGCTGCAGTGGCAACGGCTGCTGTCAACTTATTGGCTGTATGGCGCGTGCATGTGTGTGAGTGTGTGTGTGTGTGTGTGTGTGACCCAACTGCTGTCTGCTGCTACAAAGTAATATTGTCAAATATGAGTTAGTATAGGGAATCAGCTTTAAGTTGCTGACATCGCCTGCAGAATCCTTTTGTTTGATGCTCTTAGTCATTGCTAACCATTTTTTTTGCTCCAGGATTTTGTCATGCCACACACACGCGCACACACACACGCACAGTCGCATAGTCATGCAATAGTACCTTCAGCAACAGGACTTACAGAGTTGCAATATTTTTTCGTTGTCGTGCTGACTTATGGGCTGACCTGAAGCTGAAGCTGGAGCTGGAAATGGTTGCAGTCATCTTGGGATAGCTCGGGGTGCAGTTGCATCATTTTTATAAGCTGCCAACGGGGGAACATTTTTGCAGTGCGTGACATTTTATGAAAACTCACTTGATAAATGATTGAGAAAATGCGCTCAGCAGGCAGGAAGATTGGAGGGGGGGCCCAATGAAATGCTGCATGATATTTTAATGCCTGTGCTCCAAATTGGGTCGTATATTTATTTACTACAGTGAGTATGAGAAATGAAACAATCTGAGTGCTTAAGCAAGAGCGTATTTAAAACATGATCGGTCACAAATTGAGGTCGCCAATTGGAAATTATGGCAAACCAACGTGAACGCCAACGACGACGATGGCACATGCGGCGTATGCGTAATAAGCGCTCACCAGCAGTTTGGGCAACTGTTTAGCTGTTTATGCGGATGCATTTGTTTGCATCTGTATGTGTGTGTGTGTGTGTCTGTGTTTTTGTGTTTGTGTCCTTCGCCATTTGCAATTGGCGAAATTTTCGCTTTCACGCACATAATTCGCATTGCGTATTTCGCAATTGACTGCGAGCCTGCGCCTGGCAGGCAACAGATTTCAATGCATCTGCCACAAAACGAGAGTAGAGAGCAAGCAGAGAGAGAGGGTGTGGTGTGAGGGATGAGCTGTGTGGTCTTGTGCTGCACTGAAGCATGCCGCGATTGCTGCTCGCACATGGCGCTTGTTCATTATGCGCATAAACATTTTGGCATCCGTTGCCGGCTGCGTTGATTCGGCAACGACGCCTGCCTTCGCATTGTCTTCCCAGTCGAGTTATGTGTTAGATGTATGCCCAGTCTAACCCCTCCCCCTTGTCCACCCGCATTTGTGTGTTTGCCGGATGCGGCCTGCCAGTTGCCATCGCCAGATAATGACGTCGACTTTCGCGTGATTTTCATTTAAGTTCACAAAACGCAATTAAATAACGCGACATGCGAAAAGGTTTTGGCTTAAGTCCTTGACACTTGATTGAAATAAAACTACCAACGTAATATCGTGCAAGTTGTTCTCTGTACTTCAGCAGTATAATTATTAAATGTTATTGCACTTTTCAGACTGCAGTTGACAGCATAATCACTAAAAATGTGCATAAAATTAAACATAAAATTAACACGACCGGACACGTACACGCAACGCGAACAGAAAAGGGGCCTAACTAAGCCGGAAAGTCAATTGTAGGTACAGGAAAATAACTACAATTGTAGTGAAGATGGAGAAAATAAATGGGAGCTAAACATAATGTAAAGAATTTAAGGGGAGGTTATTTTCTATTTCCATTTTATTTTCTATTTCTATTTTATATTTTTTTATACCCTTCGACCATTGAAATGTATGTAACAGGCATAAGGAGGCGTCGGAGACCCCATAAAGTATATATATTATTGCTCAGGATCACAAGCCGAGTCGATTGAGCCATGTTTGTCTGTCTGTATGAACGCACAGATCTCAGTTATTATAAAAGCTATAGTTACCAAATTTGGCAGGAAGACTCCTGTGTACTATAAGCAGATGAAGTTTATTTCAAATATTAGGTGCCACGCCCACCGCCCCCACAAATCAATAATTTAATTTTTGAACTCAATTTGTAAGCGCTGTATAAAAGATACAACTTTCTGACTTTAACATATACTCAGCTGCATGAAATATCTACGTAGTCTCCAAATTACAATCCGATCGGACAATAATCACAGAAGTTATTTAAGAAAGTATGAGCATAAAACCAAGTGCTTCTGTCAGCTAACAAGGGAGGCGGGCAAGCGAAGCGCGAGCGCCATCTGTCGGGATTAATTTCAAAGCATGTGCATATGCATACGTGTATGAATTTAACAAATTAAACTACACGGGAACATAGGTCGAAGGGTATCTCACTGTCGCGTTTTGCGCGACTGTTGCTCTCGTTTAAAACTAATTTTGACAGACTTTTTGTTTAACTTTAACTTCACTATTTATGCATAAATTGAATAAATTTATATTTAGGTGTGGACCGTACAGAAAAGTATTTCCTTTCCAAAGGATTTTAAATGAAGTAAAGCGAATCTGAGTTAAGAATGTATGAATTTGCATTGCAGCATGTGGTAATAAGATACTTCCATTGACAAACTATGCAGCGGATCGTAATATCCTTTTGCACAGATATATCATAAACAAAAAGCTTCGATGTTATGTAAAAAATAAATGCAGTCTTTAACAAATTTTGAAGAGAAACCTCAGCTTAAAGGAAGAATTGTTGCCATGATATTTTCTTAGTTATTAGAATATATTCAGTGTTTTTTATAGTCTTATAATAATATATATTAAAGAGATATTTTATATTTTCTGCAAGAACACATCTACAAAATATATATTTGAAAATGCTTTCAAAAACTTTAAATCATCCCTGTATTCAACTTTCTTCCTATAGACTTTCTGTTTTTTGGCCGGGAGAGTGTAAAAATTGCCAACCATTTGGCACGCATCAAACGTGTCAAAGTGACAATTCTTTATTTACATATAGCTGACATTCTGCTCCCCGGGAATTCATGACTCTGATGAATGACAAGAACAACAACAACAACGACAACAGCAACAAGACAAACAACAACGAGAAAAACGAGAACACTTGCTGCTGGTCACATTTGCGTGCTGCGACGTGAGTCGCATACACAAATGTGAGAGGAAAGGAGAGAAAGAGCAAGTGGGGGGGAGAGTGTGGAAAATGGGTGGAAAATGTTGAAAAAGTGTCGCCATTGCCGCAGGTAGAAATGTTTGGCATTTATCAACGACGCTTACAGTTTTTCGCCAGTTTCTCTTCAGTTTTTCCACTTTGGTGTTGCTTTATTTCTTGAATGAAGCTATCAACTTGTGCATTTTGTTTATTTATCAACAGATTAGCAGGCTGTTTCCGACATGATTCCCGGACGCAGTTTATTCTCTCTCTCTCTCATCACTCTGTTCCAGTGGCAGGCAGCTCTTTCAGTCGGTTGACTTGGCTTAATGGCACATGAAATCGCAAAAAACATGGCGCAGAGCGCGAACTCTTGCGGCCTGCAGTAAAGTAGAACCTACGGCCCCAAGCGCACATAAGTCAAAATTTCACTGTGACAGAAGGAGGAGAGAAGGCGGGCACAGGGGTAGCTTACTGCCTGGTGTAACTGCTATGCATTAAGTGTAGGCGTTGAGGTTGCACAACACAGCACCAGCTCAGCCTCAGACACAGCCACAGCCACAGCCAGCTCGATGTCCCTTGGGTCTGTTTTGTTCTCTGTCCCCGCTCGAACTGTGAAATATGTTGCATACATTTCTGGCCAGACAAGCGACACATTTGCGGTTTATTGTAGGCGTGGCGCGTGCCAAAACTTAACACACCCACCCACACGCAGACACACACACACACACACAATCATTTTTATGCCATTTACTTGCCCCTCACGTACACAGCGACTGCTCTGCCAGATCGAGGCAGTACTGACTTCCGCTGGAGAGTCCCAAGTTCGCAGTTCGCAGTTCGCATACTTCATAATTCATTTTCCTTCTCTCTTTTATTATTATTTTCATTTTCACATTTTCTTCTTCTACTTGCTGCCAGTGACTATGTGTGTGTGTGTGCCGATTGTAGTGTCGTTGACAAATTGTTTTAAATTGCATTTTCATAACGTCTTCTTGTGTGGCTTGAAATATTTACTCAAAGCTTAAAACGCATAAATAATATAAGTAATCTCGCAGGAAAACTATCCTGATGTAACTTTTAAAATGTAGTGGGAGAAGAGAAAAGCGACTTTAACATAATCCAGCTAAAGTGAAGAATAAGAAAATGAAAGCGCTGTAGATTATAGCATAAGTGTTTCCAGCTGTTGTGTATATTAAATATTGGAGATTAAGTATTCAACTTTAAATGGTATTAAGAGAATTCTCTAATAGCCTTAGTATATTTGTATGTTTAGGAAAAAACACCTAGATTGCATTAAACCATTATTTCCTTATTTATAATGCGTATTTACATTATGTGCAATTAAAGTTTAAGTACAAATATTATACGTGCATTACTCTAGGGGAATTCGCAGCAATCAATCAATCTTCTTGCTAAGACTGACCTATTTTAAAACTATTCTAAAACTGACCTTTTGTATAAATTTAAGATAGCCTCACTTTATTATTCTTTATCAACCTTATTATCAGATGTTTGCATTCAACTGACCTTTTCTAAGAACACCCCCCTCCAATAACCTCTATATATTTTTAGAAATATTAAAATAACCTCTCTTTGAGCAGGCAGTAAAAATCAAATGAACTTTTCAATTGCCCCAGGACATGGGCCCGAGGGCACTTGCACAACGAATTGCTCAACACTTGCGCTTCACACGAGTCCCTGTGCCACTGTGCAAGCTTGCCCCCCTCTCTCCACGTTCCACTGTCCTTCTGCAGGCTTTGCATGTTAACATCAATAACAAGCGAAATTCGGGCGAGTGCAATCAAACGTCGGTCGCAATGATGGCGATAACAATGCTTGTTGTCGTTGCCAAATGTCCCCGCTCCAGCTCGGACTCCTCCTTCCATATATATCAATGGAATTCCAATAGGGCAATCGTTATTTGATGGCAGAGCCAACCGTTACAATTCATCAAACAGCAAATGGATATTACTTCATCGAAAACAATATTAAATACTTGAACGTAAAACATGGCAGCACACACACACACAGACAAGCAAACGCAATAGCCGGCAGCTTGCTGCCTTCCCCTGCCCCTCTTTAAAAAGACCTCAAAGTGTGTCCACATGGTAGCGGAATGACTGCTGCGAGCCCGAAACAAAAGTAAATTGCAATAAAAGTTTGTAATTGACAAACGGACAACAAACAAAACTCCACTTCAGCTGCCAGTTGGTGGACATTGGAATCGCCGCCGCCGCCACTCGGATTGCTCGACTTGCTCTGCCTGCTCTGCCTCTAGCTGGATATGCTTGTTGTCCTTGTCGTTTGGGCCTCAACCCGACGTGGCTGGCGGCTGGCGGCGGCTAAACAACTGGCGCGCAAATCAACAAAAACCGATTTTCAGAAACAGGAAGCAACAGCAGCTACATTGCCGCTGACAGACATGGCACATAGCCCCCCATACGCCCCAGTAAACCATCCTTCCTACCACCCCCTCTCCGCCCTCACTGAATGTGCCCGCATATTGACTTTGTACGAGGGGCGCGCAAACGATTTTGGATTTAAGAAATAAAAGTTTAGTGCCTCAGCGAGCAAATCTGCAGCCACAATGGCAAACAGCTAACCAGACTACACACACACTAGTATATAACAACACACACACACATACACATACACACACACACCCCTTGGACAACAAGAGCAGCCAGTTAGTGCAAACAAAAGACGCGTCTGTGGTTGGCCCTGGCTGGGTGGATGTGGCTATCGACTGTGGTTACTTCAACTTGTTTACAGCGGTTAGGGGGGGGGTGTAGAGCGGGGCAACAGACATGGCATTGCAGGGCTCATTGGTTTCGGGCATCATCTGTAAATAGACTATACACCACACGATTTACGTTGAAGCAGAAACAAACGCATTGAGCACCGAACAACGTTCGAGGACAGTTCAATCGTTTTGGGCGACGAACCTGTTTCCGGCTGCTCGTTTCCGCTTGCAGGGCGTGAAAATTATAAGAGGCAAAAATTGTGAAAAATGCCAAAGAAAAACTGTGCAGCAACTGTGAATAACTGTCGATATATTTGGCATATATTCGCGCATTACACAAACTTCCCCTCTGATTAATTCGAAAAGGAAGAGGGCTCTGAGAACCTCATGAATGCCTGATTGGCAGTCGGGATGAGTCGAACATTTGCATGGTAGAGTCGCAACGCAATTCAATTTCAATTCCGAACAAGAGCCACCCTGCTGCGTGGCGAATTTACGCATGTGAACTGAGTCACTCTTTGGGGCCAAGTGGCCAGCGAGAACTTGACTCAAAAATTAACAATTTTGCAGTTCTTGAGCTGCCGTTTAGGCCTGTCCGGAGTCGACTACAAACGATGCGCTAATTTGACAAACCCACATGAGGTCCCACAAGGTCCGGCAAGGGGGTGGGGCAGTCGACAAGTCGAGATGAGCTCGAAGGGGAAAGCGCTCTTAACGTGCGCCACAGGAGGCTGTCATAATTGCGAGTCCAGCCCAGACGATGAAGGTCCCAGACATACAAGCGAATCGAAATGAAATTGACCAATAATGGGTGTGCGAGTGTATTGGTGTGAGTGACTGTGTGTGAGTGAATCAGTCTGAACTGCGGCTACGACTGTCAACCAATTGAATAACATCGAAAATACCACAATATCCTATAGACCATGCAATTGACAGCTTCCGAGAATGCAGTTGACATGTGAGGGAAGGAGATAGCACTAACAAATCGGGAGGGGAATTCTTCTTTATATACACATGTACTATATATACTATATGTGATACAGTCATGCAAATAGTTTTCTTTTTATTTTCATTATATTCCCGAATTTGCAATAAATAAATAAAGCAATATTTTTCCGTGCAGTCCAAACCAAATAAAGAGATACTTAATAAAAGTTTAACAATATTTTCATTAATTAATTAACGCATGCAAAATGAGAACGCATTTCCAACTCATTTACTCTCTTGATTTGTACTTCATTTTCCACGCAAGCTCAGCTCGATTATGGCAAACAATATTTTCTGCTATGATGCAGATAAAATTTCAATGCCCCGAAAAGAATTTACTGACATAACTCGAACTCGACGCCGAGCTACGAGCTGCGATGCCGTGCGGCAAGTTGACTGTTCATTTTGCAGCAATAAGCAAACTCATTAAAAACTTTTTGCCAGGTATAAAAAAGAGGCACAGAGGGGGAGATGGGGGAGAGAGTGTGCCACATCCACCTCACACGCACACACACACATACCTACATGCATATTTGGCCAACACTTTGTCAGCATTCTCGACTTGTTTTGCACATAACTCAAACGTTTTGTCGCTCTTTGCGTTCCACGTAATTTTTTTCCATTGTCCTCTTCAATTTTTTTCGGCGCTTTGTTTAAATAATTATTTTCCCCAGAAGCTGAAAATGTGCTCTCTCTCCCACTCTCTCTTTCTCCCTCTTTGCTCATTTTCACGGTTCGAAAATGCATAAACTTTGGCATTGCTGTGGCGGTGGGAAGTGGGAGGGCACGATGCGGAAGCGGGTTGATAAGGGGAGAACAGCAAACATTTTTATAGCGCATTTAATTAATTAGTCATAAAGTTTTGTACCTCCTTAGAAAGTTGGTAGCCTGCTCTCTCTCTGCTTCGCCTTCATCTTCATCTTTGCTTTCATCAACTTCATCGCGGAGGAGCAAAGAGAATGGTCCAAGTGATTATCCCTTTCTGTGCTCTCGGCTTCTGCTACTGCTTATTATCCACCGTCAACGGCAGCTCGTCATCATGCGCTCGATTATGCCAGCATCCCGCCAGGACCTAAGCTTCGCTCAACTCTTGCCCAGACCCGGAGCCAACCCCAGCCACATAACTTTTAGATATTTACCATTTGCGTAAAATATTCATGTGAATTGCTAAGTGGCCCGCGAAAGGTGACTCCACGTAGACCCCAACGGAACTGAACCAAACTGAACCGAACCGAACCGAAGGAAACGACCGGCGTCCCCGGCGATTATAATGCCAATTTGCCGCTTTGTGGCTGAAATATTCATAAAATGCTTAATTAATTGATTAATGGCCTCAAAGTCAAAAGTTTTCCCAACCAAAGGTATCAATTTAGGGGCGAGAGAGAGAGAGAGAAAGAGTTACGTGATACTTATTTCTGTTTGTCGCTTGGGGAATTTTCTAGCTAGTTTCAGCTAACGCAGCCAAGTTATAGCCAAAAGTTACGTCTGAATTTATGAAAATTCAATGGGATATTTTTAGGTTCTCCATGGGAAACTTGAGTGCGCATCTCACGCAAGTAATTCAGCTCGGACTCGGGAGTGAAGGCGTCGACCGACAACGAGTGGAAAATGTGTTAAAATTCGACGCTAAAAACCACATTCGCACGTAACATTTCATGCCAACATATAATTATATTATTCGCATATTATTCCCCTACTATTTCTATGTTTTGCAACTGACTACTCACATCCACATCCACATGCAAGATCGTTGCCTCGATAAACTTCTGTTGCCCGCGGGCAACTGCAACATACAACGACAACTACAACTACAGCTACAACATGAACAACAACAATAGGGAGAACAACAACAATTGCAATAACAATAGCGCAACGCACGTGTTAACAAGGATGCGATAAAAGCAAAATAAAGCGAAGTGAGGAAATAAACGCTAGAATGACAGGAAATATGTGTGCGTGACATTGTAACCTGACCCCACGACGGACCAGTCTCCCTTTGCCACCCTCTTCCCAGTCTCTGCTTCTCCCCCTGTTGAGCACGAAAGCAACAGGATACTCTCCGTACCTGTACCTGTACCTGTACCTGTACATATCATATATGTACATAACATAAACATAGCTCTGGATAAGTTAGAAAGCCTCGCTCATGACATGTATTGCGTGCGCGTATTTCCAAATGGGTGCGATTTCCCACAAGGAGTGCTCCGTCATCCCCCTCATCCTAACTGTGCGTCTGGCATGCGATGACCAATGAAATACTATACCATATATAAAAGTAACTACGAAGTCCGGATATCCCTTGAAGCAACAATCAAAGCATATGTTTGAAAAGGGGATTATCCGCAATCAAAAGTTTTCGTCTACAATTTGTAAAATATTCTTGTAATAAATGGAAATGAAAATAGTATATTTCCATATTCATTAAACAAAGCAATTATATATAAATTACTTAAAAAAAAAAGAACAGAATAAGGAAACTGAATTTATTCGATCAATGACTATAGATCTCCAATCTGTTCCTTTTAAACCTCCTCCAGTTCAACAAGAAATTGAGCCAAACTTCAAGCAAAGACAATCCTTACGGACCCATTGATTTTCAACTGTACCAGGGCCGTAGCCATGCTCTGACTGTCCCTTGTGCAATGCTTCTTAGGTATCCTCAGTTTAATTACTTTACTTCATAAATATATTTGTGTTTACTAAAGTTATTGAATTGTCCAAATATATCCCCTTTAAAAACATTTTTACGATTGATAGCCGGAGGCCCCTGGCAAGGAGGGGCCCTGGTGCACCACACACCCTGCACGCGCCTAGCTGCGGTCCTGTCCTTAGACACATTGTTGCCTGTTGAATACGTGAATGCTCTTTCGCACTTGTCTGGTTCTATCCTGCTCTTCTTCTCTCTGTGTGTATTTCGTCTGACTTATCAGGCGTAAAAACTCGTTATAGCTATGCATATTTTTGTTTTGCTACCAACACGCAGCATTTACAACTGCAATGGAAATTTTTTACGATCCAACGCTTGATCATAATTTTATTTTCACTCTTTGTTTTTTGCATTTTCTTTGAGTTAAATTCTTGCTTTTTTTTTGCCAGCGTTTTGCTTGTGCATAAATTCTTTTAGCTGCCGGCGTCGGCGACTTTGTTTTAATTCGCTTGGGCAACGAGTGTTTGACTAACTCAATAAAAAACGCATTTCACATTTTGATTGGCACATTATCTTCGCTATCTACCCCCCCTCTATACTATTTCTTCTTTCCTTCGTTCGACTATCTGCACGACTTTAATTAGCAGCGCAATTAAATTTCGATGCAACTTTGTCGTTGGGCAACAGGCAAACCCAACTTCCAGTTCATCTGGTTACTAAACTATTCATGGTCATTTTTATGGGCAATATCATTAGGCGTATATGGCAATACCTTAGATACTAAGAGAGAGAGAAGGCTATACTAACTACTAATCACTCTATTATGATGGATGTAAATAATCTTGTTATGTTTCTTCCACTTAAAGAGGCTTAAAATATCTGTATACGCTATCATAATTGAATTTTCACTCTCTATAACATTGACTCATATTTCCAGCATATCTTGCAGTCTGGCATATCAATCTTAACAACTAATTCTGTTTGTTAGACAATGTAATTACAAATTATGATTTATGACACCGTTCAAATAAACTCATCTAACGCCCTGGGCCACGCCCACCGCCTAACATTGTGCTACAAACCATTTTAAAAACGATCCTACAAATTTATTAGCCAAATTTCTTTCACTCGGTTGAATTGCGGTTTTAATAAAACGAGCCAAATCCTTTGTTCCCCTGGCATTTTTCGGTGCAAGTTTCTCTCTGTCGGAGTTGGGAGTTTGCAGTTCGAGCTGATGCCAGACATTGGCTAGACCATACATCACATATATATATGTGTGTATGTGAAGCGTTCATTGTGAGCTCAGCACAGCGGCAACTCTGGCAGACGACTTTTGATAGACGATTTATTAAGCGTTTATTATTAGTTTTTGCCTTTGCTTGGCTTTTTGCGGCATTTTGATTACAAATTCCTACATTCAAGTGCAGAAACTACGTAATTACAGTTTCTTTTTTCTAAATATATGTAATACTGAAGTTTGCCTTTTAAGGTTAGAGTGAGGTTTTACTGCTAACTGTTTATCAGCTGAGATATGTATGTGTCTAAGTTTTGAGGTTGTTTTTTGAAATTGTGAAGGGAACTTGCTTTGATTACTGAATAACTTTATAATCATAAGATAAGAAACTATTAAATAGTAAATATTATATCTTATATATATATTATATTTTACAATAATAGCTAGCAATCTAGACTAAATCATGTTTAAAGTTTTTTCTAATATGCAAACCAAAAACAAAATCTTCCTTTGTCATGACGAAACTTGTATAACATTGCAGGCTTATCTGCTCCGATTGTTCCTTTACTATTTATATATTATGGTAATGAATTCGGCCGATAGTTTATGTGGTAGCTATACGATATATCGGTCCGATACAGCTCGTTCTGACTTACTATATTAACAGCGTGCAGCAACTAGAAGCATGTGTGCCAAATTTCATTAGGATAATTCGAAAACTGAGACTAGTTTGTATTGCAACAGACGAACGCACTGATGGACGGACAGTGTTAGTTAGACTCCTGTGTTCATCCTGTTTCAGAATATACACATATACATTACTAGATTGTGTCGGAGATTTTAAATGCATTGCAAAGGGCAAGGGCAAAAAAATGCCTCTTAACACCTTAAACAACTCATAACTCACATAATCAACCCTCGCAATGGAAGTTGAATGCACTGGCAACTGGCAATATCTGCAGCGAGTCGGCATAATAAAAACCTGAATTAAGTCAAACTGAAAAAGCCGCGCGGCTGCATTATGCAGCGCACATAAAAACCGTGCAGCAGCAGCGGCAGAAAGAGTAGTAACAACAATGCAACATGGTGGCAACAACAACAACAAAAGGAGCTACTGCCTTCATCTGCTCAATATGACGCTTAAGTTGTTGCTTCCTGAGCGAGATGACGCGCAGATTGCGATTGTAAGGATCTGTAGGACAATTAAGGCCGTCGATTGAGGCAAATGGATGCACAAGAAGGGAAAAATGAGGGAAAGAGATGGCGGATGCTCTTCATCATGTTCACCTGCCAGCGCGAACGTTTTTTGTGTATGTTAAATGTAGCCAGACGTTTGTTGTTGCTGCTGCTGCTGCTGCTGCTGTTGTCACGTCAGTTGACAAACAATACGCGACGACATCTTTGCAACGCAGTTTTCCCTTGTGTCCCCCCCCCCCACCCCTTGCGGCACATTTGCGTGCGACACTTCAACGGCAACTCAGGGTCAACGTCAGCCGGTCACGTCCCCCGACCTCGAGTTGTGCAGACCTCCAGACTGACATTAAACTTGCATGAGACCATCAGAAAACTGAAAACAACTGAAAAAGAATCCATTATAAAAGGCAACACATCATATCACGAATACGTCGCGTTGCCTCGGACTGCACCCAATGTCGCGTTCTACGACGGCGTGTCTAGACAACTGTCGAAGTCGCCAATAGGAGTGGGGAGGAGGGCAGAGGGTGCAGGTAACTTAAAGGCAAATAATTGATTGAATTTGCGCTGAGGAAATTGCTGTAATTTGTTGACATTCTGTATTGTAAATTGCTTGCACAATGTCGCATTTCGTTTGCCGTCATTTGCTGTGGAATTGTGTCATTTTGCGAGGCAGGTATAGCGTGTTAATACAGGTGAAAATACAGCTGGCAGCTGGTGGAAAACAACACATACACACATTACCGTGCGCACACGTGTCGTATGCGTAATTTGGCTTATCGATTCGATGGCCTCAATTTGTTTGCTGCTCTTACGATTTAACAATCTATCGCGGATGTAAAACAGAAGTTTTTTTCCATAGAGTTTTTAAGAAAAGTCGCAAAATGTTTTGAATTTTATTTTCAGAGTTTGCCAATTAAACGCAATGTGAAACAAAGTAATTATTTAAAGCACTCCATCGCCTCTTTCTCTCTCTCTCTCATACTCTGTGCTACTCGAAGTACTTTTGCAGTGTGCCCTGATCGTAAAGACGTTTTATGTCAGTGCCGCCGCCGACAAATTTGCCATTGATAAAGACACGCGGCACTGTGCGTGCTCCCGTCATTTCACCCAGCACCGCTTGTATATCCTCAGCATCGGAACGTCGATCAAGTTCAATAACCATCATGCTCACCTGCAACTTGCGGAACTGCTCCTTGGCCATGCTGCAGTAGGGGCAATATGATTTGCTGAATATGACCACCTTGTGATTGCTGATCGTATCCCGCACGAACTGTGCGTGTTGACTGTCCATTTTGACAAAAACACTCGGCTTTGGCATAGAACTTACAACAGTTCCCATTTACGGGGTGTTCAGCAGCACTAAGGGGCTCGCCGAGATGCTGAAGAGGTTGATAGCTTTAAGAGGTGACTGGCTGACGATGCTACGATTTTAAACAAATTTGTTTCCTATTAATAAATGTGAAATTTTGAGTCCTACTTTCTAGGCTTGCCTAAACATGTTGTGACCGGAAAGGCTTGTTACGATCTGAGAATCGAATATCATGTGAATTTAAATTTAGATATAGGTGTACTATACTATACTTACTTAGTTCATACTATACTATATATACTAAACAGTGTTTAGGGCCTTAAACCTGCACACAAATGCAAAGTAAGCCGTGGGCCCCCTTACTTCCTGTCCTATGTTAGCTTACGACACTTTCACTTCACTTGTACATTATCAACAGCAAACCAAAAACTAACCGCAAACTAACAAGAACTTGTCAAACCCCTTCCTGGCCAGAATAGTCCCTAATGAAGCTGCCTGCCGTTTCTGGCTCTGCTTATCTATGCAAAGTCTAGACCTCAACTAATGGCTGCGACATCAAAGCGCAGCCACAAATATGAAGGTGGTGCGAGATCGTCTGCTTAAATATTAAATAACCACTCAGGGGAGGCTAAAGTCAGTTGAGGAGAAGGAGATAAACTAACCAAGCAACTGACATATGGGCGAAAATCCTTTTCATTAACGCAACGCAGCCCACTGACTTCCTGCACACATCCCGGCCACGTCCGTGTCCGTTGCAGAAGCGCTTCTCCTGCCAAGTTGCGTGTGTAACAATGTAATTTATAGTGCGCACCTTTGTTTTCCGTCAACACGCGCTCGGTGATAAAACAATTTTGCAGCTCATATGCAACCTTGTTGTCCTGCCACTCCTCCCCACTCTCCACTCTCTTCCCCATACCTGCCTGTGATTCCTTGGAGTGCAACAAATTCACACTGTAAATGGATTATCCTCGTGTAGCTGCTCATTCCGGTACAAGTCATTAGTGCTTTACGACCATCTTCAATCCGAACTAACTAAGTACACGACTCGCATATGCAAAACTCTTGCTCACCAAGTAATTAAAACTTGACGCATGGGATAACTTTATCGCATGCTACAAACAACACTCTCTCTCCCACATTTCCCATGCGCCTGCGCAGCTTCAACTCTCTCTTGGTCTCTCCCTCTCTCTCTCAGCTGTTGTTGTTGTCGGAAATTCCGAATTGTGACACTTAATTGTTTTGGGAAATTTACTTACAATCATTTTAAATTGTTCGCGGTTTTTCCCAAGGATTAGTACTTAATTTGATTAGGCCCATTCAACTGGGAGCGGGACAGGAGGCGAGGAGGCGCATTGAGGCATTTTTATAGTCGCATTGTTGATTTTTCAGTTCGTTTGAGGCGAGCATTAAAATTTCATTGTGCACATTTTGGTTTCCATTCAGGATCATAACTATTATTTGCACAATTAAACTTTAAACGAGCGCGCGACCGACATCGACAGCGCCATAAGCTATTCAAGTAATGGCTTGTCAAATGGGATTAAAGGGTTATTTTGGTTTGCTAGTTATTGGGGTGTGCCACACATATTTTGGTAATTAATTCGGGGATTTATTGGTTAGAGTTATATAAGTGATTTCGCTGAATAAGAGAGGGCAAACTTCTATAAGATTTTTCCCAACTTTAAACATCGACTACCTTAGAACTGCTGAGATTTATTTGTTTAATTCGAGAGGTATTTTTTATTATTTAGTATATTATACATATCTAGGCACCTGCTTCTTTAAGCTCTTAAGAAAACTCACTATTATTATGTGCTTCCTTAAACAAGATATTTCTCAATAATGAACTTTTTCTTACCTTAAGAAGTTAACTTTCCCTTTAGTAAATCCATTTGTCTATTGGGTCATTTGCGTGTCTTCTAAAGTTTCTTTACTGTTTCAACATAAACAAAGATCTATCTAATTCGACAAAAGACTTCCCCATTTACCTTACAGATTTATGGGCCCTTTGATAATTGTTTAAGCAATCAAATACATCCTCCATTGCCTGCTTAACTGAGCTGCAAATTATTTCTATCAATACAAATGCCCAGCAAGGTACTTAGACTCGCATTTAACGCAGCCGTCTTAAGTTAACGCACTCTCAATACATATATACATTATTGTGTCCGTCCTTCTTTGTTTACTTAACAATGGCAACGTGCAGTTTAGCGGCTAATCGATAGCAATTCATATGAAGTGTGTAGGGGGAGAAAGGAAAGGGAAGACTGCCAAATTAATATACCATCATTAAGCCTACTATACAAACTTGAAAATGGGAAGGAGAGGGGAGATGTCGAGGGGTCAACTAACGCAATTTCTAAACATAACACTGACCTATAATAAGCCGATGCTCAAATTCCAGGGAAACACGCACCCGAGCCAAGCAAGTTAGCGACACCAAAAAGGGTTGGCCTTGCATGCTATGAGACGCCCGCCCCGCTAATCATTAATGTCGGTCATTTACAAGGGTTGGGCAGGCAGGCAGGCAGGAAGACTATGCAGACTATCGACTTTCAGGCACCCCGTAACTCTCGCTTAATTGCGCGACGTCTAATGGCCCAGAAATGCGACGGCTCGAACGGACTTTGAACTCAAGAATTCCGTACTTAAAAGCGCTCCAACGCTTTGCCAGCTAAATTGATTCGATTAATTTGCATTTAATGTTCATAATTTGTTCCATTCTACTTGCCAAGCCAAACACTTGCACCGTCTGGCGCTGCCATTTGCTAAAAGTTATACGAGTTTGTTATAAATTTCTTCATTAAATATTTTCATTCATGTGCGTATCCCGAAAGGGTTTAGCTGGGAGGAAAGTGAAATTAAATGAACTGCCTGCGCTGTAATTATTCATGTGGGGATTGCCACAGAAGCCATCTGCCTGCCAGATAAACGAAACATCACTTTTCGTCTCGAGCAGGCATAAAGCCCTTGGAATTATTTACATAGTGGTTTCATCGGGGGGGGTGTTGGAAGATGGGAAATTGAGGCATGAGTAGCTAAAAGATAGTGAGACACCTGTGTCTCATGGGAATTGTCTGTTTGGGTAAGTGAATCTGCTTGAAAGGCTGATAAATTACAGTTTATTAACATTTGAAACAGTTGCAGGAAAGTACTTAGAAGGGTTTTCTACACAGAAATATCTGAAAGCTTTCTATACAGCTACAACTTGTGCTATTACACAATCTCCCTCTCTCCCTCTCTCTCTCTCTCTCGGCAACAAACTACTTCAACTAGCGCAAACTGTTGGCATTCTCGTAATCATTATAAACTTTGCCACATCTCAAAAAGTCCGTTAATGTAGCCAAGGAAACTTGCTCTTACAATTATAAACTTGTAGCATTGTTCTATCCACCTATTCGATATACTCGAACGCATTCGCAGCGCGATTTCAGCGAATCATTTGCCAAAAAACCGGTTCAGCGCCTCAACGGACCATCGCCCAGAACAATGCGACGCCGAAGACGACAACGACGATGTTGGAACCCCAAGCTCAAGCATCACAATAAACGTCTAGACACTTTGGTAAACAAAGCACAAAAGACTCTATAGAACTGTTCCATTTCCATTCACAGTCGCAGTCGCAGTCGCTGTCGGGAGTTACAAAAACCAAAAATGCTGCTGCATAAAAAGTTCTTTTAAGTATTTCCAATGCTAACTGCATAAAATCTGCATAATTGACATTTGATTGTGAGCCTTAAAAGGCGTGGCAAAAGGCAGCGCATGCTGCCATAACTATATTCCTACTATCATTAGCATTTTCCGATAGCGGATCCATTCGAATTGGTCAGCAACTACTTTGAAATGCTAACGAGAAGCTCCAGAGAAATCGCAAAAGATTTGCAGTAACTTAACAATGTAGGAGAACCGTTTTTCTGGCCTCTTTAAGATCCGAGTATCTATCGTAATAAGATGATAAAGATTACTTAAAGTTGTTGTAGTTAGCAGAAGAAAGATGGAGATCGATTGAAGAAAGAGAAGTTAACGAGTTTAAGTTGTTTGTAAGTTTTGAAGATCATTATATACAACTTTATATTTGTGGAAGTAATAATACTACTTAAATGAGATAGATAACTTCTGCTGTAGCTAGAAGAAAATATAAAGGTTCGTTTAAGAATAACAAGTAAACGAGAATAATTTTGATAGCTCTATAAAAAAAGGAGTTATAGTTAATATAAGCAGAAGCAATCAAAATTGAATAGAATTTTCAGAGATTTTCAAACCTGTCTACATCCAAATCTATGTACCCATATAAACAAGTATCCATTAAATTTATATGCAAATATAATTTAATATATGAAACTATATATATTTATCAATCTATGCGAGTATTTATTATAACGAAATGAGAAATTTTACTAATGATTGCAGTTGTCAGCCAACATTGAATGTTGAACGATCGAAACTGAATTTAAATTTAAGAAATGGTTGAAATAAGTTAATGGTAGTTGTATATATAATTATTATAATTTATTATATGTAGATAGTTATATATACTATACATCTACGTTATCTATATGTCTTAGGCTCTTGTAAAGATTCCATAAATGCTCTTTCAATCTGCCCTGACTCGGCCTACTTAGCACACAATCAGAAGCTTTTCAGCTGCAAGTTGTCTGGGGCAACGTGAGACAATTGCCGCGAGTTAACAGGCAGCAGCACACACATCACACACACACATACACACAGGCACAGTCTCTCACACACACAGTCACAAATTAGTTAAATTACAGGCAACTCTTGCACAGGTTTTGCTTGATTAGAAAAAGTGGCAGCCAAGTTGGCTTTGGCTTTGGCTTTCGCTCTGGCGCTGGCTCTGGCTCCATTTCTGACATTGGCTGCAAATGCATCCCGGGCACGCTGTGCCAGGCATGAACGGCATCAACTTGGCTGGCAGCTCGTTTTCTTTCGCTTGCCTGGCATGCCGCTAACGAAGCTCAATTCGAGCGCCAAATTGAAATTGATTGTGACATTTGATCATGCGTTCGGGTCGCTCTCGGCTGGGAGCCAACTACAGGAGCAGCCACTGGCTGGAATTTGTGAGGAAAATTACGGGAAAAAAAAAGTATTGCTAGGCGAAGATTGTCTTAGCTATTGCCCCTGCCACTCCCCATCCCCGCATCCCCCCATGCACTGCAAGTTGTCGCTACGCATCGGATTAATTGAACGGATGTGCCTGGCCAGAAAAGGAAGCATCGCTGTGATTCGCTGACAGCGAGAGAGACTTGTCAAGCGGATTAGTTAGCTCAGGATAGAAATTAATTGAATTCTCTCTGTTTTTATTCCACTTGAGCTAAAGTTTACAATGTATTTTCCGCGAAAACTCATTGAATCACTCAACAGAATAAAGTTTTCAGTTCAATTTTCGCTTCTGAAACTCAATTGAATTGAATGTGAATAAAGCGTGAATCTCTCTGCGAGTTCTCTTTCGCTTTAAACTTAAATTCAGCTCCAAGTCGACCTCAATTGGCACACTTTGCTGTCCATCACATTCTGCTGTGTACTCACTCAACTTATCAACTTGCCCGGCGGGTGATAGAGACAGAGGGAGAGAGAGAGAGAGGGAGAGAGAGAGAGAGGGAGAGAGAGATGGGAAGTTTCGCTGCACTTTGGAACACATGTCACGCACTCGGACTACTCCAGAGCCCACGCAGCTACGCAACAACGTCTGACAACAGCAACAGCCCAATCCCACGCACAGCTGCTTGGCCAGAGAAAGACAGAGAAAGAGATAGAGATGGAGGAGAGAGAGACAGGGGAAATGTTTAAGTAGAGCGCTCGCGATGAAATTGCAAAAATAATCAAATGCGAATCAAATCAAAACATTGTGGCCAAAGTAATTTGCATGCGCAGAACCGGCAGCCACTTGAGTAGTCCAGGGGCTGGAGAAGTAGCCAAGCCAAGGCAGACGGGACGATGGACGGTCACACTTGAAGACAACGCCGGCGGCGCCTCTCTGCAGCTGGCAGTGGAAGTGTTTGAAGACACTTGTTGGCTGCTTGCCAGTCCCAGTTTAAGTTGGAGCTGCAGCTGGAGACGGTGAAGGAGGCCTATACAAGTTAACATGGATAGAGTCGCGCTGCAGTAGCCGTTGCAATGCATGATAATCATCATCATCATCATCATCATGAGTTTCTTGGCCGACGACAGCATAACAAATGAACATTTAAATGCAGACGCAGGCGAATGCCCGGCTACTTCTCCTTTTCTCTCTCTCTTTCTCACTGTCTCTGTCCCGGGTTATACATACAAATATCCACTCAAGTGGGCAGCTGCCAAGTGGAAGACATTTCGAAGCTTTAATCAAGCATCAAGTGTGCCGTGGAAAAGTTTCGTCTTCGTCTAGGCCTGCCTGGCTGCCTGGTCAGTCCATCTCTGGACAGTGGACAGTGGACATGAAGTATCCAGTGTCATCGTCATGTTTATCATGTCTCCTACTCAACAAGCCAC
Source organism: Zaprionus nigranus (assembly GCA_018903425.1). Classification (NCBI taxonomy): domain Eukaryota; kingdom Metazoa; phylum Arthropoda; class Insecta; order Diptera; family Drosophilidae; genus Zaprionus; species Zaprionus nigranus. The sequence goes on along the minus strand of JAEIGD010000001.1, from coordinate 496,147 downwards.
TCCCATCCATTTGGGGGTCGTCTTTGCCGTTTTAATAAACATTCGGTTGTCAGGCGCAGATTGCTTTTGCCTTCACCAGCTGCTCAGGGTGATGCTCCTTCTGCTGCTGCTCCTTCTGCTGCTGCACTGCATCCCTGAGCTCGGCATGAGTTGTGGAAAAGTTTAAATAGGTTTTTCGCAAAACTTTTTGATATTCTGCCGCTGCCCGCTGAGTTATTTTGCGCCGTTTGCTTGTAATTATTATCGCAAAGTTTTCTTTTTTTTTGCCCCCCTGTTAAAAGCCACTTAAAAGTGCTAAGAAAATAGCCGAAAAAAGTCAATAAGTCTGCTTAATTTTGATTGATTTAACCATCCAGGCAATTAAACAAGTCAATGATGTTACAATGGAAGGTATTGGAGGGTTGGAAGATGGAAATAAGAATGAAATGTTCCGTGTTGTTGCTATTATTGCCTAAATTGTCTAAAACTCTCTTGTTTATGAAACGGCTGCATCTATCACAGGATACAGTTATAGAAGACAATGAAACAACGCACATTCTCTGCGAATGTCCAGCCTTGGTATGGATAAGGAGCAAACACCTTGTGGGTCGCGTTGCTCTCTTTGTCGCCAACAGACTGATTAATTGTTCTTCTTATTCTTATTTTAAGGTATGTTTATGATAATCTTTACAGATGCTTGCAGATAGATAGAAAGTATGCTGACGTTAATTACAGAAATGTCTTATAATTTTATGGTGCTTAGCTGCTACAATCTTCACATGGATACAGTAGTTTCTATGCAGATTGTTAACTCCTCGACAAGGCTCTGTTCAATTTAATTTAAGAATCAGAACAACTTTTGTCAGTCTAGGAAGGAATTTCGATACAAAATCCGATCTGTTGAAATAATAATACTAATAATGCAATGCAAAGAGTCATTAACGAAGACTTCACACACAATTTATAATGTTTAGCTTTCTTAATCTAACTCATTTAAGTTAATAAATTATAAAAATCTTTGATTACTAAGACTAATAACTAAGCAGAACTTTGTATAAGGAGTGATAATTCGCATGTGTTATTACCAAACCCAATGCCAACTCAAATGCTACCTTCAGCTGCTGACCTACAGTCCATTCCCCTACCTGCTTGAAGTATTTTCAATATGATTTCCTTAATATCTTCCTATATTCATGACTAATTGCCTGTCCAATCTGGCATTTCCCCCCTTACCCACATGTTCAGCTTACGGACATGGTGCTCTATTAAGCTGTATTGGCAGACATTAGCACACAATTGCGAAGGAAGCATTATGGCAAATGGCAAACAGTTCTAGATACAACTGCAAGATACTCGCACTCGCACTCGCACACTCGATACAGATACGTTTCGCCCAATAAACAGCTTGAGATTTATGCATGCAAACGTTTTATTAGCCCCGAACGGGCACGGGCCACGGCATGGACTCTTCCCACCGGCAACAGTTGCAATATTTATCGATACAATTGGCAAAAATTTCTGCCAAGTGCCGCAGACAGACTGCAAATGTGTGCCAAGTGCGCGAATGATGCCCGTCTGTGTCCTATCTCCCTCTCTCTCTCTATCTTTCTCCCCCACAGCCTCCACATGTGTGTTATATATTTGAACATATGAATTTGCAGCTCCAATTGGTAGTTCGGTCCACTCGTTTATCGCTTAAATCTCGGCCAAGCCGCTGGCCAAACTGCAAGCACTCTTGTATCTTGGCTAACCGCCAACCGAATACGAATGTGAATACGAATCCGAATTCACATTCAGTTCCAGATTCAGTTAGCATTCACATTCACATTCGCCGCGAGTGTGTGCAGTTAATTAATTGAATCTAAATTAGTTAGTGGGCTTTGTCTGTTTCCTGCTGTAACAGAAGAGAGAGCGAGATTTATAGAGTTAAATTAATTCGGGAGACCTATTAATATTTATATAGTCCAGTTCTACATAAAGGGGTCAACTAGAGTGGTAAAAGTAGGTAGAGCTTAATGAGCAATTAAATTGGAATACTTTAGAGAACTCATTAAGGCTTTTCATAGTGTACAGTTTACATCTATAGTAAATCTAATGTAATAATTCTATATAATCATTTTTTTAAGAGTATATAAAGAAAATTATAATTAAACTCAAACTAGATTGATAACAGTGCTGATCTTTGTCGATATAAACCCATGTAAATTGATTCCCCAGAAATTTTCAATAAACGCGTATTAGAATTGCCTATGTCACTCTGCCACTTTCTGAATTTATGTGTAAGGTAAAAATTGATAATGTTGTCACTTTATTTGAGAGTTTAAGTTTCAAGTTTATGCGCAATTCCTTAAATATTTCAGCTACAGTTTGTTTCTTCATTTATAAGTTGCATAATATGTTAAACTAAACTTATTCAAAGTCTTCTGCCGTCTTAACTTAGACAAGGGAAATTCTGGTATAGCACGAGAACGCCCTTTGAGAATTTAAGCCCAAGCGATGTCCACATAAAGCTGCTGCATTGAGGCTGGTCAGTGTCTGTGTCGGGCAATAGTTGTTGCTGTCGCCTGTTGCCAGCTGTTTCTCGTCCGGTGTCCTGCTGTAAATTGCCTGACAGCAGCCGAGGAAGGGCGGACACAAAAAATAGAAGGCGATTGAAAGAGTTTTGCAGAGTGCCTGCGATAAGAAATTTCATTTTATGCGCACTGGCGCCTATGTACAGCTAAGCAGGAAGATGCAAACAGTTGCACAACAGTGCAGATATACAGATGCAGATACAGCTACATATACAGATGCAGATGCAGATACAGCTTCAACTTTGTCAATGTGTTGCAAATATTTATAACATGCCATATCGGACTCCTGAATAAAACCGAAATTAAATCGCAGACAACGTGAACCACCCTCATCTGCCCGCCCCTTCCCTTCCCTGCCTACTCTACTGTCTGTCTGTCTGCTCAACAATGCAGTCAGCAAACTGCACTTTGAAGTATGTCAATGCTTTGCTTGCCACATGTGCTAGCAGGCTGGCTCCACTTGCCACACCCTGCTGCGCTTGCCCCCTCCCCTTCCCCTTCTCCTTTTGGTGATCGCTGTCTGTGGCTGCTTAGCCCAGCGATAATTTATGTGTTCGCCTCTGCCACCGCTGCCACTGTCGGCGCTGGGCTTTGATCAGCCGAGGCAGCAGCAGCATTCCCTTGCCACAAGTGTTGCCACAAGTTGAAAGCGAAAGTGACATTTTACTAATTTAGCATTTTGAATGCATCGCACGGCGCGGCGCGAAGAGATTTATTCCCCAATTGGCAGGCAGCACCAGCAGATCCCCGACTGCCACTGCTGGCTTTAATTAAAGCATCTTGCTGCAAATTTATGCACTCGCTGTGACTGCGCATCGATTGATTGATGGCTGCAGACGTTGCTCCAGCTGCTTCAAGGTGAGCAACAGCAGGTGGGCAATGCAAAGGGCCAACAGCCTGTTAGCGCTCTATAAAGATAAGCATCGTGGTGCAGCCCCCCCCCTCCCCCTCTTCCAGCATATCAAAAGTAACTCAACAGTTACTCTAACTATTTTCGTCTCTCTTTAAAGTCTGCTTAAAGCATTTGACTTTGCTCTACTGCAATCTCCCACACAACTTGTGGGCAGCATATTATTGTATTTCTTAGCCATTGAAATCTTCTCGGCAATATTTTGCTACAATCTTTATTCTAGTTTATTTTAAATATCCTGTAAGCTGAATAGCATAAGGAAGAAAATAAGTTTATGATGTACTTGAAATAACTTGAGGGCAACTTGATACTGATATATGTTCCTGATCTGATTAAGTTTTTAGTTTCAAGTCGACCGTATTGACAGAATAAAAAAATAAATAAATAACTGAATAAAATATACAGCCAATAACTATAGTGCTTTCTAATAGTTATCTAGCTAATTGCTAAAAATAAATATTTAAATTTCTAAATACATATTAAAATCTATTGAAATCTATATCTGTATCTATTAACTTATCTTAGTAAAATATATTCAAATCTATATCTACATATATCTATTAATTTATTTAAGTAAAGAGAACATTTTTTAATTTTATTAATTATTTTGTACAAAGAAAACTAATCGGTATCTGCCAATCAATCATCTCTTCACTGACTTTCCCTTTGTTATTTAATGCTCAACGGAAAATAGCTTAAAATTGCCTGGAATCCATGAGAAATTTGTATAGTTTTTGGCTCTTTTTATTCCTATGTATTTTCCCTTGACCCACAAACCGCAAAGGCAACAACAGCAGCAGCGACCCATCGACTAAGATGAATGACTGGACATCCTTCATTTGGCCAGAGTTTGGTTCGGATCCAGATCGCATTGGTTCTTCGGCCATTGGCAAACAATACGACAAATTGCTTCTGTGTTTTTGGCCCACATTCGGCTCAGCAATTTGTGCAAATTGTTTTTACACAAAAAAAGTATTTTCAAAGGCGAGTCGCACTGCGTCGCTGCACGAGTCGTCTCGTTTGTCTGCCATTTATGGCAACCATTATTATTGCATTTTTGTTGCACTATATATAGTCTATGTGGCATGACCTCAATATCAGCATTTTTCCATAGTTTAACTGGAATTTTCGTGGGGGAAATTAATTGCTCAAATTGTATTAAATGTTTTGCTGCAAGCTGCGAGTTCCGGGCTCGACAAACAAAGCGCATTTTAATTGAATGGCCTTTTGTTTTTGGCCCCGATCGAATGCGTTTTTGTGCGTTCGGTCCACTTAAATGCAAATCGAATATACACACACATATACACACACACACGCGAAGCGAGAAAAGTGAAAAGCGAAAAGCGCCTGGACGAGAAACTGCGATTGCAATTGACGCGATAAACGGATAAAACTTTGGCCAAAATGCCAACACAACGAGCGATGGCCAAAGCAGAAAACTTGCAGCGTTTTTGTTTTCACTAATTGGTTTATATTCTATTATTATTGAATGTTTTCCATCACATACTCTGGTATATATGTATGTATGTATTGCATTATATTGGGCACACTAGTTCAATGGCCTTAGATGGGAAAACGTATTTTAGTTGGTTGGCAGCAGAAAACAAGCTGCAAATACTGTACATGCTACGTAATCCAAAGAGGATTATGCAGAAAGTATCTTCGTTAAATGGAAACACACAATATTACAGTTATTTTTACATTTATTTTATGTGTTTTTGTTGCAACTCTATTGTGCTTTGTTTATCAATTTGCCTGCTGCATAACCTCAACTTGTGATAGATTTTCATTGAATTTCACTGAGATTGACCCTCGAGCTAACTTCAACTCTGTTTCAAGTATTGCACAAAGTGTAGTTTAATTTATGAGCTCAATGAATTTATTTTTTTTATAGATTTAATATACATTTATAGCATTCTACTTTATGGAACTTCAATGACTCATAAAATGAGAATAAAGGTATAGAACCCTTGCAGGTTCTTCTATCCTCCTCTCGTTCCTATACCAGCAATATAGGATATAATAGTGCAGAATTATGTAGTATTATTTCTGATGTAGTAAATATTATTTCTAACTTCCACTCTGTTTCAAGTATTGCACAAAGTGTAGTTTAATTTATGAGCTCAATGAATTTTTTTTTTTAATAGATTTAATATTCATTTATAGCATTCCACTTTATGGAACTTCAATAGACTTATCGACTTGAAATTAAAACGAGAATAAAGGCAACCTTCGGCAAACCATTGCAGGTTGTTCTATCCTCCGATCATATTGTTCAATATTATTTCTGATTTATTGAACTTAAGAGCTCTTCCATCGAACTCTGTTAGGCGCTGTCTGTGTAGTCTTGTCCCTTGATGGCTTCGCGTGAAACAATTAGTTGCATATCTACAATTATTTCAACCGTCTTCACCGCCTGACCAAAACAGACTGACATTCATCGTATCCAATGACCTAATGACCTACCTTTCTATCTACCTTTCTATCTATCTATCATCATATCGTTCATCAACTCATTAGACCTATATCGAGCTTAGATCTCATCACTCCACAAGCCTTTTCACTAATTTCATGGGACACGTTGTAGTCAGTTGAGTGCGTCGCCATGCTCGACCTGGTCAGGTTTTTGCTGTACGCTAACTATATTTACGGTCGCGTCATGGGTGTGATCAATTTCGAAATCGATATGAGGACAGGCCATGCAAGGATCAGCCGCTGTGCCACGCTCTATGCGATATTTGTGATCACATTGTTCTGCTGCCTGGTGCCACTGGTGCTGCACAATCAAATCTGGCATAGTATCTGGGGACAACTGAATCAGTTCCACGAATATGTGTTCCTTGTGGTGATGGGTGTACGCATCCTTTGTGTATTTATCACTCTTCTCAATCGCTGGTGGCAGCGTCAACAGATTGTCTCCTTGATCGAAAGTTTCCGTCTCATAGTGCTGCAGCAGCCGGAGGTGATGCGACTCTGGCGACGTGGCCTCATCAGCAAGTGCATCTGCGGCATGTTTTCGGAACTCTTTCACGGCATTTGGGGACTGTATGGACTGCGAAGTGAACTCACGCTCGGCGTTACGCTGAGTATCCTGGCAATGTCCATTTTTATAGCGCTGCTCAATATTGTGCTCAGTCAATACTATTTCGCCATGCTCACTGTACATGGACACTACATCCTGTTCGAACAGGAAATGCATTCGATTCTGGCCGAGCTGCGTTCCCAAGAGTTGGATCGCCGTCAAGGTGTAAGACAGTTGAGAAGCTGTGCTCTCGCCGATCGCTTGGACAACTTGGCGCGTACGCAATCTGAACTACAATCGATTCTGATGCGAATGTCTCACATCTTTGGCATTCAGACACTCTGCGTGGCCTTCATCACTCAGTTCTCTTTGGTCGCTGGAGTTTTCTATGCTTTCTTGACCTTACGACACAATATACTGTGAGTATATTGGGTGGGATGGCCCGGCATGCTACTCGGTTTGGGCGCACTAGCCTATATGATCGATCAGCATATCACCTTCACCATTGTGTTCTATGTGTTCGAGCGTCATGCAAACCTGGCGAACCTGCTCGGAAGTTATACAACGTACGAATACACAATGGATGTGCGTCTACAGATGACAGTAAGTGTTGAGCATTTGAGTATATAGCAAGCAAAGTAATCCCAATCTTGCATCCCTTTCAGTTCGAAAGCTTTGTGCTGCAGTTGGCCAGAAACCCGCTAAAACTCACTGTCATGGGTCTGTACACAATTGACAGAAGTGCATCAATGGCCATGGGCAATACAATGATCACATATGCCCTGCTGCTCATACAATACGATATAAAGTACTTCTAATCAAAATTATTAAAGAGTTTTCATTCAAAATATAAATCTCTCACTCTTCTCTCTCTCTCTCTCTCTCTCTCTTCAAAGCCAGACAGAGTTGCAGACAGAACTTAAACAGGCATTAACACCCCAGTTCGATAACATTTTTGGGGCGTTTCTCTGCCAACTTTAGTCTGCCAATAATTCAAAAATAAATAACTCATACGCCGCGTGGCTGCCGGCGACGAGTGAAACAAAGCCAAAGTCACGACTGCCAAACAACAACAAATGCGACGCTCGATTGTAAATATTTTTCCCATTGAGTTTTATGTAAAAAGTTGCCGAATGCTGTAAAAGCTGCCACCACCTAATGAAAAGCCACCCTCCCTGTTGACGGGGGTGCGAAGGCAGGGAGTAGCTGACGTTGGGGGGGGGGGGGTCGTTTTCTACCTGTCCGTTAGGTTACACGCTCGTTACGTTTGAGTTATAAAAGTTTATTTTTAACAAGCTTGAAGGCAGTGCACAAATTAATTGCCGTTGTTAGGTTTGATAAATTGCGCATACGCCGCATTGTACGCAGCGCTCTTCTTCAGCTGAGCCACAAAACGCTTGCGAACGCAATAAATAAACTCTAAGCGAAGTAAATTTGTGCGTTTCCTCCCCTGCGCACCCACCTCCATCCCCCCTTCTTTTCACTCTTTGCGTTGTTCTTTGAAATATAATTTTCTGCATATCAACATTGATTAACGTTGCGTACAGCTCTCTCCTTCTTCTTCCCTCCGCCTCAAGGGGTTGTGCTGAGCTCGCGCTGAAAGTTGCACAGCAATTTGGCAGCATTTTAATGAGAAATTTTTTGCTGCTAATTTATTGCATTGCTGTGCGAAACAGAGTTGAAAGCGTTGCCAAAGTAGAATATTTCAAAATGAAAAGATGCTCTTAGATATGTATAATATATTCATATCTATCATATATCAATTTAGTTGCAGGTTTGTAAACTGGTTTAAGCTTTAACTCCCTCTTGGGATCGCTACCTTGTGCTTTTCTTTGGAGATGTTAAAATATATGTAATTTATTTTCTGCGCAACTCGGCACGAAATCCGCTTGAACTTCAACTTGGCTACGTGTGTTTTGTTTTAACATTTCTCTTAATTTGTTTTGTAATACCAGAGTACAACAAAAATGGAAAACAAAAACAATATATTTCTTTTCAGTTTCATTTTTGTACAGATATTTTACTCTGCTGTTTCTTTTGGCCGGCGGCGCCAGCGGAAATGAAAACTTAACGCTTATTTGAACCTTCAACAGTGCACATAAATCACCAGACTGACTGAACTCTTTGCCCTCCTCCCCCCCCCCCACTCTGCTCTGCACCTGCAGAAGAAACAGAGCCAGTGCTCAGCCAAAAAGCAGCTTAAATTCCATTTGCAGTCAGCTTTTTTTTGTCTGTCTCTCTTGTTCCTCTTGAAACTTTTCTCGTTGTCTTTGCCCGTTCATAATTCTTTTCCTAAATATTTGTTTCGGGCATTATGCTGTGTGCATATGTGCGTGAAAAGTATTTGCATACCGTCTCCCTCTCGCTCTCTTTCTCTAGCTCTGTACGTACTTCCGCTTCCGCCGGAAGTGACAGGCGCCTGTGGCGAGCACTTTCACTGATTGCACTTGCCGCACTCAGTTCAGGTATTCGCACTTGTAGCTCGATTGCCTGTTTCAATTATTACCATAAATGCAGCCCTTGAAGCTGCCACACTCTGCTCAAGTTGCAATAAAACATGCTCTCCCACTTATATAGGCAGCCACCCTTCCTCCCTCTTCAGCCGCAAAGCATCTCATGGCCAGCCCACTTTGCCCTTTGCCAACCTCAGACACGGCATAAACCCTCTGGGGCGAGTCATCACACCTCGCATCCGACTGCATTTAAACGCCTCCATCTTGCCCTGCTCCCTCTCCCCTCTTCCCTCTCTCTCCTCCCCCCCTTGTTTCCTAAATTGCTCCCGCCGTCTGCCACTGATTGCCCCTTGCGAAATGAGCTGCTCTCGTGCTGCCGCTGCTCAACATTTTCAAGTAATCTGAAATTTTGCTCATTTGATTCAATTACACCTTTGGGTGCTGTAATATCGGAGAGCCCGGAAAATAAGTAAAAGAGAGAAGCCAACATCGAAAGAAAAACACACACAAAACATTAAAGTTGTCGGGAAAATGAATAGCACCAAGTGGGGCAACGGAAACGAGCATCGTCTATTCTTTCTGACGGCTACAAATTGTTGCTCAAATTTAAAGAGTCAAGAAATTACAAACATTTTTTGGCAACACTTTGGATGCAGTGCGAGATAAAAGACTTAAATATTGAAAGAGTGGAAATAAAGAAGAAATAAATAAAGAAAAAGGTTGAAGAGCGGCAAATAAAAACTAATTTTATTACAATTATTAAAAGTCTCAAGTCTTCCTAAAATTATAGTACACCCTTCGACCATTAGAAGTATACTTACATTCTTCAAATGTATGTATCAGGCAGAATAAGACGTGGAAGACCACATAAAGTATATATATTCATAGTCAGGATCAATAGCAGTGTCATTTGAGGCCTGTCCGTCCGGCTGTCCTTCTGTCTGTATGAACACACGAAGCTGGAGATCTTAGTGTCAGGTGTGCGTGACTTTCAGATGGTTACCACTTATTGATTTCGGGCTTAAAAAAAAGATAAATAATAGCCTTTTTATTAATGAATATTATTATTACAATCTACCTATTAAATTTACTTGTTCATAGTATTTTTTTTTTCTTTTAAACTTCTCTCAATTGCTCATAAAAAAAGCCAAAGCTTTAACTACGGAAAATACTTAATATTATATTAATATAAATTGATTTTTTTCTTTCTAATGTGAATATATTCTCACAACTAGAATATACTTATTGTACAATCAGTTTTTAAATATTTTTATTATTTCAAAGATTTTTTACATTCAATAATTTCTACTTAATTTCTCTCAGTGTTATTGCTGCTTTGTTCCAGTTTCCTTTTCTATTGTATCTTCTTGCTGCAAAAAACACAACAGACGCCAAATAAAATTCGCGCTTCTCTTTTACTTAACATGGTTGCTAATTTGATGCAACAACATTGCAGGGCACACCCCCCCCACAGCGCGAGAGCACATAACAACACCCCCCCGCCACCCTGCTCGACAGCGCCGCGAAGGCTGCAGTTTATTTGCAACTCGCCTTTGGGGTTAGCTTTAATTTCATGCTTACTTTAATGCGAACAAGGAGCCATCCTTGGCAGCGCTCTCCCCTCACTTCCTCCTCTCCTTCGTCTTCGTCCACATTCGCGTCGTCTCGTTGACTTTGTGCTGTAGTTAACGGCTTTGGCTTTAGCTCTGGCTCTGGCCTGGCTGTGGGTCTGGGTTTTAGGGTGGCTTTGGCCGCAGCCCGCGTGAGGTTAACTACTTTTCATGAGCTTAATTTTAAATTGAGGCTGCGGCGACGACGACGGGCGGCGGAAGCTTCATTTACTTTGTGCCTTCAACTTTGTTGCGCGCAACTTTTATGCGGACTATTTAGCAAAGTTCCTAGGCAGCTGCAAAGGGGGGTCAGGCGCGGGGGGCAAGGGTCAGATATGCGGGGCAAGGGAGTATAGAAATTCTATTAGGCAGACACCAATCAAGAGTCACAAGAGAGACCGGTTGCGTCTTGCCCATTGACTTATTAAGCCAAATAATTGCTTATTTGCAGAGAGGGAGGGGGGAGAGAGAGGAGATTTGCAATTTGCACTCGGCGCGAAAAATGACCACATACGCCCCACTTCAGCTGAATGGGCGTGCCAGGCTGATAAACCATCCGCGGCTAGTTGCAAACTCCACCAAACTATTTACACAGCCAACGCCTATCGCCGAATCAAATGGAAGCCAACCTGCCTTGCCAACTGCCTGCTTCATGTAATTAAAAAGTTTCTGTACGCCCCTCCCCCTGCACCACGCCCCTGTCCATTCGTGACTTTAATTAAAGTCCGCTGCGCAAGCGCTGAATAAGACTTGCTTCCTTTGCGGCCCGTTGATGGCTCTATCAAGCCTGGCTTCCTTCAGGCCTCTGTATTATCTATTGATCGACTTTAATGTTTGCTTTGCGCTACTTTAATAACTTACTTGCAGACTGATTGAAATCGCAGTGAGCTGTGCTTCAAATTGATGAGGCAAAGCAAAGACTTAGACTGGATAAAGTAAGAATAGCTAAGAATAGGAAGTAAGTAAGAATAGACTCTGTATCGGAAGTTTCATTGAAGACCTAAACATATTATAATACTTAACAATCACCTAAAGTGTTCACCAAATGAATAGCCCTTATATATTAAAACCTTCCCACAGTTCCTACACTAACTACAAAACATAGTTTAAACAACTTTAATAGACTGAAAATTGTTGAACGATTTTCAATTGCCAACAAATGTTTCTCCACTTGCTGAGCTCTTGAAATTATTCATGAATTCCCAAACATAATATCATTCTCACATCAGCTCAACCGCATTGCATTCATGCAGCTCAATTCTATGCCGCAAAATAATATTATCAAGCTCTGACAATTTCCATTCTTCTGTCGTATTTACACATTCATCAAGAAACTCAAAAGTAATCCGATTTCCACAGTAGGTTCACCTCGGTCCCGACTATATGTAGGCCAAGCAAATTTCTAGACCAATAAAAGTTACACACACACATAGAGCCAGAAAAGAATATTTACCATAGCAAAGCCTCAATAAAATCGCTTAGTGTAGAAGTGCAGGCCAACATTGCCACGTACGATATATGGTCATGGTATACATAGGTCTGTATTGGCTGAGCTTGGTTTAGGGTTACGGGGGAGAGGCTTCTTGATGCAATTTACCGTGTTTTGTTAAACGTTTCAACATGAAACTCTACGCTCAAAAGCATCCCCTACACACACACACATACACACTTGGAGTTTGGGCTAACGGATATGCAACTTTAAGGCACATCCGCTGTAGCCCAACGAGCTGGCCATAAACAAACTCAACAGCCATTTCTGTGTGCTCTCATCGAGGGTATATCGGTTGCCTATATAGAGGAGATTTGAAGGGTATGGAGAAATTATAGACAAGGTTGTGTTTATGTTATTGTAAATGATTAGCTGAGAAATCTATCATTGATTATCGTCTACAATGGATATATCGGCTTAGTATATTAAAGAGAAATTAAATCGAGTGATGGAATAAGAAATTATAAGTTATATAAGGATATCTTTATGGTATTGTAATTTATCAGATAAGAAATCTTTCATTGATATCGTCTACAATGGGTATATCGGTTGAGTATATAAAGGAGAATTGAAATCGAGTGATGGAATAAGAATAAGGATATCTTTATGTTATGGTAATTTATCAGATAAGAAACCTTTCATTGATTATCGTCTACAATGTCGTATCAATCCTTATAGACTGTATACTAAAAAGAGCAGTCTTAATTATAATAATATTTCTCATCTTTAATCTTTATCGAAATATCTGTCAATCACAAATTTGAGCCCACCTTTTTAGCTCCCTTCAGTTACAGGGTATACAAATTTGGCTGCATTCCTTTCTCCAGTTTCGGTTGCTATTGTTGTTGCCTGCACACTCACTGACCGTTCCTAGGGAACTACAAAACAATTTCGCATATGGGGTACAATGAGGGGCGAGACGGGGCGTGGCATGTGGGAGCAGAGGGGGAGGGACTCATCTGACTGAAACCGAGCGAAAATAAAATGCTATTTTTGCAACGAGCTGGCCAAGTTTGCGGTTGGATCTCACCTCCCTATGGCAAAGCCTGATGTGCTTTTGGGGCAACACCTGACTGTGTGTGAGTCCCTTTGGCAGTGCGTGTGTATGTGTGTGCAACAGGAGTGCAGCATACTTTTGGCAGTTTCTTCTTCGCCTTTTTATCTCTTTCACAACGAGCAAGTTCTTGTGGTGCGTTCTTCTTTTTTGTGGCAACAATTTTGAGGGAATGATTTCGTATATCTTCATAACAAGTCGGAATGTTTCGTCTCTGCTGTGGCCCTAAATCAATTAAAGCTCACTAATTGAAGTCTGGCTGGCATTAAGTTTTCTAATTAAAATAACAATAAAGCTTTTGCCGCCCACGCTTTGGCATTATCTTTCGCCAGTTGCTTAGCCACGTTGTGCCTCGCGCGCGACACAATGCCACACTATAATGGCCTCGTTATGTGGCATCAACTCTTTGCCTCATTAAAAGGTGAACTTGGTGTCGCCCAGCTCAGACTAACACCCACCCACCCGCACAAACAAGGCGTGGGGGCTGTCATTGTGGTTGCGGTTGGGTCGCATCAGGGTCGCCATTTCGTAGACAAGTTTTGTTTTGTTAAAGCCCAATGAATCCGACTATTTTTGCGGCTGTGCCTTGAGTTATGGCACCTTAATTAAAGTGCGAAGCAGATAAGCTCAGTTCCGGGTTGAAAGTTTTGCACGCCCAGAGCAACTTTAGAGGTGTTAAAAGGGGGCAAAAAAGGATAAGCAATTTACATGTTGAAGTTGTCTATTTCTTGGGAGGAACAAGGAGATTTATATAACAAAAACTTAGAAAACATGCAGAAAAGAATTGAGAGTTGAAAAGATGCAGTTTTTATATATTCTCAATAGATTATAATATCTATTCTTTGCCCTCAGATATAGAAATGCAATCCAATATGTTTATATTTGAAATCCCAAATAAACGAGACACTCAAACTTCAGTAATATCTTTCCTGTTTCAAATAGTTACAAAAAATAACTTTACTCATTTTTGGAGATGATAATATATAAAACAATATCATAATGTGCATGAACTATGCAATGATAGTATATTATTATAACTCTAACCCTAACTTTACAACATATATAAATCTTATATTGTAACTAATACTATCTACAGCTTGGCAACTTAAAACAACAAAGATAAACTTATTTGAGTTGGAAGATTCGATAGTTAGATGATCACCCATTCTAATCCAGACAATATTTGGCACTTTAGTAGCAGTATTAGTAACACTCTTCCTTCAGTAATAAATACCATCCATACACCATGTGGCAGACATAATTCCTCTTCTCTTTTGCCAATCAGTGCAGGCCGAACATGTTTGACATTTGGCCTGTTGCTAAGATCTTGTTAGACAAGCTAAACTACAAATTTTCCAAGTGTTTGCACTAAAAAGTAATTAAAATTTTACACGAACGTTTGCCCAAGACAATTATGAGTCCCCCTCGACGGCTTCCTTTACATGGACCTCCCTCCTACCCTTCCCTTTCTCTTGTCTCTTCTCTTGACCCAACTGGCCGCATGCCACACACTGCTGCAGCGCACAGCGAGGACCGCCCGTTGAACATGTAAGAGCCCACAATTTCCACACATTTACGACACTACCAGGTATTTCCCCCCACCCCCCATACCCCTTCCCTGACACTGCGAACTGGGCTGAAAAAAGCAGAAAATACTTTAAGGCCGCAGACCACTAAAAAACGGGCAAAGAAAAGCGTCCACTGCAAATTGAATCGTAACCAAAGTCGTGTTCGCAAGGGAACAGAGAATAGAGACATGGAGGGAGGGGAGAGAGGAGGGAGGAGGGAGAGCCGCACCACAACGAGGGCTTTATGTTATGGCTAAGCAAAGTCTGGCCTGCCATTGGGGCCGCCATTAGTTGAAGCCAAGTTATGACTCTATTAAAAAAAGCTACGCCTCGCTGCACTTGGCACTGTGTGCGAGAGTTGCCAACTTGCGCGAGTGTCGCGCGGCTGCAACGCGTTGCCAATTCGGTCAGTTGCCAAGCAAGACCCACCTCGCATTCTCTCAGACCCTGCGGCAGCTTCGATTACTCCCTGTCTATGTAGAATTTCATTGGCTACCGTAGATCGTAATACTGAATGAATGGTTAATCTATTGTTTCTGTGGCCCCCAGGCTGAAGTGTAATGTGTAAAAGTTTTAATTTCAGTTTATTGCCATCAAGAATTTATGCTGATAAGGCTGGGAATAAAATGGAAATGGAAATGGTATAGACAGCCCCGTTACCATTATGTCAACTGTAACATCGACTTGGCATTTAGTTTATTTATGCTCTGCACTTCTCTCGCAGATAGTTCCTTCCCCCATGTGCTTATCAAGCCACAAGCCATTAGAGACAACCCTCGTCTGCCACTGGCAACAAGTGGCAACCCCAGAGAGAACTCATTAAAATACAAAGTAATTTTCCACACCATATCACAAAATGCATGACACACATATATCAAAAATGTATGTGCAAGAACCGCCAAAAGTTTAAACGAAACGAAGGAAATAAAAGCAAATTAAATACATTTTTGATTATGCCAAGGCAGAGAGAAGAAGGAAGAGAGAGAGCGGGGCAAGGGAAAGGGGGGTGGCAAAAGGGGGCAGTCACTGCGTAGGAGTTGGGTAACCCTAGTCAAAAAGCAAGTCAAGCTGAAAAACAGCTTCGCAACAACACTTGACACGCAAGATTTTGTGTGTGCTCTCCTTCTTTATCTTCTTCTTCTCCTGCTTGTTCTTCCTACCCACTTGACATGTTGTTTTTTTTGTTGTTGTAGCTGCGTAGGCATATGCAAAGTTATGACTTGGGGTCATGTTATACAACGGCAACAACGTAAATTTCAGGCCCCAGCGATAATGTGGAATGTGCCCAAATATTTGCACAGTCCACTGAGGCGTCTCATAACTTTAATTTGGGTCTTATTTTGCCCAGACCCGCTTCTGATGCCGATTTCAATTGCAACCTTTATCAAGTGGTTCCTCCCCGACTTTCTATTAGTCACTGATAGCTATACTATGCTAGGCCAGGCCTTAGTTTGAGTGCCTCTCTCTCATGCCAGTGCTACATCTATCTTCATCTCCCTATTGCCAAAATTATTGTACTCATTGCCACCGACACTTGACCCAGGGGGGACGTGGGGGGACCTTGTCATTTATGGTCACATTTTTTGACATTCATTGGCCTTTTCTTCTTCTTCTTCTCTTTGCACTTTTCCGCTTTCCCGGACGCCACTCAAATTTTAAATAGAAATGAGCGCACGAAGCGTGAAATTAAATTTGATAAATTCTATTTACGTAAAACGTTGGAAGATTTGTGTGCAGTCTCTTTTTTTTTTATTGCCCTGCAAATTTTCCCATATTTTTGCAATTTCTTTTTTTTTTAGCTGGGTCACATTTTAAGTGTATCGAATGACTTTTTCACTCTTCGTCGTACAATGTACGCTGAGAGGACCGGAGTGACCCTTGGCAGGGATAACAGTAAGGTCGCAGTTTGGCTTTAGTTTGACAGCCTCATGTGGAAATGGGAACTATAAAGATTATCATAGTTTGGTCTTAATTTCAGCATAGAATAAGGTTGTGGGATGTCTGTATGCGGAAGTTATTGTAATGATTATGATTTTAATTTATGTTTTTAGATTGTTTCAGATGAGCAAATCTATTTAGTATAATAATTTATGCTTATTAAAATTAATATAGTATAATTTTAATGTTACTTCGTAATCACATTTACTCCTATGTTATATCATGACACCTTTTAAACTCCTCTTCCAAAGCGCAAATAAAGATATCAAAGGGAGTATTCATAGTCATTCACATTTTCCCACAACTTGAAGTTAACAATCATAATCTTCTCTACCTATAAACGCCCACTTCGTAGGCTTAATCTGCACAGCAACAACATCATCAACAACAGGGCACAATAACATCAACAATGACAACACCTCGAACAAAAAATCAACGTGCCCAGGCAGCTCACTAAGCGTTGCTCAAACTGAAAGTCTCTCCAACTACTCCTCCTTCTTCTCCTCCCCCGCACGTCTATTTAGCTGTCCAGTTGTAGCCAAAACAACAGCTGCCTTTTTGCTATTGTTGGGCAAACTCAACTCTTGAGTACAGAACAACAACAATAATAACAACAACAAGAGAAGTAGGAGAAGCAGCAGCGGAGGCAGCGGGCGCACAATTTGCCAGTGCACTGCGACAAGCAATCGACGCACCCACACAGAGGGAGCTAACCCACACCCCTCTCTCCCCGCCCTGCACTACCCCTGCTTTGCCGTGAAGCAAATGGCAACAAAGTTCCACTGCTTCTCCCCTGGGGTCATCCCGCAGAAGCGCTACATTTTGCGCTTTATGCACATTGTTTATGAATTTTCGCGCACAAAAGTTGGCCCAAACGGCAAGAGAGGAGAAGAGTGGGAGTAGAGGGGGGAGGGGGGCTATGTGGAGGTGCTGCTGTTGCTGTTGAATGGTTTTACGATTATTAACCCATAAAGTATTCATTGAAGTGAAGCAGAGTGCTCAGAAGGCCGAGAACGGGGGGCGCACTTTGGGCAACGCCACGCAAAAGTGCAATAACAAACAGCCAGGGCAACCAGCAGGCAGCAACAACCAAACAGCAACCAGCAACAACAACAGCAACAACAACAAGAGCAACCGTGTCTGCTACAAAGGCGCCACAAGTTGTAGTCAATCTCTCGTGCATCCTTTTTGCATTTCGCTGTGCGCTGTGAGTCACTTTTTGGCCGGGCCTGGTCTCTGGCCTGGTCTGGGGCGGCCCCTTCAGCCGAGTGGCTTTCATTGGTTTGGCAGACCCTTTCATCTGCGCTGCTGTTGCGGCTGTTGGTCTGCAACTTTTGTTGCAGTCAGCGCTGGAATCCTCTCCCTCTCTCTGCCTCCTCAACACTTTGCCGCGCATCGAGTGCCTTAATTTATGCAGCAGCAGCAGCAGCGGCAGCAAGAAGAGTGAATATTAAAAGTTTTCAATGTTTGTACCTTTCGAGAGCGACGCTTCTCCTTTGGCGGGTCTTGAGTTCACTCTTTGCTGCTCTTCACGCGCCGTCTGCTGGCGTGGGTTAACCCTTCCCCCCTCCCCATGACTGCTTACCGCCCTGCTTGTTCCTCTCCCAGCTGACTGATTATGATTACTTTTGCTGGCGCATTCTTAATGAACAGAGCAGCCCAAGTGCTGGCCAAGTATGGGACCATGATAATATGCAGCAAGGCAGGAGGAAGAAGCGGGAGAGGGGCTTGGTGCAGCGCTTGGCTGACAATTGATGCTCAAGTGGAGACAGAGTTGCATGTTTAATGAATGAATTACGCAGGGCATGAATGAAAGGGAATTTAATTTGCTTGATTCTTCAATATCATGCAAACTATTATACTTTTAATATTCAGTAATTTTATTAAAATACTTTAAGGGTGTCACATAAAGTATTCAATAAGTATTGCAACAGGATATTTATAAATAATAATAAAGTAACGATTGCACTCTCCACGTAACAGTCTGGCAACTCTGAGTAGCACCATTGCCTTTCAGTGCCGACAGAAGGAAGAGTGGGGAATGAGGGACATTCGAATTAAGAAAACAGACGCGGCTGGACCCATCAAGCATAAAGTTTAATAATACAAATTTATTAAGTATGACAAGTACATTAAAACAAAACCTTAAAAACATGGGGTTTACCTGACATACAATATTTCTAATTCTTATTTATATAATTTAATGTATTATTATTACCAATATTATTACTATTATAAGTTTCCATTTTCTCATCTATATTTATTAATTCAAATTGTTATTATTATTAATTTGATTTAAAAAACGTATATACTATAATTATAATTATTATTATTTTCATTACCAAAATTAATATAATAATTATTACTAACTTATTTGTATTATTTTCATAAATATTATAAGGTATAAAGTAATTTCCCTAATTAGAACTATACAAATAACATTCAAACTATTTTCAAAATCTACCTTAAGTGAATTCAACTTTCACTTACACAAATCCCGCATTTTCCATATTAAATCTTCAGCTTTTTTGCAGCTCAAGCTGAGTAACTCTATCTCCAGCAATGCAATCAAATTAAAATATACCAAAATGAGTTTTAAATATTTACAACGCGACCTCAAAGTCGCCTCACCCACCTGCAAAGGCCCCACTTCCTCTCCCCAAACACCTCACCTCCCACACAAGCCACACACAAATTGTTGCTATATTGCAAAAAGGCTTAGCAAATATTTTCATATGCAGCCTTTGCTCGGGGCACAGAACCAACACCCGACACACACACACACACACACATCACCACTCACCCAAGTGCGAAACCCTTTGAGACGCACTAGGCACACACCCAAAAAAAAAGGAGAAACAGAAAAAGGAAAAGAAAAAGGCGAAACAAAAATGTATGAAATTATTTTATAGCAAGTGTATGCGATATGTGAAAATATTATGAGTTAGTCGGGGACTGGGAGATCGGAGAATACCCTAACCCTTCCCCTGCCCTGCCCTTCCCTGCAAATGCCATGCCGAGAGCCTCTGCAAAGGAGCGTCGAGCATATTTCCTGCTTGAATTAAATGAATTTAACTGGTTTGCTTTTGGCCAAAGTTTTTATAGTTAAGAAACTGTGCATAATGGGGAAAGTGCTGCATCTGGGGATGCCGTTGATGAGGCTATATGGCAGTCGAATCATGAACATATTAAGTATGGTAAAATGTCTGCAAAGTTGTAGCTGCTTTTTTAATTAGGCGCATTTAATGAGTATAAAAAGGCACAGAAATACCTGAAGCAATAGTGATCTATAACGATTAAGGCATTAAGAGTATTCTAGACAGATCTTGTAGATCTGTTAAATCAATTATAAATGTTATATTTAATAATCTCTTTGGCTGCAACATCATTTAATATTCTTTTTTTCAACCGAACTGAAAAGTCTGTAAATTGAATTTACTCATCGACAAAGAGATGCAAATAGATACGTAAACTTTAACTCAACACACACACACACACACACACACAAAATGCTTTTAACAACAATTAGTGCAATTTCTTGGCCAAACCTGAACGAGTCCCCCCCTCCCTCTCCTTTTATCTGCCCCCAACTGTCCGCAAATTACTCAGGGAATTGCAAGGAAAATATGCCCGACAAAACAAACTTAATTGTCTGTCGAGTTTTATTTACTTCGCTCCGACTCCGACAGGCAACTTCACATCCTTGGCATGTCCATGCCAGAGAGACAGATAGAAAGAGAGAGAGAGAGAGAGAGAGGGAGGTGGGGGAACTGCATCTGCTGGTAATTACGGAGCAACGAGTCGTGATCCAAGTACAACTCCGACTCCCAGTCCGAGTACCGCACTCCATGCAGCTCGCCACTTAACGAACATGGCCAAGTCTGGGCAAACAATAGGCCTGGCCTGGGCCTGGTCCTGGGCCTGGCCAGAACATGCATGGCTCGTTGCACGGACAGGAATATAACTAGGATCGGGCCTTGTTTAGTGCCAACAGCAGCAGGAGCAGCACAAATAAACTGCAGTCAGAGGTGCTCGCTCCATGCTCGGTCGGGCAGCGCGAACAAGTTTGTGGCATGTTGTAGGTGTTGTTATCATATTTGCATGTCTACCCAGTAGTCTCTCCCCCATCCCACCCCCCTCTGGTGAACCAATAACTCAATCAGTGTCGCATTGCAGTCCAGCATCGCCCTGAACATCATCATCATTCATCATGTCCTGCTCGGGGGGAAGGGAGGAAAATATGAATCGCACTTGCGCCAAACTGAGTTAAGGCATCATCGCGATTATGTCACAGCAGCAGCCGGCTTACGATTTATAATTGTCAAACGGAACGGAAACTTGCCAGACAAATGGATAGATATCGCTGTACTCCCCGAATACCCTGTTATCCCCAAACTCGTTGGTAGCATCTATAGCGAATCTCTTCGCGTTGCATCTGTCCGGCTTCCTGCTTGCCTTGCTCGAACACAAATTGAACTACACCAACTGGCTCCATTGATTTATGGACATGGGAAATTGACTTCTGATATATTGTTGAGACCTTGAAACGCATCCACTGGCAGAAAACTGTATAGACTGGTTAAAGCAAAGCAAAACTTAAGAGAACATTGAAAATTTAACTTAGTTTACAAATTTAAATAATTAAAAGAAACTTCCAAATTGTGTTTTACTTTGTTCTCTTTGAACTTACCTCTCAACTTCTCTCAGTGCATTTCCTTTGCTGCACAGAATCGAATTGCAATGAAATTGAAAGCAGACGCATCTCATTTAAAAATCCATTTTCGAAGGTGGCATAAATTAAGCGCACTCCCAGTCACAATGACAATAATACCATTAAACTTCTTGTACAGCAGTGTCGATCTGAAAAGACCTTTGTCCTGGCCAGAGGCAGCTTCAAGAGGTCAGAAGAGTGCTAAATCGTTATTGATTGCTTTACAGTGACATTTTCCGTTGACTTAACATGTGTTGTGGCGTAATAAGCTTATCAAGGATAATGATTATATATATAGTACATATCTGAACAAAATTATGAATATTATTACTTATTTTTTTTAATGTTGAGTAAAAAATAAATAATTAGATTTAAATTTTAATTACAGCAAAATACAATTAATACTAATAATAAATTAAATCATTTACAAAGTAAAAAAAATAATTTGAAAAATTATTTTAAATTTATTTTTATACTTAACTGTTTTTTAAAAGCCGAAAAGAATAAAATATCATTTATATTCCCTTAAAAAATAAAGATTTTTGGAATATTTTAAATTATGCATGATATTTATGCATAAAATAGATATATTAGAAATTTATATTCAAATATATATTGAAATAAATATTATTGTATATTCAAATAAAAATACTTTCTAATTCAAAAGATCTAATTGAGGGGTACCTACCTTACATTATATATTTTAATATATATATTTATAATACTCATTGTAGCTGGCTCGAGGTCAAGGTTGAAAAAATGAATATAATAAAAACAATTTGTTTTATTTCATCGGTTACACTTCGGTAACCGTCTTCAGGGATTAATTTGACACGTCTGCTCTTGCGGGCGCGGAGTTCCTATGTTAGGAACTCGAGCCGAAATATATCGGAAAAATATAAATTAAAAACAAATTGTTTTTATTATATTCATTTTTTCAACCTTGACCTCGAGCCAGCTACAATGAGTATACAAAATAAAGGTCGCCAAAACTCTATAATATTTATAATAACGATATATATTTTTCAATTGTGAAGCACCCTTTGCCGACTTGAGAAAAAAGTTTGCGCCCCTACTAATCGAACTAATGACCGCATCAACTCTGCAGTCCTTGCGATTACAAAATGTTCGAAATGAACTTGAGAATTTGTCATCAATGGCTTTTCAGGCATCTGGGCGAGTGTGTTAGGCCAATTCAGATGCTTGCGACGCGTAGACACGCACAAACACGCACAAAGACACAAACACATCAGCAGCATCTTGAGGGCATTCAAAGGACTTGACAAAGTTGTCAAGTGGCAGGACAAAAGAACTTGCCGCTTGTCGCCGCACGCTGCACATTCATCTTCGTCACGAAATGGGGGCCCCAAGTTTGCATTTAAATTGGTAATTAACGCAAATGAAAACGAAAGTCGAAAGAAAGAGAAGCAGACTGCAAAGAACTGTAGAAAAGAAGCACAAATACAGATTGAAAAGAGATAGACGACAGAGAGAGAGAGAGATAGAAGAGTGAGAGAATAAGAAGAGGAAACAACTTATTACGCAAAACGGAAACAATCAACTACACAAAAGATAACAAACGTGCTGGGCATGAAGGATGATGCGAGTAAAGCAAGGAGATAAAGCCAAGGAGCAGAGACAAGGAGGAGACAAGCAGAACAGACCAGAGCGGAGCACAGAACGAAGCAAGGCAAAGCACACACAATTCAACCATCTGCGTCGCAAGCGGTAGAAAAGCTTTTTCAGTGAGCGCGAAATTGATTGCCAGGCAACACGAAACAATGCAACGTACAGAATTAGAGATGACAACGTGACAGATCGGCACACGAGACAAATATTGTGTCAGTATTTATCAAAGAAAACAAATAATATGTCGCCAATTAGTTATTGAAATAATCGATTGTGTTGCATTCACCAATACTAATACTTTAAGTTTATTTGCCGACAAATTTGCTGTAAACAAATCATGGTGCAAACAACAAAATCTGGCAACACTGCTCACAATATCTCTCTGCTACAATAACGTAACCTCTCAATTGTTTTCTTTTTGGCTGTCTTTCTTCACCTTTAGAGCAGCATCAACAAATCACATTGCTGTTTCTTTTGCACTCATGCAAAATAGGTGACAGCTGAGAGCAGCTTGGTGTGTGCTCTCTGATCCTCCTCGCAGAGAGAGAGTCAATTTTAAGGCCAGAATTTGTGCGAACAGAGAGAAATCAAATGAGAGGGAATAAAACGCAATTAGAGATGGACACTTAGCGCGTGTCACGAGCGCTTGCCACGAGCTGTGCACAGCACTGGGCAGAGAGCAAACGATTAGATGGCAAATGTCATGAAAAGTGACAGTCAAACGTAATGACAATAAAATTTATACCGTTCCCATTGTTGACGTCGTTGTTGGCCACGTTATCATTTCATTTAAATCAAAAGAACGAATAATGGCCAAGAGACAAAGGGCCAAAGTTCATTTGGGTTGAGCGCTCTTCGGCGAAGTGCTGCCAATTGAATGTGAATCCAAAGTGGGTGCATGCAGAATGAATATGAATGAGTGGGAGTGAGCAAGGTGGCAAGAGCAGGGACAGCCACAAGAAGAGCCACGTTGTGCAGGTCCTCACAATGAAACGTGACAAGCAATTTATGCGATGTACCCAAATTGAGCAACTAAAATTGTGGATTGTTTTTGAAGAACTTCAGTGAAATTAAAATTAATTTTAGCTAGCAGGAAATTGAGAAACTATTGATGAAATTTTAAAAAAGATATGTATCTTGCAATTGCATTGCATCAATTACCACTGCAACCCCCATTGCAATATCCTCCTATTAAATGGGCTATAAATTATAAATTTGTACTCTAGATCAAAATACTCAATTTCAATTAGATATCTAGCGACAACTTTCAATTTTCAGTGTCCCCGTGCTGTCCATCAATCAATCAAACTTGGTAAAATGCATTACACTGCACTACATAAACAACGGCAGCCAAATGGGGTTGGCCACACGCACATAAATAACTCACTTACAGCTCTAATTACACTTAATACAATTTTATTGGGCCCCTGTCGCACAAAAAAAGACAACTAAACTGCTGCCCGATATCGATATCGATCTCTCAGTGCTGTCGTTGTTGTTGTTGCTCTTACTGTTGACATGCTGCAATTACAATGGCAACAAAATGCAACAGCAACTGCCACAAAACGTATAGAAAAGAGTCGACAATTAGCGCCGCTGCCGCTGCTAGGAAACCAAAGTCAGGCAACTCGCCAAGCAGCTTGGCCCAGACGTGGCGGCACCCACGCGCAGTCCCCAGTCCCGTCCGAGAGAGACCCCAAGAACCCTGAGCCAGACCCCAGGCCATATCAGACCTGTCACCGACCCAACAAACTGCCCACGGCATGTGGTTCAATTGGTTGGAGTAGGGGGTAACTTTGTTGCAAGTTGCAAGCAGTGCTGGCAGCGTGACACGACTACATAAAACTATCGCATACTTTCCTGGTGTTTTTTTATTAATTCTTATAGAACTCAACGAAATAAGGTGAAAAGATGTAATAACTTTTTTGCATATCTAGCTCAATTTACAAGATATTGCCTGTGATAGTTCTCAATTTAAAAACCGTTTTATAAACTGATGTTTTAGCCTTTTGACTGATATTTCGGCATGACACGACTAATTTTCAATTTTATATATTTGTGGTGTAATTTTTTGGATTCATAAAAAAACTCCCTCAAATAAGACAAAAATATTAAAAAAGTTCTCAAAAGTACCAAACAGTTTCGCCAACTGAAGTTTTATCTTTTGATTGTTATTATTAGTTTATAAATTACATGCCGTCGTGAGTGGATGCGTGACACGACCAGCTATATGTTAATTATCACATATTTGTGCGGCGTACTCTGATAGAACTCGACGAGATAGGACCAAAAGATTAAATAACATTTTTGCATATCTGGCTTAGCTTTGGAGATAATGCCTTCAATAGTTCCTTTCTCCAGCAATAGTTTTGCCAATTGAAGTTCTATATTTTCATTGATATTATTTTATTCAATTTACTTTAAATTGAAACCTTCTAGCAGCCCTAAATTACTTTCGCCAGCCCTGGACAGCTGCGTCTGGTCGACTCTCGTCAAGTTGGTCGTTTGATTTGTAGCTTGAGCTGTTTGAGTGACAGCAAATGTGGCGCACCACAAAGAGAGGCGGTATGAGAGAGATTGGTCTGAGAGAGAGAGGAGGCAGAGTACACATGTAAGAGAGGACAGTGTGAGTGTGCACACACGCCAGCAAAGTTATTAAACTCGCGTAAATCAGCTCGAGTGCAAAACTTAAAGGAACCTCGCGACTTTTACAGCTCGTCGCCTTTCGCGTCTCCCGTGACTCCCGTGTCTCTTCTGTCGGCTCAGCCAGTTGGTCACGTTTGTTGCGTTTGAAAGTTTGTCAAGTTTGTCTGGCAAAGTGGTAATTAATTATTTGATAAAAGTACAAGCATTAAGTCAATTAAAGCTAAATTTATGC
This sequence comes from Zaprionus nigranus, assembly GCA_018903425.1. NCBI lineage: Eukaryota > Metazoa > Arthropoda > Insecta > Diptera > Drosophilidae > Zaprionus > Zaprionus nigranus. Next base: position 470,333 of record JAEIGD010000001.1, on the reverse strand, counting down.
CAACTCTTATCTGATGCTGACAAAGGGCGTGATTTACAGCTCGCTTTAACTGGTTCTGCCTGCGTGGACTTTTTCTAAATATTCGAATAGGTAAACGAATACTTGCACACACTCACATACAATGAGTGTACATATGTATGTGTATTTATTGCCCATCAATTCTTCAATTTCATTTTGCAATAAATTTTTAAAACATTTACGCAGTTTTCAAATTACACTTTTGTTATTAATGAATTCTCTTTTTCAACAAATTTGTTGAAACATTTCTCGAGTAATTTTAGTACTAAGTCGCAATTAAGTTTTCACCGCAGCAGTGCGTCGAAAGGAATCCCGCACTGAGCGAGGGACGGGGCGAGGGGGAAGTGAACTGGTTGCGCAACTTTTCTCTAAATGTTGCTGCAAATTTGCCAACTGTCACTTTGTGGCAAAGAACAAACAAGACAAAGCAACACCAGAAGCAGCAGCCCGACAACATTTTCTCCACTTGGACACAAAGCAAACGAAAAGCGGTTGTTTACACTGTACGCAATTGGGGGGAGGCTGTTGTTATGGCAAGTTCAAGTGGAGTTACATAGTATTTCTGAGTGCCCATAGTAAATCTGTGTCCCCATTTCCTTGTCTCTATACCTTTCGTTTCTTCCTCACATTGTTTGCTTCTCCTCTGTCTCTCATTCTCTCACTCTCTCTTCTCTATATCTGACTCTGTTTATTGTTATGTATATATTCTACCAATGTCTCTCCCTCTCTCCTCTTTCTCTCTATATCTTTCTCTCTTTCTTCTCGCTGTGATTTATATTCCTCGCTGTCTTTACCAACTGTATCTGTTCGACTTCGTCTATCTATTATTTATTCTCTTCCTCACACTCTCTCTTTTTTATCTGTCTCCACATCTAAATTGTTTTAATAGTCTCTTTTTAAATGTATCTCTGTCTCTCCGTCTTCAGTTATTAATTTTCTCTATCACTCATTCCTTCCACATATCTGTATTATCCTCCCTCCTCTCCTCTCCCGTTCACTTTCTGCATTTGTCTGGCTGCTATCTACTGTTCTTCTTGACTCTTTCCCTCGTCAGCTCTCTTTTTAATTCATTTCCTTCTGTCTGTTCCCGCTTTCTCAATCTCTTCAGTCTTCTTCCTTCTCCCCTTTTCTCTGTTTGTTGCAATGTCTCTCTGACCCTTTCTGTCACCCCCTCTTTCTCTGTCTTCCCTTATCTCTGACTCCTCATCTCTCTTTATGCCAAGACTCCTTTGCTCTTCATATATTGAATTTTTTCTGATCGATTGTCTTGATCGATTGCTTATCGATTCTTTCTTTGATTTTTTCTCCAAAATGAAGCTCCACCTTTTCGTCAAGTGTATAATTATTTGTTGGTACCCAGTGCCTTTTGTTGCTGTTGTTCTGCGTAATTAAAGAAACAACGTAGTCCAATATCGAGCGAGAAGTTTGTGTCAGCTTTAAAGGGACCCCGAAATAAAAGCGAGTTGTTTACCCAAAATTGAATCAAAAATAAAATATTATATAGCATATTTCATGGCGTTTACACGGCAACCGAGCACAAACACACGCACACACGCACACTCGGAATGTTGATGATGATGAATGTCAACGCGCCACAAAAGAAGTAATTTTGTGTAAAAAGCAACCGCAGTCCACCCCCTGCCTCTTGAAGTGGGCGTGTCCCGAAGCCGTTACAACTGTTAATGACATTTACGAATGTTTGCGAACGTCGCGTCGACCGTCGACCGTCGAGCGAGACTCGCCCGACATTCTCAAACTCCCGCACATAATGCCAAAATAATGACGCTGCCCGGGTCCAGCTCCAGTTCCAACTCCGGTACAGGACCTGCTCGGCAGACCCCAACCTTTTGTCCATCTCCATACCGCTGCCCCTGCCCCTTGGCCGCATTTACCGCGCAACATGCAATAGAAAAATGACGCGGAAACTGTCAAAAAATAAAAAAAAAAACCGCAGGCAATGCCGCCGGTTGTGGTTTGCTCGCTACAAATGACGGCGCGACGTTGATAATGAAACTGAGTTCTCTCCTCCCTTATGCTCCTTCTTCTTGCTGCTGCCACGCCCCGTGTGACCAAAATTATACAATAACGGCGTCAACATTAGCAAATTGTTTGTAGCCCAGAGAACTTTTCCACCATCTTTAACAATCTTTGAACCTTGACACAATCAAAACTGTGTCATCAACGACATCCTGATTCCTGGCTGCGGCTTGAGGCAAGCTGCAAATATGCAGGATTACAGTAATTTTCCCTTCCCTGCACTTGGGGAAGCACGCTCCCCTGCTATAAATCAATATTGTGTACCTGTTATCTATTTATAAAAATAATAAATAACTTAGAATAAGTAAAATATATCTATATTCGCTTTAGTTTGCACACAGCAGGAAGCTGTATTTATCGATAAATGCCTATCGAAATCGCAAAAAGATCTTCAAAATATGCTTATTAACCTACGCCACCCTCTCGTGTGTACACTAGATGGCGCTGATTAAGTGTTTGTAAGCGCCATCGAATGACAAGTAGTAACAATTACAATTGAACTGCACTGCTTGCGCGACACATTTTGAACCGTTAAGCAGTATAAAACACGAAGCAGTTGAAATTTGCAATTGAAACGGCCGACCGCATTCTGCACTGCTTTACTGACACATGACTAGTGCCGGCAGTTTAGCTATTTTCCCGTTAATTCTGGCGTTTTACAAATATTAACTGCGGAACATCAAAAATGCTTTATTTAGCTTTTTTATTATTGGAAACTAAAGAATCAGCTTTGTATAGCATTCGTCCATTGAAAATGATTAACAAAAGTAGCGTAAATGGCCTTTTCCTTGCCAAAAATTCCGACAGCTTGCTGACAATTCTTTTTCAAAAGACAATTTTAAGAAACATTTCGATTCAAAGAACAAAAACTATCTACATAAATGCATAAGTCAACAAGTTGCTTGCGTTTCTATCTCTTTAGAAACCAAAGTATTTCAGTTTATTCATATAGCGTAATTGCGATATTTACACGGTTCACAGGTAATTGAAATCTGTTCAGGGCTTTTTAGAATCTCGAGTCACTAAATATTAAATATGCTTAGTCTAAACATACAGTATATATAATCATGGTTTTTAGCTTAAGTAAATTTGATGTTTCTCTTTTCTTTTTGTGTTTGTCTTGAAATAAAATTTTGTACTAAATCATTTTAATGGAGGGTGTAAAAAATGGATAATGGGGTGGAGGAGGACATATGATGCGACATGGACAAATTAAGATTGAAATACAATTTAAGTATGTGTGTTAGATATATACAAAAATTCGAAATTGAACTATAAACTAGAGATAAACTAAAAACACATATAAATGGTGTATGTGGATGCGGGGGAGGGGGACTCGGAAGGTCTTTTCAACTTAAAATAGAAATAATAAAAGCAAATGACACGTTTCTGCTGCCCTTCAGTAGATCTTGGGCAGAATATAGTAGCGCACCTGGGAGCAGTAGCGATGCCAGGATGAGTGATAGCGTCCCTGGTTGCGGGCATTGGTGCGTGTGGCACGATGCAGCAGCACAAGCACGAGTAGAGCAAGCGACAACAGTGGCGGCCATGCGGGGCGCAGGAACATGGGTGCACCCAAGGCGCAGAGGGCCAAAATGTCACCCAAATAGTTGGGCTGACGCAGGCGACCCCAGAGGCCGCTCAGCAGCAGCCGACTGCCCTGATAGGTGTGAATGGTCTCGATGTTGGCGAAGATCGGATTCTGTGAGTTTAGACGATACTTGTATTTGTAGGCGCAGCTGTAGCGCTTGATGCCGAGGCCCAGCAGCAGCAGGGCGAGCACTCCATAGGGAGCCAGGGAGCAGCTGATGGGAACACGTTGCTCGTAGAAGTATTTGCTAACCGAGCTGAGCAGATACGGGGTGGCAGCATAGCGCAGCAGCAGCAGACAGCCATAGCCCTCGTGCTGCAGCTCGAAGGAACAGCTCAAGTGATGCTCGAAGAACAACGCATCCAGCACATAAACGGTGAGCGATGTGGCCGCCAGCAATGTGCCCGCATCGTAGTTGACATTGTTCCAATAGTAGCGCAACAGGTAGACATAGCCAGGATCCTCCTGGGCCTGTGGCCACTGGGGCCACTGCAGCGACTGATAGATGTAGCAGACGGCGTACAACAAGGTGCTCACCAGCGACAGGCGATAGTAGTATTGCTTCCAGTCCACACGTCCAAGGCACTTGGGATTCAGTTGACGACCCAAGGCAAAGTCCACCACAAAGTTACCACTGCGCCCGTAATCATTGGCCAGAGTCTGGCGCAGCACATTGTATTTGGTGGTATCCACACGCCAATAGCTCCAGGTAGCAGCTACAAACGCGCTCACCAATCCATAGATACAAAAGCGCAGATAGTGTCGCAGCACAAAGTTCACAACCGGATACTTGAGATACTCAGCAATGCCGCCGGCGAGGAGAAGAGTCAAGGCGACGCCAAGTCCATTGAACTTGTAGGTCTCGCGTGTCAGATGCACACGCCGTCCGGGCAGCAAGGAGACCAGCAGAAAGACCACAAATTGATAGGCTGTAAAGGCGCCCACCACATGCGTCTGAAAGACCTGACGCGTCAGGTACTTGCGATCCAGCAGCCCTGTCAGATTCACCTGCTTAAACTGACACGCATTACGCGATGTGCAGCTCCAGGTCAGGTAATAGACCAGGGCAGGCACCAGCGCCAGCAGCAGTAGTGCTCCTGGCCACCCGCCAAATTCACGAGGCGCCTGCAGTTGCCGACAAACGCTGTTGCCGCCACCGGCCAAAACTGTGGGCGTGCCTGTTACTGACTGTCGTGAGGCATTGAAACTGCGGAATTCCTCGTCTTCGTCTTCCTCCTCCAGATCCTCTTCCCCGGTGGAATAGCTACGCTTTGAGCTCTTCTCATCATCGTAAACAGAACGTGATACTGAACGACTGTAACGACTGCCTGCCTCATCTGTCTGATTAGTGGGCGTGCCTGCCACATTCGAAATGGTCTTCGATATGGAACGACGCAGACGATCTGTTAGACGCTTTCGTATGGACTCCGTATCGACATCGTCGCCTGTGCCGCCTTCGCTGCGTATCTCAATACGTTGTGTAGTTGTTGTGCTGCTGCTATATGTCCTGCTCACGTTGGGACTGTTCACAGAGGAGGTGAGCATCGACTGGTTAGGAGCACGGGACGATGTGTTGGTGGTCAATGTCAGCGGGAAGCTGCTGCTCAAAGTACGCACGGGCGATGATATCTGTGAGAAAGAAAGGGCAATTTTAGAAGGGTATTCTTAATTTATAATATATTATTATGATCGGGGTTGATAAAGTGAGGTATATTTGACATTTCCTAAACTGGACAAGGCAAATAATCTGAGCACAGTCAGCCACATCAAGTTGTCTGATAAAGACTTTGCCTCCTTTAAGGCTCAAGAATATATATTTTAACCGATTACGTACTATAATAACTTATAAAAGGTCATTAATCACTGAAATTAAATAAACAAAGTCGAATTGTTATCAATAAATAAGAAAGTCTAACAGATTTTTTAGTTCTGCTCCCTTTATCGCATTCTTTCGTAGCAAGTGTAGCTATTCAAGTGACAAGCGTTGTATTGTCTAGCACATGAACTCATTTCACCTTCTGCAAATATTTATAGTTGTCACTGAGATGCTTAGAGCTCAACGAGGAGGCGCGCGCGATGCTCCCCCAGCTGATAAGACGGAAGCCCGCACGCGATAGCAAACCTGATAGCCACAACAATGAAATATAGTACTCTATAGGGCCAATAAAGCAAACCGGTTGATAAACACACACACACACACACACCCAAGGGACAGACACCGACACACACACGTGTGAGATAGACACACGTATAGTTAATATTTCCTGGGGAAACATACCTCGTTAACTTCCTTAATGGGCGTCGGTTGTTTGATTGTGGCCTTGAGAGGCGCTGCTGCCAACAAAGGCTGCCCGGCTGCGGAGCGTGGTCTGCTGGAGCGACGTGTGCGTGGTCCTCCTAACCCCACCTGTGGTGGCTCCGGGTCACGTGTGCGCTGAGAGGGTGCTGCTGCACTGATGGAGCCAGCGCGTCTGGTCTGTGAGGAAGTCTGTGCTGGGGCTACTGCTACAACGGGTGCAGGTTCCTCGCCGCGACGCGAGCGTCTCAAGCGTCGATCCATTGCAGTGCTGACTGACTATATGTTAGTGCCCTGTGCTGTAAGTACATACAGAAAATGTATTTATATTTTCATAGTATATACTTATAATTAAAAACGCTCTATATTTTATTTATAGTTTGTGCCGCCAAAACACACACACACACACACTACTTGTATTTACACTTTCCCGCCCTCTCAAAGGCGGCCAATTTTCAGCTGGCACACAAAAAACGGCGCGTACTGTACCCGGCGACGTCGACAGCGCAGCAAGCAGCGACGTCTGTTGTCTGTCTGATATGCACTTACAATTAAATTGCAGCCAAAATGCGCGAAATATTTTTTAAGGATACTCTTTATTAATTTAATGAGTACAACCGATTCACGTCTTCGTTAAGCACATTAAACTTGTTTTTATTATAATTTTATAAAAAGGACGCTCGCCGGATCCGTCTTAATGCCACAGAAATTTTGTTATAAATGAGCGCGGCATCGCGTTATCGTATGTATGAATGTGTGTGAATGGCTGCGTTTCGTGGTGAATGGCAGTGGGCAACAGAGCTGTCAACTTCGACAGCAGAGAATTGCGTGACGCTGGCCGACAATAAAATGTTAAATTACAGCAATTTTGTATAATAAACAATTATTTTATACTTCATAAATTTATTTGTCTAAAGTTAGAACATTGTATTTGAATTTATTTGCTTTTCCCATTATTTCCATGGCAACCCTGGCGATTATGCACTTTTAACGCGCTTGAGGTAAATTTTAGCACATTCTCTTGATGTCTTTTCGCACACATATATGTGTGTGTGCCTGTACATACATATGTAATTCTAAAAACAAGAACAAGGCAACAAAAGGCAGCAAACGATATAGGGAAAAGTTTTATTAATAAGGAATCTACGGAAGTTTTCTGTCATTTAAAAAATGTAAGTAACAAATAAATAACAAACTTACATCGGCAAAACAAAACAGCCACAATGTTGTGCAATCAGTTCTTAAATTACAAGTGAATAATACATATTATGAAAACATCTCTCTCTCTTAACGCCTCCCAAATAATTTGGCCCCTTGACTTCAGCAGTCCCAGCCGCCGTGCCTAAAACGACGACGACGCAGCGACGCCGTTGACGATTACGACAACTGAACGAAAGGAAGGAGGAGGAGATAAAGAAAAGGCAGTATGGTCACACCACAATCTCCGACCCCAATGTTCAATGGGCTGGATGACGATCTTTACAACGATGCAAAGTTCGCACATGAGATTAACGACAAGATGCGCGTCCCGAAGCGCATCAAAGCGACCGGAGAGTATTCTGACGAGGATCTGTTGCTATCCAATCAAAATGGAATGATCAGCTCGTGGAACTATCACGACAAGATCGATATGAATGTGCCCGATCGCATTGTTGTCCTGGGTCACAATCAGCATCTGGAGACACGTTCGGCACCGCGAGAAATTCAGCTGGAGAACTCCATACTGCCCAAGAACCCATCGATGGGCTTCATGCGTGTCCAGACGCCGCCACGCGTCATCACATTGACGGATCATCATTTTCCATCGGCCTCCGAGAATAGTTCGCCGCACAAACACAACGGCGGCGGCCTCTACCATCACGATCTGGATGGCGATGCTGATGACGATGACGATGAGCAACATGCCACACAGTATGTGCGCTCCAATGGCAATGCCCGCATGGGTTTCCACAGCAACGATGCCAATTCCGTGGAATCTGATTCGCAGGTAAGCAATGCCTTCCCCTTGAAAAATGATACATCAAATTTAGGGGATTCCCCAAAATACATTTGGCATGTCTTATCGATAATATCGTTGCAATACCAAACCAATTTGTATGAAATCGGGTTCCCTAGTCCAAAGTTACGTCACATATTGATTGTCAACAAATTTCGTGACGATCGCGACACATTTCACGAACAATACTCGATGCGGTTCGACATGCTCGTAATCTCACCGGGCCTGGACTAAAGTATCGTTATCAGGGGCATGTGCTAATGGAGCTCATGACGAAATGCGATTGCCGACGCGGGCAACAGTTTCCGCAAACCCGCTGACCACATTTCAATTATTTGCTTTAGTTTTACATATTCCAGACCACAAATATGTTTTATGATATATTATAAACTGTATATAGATTTAGATAATACGTAATCGAAGTGGTTTCCTTCAGAGTTTCTATTGCAAATCAAGATTCTTCATAATGAAGTTAAAGCGAATACCTCATTCAATCCTCCGATTCCGATCTAGAATCAACTTTTTCCCATGTCGGGCTTTATTCATGTAGATATGTATATCGAAAGCTAAATGGTTTCTTTCAATTTCTAAAACAAAATAGTTTATCCCCCTATTGTCAGGGTGCTATGTAGATTTGGATAAACCGCACTTAATGGGGATTCCTTTAGATTCTACTCGATCAATAACTCTTTAAAGTAAATTAAACTAAATACAGTAATCAACCCGAGCCCCTGTCAAGTAATTTATACACATGGCAAGGTATTTAAATATAGTTAAAGCGGAATCTAAGAGGTTGCCTCTAATTGCTACTGCACATAAAGAACCTTCTTAATTAATTAAAGCGAAAGCACATAAAGCGCTGTCTTACAAACTAAATACCTCTTCCAACCCGATTTCAAATTTTTTAACATACTTATTCGCATGTCAGGCTATATAGATTTTGATAAAGAGTAATTCAAACCGTTTTCTTTAATCTCTAAATGATTTTAATCTGAATCTCATCCGGTTATATTCTAATTCAATTACACAGTTGTTACGCACCACCATATGACATTGTTACTTAAATTTGGTTGTCTGCTGTAAACGTCTGTACGAGGTTTGTTCTGTACAGTTCAATTGCTGGAAAAAGTATCAAATGTAGAGATAGTGAGGCGACATAAGTTGGTTTCTTGCATCCAGGTAGTGGTTCAAGCGGTTCATTCGGTTTCTTAGCAAAGTCCCGACACTTCCAGATGTCCACCTCTGTAGCCAGGCACTTGCGGAAGTCGTAATCGCACAGGCCCAGTTTGTAATCATTATCGTGGGGCTCAAAATAATGCAGGCCCCGACTAATCTTAATAACAATGCCCGAGCTGAGGACAATCTTGCGATCGTGGAGGGTATCATCCAGTTGGAAACTCATATAAATATTTCCGGTGGCGAGATCTTCCCGTATTTGCTGTAGTATATGAAACTGTTTTTTGGCCATCACAGTATCAGGTCGCGTTGTCAGTCTGATATACTTAAGATAACGACAATTTTTGACCAACACTTCAAAGAAGTTAACCAAATTCTTGAACTGATGCATTTCCGTGAGATGCGGCTCATTCAGATGCGCCTCCTTCACACAATCATTCAGATAGTTCCCGAACAGACGCTGATAGCTGCGACCGCGTGCCTCGCGCTCAATGATGATCCGATCCAGCAACTTACTGGACTGCAGGTGACTCTTCACCTGGTCGCGCAGCTGCTTGGCCCGATCGTCGTACAGCGTCAGATACTTACGGTATATTTGCTGCTTATTCGGTTCCGAATTATACAGTTTGCTCAACTTGAAGATGCTCTGTTCGTACAGTAGTATCGCCTCCATTATATGACCCGTCTGATCGCACTTCACGGCATTGCAAATGCATTCCATTTTAAGCATTTCATCCTCTGCGGAACATTTCGTCTGCGACATTTTCTACTTGCAAAAATCACGTAGAAATTTTGGTTACTAATTTTTTTTGGGATTTATTATTGAATGGAGTGCTATGATCTATTTGAATTTATTCATTTCAACTTGGACGTCAGTCTTTGCTCCATAATCTTTGCTTCATTCGAACTTAACTTCGATTAAGTGATGAGTATCTCTTTCAACCAAGATTTAGATAATAAAGTGTACAACGTATTATATATTTTCAATGGAAATTGCGATGACACAACTTATGTTACTCAAGTTCCTAACCAGCTGAGTGTACATAATAATAATACACACTATCAGCTTATCTAGATTTGTCAAATATAAGAAATTATAAGGATTAATAAATCCAAAGAATTGTACTTATATTTTTTTAATCATTTCCCATCATGGTCTATCCGAACTTCGCTGTGAGTTGAGCTTGAAATTAATCGAATGTCTTCTTTCTCTCTCTCTCTCTCAATCCCTTCCTGCAGCTCACCACGGGCAGCGCGAGTAAACGCTCTCAGCTGTTGCAGCAGCAGCAGCACAACAATCTCGATGGATCGATGCTGGCCCACCGTGATGGCACGCCCATGGGCGAGTTGACGCCCCACGAGGAGATACTGTATCTACGCCGGCAACTGGCCAAGCTGAATCGACGCGTTCTCAATATCGAAATCAACAATGACCAGCGGATGCAGCGGGAGAAGATCGTTTATTGCCTGGGACTGGCCTACTTTGTGCTGAAGACAATTTTCTGGCTTAATCGTTAAGAAGGAAATCGGGAATGGGAAACCAATCTGATTGGTGCTTTTTCTTCGTTTGTTTCCTTGCTGCATACACACACACACGTACACACACACATACATACACAGTCACACAAAGAAATCCGGGAGAGCGATAGTTGTTTCACATATTTTCTTCATCTTTGTTTGTAAAAGTTTTCTTGAGAGAGATGTTTTCATATTTGTTATGCCATATTTGTTATAAGAACTGTAATTAAATAGCACACTGCATTGTTTGTTTGTGTCCGTCGTGGAGCCCGTAATTAATCGAAATCCTTTTTTAACATTTGTCAATCTTAAGAATGAAAAGATAAATATAAAATACCCGCCCGAAACTCTTTAGATTGTAAGCTCTATAGTTTTATCTGTGCCTGTGTGTGTGTGTGCATCATTTCTGAACCAATCCAAAGCACAGCACTGAATAACTGTTTATATAATATATAGATATGTATGCAAGTATGTGTATGTTTATATCTATTACTTAATCTACTAGCGCATTATATTTAAAATCACTATTCAAGATGATCTGAATTCTCGTGTGCTTTTGTTGAACGTTAGTTTTAGCCTTTACATTGTTAACGATAATCCCATGAAGTGATCTTGCATCCCAAACAACATGAAATACTAAATAACAGACTAGCAAGAGACGGTATTTGTATGCGAAAGAGAGAGGAGTCCCCCTAAGCATAAACAACACAAAACATATATATAACCCCCCATACTATATCTAATGAATTTTTACCGATATGTTTGATTGTAACTTCGGCAAAAAATGAAATCATTTTAGTGTTAGAAGTCGATTATTGGATTATGATATTTAAAACAATAAATAAGTGAAAATTTCAACTGTGTTTATATGTCAGGAGATCATTACAAGTAAAACAAAACTCTGGAAAGAATTAAACAAATTAGAAACGACATTTCAACGCATTTAAAAAATGTATTTTATTTTTTATTTATTTCTCATGTTGGAATTAAATTATATAGGTATTAATTAAGACTACCGATTAAATGCAATACATCATCTGATTTTTTTTTATATTTTGCAACATCTTTTGGGATTAACAAAGATGTTTATCTAGATTTCAATAATTACGAAAAAACCTGAGCGAAATTTCGTTCATTTCTTTTGAACGGCGCCTTCTCAGACGCCTTTTCCATACTTTGTACACTCATTTTGTTATCTTATTTTCGCGACACACAACTTTCAACATTATGCATATTAGTATAATATAGACATAGGTATAATATCCATCGATCTATAGAATTCAGAATATTGAGGACTGTGAAAGTCGCCGTTTCTTTCGCCTGCAAGCACACGTACCCTACAATATATACATACATAGCTATATATATATTCAGAGTACAGCATTAGATATTGATTTTTGATAGATATCGTTATTCGTTTTTTCTTTTATTTATAATGGAATTACGTTATCGTTTAATTTACAAATTTTTATGCAAGATTCACAATTCTTTCTTTTGTTGGTGCCGCCCAGTTTTGTTCTGCATCTTTTTGGTGGGTGGGGCATTCTCTTCTCTGCTTGTTCTTTCCCTCTAGCTTGAGCTCAACTTACAAATTGCTGTGCTCTCGTAGTAAATGTGTATATTAAAAGAAAACATCTACTATAAACTTAAAATCTTATGCATTAATACAATTTTGCTTATGTGTTTGTTTGTTTTTGTTTACAGTCCGCAAAAACTGCCGGCTACTTTCATCGCTCTATAGCGGCCTCATTCATTAATTTGGGAGTGTTTCTTGTACTTTCTATGCCTATAGAATGGTTTTTGCATTACTTTTCATATCATTTTATTTTGTTTGTTTTGTGTACGATTGCTGCGTTTGTGTGTATTGGTGTGTGTGGCATGTGTTGGTGGTGCGGGGGGTTTGGGGTAGAGCTTAGAACAAAATGCGATTGACTGACTGAGTGACAGGTCCACGGATGATGTTGTTTTTTTGTTTGTTTTTGTTATTTTTTTGTTTTTATTTTTATATATATATATTTATATGACTGGGGCCTGAAGATCAATCACGTCTATTCGCTCTCATCATCATCATCATCATCGGAATCCTCCTTTTTGCTCTTTTTCGCTGGCTTCTTTGCGGGTTTTGAACGCTTCTTGGCAGTGCCATTGGCTGCATTGCTGCCGCCGTTGGCCTCGAAATCTTTGACGGCACGATCGTAATCGTCCTTGGCCTTGGCTGCCTTAGCCTCCCACTCCTAAAGAGAGAACAGTAACGAAGAATTGAGCATTAGTAGGGGAATATAAATATAGTAAGAGATTTCTGCATTTTCTTCTCTTTCTATTTCTCTTGCACTACTTACCGACTTGTCCTTCATTGCTCTCCATAATTCGCCACCACGTTTGGCCACCTCGGTGACTTTGATGCCGGGATTCTCCCGTTTGATCGACTCGCGAGCGCTGTTGAGCCACAGCATGTAAGCGGAGAGCGGGCGTTTTGGTTTGTCGGCCATCTTTCTTAGTGTCTGTCTTTGTATGTGTAGTAAAAGTACTAAGTTAATTTGCTATAAGCTCTGAGCTGCAAGTAAATACAAAATCGAATAGTATTTATTAATAATTGTTTATGTTGAATAAAATATAAGCACGCCAAGCGTCGAACAACCAGAGAGAGAGAGGGAGAGCAAAAGAGAAATGAGAGGCTACCTTCGCCAGTACTGCCACCACCAACACACACTCATACATATGTATGCAGCAATGGCGCGTCAAAAGAGACGGCAATACTGCACACACATATTGCTTGCCAGCAAACGTTGCTTCGTTTGAGAAAAGCGCGCGCGCGCGTCTTTCCAGTTCAAGTGGCTGCAGAGAGTGCGCGCAGCTAACAATAATCGACATCAGAAAAAATTAATTGCATAAATAATGAACAAGTAACGCATTTAAATGAACAATTTTCAGCATTATCGATACTAGCAGCCATTTTCTTTCTATGCTTCCCCAGCAGTAGCAGCAGAGCAAAGAGTGCAAAAGACCGAAATGGCAACACTTTTTCTGTATGTACTGCCTCAGCCACTGCTGCCTCTGCCTGTGTGTGGTACAGCACAGCAGCAGCAGCGTCGTCGTCGTGTATGCGACGCGCTCTTTTGCACAAGCCAAGCGACGACGACATTTAGTATGAGAAATGTACCACAGAAACACATTTTATGTGAAAATGTGAAAAAACTAAAGCAGAAGGCGAATAAACCATACAGAAAGACACAAAAATGCTCAACAAAACGGCATTTGTCTTCTCTTTGTTATACTTTTAGTCATTCTTTTCAATATTTGCATGACTTCTTCGCTTTAAATGTTAATATGCTCTTTTATGACTATTTATTTGATGAAACCTCGTGTCACTCTTTCAATTTAGTTAATACTTTGCACAAATATTATATTTTTCTTCACTTCAAATTTATCTTATACTGCGCGACTACCAACCTTTCACGTTTCTTTGCCGACTTCAACTGTACTGAGTGAAGCGAGCTGAAAGGCAACGAAGCCCAAGGCAGCGCAAAGTAGCAGCGCTACAGCGACGTCGGCAGCAGATAAATTGCCGGCTGGGCATTTTGTCGGTCAGAGAGAGAGCGCGAGAGAGTGGGACAGCCTCGTGAGAGAGCGCGTGCCTGCAAGAGTGGCGAGGTAAAGAGGAAACGCGGCTAAATGCCGAGTAAAAACAAATACAAATACGGAAACCAAGTGAAATAAGTAATAGATTGGGGAAAAAGGCGCGCATTTCAGCGAAACTGCGTTCGCTCTAATAAACAATTTGTCGCCCAAAACAATATGTGAAGTTCAAACATAGTTATGCAAAATTAATTAAATAAATTGCCAAGGCAGCCATTTTACTTGGCGGCGCTCACGGCGAACGAAAACGTCCGAAATGGCAACGCTTTGGTCTGGTCACTTGGTACAGCAGCGTCACGCTTCTCACAGCAACGAACAGACGGCGAAAACGTGAATGATAATAACTGCGAAGGTTTCTTCTCAAATTTGTCAAATATAAATTATTCACTTCACTTATTCGAGAGTATTTCGAAAGGTTTCTGTATATTTAATTAATGTATTTAACACAAATCCGTGTTGAGTTGCATTTCCATAGTTTGATTAATGAACAAGATCGTCTTCAGAAACAGTTCAAAGTGCCCACGCATAATCACTTGTGTTTCACAAAAAAAAGTATTATTGTTTCGATTTCTCACTGATTTCTATGTTATACTTTTCGATAATAATTTCTTCACAAATATTTTTTAAAGACTGTTAGTTAACCAACCTTTTTCGTGTGGTGCTCGATTTCAACTGTACGGACTTGGCGTCTGTTGGCATAACGAAAACATGCAGCCGTAGCTGGCAGCTGCAAGAGAGCAGAGCAGTGCAGTCGGCGCAGGCAGCGCTCTCACCTAAGATGAGTGCGTGAGGAACGTATGCAACCACAATGAAGACACGACTCAAACACGAAGTTTGAGTGAGTTCCTTAGTTTACTGCACTTTTCTCTGTTAATGAATACCCCCTGTGCTTGTTTAACGAGTTATATTCAATTTATTAATTTATTTGCCTTGTCCTATTGGATTTAAACTAATTTGCTGTTTGGCTTTATCACTCACGGTACACTGCCATAACTAGGGCACTTATGCACGCGAGAGAGAGAGAGGAGGAGAGCGGGAGAGACCAGCCGGCAATTTATCTGAGAGCCGTTGCCGAGATAATTCGGAAACACAAAAGTAAAGCAGAACACTGATAAAAGGCATGTAAAAACAAAAATAACGTCAATAAAAGTGCGTCTGAAATGAAAATGGAATAAATGGTGGCCACAAAACGAATTTGCAATAAAAACAAATTCAAATTGACTAAATAGCAAAGATGAACGAACCGTCCACAGTTCTTCTAATACGTATGCCCCATTTAATGCCCCTGGGTGGAGTTCTGTACCACACATCACACAGATACACGACGAGGCGAGTGTGCTGACAAATACCTCTCTCAGTGGTACATACAGAAAGAGCTCGTAACTGAGGCCTCACTTAAAAATGGCGCCAAAATATGTTAAAAATTTCTACAATCTTTAACAAGATTTCTTTATACATTTTTAACATTTCAACAACGTCTTGAATACTCACCCGCAAATTAAATATATTAAAAATTATAAAACCGGTCTCCACAAGAATTATTATTTTTTTCTTGACACGTTTCTCTTGAGTTTATTTTTCTCGTTTTTAAAATGCGACGCTTTTAAATTGAGCTATAGCAGTCAGCTTTTGTTGTGCGACAAGTATCACAAGAATGACAAGGTTGAATCCAAAGAACACTGACGTCATAAATGAACGCCAAATTGCGATATTGAAATAAAATTCCAAGCCGAAAATAAATAAAACAATAAAAAAATTACATATTACAAAAAAAATTGTGTGCTTGTTGTAAATGTTTGTTCCCTAAAATGTAAAACTTAAATGAGCTTACTGAGCACAGAGTTCAGGTACTACGAAACGAAAAGATTTCCAGTTTGCTTCTCAGACAATAATATGGGAGAATTCTTCAAAGATTTAAACTTCAGATCAAATAACTTGTAGGGATTGCCGAATTTCGTACTAAGCAAATATCTGAAAGAAAAATGTTCAACACATACAAACAAAATATAATGCAAGCTGATGCAATCCGATAAGAATGTGTTTATTCAAGGGAAGAAGGACTCGCAGGGGTGAGGGAAGAGCAGAAAAAATTTAACGGTTGCTTTGTCCTGTGTCCCGTTTAGGGTTTAAGAGCGCTGAGATTTGACGGCCAGTTACCACCGAAACAAGCGACGGACGGAGCCTGCTGCTGCTGCTGCACAACAGTTTCCCGCCATAAAAACATAAAGGGCGATGGAAAAAACGAACCGAACCGTGGCAAAAATGGCGTTGCAATTGTTGCCGTTGTGTCGTTGAGCGCAGGCAGGAGGCAGCAACAAAGGCTAACGATGTCACGCGCTGCTTGAAGTTCCCCTGAGCAGGCAGCCCAAAGAAGGACTCCGTGTTAAGCTGGCAACTGCATTGAGTCCCCATCGAGTTCACATGAAATCGTTTTGCTGAGGTAACAGCAAAGAACTCTCTGGTATTCCTTGGCCTGCTAGCGATAAGTCGGAGCTCAAATTCTTAGGGAAACATTTCATAGCATGCTCCTTTAATTAATTCCCTGCATCCAAAAGATTTTTGTGCAACTGAATTTGTTTCATTTCCTGTTTCCTACTGTCTGATTGAGTTCCCAATTCCAACCTTGACCTACCCCATGTGCTGCACAGTGGGGTTAAGCTTTGCTGCAAACTGCTTTTATTTATTTACATATATATATAACTTAAACTAATAAAAGTTGACTTCAATTTAAATTATTATTTATGAGTAAAGTAAAATAAGAGTAAAATTAATAAATAAAATATTTAGAAATATAAAATAAAAAATAAGTCCTTTATTTCAAATTGAAGTTAAGTTAGTCCTTTATGTCAAGTACAAGTTAAGTTAAGACTGGGATAATAAAAAACAAAATAAACTGATCCAACATTTGTTGCAAAGGATTGGAAAAGCCATTCAAAGCAGAAGAACTACATATAGACTTATTCTCAGCCACAATGGAATACCATCGCTTGCAAGCATTTATCGAAAGTATGTTCTCCACATCATGCAAAGGACCTAGGCCCATATCTTGGCATTTTCCAGGGGGCCCTTGTTAGAATATACATACATCCTTTGTGTGATCTTTCACGCCTACTGGGCTCCTACTCGTAATGGGTATAACAATTGCGAAGTACAATGGGGGAAGATAGGTTGAATTGATCAGAAATATTATCAATTGAGAATGAGGGCGCGAAACATAGATTTCACAAAAAGTGGAGATTTTGTCAATATAAAATCAAGTAAGAGGTAATAAGTATTAGCTTAATACATACTTAATTAAAAAGCAACGCAATTACACTAGGGGCCCCAAAAAGTATTGCGCAAGGGCCCGCGGGACCTTCGTTACGGTCCTGGGGGTACCCTAACTAGAGGTGCAGAAATATTGATGTTTACTGAGCTTTTTCATATGAAACATCGATGTTTCTGCACCTCTAACCGCAACTTGCTTGTGAGTCACGAGTCGTTTAATCCTGACGCAAGCAAGCAAAAAGCAAAGCGAAAGCTTCAGCTGCGAGCAGAAAGCGAGCGAGCGGGCGAACACGATGATACGAGCCGAACGCCGCGAACGCCAAACGACAATATGGGAGAGCAAACTGCAGTAGCAAGAATCGTCTAGGTCGAAGCGCAGTTCACAGCAAACTCTTCAAGCGAGCGGTTGCCAAACGGTTTCTCTCTCTCTCTCTTACACACTCGTACGCCTACTCTCTTCCACTTATCCCACACATACACTCACAGCCCCCATGGCTGTCAATGGTACGCAGGGGTTGCCGTTCCGTTTTAGTGATGAGCGCAACATCAAGTTCGTGGAGCTCTACAGACGTGAGCCTTGTCTGTGGAACCGACGACCCTATCTGTGGGGTGCACGCAATGCGGCCTATAAGCGTATTCAGCGTGGCATGAACTGTGAAACGGATGCAGGAGAGAATGCGCTCACTTTGCCGAGCGTAAAGACGAAGATCAAGAACATGCGAAGCAGTTATCACCAGGAACTCAAGAAGATCAGAATAAATCCGAAATATACACCTAAGATTCCCTGGTTTGCACCGCTGCACAGTTTCCTTGCAGAGTTCCTGGACAAGGTACTTGATATGCATTAATGGTATTGCTTCTTGTACACTCACCGAGCTTTATATCTTCCTAATTCTTTAAGAAATCTGATGATGAGGCATCTGTTGTTGCTACCATGCCACTGAAGCGTGTACAGATCAAGCTACCGCGGCTTAAGGTCTTTCCCTTCGCTTGCGAACCCAAGGTAGACGTGAAAACCGAATTCGAGCCAAATCAACAGGTTGTCATACCCACCTCTGCTCTGCCACTGATGCCCAGTCTGATGCCTGCACCGCCGTTGCGTCTAATATCGCCACCACCACAACAACAGCAACAGTCACAGCCACCCTTGACCGATGTCGTCCCAGTGGCCATGACAAACTCCAGCCTCAACTCCTCTTCATCGAAGTTGGAGCAAACCCGCTTCGTACAGTCCATGGGTGAGGATGAGTTCACGTTCTTTGGACTCAGTGTTGCGGCACAACTGCGTAGCATGCCCCTTGCGAATGCAATGGTTATGCAATCGAAGATTCAGTATATGCTCTCGACGGAGCGTCGCAAAATCAATGGTGATACGACGGAGGTTAATTTATTTTCTTAGTTAGGCGATTGGCTTGAAAAGGTACCCCAGCTACCCCATGGAAACACACATACATAAGTTACTCATCTATAAATAGGACCTTCCCTTATCACGCAAAAATGTTTATGCTTGATCAGAATGTGCAAAAACCTAAACAATCAAGATTAGAGATGACAGCGTGAGCTTGAGCTGAAGCTGAGCTAGGTTCCTAAGCAGGTTCCATTAATTCAATTATTGGCAGTATCATATTTAGTAGTAATATGGAAATTAAGAAATTCATACAAATTAAATAATGTTTTCAAAAGCAATTTGCTATAAGCTAAGGCAAACGAAATGAAATTTTGCAAATATTAAAGCAGCAAATTGAAAAAGCTAAGACGTTATGCAAATATTTTCTCTGCTTTGTGATCCAATCACGACACGAGCTCAACTGAACCTAAAAAGAGAGTCCTATATATAAATGAAATTATAAATAGTGGTATTCAAATAAACATATCTATATATTACTTCAGTTTCTTATATCTTCTCATTGTCCCTATATCATGACACGAGCTCATCTCTAACCTATCCAAACGTTGCCAAATATATCGCTTCTGTGCAGCAAAACAATAAAAAGCAATAAAGCACTCTATATAAATTATTATTTAGTTGCATGTAAACAAACTTACACAGATTCATTTTTTCTCTTGTCATCGTGACTCACGACACGAGGTCATCTCTATTGTATGCAAACGTTGCCAAATATCGATTCAGTGCAGTAAATCAATAAAATCAACGAGAGTATGCAAAATGCGGATCATCTTTTGAATAACAACAACAATTTTCTTAAATCTGACAGATAAACAAAACAAAAGCATGCAAAGGGCAAAGCAAAAAAGCGAAAAAGCAAAGACGCCAAGCAAAAAAGCAAACCGAAGCAGAAAAAGCAACAGCGAAAGCAAACCGTACTGTACAGTACTGTACGCGTGCTTGCGCAGAGCGGAGAGACGAACGCAGCAGCAGCGACAGCAACAGCGACGCGTCATGAGCGCACCACAGAGCTAAGAGCGAAGAGAGTGAGCGTAACTGAAGAGAGTCTCTCGTGTGCGTGAGTCGTGTTCGTGTGCACGAATTGGAACAGCAGCGCTGTGTGGGAGAGAGTGACCGCGGCAGCGACGCGTCGCAACGACGGCGTCTCGTTGGCGTTTCGTTAAATATTTTCGCGCTATAACGTAAAATTTGTCTTAAATTATGGCGCAAACTGGCCATGTATTGGCTCGTTTGGGCGGCCAGTATGAATCACGAGCACCCTGCACAGCGTTAAAGGCGACATCGGATTACATGTACATAATGCATGCACACATACATACAAACTACATACATATGTATGTACATACATACATACATGTGTAGAAATCGTTGTTGAAATTCTCGCGACTCAGCAAGAGAAACAACTGCGAAAACCGGACGAAAACAACGGCGACAACGAACTGCTGACTGCCATATTATTGTTGTTGTTGTTATTGTTTTTTGCTGTTGTCGCTTGCGTTGTTTGTTGTTTTTATGAGCCGCACATGCTTATCGTCTCCACTGGGCGGCGCTGAATATTACAACAACAATGATGATGATGATGCCCTACAGTGTCAGTTAATTCAACAAGTCCGTTGGCAAAGTGTGCATAATTTTGGGGCTGATCGCCAGGTAGATTTGTGTATCTTGCTAATAAGTACATGTGTAACTGTGTGCATTAAGTTATGTACATTCATATGTACATATGTGTATATGTATGTATAGCTCTCCCTCTCCCTCTCCCACCACCCCCTATCTTGCTCGATGGCTGTAACTGTCAATAGAAAATAACTGAATAGTTTTTGTGATAAGATAAACTTGAGAATTATAGCATACATAATATATGTACATCACATGTGTACATTCATACATACTCACACTCAAATGAACATACATTCATATTCATACTGTATTCAATTTACAAACTTGTGTTATTCAACATTATCACTTACTAGAGATGAGTGTCTATCGATCGCAGCACGAAAATTTGTGCACTGCATGACAGACACGACATCGTCGCAAAGTTCATTGAGCAGGCGACTAAAACGTCGCAAAGTTCAATCAGAAAAATAAATAGAAGTTACACTGCTTTCGATTGCAGCACGAAAATATCGTGCACTGCATTGTAAGTGTCTGTCACGACATCGTTAGAAAAGTTCACTAAGTAGGCGACAACAAAGTCGCAAAAGTTCACTCATCAACAGAAATTCGCATTGAATTCCCTATACATAGGTAAGTGTCGATCTATCGCAGTACAAAATAAACATCGTGCACTGCATTGTCGTGTCTGTCACGACGCAAAGTTCACTAAGCCAGGCGACAACAACGTCGCAAAGCACCCCGAGAGCAAATCACGAGTACATCATTCACGAAAATTCGTCAAATTTGCAATTCTGTGGACAATCTCAGCCCTATGCAGAAACATATGTGAGTGTGTGTGTGTGTGTTGACAGGGAAATGCATCGACATGGCCATCACCATCACCAACACCATCGCCAGCTTCACCGAGTTGCAAGCTTCACTTTCGCACTTGGCCAACGGAATTGGGTCACATGGCAAACGGAGTCAGAGTCGGAGTCGGGCGTGTGGCCTAGAATCAGTGTAGGCGGCGCTGCGTTGCTGTTGCACCAGTTCTTCTTCTTCTATATCTTGTTGTTGCTGGAGTCGGTGGTGTCCTGTTGCTGTTGCTGTTGTTGTTTCAAATCGCGCTGCGGCATCGGCACTCGGCCACAACAATAGGCGGCGCGGCGCAAATGTGAAATGTGTTTAAGATACTGAACTTGGCCTTTGCAAGACTCTGTGCAGCTCTCTCTCCCTCTTTCTTTCTCTCTCTCTCTCTCTATCGGGTGGTCCGCTGTCTGCCGGCCAGCCGGCACACACTCACACAGACACACACTCACCTCGGCGCCAAGCCCCATGTGCACATGGCATCGCCCTGCAAAACAACAACCCATCCGCATATTCCGCCTCTCTCACTCCAATCTACCCGTATTCTCCCACTCGGTATTTATATGCATCATCAGCTGTTCGTGCGCAGACCGCAGAATCGGAACCAGATAGCTGGGGGACGGGGGAGAACGCATTACGAAGCGAAAAATTGCTTCACATGCTAATTCTTCAGGTGGTCGACAACGCCATCTACCTGTGCGTGTTGAGTAATTAATTGTCTTTCTATTAAGTCGCATCCTACGGATCTTTGTACAATACTTTGTCAGCGAGAAGATCGTATATATACATATATATACGATATGTGAACATGTATTGCAACTATGCGGGAACTAGCGAAACTTTTCCATCTCAAGCTAAATATATTTATTTATTTTTATATTAATTGCTATTAAAAGTTGTGACGGTTCAGTTCTCCTGTGATTTATGTGGGAGAATAAAATAAGTCAATTTATTTGGTGAAAATTTGAAGAGAAATTTCAAAAATCCAGAAAATACTAACTAACAAAACTAGAACTTGAAATATCCATAAAAAATCTTCAACATTTTCTGTCAGATATATATGTTATTCATTAATGTATATTCCTTATTAGATTCCAATTGAAACTTAAGAAATCTAGATAAATGTGCATTGATCTCAGGTCTTTATTAGGTTCTGTTAACTAAGTATGTTCTAAGTACGTATTACTGTGACTTTTCTATGCCAAATACTAAATATGTTTATTTAAATTCCTTAGGATAATTACAAATAATTTCTCAATTATTGTTTAAAATGCAATTCACAAATGCTAATTGCACAACAAACTATGCATGCCATCAGAATTCCAGTTTTCCCCAATTACTAACTACAGGAAATCAAAATTTCAAAAGGATAACTGCAACTGCAACTTTGCGTAACATTCCGAAATTTCATTGTCCTGGACTAAATATGCATTGCGGCAGCATAAAGTAACGGTAAACATAAAGATACATTGCATCCATATGGCTGGCATATTGGCTCAAGTAGGCGACGACAGCAAGACGCCAGTGGACCAGCAGCAGCAGCAACAACAACAACAAGAACACGATGAACGACGTCGACAACAACAACAACAACAAGACGACAAGTGCCTGCCACTCCACTCGGACCATCTCCCACTCTGCCCTTTGCCTGTCCAAGCCGTCCTGCTGCGCGTTTCGAGCATATTCATGAGTGTGTGCAGGGAAACTGCACAAGAATCAGTCGCAGAGCTCAAGTCATCCAGTTCTATAAAGGGACTAACACACACACAGAGAGACACACACAGAGAGGGCATATGCGAAACCCAAGTAGCGCAAATGCAACTAAGCTGGCAAACTATGCCGTCCTCATCAGGCGCGGCGAAGGAAGCAACAGCAACCCGACATTGCTGAGCGACCGACCACCCCGGATTGTTATTATTCATAATAACGACATACTCTATACGCTATATTTCTAAAGAAATCGCTTAAGATCCAGGGTTGTTGAGTACCAACGAAGAGAGTTCTATTGTATCAGTTGAAATAAGGAATATGAATATATAAATATTAAGAAAATTATCAAAAGATATTATACTGGCAATTGCATTATGTGTATTTAGCTGTTAAATAAGGCATATCGTATGTATATAAATATTATAATAATAATCTAAGCTAAAAAATGATATACTGAGATTTATGATAGATTTGCATAAAGTTTATTTAGCAATTTGAATATATAATACAAAATCAGAACCAAAGATATACTGAAAACTAAAATACTTAGAGCATAATATTTACTTAGAAAATCTGGAAAGATATAGTATACTATATAATACGAATCAGTGCTAAAGATTCTAAAGTTGGTATCACAGTGTAAAAATGCAATCGTAAAATTCCAAATTAAAGATCCATTAAGATACAAACTGCAGTCTCTTACAACTACTACTACCATAAACCCCCGATAATAGAATAGAGAAGCTTGTCAAGTCTGAAACTGTAAGCTGGGCGTAGTTCATAGATAGATTAATAGACAAACCTATAATTTAGCTGCCAATTGATGATCTATAGAGATTTCAACAGAGCAACTAGTTAGGGTCAGTGGACTATACATGATATATCTTTAATATATACCCTATTTAATTACTTTTAAGAGTTGCGTAAAACGATAAACAGTCTAATTATAGTTTGTGATGACACATCAAATTTAATTGCAGCTCATTTGCGTTATCTAAATTTGTGTTAAATTATTCCTACATATTCGGGGAGGGTATTTGTGCTTCGACTATCCCTGCCCATAGAGAGTTGCCTACCAGTTTGCACTTTGTTTCTCTATGCTCCAACACACAGGCAGATAGAGAAGAGAACGCACACACACACATAACACATACACAGACGCATAGAGACACACTCATACACAGGCTCGTTTTATCCACATCCTGTCGAGTGCTGCGTTCGGTTCGTCAGCTCGTTCGTTCCTGCCTCTGCTACCGCTGCCTTTGCCACCGCTGCTGCTGTTGCTGCTGCTGTTGTTGTTGCTGTTGGCTCGGCCAATGCTTTCGCCTGGTTTGCATACACATTGCCGAGTATGTATTCCCGTCCGCACAGCCGACAATTGCCACCACCGAAGCGAGTTGCAGACATCGCCAGGCGCGTCTCCTCGCACCACAGTGGCAGCAACAGCAACAGCAGCAGCAGCAGCGCAGCCAGAGCAGGCCGAAGCCCCCACCCCCAAAACCACCCGATGCCAACGGACCGTTAGCTTGGGTGCGGGGTTCAGTTACACAGACAAACACACACACACACATATAGAGACTCTATCCGTATGTATTGCTGCATTGAGACGACAAACAAGCAGAATAATCGACATCGACCCACTGCACTGTGGGCCGAGATCAATGCGAACATCCTCCACCTAATCGGCAGTTGCAGCACATTTCCAGTACAAAGACTAAACACCTTACTGCGTTCGTCTGCTAATGGTCTACAGTGTGTCAAAAATGATTTGGAAAATACATTGCAAATGGATCGACAACTAAATTTATGATTTGTTGAGCTAATCGACCAGATTTAACGATACATAATTAAAGTACACATTTTTTGAACTATAATTTCCATAATCGCAACAGAAATTTAAAAATTTACAATCGAATTTCTTTCAATTTTATTTTTGGAGTTTTATAATAAATATGCATATTATATGCAAGTTTTTCAATTTAAAATTCTTTCATAGTTTTAATTCTGGAATTATAAATTCATCAATCGCACAACAAATCTCAATATTAAATTTAAATTTGTCGCTATTTCTTGTATGAATTATACAAATCTGTTTATTGTTTATGCGGTCTTCAAGTGATGATCGCGAAAATTTAAATCTACTCAATGTTTATTTAGATTGAGTCTTGCTATGTTCGTATATCAATAGACTGTGTATAATTACTTTACAGTGTGCTGAGCAACATTTGTTGTAAGCCAAAACAGACAATTACAATTTTATTTTTGTATAAATAAAATAAAAATGTTTTCAATTATTCATATTATCACATAATAAGATATATGGAAGAGGTGTATAATTATTTATTATTATTTATTGCTTTATGAGCTATTTAATGCTGAAAGCACCTTATGGTTGTTGATAACAGATGTTTACAACATTAACATTATAAAATGAATAAGAATAAAATCAAAATTTTTCAAATATTATTGTAATCAATGTAATTAAGCTTAAAACCCTTAATTTTAATTTAGTTGCAATAATTTAAAAAAATATATGACAAGTAAAGTTACTGTTTAAAATTGTGGTAAACCAAAACCACAAACCTTAGTTATACATATTGAACTTTTCAATCAGCTTCATCCAACTTTGACCCACCTCACGCGTTATTACGGGAGTATAAAGTGCAGATATATCCACAGTATTCGCACGTCCCAATCGTTTAACGTTTCGCATCATGTTTGCATTAGCGCCTAGCCCACTGCCGCCTGGGCACACAATCATACATAAATACATTGTGCAGTGTGCACCCTACAATGAAACGGGCCTATTGATTTTTGCTATTCTCGCAACGTTGCTGGGGGCCCGTTTCGGGGGCTGTGAGCTGTTTGTTCGCATAGATACAGATACATACGACGACAGTGCGACGGCAATGGAAACGGCAACGGCAACAGCAGCGACGAGACGTACAGACATATCGCAGTCGCCGTCATCGCCGTTGCTCCTCCCCGTCCCCGACGCCCCTGTGCCACCTTTGTGTGTTCACCAACAACGCCTGCTCTGCTTTTGCTTCTGCTTCTGCTTCGCTTCTGCCGTCGCTCTGCCTATTTCATTCGTTTGCTCGTTGGTTCGCCTGCTGCTTCGTACGTCAACGTGCTTTCGTTGCGAGCCTCTGCCACTGCCTCTGCCGCTGTCGCTGCCACTGGCTCTGGCTCTGGCTGTACTCGGGCAGCGGCTGTGGGCTCAGCAGAGCGAGATACTCGTACGTATGTACAGGCAGGCTGGCAGGCAACAGCCATACAAGCGAATTTCTCGAAACTGGTCGAATTCCATTGTACGCTACGCCGAGTCTGTTCGCTCTGAGGTAGTTGCATGAGAAATTATTAAAGAACCTTAAGGAATTATGCAGATTCGCTATGCTACATACGAATTACCTGTAGATAAAAGTATTTTACGGCTAATGTACATTTTATATATGATATTGTATACTTTATTTTGCTATATTGTTATTATTTTAATTGAAGAATGGAAATAGATATTGATATATGTACATATTGGAAATAATATAAGTATCTTTTATTATGTGTATAGCAAATTATCGTAATATAATTTAATATTGATGAAGTTAATATATTATTATATTATATATCAAATAATTAAAGATCTTCTAATATTCTTAAATTTAAAAAAGCTTAGTTGAGCTTAGTTTTTTAATTTTATTGGACAAATTATTGAATAAACGTTTGGAAAATTTGAATTTCATTACAGCTACAAACATATGTATGTATATCCACATATTTTATAGTAACTATATCTGTAAATATTTGTATTATGTTCAGAAAATATATTGTACATTAATTTTTATCAAGAGAACTATATTATTTCAGAAATCTGTGAAATCTAAATAAAATTATTGTATTTGATAAATATCTTTAAATTTAGTAACTGCCATCATTTTGTTATACCCCAAAAATATTTTATAATTTCATCAAATCTTTGAAATAAAAACTAATATCGTATTATAGTTTTAATAGAATTAATTTTTTTGCATATCTAGTAAACTTCGAAAATCTTCTTAAATTTCCTATTATCCGTAAATTTCAACAAATATGTTCTTATATTTGTGAAATTTTCCGTTTGTTGACTTGTTCCCCCTTATCTAAACTATAAGTATTTCCTATATTTCATCCAAAGTTTTCACTTAACTGCATGAGAGTTCGGAGCAAACCGTTTGGCGCAGGGCAAGCCGGGCAGGCAGGCGGGCATATTCAGTGCTGGTTGCCGTTGGCCGTACCCCTCCCCTTCCCCACCACCATCGCTTTATATACCCCGCCACTGTCCATGAGCTCGCTCTGGCTGCTGCTGCTGCTGCTACTGTCGCCGTGTGTTCATATAACGAACAGCAAAATTTTTGTTCAGCTACGCATACTATGAAAGCGGGGCCAGGCCAGTGCCAGAGCCAGATACACACGTACGTGGGCTGTGTGTGTGTGTGTGTGTTGTGCTGTGCTGTGCTGTTGCCTCTGCTTTGCGCACATAGAGCGAACAAGCCAACGAAACGTACCGAGCGAACGAATGAACGAAACACAGATACACACATGCAGAAGATACACAAATACAGATACATTCTCAGTGCCTGCGTTTGCGTCGTTCTGTGCTGCTTGCTGCTGCTGTCTCTGGCTGGCTGACTGGCTCTGCCTGCCTTCTGCCTGTGTATGCCTGTGTATGCCTGCCTGGCTGGCATTCATTCTGTGTATTTGATATTCCACTGAAGGCAAAAGCTGTACGTAGCGCCCCGTAGTAGTACGTTGAACAAACCGAGACCGACCGATACGGAGGCAACTGAGAGCACAGCACACAGCACAGCACACAGAGCAGAGCGAGCTGACTTGAGTTTTTAGCTGAAGAAAATTTATAAAGTGAACAAACAACGGCTGAGGCAGAACACCAGTGCAGAACAGCACAGTACAGAGCAGCCCAGTACAGAACAGCCCAGTACAGAACAGAACAGAACAGAACAGAGTAGAACACTCAGTGCACAGAACATACTACACACAGCATATAGTAGCCCCCCAATATAAAAGCAACGAAGACGACGTGGGAGCGCAATTAAAAGTGCAAATTACGCGACATTTTGCTAAGGGTGAGTGAAAAGTGTCTCACTACGATTGATTTGTTATTGTATTAGCTATCGAATGCCATCAAAATGGGCCCTCACTGCGGTCATTTATTATATAAAAATTGACAATAAAATAAAAATTGAACGACCCAATTTTCGTAATGCGCGCAATATGTGTAGATGGATTGAATCACTTGGCCTGGCCCTGCCTGGCCTGGCCTGGTATGGTCTGTCTTGGGTTCGGGTTCGGTTTCGGATACGGATTCGGGTTTGATACCAGACTGGGTCCAATAGCGCCAAAGAGTTATCTTTGGGGTTCGGTTTTTTTTTTTGTTTTCGGTTTGGTTCCCTTTGTGGCCCGTGTTTGCGTGTGAGTGTGTGTTGTAGAGTCTCCTCTGACTTTGCGGTTCTTTATCGTGTTATTGTCGTGTCGTTTTCGTTTCGCTGTTGTTATTGTTGTTTGCTATTGAATTTAAATTTTGAATGGTGCGCGCGTAAAACTGACGGTTACTTTTTGAAAATGCGCATGAATTGAAGAATGCATGTGAAATTATATTTATTATAAATTATTGTACGATATTTTGTGATCTTTTCTTTTATAGTTTTCTCTCTTAAATGCTGCTCATCGATTATAATAATATTTTTGCTTCCAATTTTACTTTTTCTCTTTGTAAAAAGTTGTAAAATTTAATTGTTGTTTTTTGACATGAACAGCGTGAAGAGGGGCAGGGGGGGAGTCATTTGTTGTACTGTAGAGGGGGTGGGCGGTCAGGTGGGCGGCATATTTGGTTATATGTGACGGCGGTGCGGTATACACGTTCATGACATGATAGCGGCGGGGCTAAGCGGCACGCGGTAGGGAGGGGTAGGCAAACGGCGAGGGGTAATTGAGGTTGTGGAGGGACGGGCGAGGGTCCGTGGAGAGTAGGTGGTGGGGAGGGGGAGAGGTGGGGTAGAGAGAGGGGTATGAGAGTGGCAGCAGCGCTGCCGCGGCCAAATGCTACTGGCATTTCGTTCGCACAAAGCTCGTTCGCTTCACGCTTTTTATATGGCTGAAGCAATAAGCAGCCAGCCAGCCAGCCAGCCAGTGTACAGTCGCGTCAAAAATAGTCGAACATGCGCGTGCCTACGAATTTCAAATACGAATACGAAGAGTGTGAGAAAACACAGTGGGTTGAGATATGTATGAGAGCTGTGTAATTGTAGCATATGCGCACAGTGGGACCAGTTCAATGGAAATTGTAGAATAAAATTTAAAGTATTAAATAAATAATTTCATATTATGATAAAATATAATATTTTGTTATAATATTACATATAGACATATTAATATTACATATAGACATATATTAGCAGTATTTCTTTATAAAAAACCATTTATATTTAAATTTTAATACAATCTTTTATCACAGTAAATGTTTATTATTTATAAAAATAGTTAATTAAATAAATTGAATTTAGTATTTTATACCCGATGCTAATAATGAGCATTATAATTTATTGAATATTTATAAATTTCAATACTAATTAATAATTTTAAATAACAATCTAACATGATTAAGTAGTATCTTTTGCAACGTGGCATATTTTACACATTTCTCGTTATAAAAATGAATTTATATGCAAATTTTATATATTTTATTACAGTACTTGTAATCTATTTTCAAAAATGGTTTATTTATCATACAAAAATTTAATCTAGTATTAAATAGCAAACCTAATGCTAATAAGGAATAGGACCTTCGGCCTTAGTGTTGTTATTTTCTCAAATATTGAATATTTCGAAATTTTCAAGCTGATTTATAAAATTTGTTC
This sequence comes from Zaprionus nigranus, assembly GCA_018903425.1. Taxonomy (NCBI): domain Eukaryota; kingdom Metazoa; phylum Arthropoda; class Insecta; order Diptera; family Drosophilidae; genus Zaprionus; species Zaprionus nigranus. The sequence continues at coordinate 440,303 of JAEIGD010000001.1, read as the reverse complement.
TCCCAAATATCTTAATAGAAAATACCTTATTTCAATTTAAACGCTATACCTATTCAATGTGCCTGCTTTTCTGCTAATTAAATTGCTGTCCCTGTTCGATAGATGCTTCCATTGCTCTTTCAATATTCAGCGACTGCACTGTGCATGCGCGCTGTACAAAATTGCATATGGCCACCCGTTCGATTTGCTGGTACATGACTGTTATGGCCACCGCAAAAACGCAAATTATTTTTCTCTCACACACACGCGCAGCGCAGGCAAAGCAGCAGACGGCAGCTGTGCGTACACAATTTGCCACCACTGTCGTGTCCCACAGTGTGAAATTGTACCCTACTCGTACACACTCGCAAACACACAGTGTGTGCTCGCTCTTTGCTCTGCGCTGCCCGCTGCCTTCACTGCCTTCGTTGCCCGTAGTCGTCGTTGCCATCGACGCTGTATGTTGGTTGGCTGCCTGCCTGTTTCGACTCTCAGATACAGATACTTTTGCTGCGCTCACACAGCGCTGTGTGAGCTGTGTGTATTATTTGATGGTCTCACTGTTCACTCGTTCGTTCGGTTGGTTCGCTTCTGCCTCTGCTGCTCTGTCTGTGCGAGTGTGTGTTTGTGTGTGTGTGTGTGTCTGCCTCTGCCTCTGCTGCTGCCGCTGCTGCCTCTCGGTTCGGTTTGCTTTGCTTGCTTTGGCTGTGCGTTGCGTTGCCTTTGCTTGCTTGGTACAGCTGCTTCAGTTGAATTTCAGTTCAGTTTTCTATAGACGACGCTCGCAGTACATTTTGTTCAGCGTTCACAGTGTTCACAGTGTTCAGTTCAGTGCGAGGCTGATTTTTAGACCGTGCCGGGCCAAGAGTGAAGTAAACACACACAGCAGCAGCAACAACAAGAGTAGCTACAGCGGCAGCCAAAGCAAAGTACGTAGACATCTGAGGAATACGAGTATTTTTCATTAGTCAATGGTGGACTATAAATTTGTACCCCGCCGTTTAGCGTGCGGCCCATGAGGCGTGCGTGTACAGTGTGGGTCAAATTAGTTGTTCAGCCTCGTTCGATTTAATTGATTCGATGTTATCGGCAAATTTTAATTGTTTGCGATGTTTCAAATTCTCTGAGTTTTATTTAACTTGATTTCATCACAATAAAACAATTTTAAGTGATATTTTAATTATACTGATTTAGTTCTGATTACTTTGCTGATGGAATACTTTGGAATGAAGTTGTTAATATTTTAAATATTTTCTAGTTTTTCTGTTCTCATTAGTCTGTTCAATATTTCGGCCCTCTAGTGCCACTTTGTTGTGCATGGTGCCCCCTTAACGGTACCGCCTTCCCCTCCACAATTTAGTGCAATTCGGTGCGGCTGCTTTGCATTTTCGTTTTCGATTTCAGTGATTGTTTCGCTGCTCTCTCTCTCGCTCTGTGACTGGGATTCTGGCGCCCGTTGATCCACCCACCTGTCGACGGCTCCTCGGAGTCGCACCCTGCACCCACTTGAGGCATATGTTGAGCATTGGCCGCAGCGACGACAACTTGTGCCTTATCATCAGGCTGCAATTGTTGCCAAGTCGCGCCGGTTGTCGGTGGTCACGTTTTCCATTCCCCGTTCCCTTTTCCGTTTCTTCACTTCGCCTCTTCTTCATTCTCCGTTGCAATTTCCCATGTTTATTCTGCTTGAGTCGCATTTTGCAGCTGCGTGTGCGAAATTGGCCGCCGGAGTATGCATTCTCCGTGCACTGTGGATGAAGTCTTTGACCGTGAAATGTGGTTACTTGGTTAACAGGGCTGCGCTCTCACACTGCCAACACAACAGCCACTCGATTCTATCTAGAACGATTTTTCTACTTTATTTACAAACATCTAATCAGCAGCGCGTTAATTGCAATTCTTATTTACGTTTGAAATGAACTTTGAGAGTAGGTTCGGAGTAAAACTGTAGCAACATTTTCATGTTGTATAAAGTGTGAACAACTTGGAAAATTCTAAATAATTATTGGAGTAACTTCTTGAGCTTACTGATCTAGGAACTCTAGAAGATATTAAAAAAAGATTAATGAAGAGTAACAAAGTCGAGCACTTAATTTTAAATAATATAAAATACATTATTTACAGCAGTTATTCAAAATAAATATAAGATAAAATAAAGATCAGTTTTAAATTAATTAAATATAAATAATAAATAACAGAAAAGAATCGTTTAAAAAAAAAATAATATAATACAGAAGGGATCAGTTTAAAATAAATTAAATAGAAATAATAAAAACAAGAAAATAAAGATCAGTTTAATATATATTAAATATGAATGATAAGTAAATGATTTATAGTTCTATTATTCGATTTGATTTCCATACATCATTAATATTACCATATTTGAATATTCAGTAGCTTTATATCATTCGAATTCTTTCTGTTTTCACTTAAGATTTTTTCTTTATTCTTAAGAACAGAAACAGATAGGAGCCTTTGACTACCCCTCTACTGTTGAGCTACCCCATATTATCTTTTGTATTGTTGAACTGGGACAATATCAGCTTGGCTGATAAAGATAGTGTGCTATAAGTATAGTCCACTGCGAATAGGTGTAAGCAAGTGTATATAGTTTGTATAATACTATAAGAATATATTATAGTATATACATAAATATCACAGTAATTTTTGGACTTTTAGTTGAGGCTCTGCTTTGATAGTTTTCATCTTCTAAGTGCTCTGCGGGGGCTCTTTCCCTGGCTGACTTTCCGTGTGCGTGCCAGGCTGTGTATGAGACTGACTGTGTGTATTTTTTTGTGTGTGTGTGTTATTTATTTGCACAGTTTTGTCTGTTCTTGTTCAGCTTTGCGCGCGCTTTGCTTATGCACTCGTATCGTGCTCGCACTCGAACGCCAACTAAATATGGCGCCAAAACTTTGACACAACCTGCAGGCGGAGGCGAGCGCAACAGTGCGGCAAAGAGAGAGAGTAAGAGAGAGAGAGAGAGAGAGAGAGAGAGAGAGAGGTAGAGAGTGCGAGTGCAAGATACAACTTTGTATTGAAATGGGCGCGTGCCGCGTTTACAGTTATAAAGCTTTTCGCGCCATTTTCTCAGCATTGTCGACTAATCGCGCTGCGAGTGTGCGATAATTACTTGTCGCTGCGAACAGATTACGAAGAATGAGAAGCCTCAATAGAATCAGAAACAAAAACAAAAGATCTTCAGCAACATTCCTAGTCACCTGAACGCGCTGAGTGAGTCGCTGCGTCAAAAAGCTCAGCCAGTGTTGTTGCCCTTGTTATTGTTTAACGGTTCCTCGGTTCCTCAGGTTGATCATCGCACGTCAAAAGACTTATGAATTTCTACACTTCTTGTTCTTCTTGTTCTTTTTGTTGTTTTGGCAAAGCTCTCTCTCTCTCTCTCTCTTGAAATGTTTACACATTCGCCTTTTGTTAGCTAATCGCCACACAGGCCGCTTTCAAATATTTATGTGGGTTTTCTTATCAGAAAGCAAGAACAGGGAGGGGAAAGGGAGAGAGCAATAACCGTAGCATATGCGCGTATTTTGTTTTTGCCATTGGATTATTTTGTATGCTCAGTCTGCTCTATATTAGTGCCGTCACTGTTTTGCAAATAATTAGCTAAAACTTTTACAAATTATAGCAACATTCTTAATCTAACCCCCATAAACTCAGCTCTGTTCACTTTTTGTGCCACAACTGTATATAAATGATTAACAAAGACAATATTAATTATAAGTTATAAGAAATTGCTTTGCTTTCGCATTTAAGTCAGCTCTGCTCACTTTTTCTGCCACCACTGTATGCAAATAACTTGTGAAATACTGATATTTATATCACTTCAAAGTTCCAGCCTCATTCTCTGTATATTTTCAACCCTGCTTACTTTTTGCGCCGCGTCTGTACAGCGCCAGGCAGCATACACTGTACGAAAAAGCCGCAGCAGAAACTTTTTATGTTCTGCCAAGGCAATAAAAAGTCACCACTGTGCGCTCATGCACAGATACACACACACACACACAGACACAGACAAGCGTACAGAGTGTATATGGCACATAACGGTTGTTTGCCCGGTCGACACATCCACTGCGCAAATCCCTGTAAAAGTATCTACCCTAAAATGCTGTCACTGCGCACAAGCTCGAGAAGTGAACGTCGTTTTGCAGTTTGGCTTCGCTTCGCTGTTGGGTTCGTCGTCGTATTGGGTTTGCCTTGGGGTTCGGGTTCTGGGTGGTGCAGATGGATGACTCGCTTGTCGGCTCGTCGGGTGGTTACACTGACGACAACAACCACTGAGGAGCAGCAGCAGCGCTGCCAGCAGTTGTGTTGTCGGCATTAAAAATGCTATAAACACACGCACACAATGTACGCAGGCAGAGCACAGAGATAAGCAGCAGCAGCAGCGGTAATTTTATGCCTTTCTGTATGCGTGTGTAGGCTTGTATCTGTGTGTGTGTGTGCATTTACCTTATTCCTTTCAGCGATTTCACATTTCATCCATTTGGACAGCGCTGGCAGCGTCGTCAACCAACGTTGGCTTTGACGTCGGCAGCTTTTCAGTTTTTTAGATCGGGTCTGGCTCATTTTGTATGCCATTTAATATCATTTATTGTCCTTTCCTTTCTCTTGCTTCTTCTTCTCCTGTGTGTTCGCCTTTGTCCCCAGTTGTTCATCTATTATGCATGGCGGTGTGTGGGAGTCGCACCACGCTGCGTATGCGTAATGCCTGAAAAAAGAAGCTCACATGTTGCGAACTGAGCTAGTGTAAAACACATTGGAAATGTCAATATGACTGTAATCAAGCATTAAGCGAGCACATTAGTTTCTCTTTGGCTTTCCCTCTTTGGTTAATTGGAAAACATTAGGAAATTGTTGTGGGCAATTTGAGTACAGTTGTGTCCAGGAAAATTGTTTGTAATAACAAGGAAACTTATACATAAATAGGAAAGTAGTAACTCAGCAAAAGAAAAGTTTAGCAAGTTGTACAATATTTTCTAGTTTTTATTTACTTTTCCAAAGCAGTTTTAGATTAATTAAAAGAGATTAGCATGTTCAAGGTAAGGGTTGTCTATTAGGAACACATAAGCATATAATATATATATATATATTTTATGTGGATATATATTGAATAACCCCTTTTAGTTGTTCTCCCTCAGGTTTCAATTAATTTTCTACACTGCACAGGCAAATACACAAAACTGTTGCATACCTTCTAGCGCTCATTAGTAACGTTAGCTTTCCCCCTTTATAATCGCATAATTCTTTAATGAGCTACTCTTGGTTGCATAGCGACGCGCAAAGTCAAACTTAAAGTGGCTGCCACGCGTGCACATACACACACACACACACGCAGAGAGGCACCCACGCACAAGCAATACTAGGAACAGCGCTAAACCGCCTGCCTAGTTACCTACTGTGGTGCACCTATCAATTTCTGGCATCTGCTGTACACACAGACACGCACGCACCAAAAATGGATTTCGCTTTCGATATCGTAGTTGACATTTGCCGTCTGTGTGTGCCACATGTGTCGGTGGTATCTTCTGGCGACGCGTTACCCATGGAAGCATTTGCTGCCCACGCAGCATCACGTGCAGACGCCTCGTGTGGCGGGCATTGCATGCGTGTATGCCGCCACATGATGCTGCACAAGGCGCGTGCGAAACTTGCAACATTTCCTGTTGCACACACACACAGACACACATAGACAGAGAGAGAGAAAGAGAGACGCAGCTGCCTGTGGGTGTTACTTAGTTGACCAGTTGCTGGATTTGTCTTTGTGATTGATATAGCAGAATCCCTCCCGTCCCCGTCGCTCTCTTCTCTCCTTTCGGTCAGTGCCTTCACCTGCCACTTGCCACTCTTGCCAGCCTCTGCTTGATTTATGCGCTGCACCCCGTCGTGGCAAGGCAGTCGTCACTTTTGTGGTGTGTTAACCCAATTGCCACACAGGCAGCCTTCCCGTCGTCGGCATCTACGCTGTCGTTGTCGTTGTCGTCGTCGCTGCCGTCATCGTCCTCGCATCGTGGCTCGCTTTGTGTCGCGTCTCGTGCACGTTGCGCTGTTTCAGCTTCCTCCTTCTACGGCTACTCCCCCTCTCTGCTTAGTATTTGGGTCAAGTGCATGGAGGCAAAGCGATTGTCTGCCCATCATCATCATCATCATCATGATGGTGACGACGACAACGCAGCCACAAAGACAGCGATATTTGCATAACGTATACGCAGCTTTACCATGGAGCAAACTCATCTGTCGAGGGAGAAACGTTTTCACTTTCGCTGCCATTTTGCAGCATGTTGCAAGACGTAGAAACTACAATAGAAATAGCAAACAATTTGGAAACTCTTCGGAGATATTGAAAGGTTTTCTGAATTGATTAAAGATTTCTCTTGTCATTTTTCTGCGAAAATTACATTGCATGGTTTGAATAAATGCATCGCTTGGATTAAGAAGCATTTGTTTTTTTTGAGTAACAAACGAAATACAATTTAAATATATTAAGGCAAAAAAAAGTTGTCAAAATATGCAACAGATATTCTAGTTGTGAAAGCTGGCAATGTCAAGGATCACAACAGTGAGAGATGCGATTGCAGTTGATTTGCGCACTGATACACAGTAAAGGCACACACACACACATACATGGCACATAAGCACACGTACACATGCGTAAATATGATATATACGCCCTGTATGCCATGTATAATAATTTTGTGAAAGTGCATTGCACTGATTCTCAGGTGTGTACACACTGGTGCTGCATATGCAGGTAGTACAACAATTGATTGGTCCATTGTCAAAATTATGACGCACATATAACGGTATAATTGAGCAACTTATGTGATGAATGTGTATGTGAGGCAGCAAATACAATACATAAGCTTTTCCCTTTACATATAATCAACGTCGAATTTATGTGCACATAAAAACTGCTCACTGTGTGTGTGTGTGTGTTGTGTAGTTATGCGTATAGGTATGTGAGTGTATAAACTGTGTACAGTCGACTTCACAATATGCACGCATATTTAATTACCGTTTGTCCATTGCGCAATGCAATTATTGAATATTTCATGGTTTTTAAGGTAGAAATGCCTCCTTTTATTGACTAAAGAATTTAAGCCCAAATTATTAGTTATATAATATGGAAAACGGGTAGGAAATGAAAATATATGAAATTAAATGTGAATATAGAATGTATATATACCAGACCTGGAGCTGTCGATGGGTTAAGGGGGAATTCTTCACATCAAAATGTAGTTTGAGTGCTTTTCTTTATACTGGTACATTTTCGTTGCCTACTTTCAAGTGCTGCCTTTCAAATGAAGCTAAGCTGAACTTCTTTCGTTGCACTTGATGACTTTATAATTTATATATATAGAAATTGCTTAAGTTTATACAGATTTTAAACCGTTTTCAGGCAGTTCAACGTGCGATTAAAAACCCTTGACTGCTATTAGGCGCTTCCAGAAGTTTCTTTACTTTTTTTAATTTATTAATTTATTTCATTAGGGATAAGAATACATATATTTCTATAACCTAATGAGGATCTATGGTTGTTACTTCTCCAAGATTACTTAGGATAATTTTAAGTAGTTTCTGTGCAAGTTTCTTTACTAAACAATCGTTTCTTCCTTTCACTTACAGATCACAGCATACCGTGAGAACTCTCTGAGTGAAACTACCGTTAACCACCAACAAAAACAAAAACAGAAAACATGAGCGGCGAGCGCCCGAAACGTCCTCTGTCAGCGTACATGCTGTGGCTGAACGAGAACCGCGAATCGATCAAAAAGGAGAACCCCGGCAGCAAGGTCACAGATATCGCCAAACGTGGCGGTGAACTGTGGCGCGGACTGAAAGACAAAACTGTAAGTGATCGCAAAACTATTCGACATGATTCATTTAAACTAAACTCTTTGTATGTTCTTCTCTTTGCCAGGAATGGGAACAGAAAGCCATCAAAATGAAGGAGGAATACAACAAGGCGGTCAAGGAGTACGAGGCAAATGGCGGCACCGACTCTGGTGCGCCCAAAAAGCGAAAGAAGGTTGCCGCCAAGCCCGCCAAGAAGGCCAAGAAGAAAGAGTCATCTGAGGAGGACGAGGAGGATGAGAGCGATTAATAAGCTAAAGCAAAATGCAGACGCCTTGCGCCAGCATCAGTTTTAAAATACATTTTACTAATGTAATTTTTTAAGTGACATAAAACAAATGCAAAACAAAAAAAAAAACACAAAGAGAAAAATACAAAAAAAAACACAGAAAATAAACAAAAAAAAAACACATGTAAACCTTAAACCTTTAAATATGCACTAAACAGAAAAGAAAGAGAAAGAGAAAAAAACAGAGAAAAAGAAAAAAAAAAAAAAAGAAAAGCCACAGCTACCACACACAGAATAATCTAAGTTAAAAAATAATTTGCAGTCAGAAAACCAAAAGGAAACCGTGTTAAGTGTTTCTTAATTGGTTTGTACGTATGTTTTAATGTATGTATATCGTAACTAGAACACACTGTCATTCACTCCTCATCAGTACGATGGCACACAGCATCATCAGCATGATCAGCTAGACGAGGTTATACCTTATAGTATGATATGATTCCCGTGTTTTCTCATCATCTTCTACTTGATCTTATCGCGGCATCTAATGTAAATGTTTATGCATAGCTTTTTTCCAACATGTTGTCGTATGTAGGCGTACACGAGGGCGGGGCGGGGCATCGCCTTGAATCCGAAACCGAAATCGGTACCTGGCTTCGACTACTTACGCGTCCTTTTAGCAGACGTTCTCACTTGAGTAACTTACAAATTATACAACTTAAAAAAAATCAACAATCCAAGAACAAGTTATATATACATTTTAATATATACATAGGTATATATGTATACACTTATATATATGATTATGTAATTTAATTGAAAATACAAAACAAAACAAAAAAACAAATGAAAAACCCAACAAACATTACAAATATGTAATTGTAAATGTAGAGCTGAACGGAATATTATTTAAAAGATATATGAATAAAAGAAAATTTAAAAACCTTTAAATGCAGACTTGGAATGGGGACAATGTTGGGAATAAAAGCATAAACTAGATGGACTTTAAATAAATAAATAATTAATATTGTATTGATATTAATTTATTTCCTTTAAATTTCATATAAATTTTATTAATAATCATTTCTTTTATTTATACATATATTGTATTTGTTATTTATTTGATATTTTATGTTTATATATCATATTTGTCATGTATATTACTCTTTAATCTCTTTTGAAGTACAAGTACTTGCTTTAACAGTTTTCAAAGCTGCTTACAGAGCGCACTATGCAAGTTCTATCGACATGAAACTTTTATCGATAAACGTTTTCACATCACTGTTACCGTATGCTGTTCTTAACAGTCGCTTAACAGTCAGTTACAGCTCAAACGTTCTGACAGATTGCCAAGTTGCCTAATTAAGCGTACTTTACTCTTTATAAAAATAATTTTATATGTTACAATTAATTGGAAGGTATCCAAAGCTGAATCGAGCTAAAAATTTCACCCTCTTCATATGTGTTTTGTGCCACGGTGCCTGCGTCTGCGCCATCCTTGCGCGGCGGCAGTGCAAAACTATATCAGCTGCTGCCTTGTGCTTTGTCCAGTTGCTTATCAGCGTGCTTGGCTGCCAGGTGGACATTCTGCAGCAGGTGAAAACAGGTGAGTTTCAGTCAAGGTTGTAGCAATTCTTTCTGCGTAGTTTATTGCCACTGCAATGAGATAAAATGCAGCTTGAAAACATAAAGAAAACAGTACAGTGAACCCGAGAAAACATAACTGCCCGCCCAGTCTCGTTATTTGCTAATTAAATTAGGATAACTTCCTAAAGACAAAAGCATACTGCGTACACCTGTTGAGCCTGGCTTACCTCTATACGCAGCAGACGCACTTGAAGGAGCGGATGGTGCTGCAGCTGCCTGGAAAAATCAATAATATCAACGAGCATAACATATGGCTGCGAGGCAGGCAGCTGATAAGAGCGATAAAGCATGCAGTGTAAAAGTGCCGCACATTAATCATACGCCGCGTGTACCACGCAACTATTTTACAATTTATTTAATTGCAGGCCTGACCAAGCAACGACCTTGAACTTTGAACTGGCAGTGAACTTGCACGGCACAGCAACAAGAAGAACAACATCAGCTATTCAAATAGTAGAAGCAACAACAACAGCAACAAAATGGCCAGCAGGAGCCGCCTTCGCAAGGTAAGCAAAATACGGAAGAATACATAGGATTGTAAGGATTATTTGTGTACAGTTCTCTTTGCTTGGTAGGCAGTCGATGGTACATTGAATTTTAACAGAATTAAGGCAGCAGATTCGTAAAACAATTTCAAAAGGTTTAAAATGAATGAAGAATGAAAAAATGGTATTCAAATTTGTAATAAGAACTTAAAATGTACAAAATCATACATGGCAAATGTTGTAATAAAACTTCGTTTGAGTTAAGATAGTCTTGGCAAGTTGGTCAGGGATGTTAGCTGGGGTTAGCTAAAGGTGACTAGTGTTGGTTACGGTTCGCAAAGGTTTGCAAGAGTTTATTAGGGTTAGTTAGAGATAGCTAGGGCCAGTTAGAATTGTCTGGAGTAAGAAAATGTAAGCTTCGGAAAGCTAGGGTTATCTAGGGTCAGCTAGGGTTATCTTGAGTAAGTTAAGAATATCTAATTCTACTTTTAGACAGTACAGCTACCCATAGAGTTCAATAAGATGGGGTTGTCTAGGGTTTGCAAGGTTTATCAATGCTTTTCTAAGGTAAGTTGGGGTTATCTAGGGTTAAGAAAGGTTAGCTGGGCATACCTAAGGTTAGTTAGGATCAGCTTAGCGTACCTAGGATAAGCAAATTTTAACTAGGCCCATCTAGGGTCAGCTAGGGTGAATTGTAGTAAGTTAGTGTAACTTATAGTCAGTACAAGTGTCCATGGAATAGAATAAGCTAGGCTTAGCCAGACCTATCGGAAGTTAGCGGGAGGTCAGCTAGACCTAACTACCTTGACTAAGCAAGTGCTAGCTAGACTTAACTAGGGTCAGTAAGGGTTATTAAGCAAGGGTTATCCAATTCCAATTATAATTTAGTACAACTTTCCATACAGTTGAATTGCAAATTCAAGTTCAATATCACCAGCAAAAGTTCGCCAAGTCATGGCATATTGCAATTAATCAAGAGATCTACAAGTCTCTTGACCTTTTCATGTTGTCATAGTTGTAGATGAACCCGCCGCACAGGTGAGGGCTATTGCACGCGTCCTTCTACGACGCCACGCGCCTGCCAATTGTTGTTGTTATTGTTCCCCCTTTACTGTTCCCCGTCCCCGGCGAGTCGATTGAAAGTGTTTGGGGTGATTAAGCATGCACGGCACATGCTAGTTTGTATATTTGATGTACCTTTTTTGTTTTTGCTTTTATTGCAATTGCGTGAGGGAGTTGTGTGGGTGAGAGGGAGTGGGGAATAGCCAGCTTGCCTTGCCAGCTACGACTAAAGCGTCGTCCCATTCACATTCGCAGTTGAACCAGCGCAGCGACGGGCTCGACACGGAGGCAACTGCGTCGCTATTGAAGTCATCGCCTAATATACTAGAGAACTTTGCCTACGACGAGCCGAGGCAACAGCCACAACAACAACAACAACGACAACAGCAACGCCAACAGAGATCCGACCAAGATCACATTCCTCTCAAGCGCATGGCGACTACACCGCAGAGCAGCCAGTTGAGGCGTCCGGCATCGCCGCGTTTCTGCGAGACATTGGAACGGCACGCGTTCATGCGCAATGTGATTAATACGCGACCAGAGCCACAGCGTCGTTACTCGACGCCGGGCGAGAAGGAGGCACATGTGCGTCGCAGTCTCGAGGAGATCTCCAAGGATATCAAAGAGATTGAGCAATTTGTCAGCACTACCGAGCAGTTGCTGCAACGTGAAAAGGAACAGGATCGCCGTCAGGTGGAGCAACGCAAGCGGGACAAGGAGAACAAGACACCCAGCCCGGCCAAGCGGATTACCTACAAGATCAATGCCTACAAGGTGCCACCGCACCGTCGCCAGCGTCCGCACAGTCCGCGGTTCTATCACTCGCGTCTTTATTTCCGCAACGGACGCATTGGCTGCGTTGATGCAGAGCGCTCGGGGCAAGCGAGCAACATCGAGAGCACGCACGCCCTGGTCAAGCACATATTGAAGCATGAGAAGCCGCTGGTCAGTCCGGACAGTGTGCGGCGTGTGCTGCAGCCACAGCACTATGTGGAGATGACTCCCCTCCCCGGTGCAGTGCCCGAGAAGCACGTGGATCCCATTGCAGAGCAGCGTGCGGCGGAGTTGCGCAGCGCCACGGGACAGGTTATACTGGAGCAACCCACATCGGAGCCAGATCAATGCGACAACAGCTCACAGCCACTGGAGGATGAGGACGAACAGGATGTGCAGATCTGTTACAACGAATCGCCAGAGCAACAGAACAACGATCGCAACTTGCGCACCACACGCTCCTCCTCGCTCAACGAGAGCGACATCGTGGCCGTTGTTGAGGCAGACATGAGCATCGCTGCAGCCGCGGATGAGGATGACGGGTCGCACCCACGTCCCAGCAGCACCGGCAGTTTGGACTCACAGGGTCAGCAGTTTCTGCGTGATCAGGTGCGTCATTTGGTGCGTCGCTTCACGGCACGCGCCAACAAGGTGAAGTCACGCATTGAAATGCCACCGACACCGTCGTCTAGCAACGCCAGCTCACCCAGTCCGCCACCGCCGGCTCATCCAACGCTGCATGCGAGCACCAAAACGCTGCATCCCTCGCCGGAGCACAAGGTACGCCTAGTGCCTGCCGGCCAATCACCGCATCGGGGACGTCTCTTCGAGGCTGACACACCACGCTCCAATGTCTGGCTCTGTTCAAGCCTCTGCGGTGCCAACAACAACGAGCGCACTCTCGATCCGCAGGGCAAGATCTACATCTCCTGGCTATGCGTAGTGTCCCTGTCGTTCCTCTACAACGCTTGGGTCATACCTCTGCGCGCCTCCTTTCCCTTTCAGACCAAGGAGAACACAAACATTTGGCTCTGCTGCGATTTCTGTGCCGACATCATTTACCTTCTCGACGTGGTCTTCTTCAAGCATCGCGTCATGTATCTCTTCGAGGGTTTCTGGGTGAAGAACAAGAATCTGACGCGCAAGAACTACATGAGAAAGTTGCAATTCAAGGTGGGTTAACCGATTGGAATGGATTGATTCTCCTAGTCTAACCTACATTTGTGTCTAACCCAATAAGAATGGATTAATACCTCTATTCGAAACTTTATTCTTTTCACAAGTTGGACCTACTCGCTTTGCTGCCCCTGGAGCTACTGTACCTTAAGTACGGCACAGGCGCCGTTTGGCTGCGCTTCCCACGCTTCTTCAAGATACAAAGCTTCTGGGAGGTCTTCCGTTTGTTGGATCGCGTTATCTCCTCTCCGCATTTCGTAAGTTTCGAGCTGATTTAACTCGAGGTAGAGTGCGCTTTCTAATGGTAAACTTGTATTTAGGTTCGCGTTGCCAAGACTCTGACCTACATGCTCTACATGATCCACATAACTGCTGCCTTGTATTATGCCTACAGTGACTACCAGGGTTTGGGCAAGAATCGCTGGGTCTTTAGCGGCAAGGGTCATCCCTATGTCAGATGTTTTGCCTTTGCAACCAAGACGGCAACTTCGATTGGCAAAAACCCTAAGCCCGAACGACAGGGTGAATATGTCTTCATGACAGTAGCGTGGTTAATGGGTGTCTTTGTGTTCGCCCTGCTCATCGGTCAGATCAGAGATATTATCTCTACTGCAACGCGGAATAAGCACGAGTATCGTCAGCTGGAGGACGAGACGCTCGAATACATGAGGCGACTAAATCTGTCGCAGGAGGTGCAGTCGCGTGTGAAGATGTGGTTCCAGTTCACCTGGGAGCAACAGCGCACGTTGGGTAAGTCAATGGAAGATCAAGCTAGACTAGACGATACTGATACTCTCTCTGTCCCTCTCGCTCAGATGAGTCCAATATATTGGATGCACTACCCATCAATCTGAAGACAGACATTGCTATTTCGGTGCACATTCAAACCTTGTCCAAGGTGCAACTCTTCGCCGACTGCGAGGAGGCACTGCTGAGGGATCTGGTGCTCAAGTTGCGTGCCGTCACCTTTTTGCCAGGAGATTTTGTTTGTCGCAAGGGTGAGGTCGGCAGAGAGATGTACATCGTCAAGCTGGGCCAGGTGCAGGTGATGGGCGGTCCGGGTAGCGATGTTGTACTTGCTACACTCACCGAGGGATCTGTTTTCGGGGAGATCAGTTTGCTGGGCATCAACGGGGCTGATCGTCGCACTGCTGATGTACGCTCCAAGGGTTACTCCAATCTGTTTGTGCTCTCCAAGTCGGATCTCAACGAGGTCATCGCTTACTATCCCAATGCACAGGCGATTCTGAAGAAGCGCGCTCGCCAGCTGATGCGTAAGAATGCGGCACGTGAACGGGAGGAAGAGGAACGTGAACGAGCACGCAGTGCTCTGCAGGCTGATGTGGTAATTGGCAATCCAAAGACCCCCGAGACGGCGCCCAAGCTGCTGCAGACCGTTATACAGGCGCTACCCTATGAATCGCCCGCTGTTGTTCTCATCACACGCGGCTCGAAGCGTGTGCGACGCAAGCGACAGTCCGTGCAGATGGAGACAATTGTGGAGCCCACCATGGATGTGGCCGGCGCTGCAGAGGTCTCACAACAGGCAGGAAATCGTGACAGAGATAGTCTTGTCATAAAACCTGGCCGTGGTTCACCCGATCTACTTTCATCCATTCAACAGGAGCTCAAGTCCAAGCACAAGTTCATCAACCTTACCGACTCCGAGAAGGCCCTCATCATCACGCAATCCGCCAATAACTCCATGGAGTGTGTGAAGGACGATGATTAAGCATCGAAACTAGCTATAGTCTCGCCCCACTACTACTATATGTGTATTAATACTGCGATATATGCTTATGTCTGTATGCTTTATGAGTCAACATTGTCTAACAATATGCTTTATATTAAAATTGATCTGAACAAAAGAGAAAAAGCCTTAAAAGTACGAGGTGTGTTCAAAAAGTATCGCGAATTTTAAATTTTCGCTGGTTACGTATAATCGAATTTCGATTCTTTTGTTTTGTTATGTCCGTACACTCTTCCCGAACATCTGTACCAAGTTTCAAGGAACTCGCGATAGTTTTTGAACACACCTCGTATGTCTTTACAAAACTTCTATATAACTTCTTCTACATACTTTGGCTTGCCCTTTCTTCAGATACCTATTCTTTTAGTTATCCTCAACTTAACTTCCACTTAGAATATCATTAAGAAGAGCTGAGACATTATTTTTGTTCTTTATTTCGAATAAGACTTGTTTCTGTATTTATTTTACATTTTGCTCAGTTCATTTCTAAATGTTAGAAACCATTTTCATCAGCAAACACAGGTTCAGACTAATATAATTGGGCATCCTTATAGTGCATCTCGGGCGACTTGTCCAGCTTAATTGAGTAACGACCAATGAGGGAACCCTCAACATCAGCTTGTCCTTCACTATTGAATTCTGGACCGTTACCAATTTCTTGTGTCTCTTCCTTAACCACACGGTATCCGTTTTCATCGGCTTCGTAGTAGACCTTACGCATCACATATCCATCACTATAGGCATAGGAACCCTTGACCTTTGTGCCTTCACGTTGTTCTTCGCGCTCGATCATGCCATCGTTAATTTTGTCTTTCACACTAGAGCTGAACTCGTATTGAGCCGATGCATTTTGTTCTTTCTCCAATTGCTCTTTTTCTTCAAGCTCCTTATCTGTAAGCTGTAAAAAAGAAATACATAAATTGAGATTAGTTTTTGAAAACAACAAACTCTTTATTATGACCAGAAGAGAATTGTAAAATACTTATAGGAGGTAGTCTGTACTTTCTCAGAAACCCTTAATTGCTTTTAGAAGTCAGCTGTCAGTTTTAACTTGTATATTACAGTCAGATTGTAAATAGACTTGTAAACTTTATCGACTTGTCAACAACGACTGCATGAGTCAGTCCCCCGATGCTGTACGGGTAGACCTCCCGGTGAGGGTCTTTCGGCTCTGAGGTTGCAAAAACAAGTTCGTCGCGATTATTTTGAATTTTATATCGCATTGCCTCAAGCAATTTTCAATTTGTCTTGTGTTGTTCGGGGACAGAGCGAGCGCCGCTTAAATGCATGAACGGAAATGTTAATTGAGAGATAAAGCGAAGCTCTTGACTTGACATCGGTCTACGTAGTCAACGAAATGAGCTACACACTCCCTAGGTGTTTAATTACCATTGTTGCTGTAATGATGGATATACTATAATAAACATTTTAATGATTCAGTTGTACTACTCTTTGTTATATGCGGTGTTTCTACTAATTTTGTCATTATTTAAATACATTTTTAGACTGCTAATTCCCTTTTTAAAACGTATATTTTTGGTATACTCTTTTTCTTATCATGAGTGTTAAATATTTTGAGGCATGTAGATGTTTAGCTACATAAGATGTGCCCTGGGTTTTATATTAAGTAATATCAGATCATCAGATCAAAGTTCACATAATGTTACCCATCAAAATCTGGTCGAACTCGTTTCAATACTTTTATTTTAAATAATCTGAACTCTTTGTGAAGAAGGTTTATTGGGTTTGTGGAAATGTAGGTAACTTTATATAATAATAGAACCGACATGTATGATTGTATAGATGTTTAGCTGTTGTCTGTCAAACAGTCGATCTGCTAATCTACTTTGCTATTTTTGTATTCATGTCTCCCTTCTTTATATGGACTGGGTGCAGGGTATCTAACATTCGAGTTTACCTAACTGTTGTTTAAGTTTTGCCTTTTGCTTTGGTTTTTGTTTTGTTTTTTTTTGGTCTCAATCACGCGACAAAGCGAGAAAACTGACGACAACCTACAACTGGTTTGAGTAGTAGGCGTATCGCATCGGGGGCCTGAGATCGGGCCCGTGCTCTCGGGTATAAAGCCCGCACGGGCGCCAGTTACCCACGACTTAGGCAACGATTCGGACGTTCAACTGCAGAGATTTATTAAATTGAGAAATTGCAAATAGTGAAATGGGTATGTAGAGTGCACACACACACAAACACACACAGAGAGAGAGAGAGATGACAGTGAATACCGTTAATCGATTACTTTCGCAGCCAAGTCAAGTTTTCTGCCATTGTTGCTGTTGCTGGCGATCGTCGCCTATGCAACTCTCGTCGAGGCTGCCGGCGGTAAGTTATAACCGGACAAAAAAGCGCAACGACCCGTGCTGATGTGCTGTCTCTTTCACTCTTCTGCAGACTGTCCCTCGTCGACCAAGGTGACGAACTGCACGCCAAAGTGTCTGCACGACAGCGAGTGCAGCGCGATCGGTGGCAAGTGCTGCCCAAATCTGTGCAACGGACGCAGCTGCGCATCTCCGAATCTGTTGGGCAATTCGGGCGGCGGCGCTGACAAGTCGCCCTTCAGCAGCAAGAACTGTGAGTAACCGACGACGAGTCACAACACGATCACAAGCCGAAGTATAACACACTCTCTTTGCTCTCTCTCTCTCTGTGTCTCTCTCTCTCTTGTCTCTCTCCCTGTGCAGCTGGCTCCTCGGGCAGCTACTGTGGCAACGTCAAGTGTGGCAGCTTTGAGAAGTGCGAAACGGATCGCAGCACCAAGCGACCCAAGTGCGTGCGCTCTTAATGCGGGGTATATTCGTTGCATGGATACCCTTTAAACTAACTTGAAATGCAGTACTTGCCCTCATGCAGTTACCCTTTAAAATGTTTATAAACGCTTTCAAACTGACTGCCAGTATTGTTTCCATTTACAGGGTATAGTTTGCTCTTTTACAGGGTATACTTTGTTCTTTTACAGGGTATAATTGGTATAATTTGCTCTTTTACAGGGTATATTTTGTTATATGATATTCACTCACGGGTGCGGCAAGGGCAACGCTGACCAGCAGGCTGGCAATCAACACGAATTTCAACATATTTTTACAGTTGGTATTTTCTTTAGTATTTTTACAGTATTTTCTTATTGTACGCTTTCACACGAGCTCTGCACGCTGCAAGTTGACTTCGTACTGTGGCTTGTTGTCAGCCCGCAAGAGTTGCTTTTATAACGCACTTGAAGACACTTACACTCACACACACACATACACACATAGGCAGGCACACACAAGCAAACACACCTGCACAAGCTGCGACTGCGCAGCCAGCGCCGGCAGACCATGCTTCAGCTTAAGATTTTGGCTTGGCTTTTTCGGCTTTTTTTCGGCTCGTTTTCGGTTTCTTTTTTTTTTGATGCGATCTTGGGCTCACATAAAAATTCCATGTTGATATTATTATTTCTCGTTCGATCAACGAACAAATTTGTGCACTTTGCAATCGTCATGCAGGCAGCTGTCAAAGCAAGAGGGGTAGGAGGTGGAGGAGGAGGAGAGGATGGGGGCAGGGTACTAGGGCATGCATTGCATAAGCACAGCGCATCGCAGCTCAAGGTCAGTTGGTCAGTTTGAGTTGGTTTCGATAAGTACGAGATGCGAAAGTGCGAACCAGTTTCGATGGCTCCCGTTGAAGCTGCAATTCTCTTTTTATACCCTTCGACCATTGAAAATGGGGTATACTAACTTTCTGCAAGTGTAAGTAAGACCCCATAAAGTATTTATGTTCTTGATAAGCACTACAAGACATGGCGATCTATGTCTGTTGTCTGTCTGTCTGTTGTCTGTCTGTCTGCTGTCTGTCTGTCTGAGTCTGTCTGTCTGAGTCTGTCTGTCTGTCTGTCTGAGTCTGTCTGTCTGAGTCTGTCAGTCTGAGTCTGTATGCTGTCTGTTCATTTAAACATTAAGTTCACAGCTACTATAAGAGCCACCAAGAGACACCAAATTTGTCAAAGATGTTGCTGATTACTATACTCAGATCAAGTGCAATTCAAATTTAAAATGCCACGCCTACCACCCACAAAAAATGAGTAATTTACGATTATTAAGCAAAGTATTTCAGCTATAACTACCTGCTTCGCCATATATGTTATATAGATAAATACTATATACATTTAATCCGCCAACTTTAATCCTAAACATAGAAGATATATTAGTTAACATTTTCTACAGTTCCAAACTGCGTCGAAGAAGAATTGGCAGAAGAATAAGCGCACTTTTAACTTTTGGCAACTATAAGTTCTTTCAAAACTTGACATAGGGTATCTTACTGTCGAGCGTGTACGACGGTAACATTCCTCTGGTTTCCCCTCTTTTTTTCTGGTTCGAGTTCGATTTTATTGTTGTTGTTTCTTCGTTTTTTCGGCCATCTCTTATGTAATTTATGTGAAGTTTTTGTGCAAATTGAAAGGTTCGGTTGTATGCGTGTGCCTTATGTACTTATCTTTGTTGTTGTTGTTATAGTTGTTGCTTTAGTTTGCTTTTGTACGAGGAAGTAAGCGGAGCATTGCGCTGACTATGGAGCACCCTTTTCGAAGACAGCGAAGCTATAACTACATAGCAATTGCCAAGTTGATGTGGACTACAGGGCAGGGGGAAGGAGCAAGGGGAGCAGAGATGGTAGTTGGCAACGGGGCGTTGCAATGCAATTTTGTGTAGTTTTTTTTTTTTTTTTTGGGTTTTTTTTAAGTGCCTGAGCCGAACGAGTTTCTGGTGCTCCTCGAACAGCTGAAGAAGACGGTCTCGGATGGTATTAACATCTTAAGTGGTTTCAACAGGGTCGAGTTCTGGTTATGCGACATCGTAAAAAAAAAACGAAACGAAACAAGAAAATCGAATACTTTTACAACTTTAGAACGGGGAACACTGCCAGAACATATTTCATACTTAAAAGGAAACGTTAAGCACGAACTTGCGGGATATGTCGATAATCTCAACTGGTTCATTTCAGGTTGCTAAGAACTGCAAGAACTGAAATCTTTTGAGTGTTATTAAATATTAGATATACTGGGCTGAGTCAACTTTCTTGTCGAGTATAAAATCGATGTTTGAGGGCGTTCAATTGAGGCTTTCATTTCAATATTTACTGCCTTTCTTGAAGTCCAAGCCCAAATACATAATTAAAAAGTTAAGAAGTTTTGAGCTGTGCGTGCTTGCATAGCAGATACCCTGGAATACACTTTATAATATTGCTAGAAAATAGTTATAGAAAACAGTACAAAATAGTTATAGAAAAAGACAACTTTCGACAGTTTCGATTAAAACAAAAAAGAAACACTTCATAGACTTTTCAAACTGTTCTATATATCAGTGTACCCTCTTTGTTCGTGCAGTAAAGAGTATAAAGGTCTTTAAGGCATTTGAAACGTGACTGTAGAATATTCTCAGCTATTATAAAGAAATTGAAATTTCTCGATTGCATTCGGTATGCGGGGCATGTTCGATAGGTTCGATTACCGTTTCGGGCCTCGATGACAGCGAAGGCTTCCGCTTGTTCCACTTTCGTGTGGCCACTCGGCCAACTCCCTCTCTCTTTGTCTCTCTCCCTCTCTCTTCCTCGACTGTAACTAGTTGGAGCTTAGTAATTTCTTGTTTATCTTTCTTTATTTTTCTTTTTCGAAATCGAAAAGACGCGCTCAACACACATAGAGAAATGTTGTTGTTGTTTTTGTTGATGTAGTTGCTGCGTCGCTTGTTGCAATCCATATAATGCGCTCAAGGTGAGAGACCGCACCAAGTTTCGATACACGCAACGCCTCCAAACCCCATACAACGTACCCCAGTCCTCCCCTCCCCTCCCTACCTGCCTCTCCCACCCGTTGCCATTAAAATTTGTGCTGGCATTTTAACGATTATTTTATAATTATAATTTTTGGCCAATAAAACGAAGAGCTGAGTGCTTTGATTGATTACCAGGCACTCTTCTGCCTTCCTCTCTCACTCTTTCGGTCCCTTTAGTCTAAATTTATGACTCTATTTTGCGGCTGCCTTCGCAAATTAGCACACTAATTTGCATATGTTGGGCGCATCTGCAGCCCGCTGCGGGGCTAAATGGAGGCCGAGGAGGCGGCACTGGGAACCTGAGAGCGAACCTGAAACTCGCTAGGGTGTTACATTGACAAATTGTTTGGCTCGCACTTTTATCGCTGCCTTTATGCAAATCTTTTTAAATTTTCTGCTCGCCGTTTTTTCTCTCCCTCTCTCTATGCGGTTTTTTGCTGCTGCTGTCAGCTACGCGCTAAGGTTCATTTGATTCACGGCTATATAGCATATAATACTATATTATAAATATATCTGATATGTTACACATGCACAATGGTGATAGTTAATCATTGGGTTTGCCTTGAATAAATCTGCATATTTATTGAGTTTGACAAATGATTATTGTGCTTATCAGTGTTATTATTAATAATCATCTGCCATAGCTGTGTGTGTAAAGCCGACAGCTTGTGGCAGCTTTGATTTTCTATAGTTTACCTAATTTTTCTGTGTATTTGTTGAAGGCTTAAACTTTATGCTATCCAAATTGGTGGGAAAAATAAATTATATTATAATATAATAATAACGAGAGCGCAGGCTACCTTCGGTATGCCGATTGTTCTGTACTCTTACAGGTTCTTGTATACTCCGATCGTTCCAATACTAAATATATATAAGGCAGAATTGAATGGAATAAATGTGTATATTCAATATTATGTCTCACTTTGATTGGCACTAAGTTAAATTGTTTCTAAAATCGAAACTCGTCTTCATACAAAAACATTTCGGCCGATTGTTCCTATGGCAACTATACGATATATAGGTGCAATCCGTCTAGATCCGACTTATTTCCAGCGTGCAGCAATTAGAAGCATGTGTGCCAAGTTTCATTAAGTTAGCTTTAAGACTGAGAGACTAGTTTGTGTTGCAACAGATTTAGAATATATTGTATAAACTTTATGGGGTCGGCGATATCTCCTAAGATGCGCTGCAAAGTCCTATCCAAAATTTATAATACTTCTCTTAAAGATACAAAAAAAACAAAGTAAAAATAAGCGATATACGCTCTTTAGTAGGCTTAACCTTAACAATTATTATTATTTCACTACTCGATCGCAATAAAATTGTCAGAAATTATTTGGATGCTGAACATTTTTGTACACACAATTAGAAACCATTTAATTGCATTTGCGAGGACTGCAAGTGGCATAGCCAATTTCTAAAACAATCATATTATACGGCCAGTAATAAAGCATATTGTCACAAAATTTGGTGGCCTTAGCCATTGGTTCATACAGACAGACATCACCTTATCTCGCCTGTTGACGTTGATTAATAATATAATATATGCTTTATGGAGCGGAAATGTTGTTATTTGCTTAATTTAAAAAGGAAATTTGGTTTCTGCACTCTTCCAGCTAGCATTACTTAACGCTCAAGTAGTTCCCCAGCTCAGTTGGAACTCCACACATCATTCGCACAAATGTTTAAGCAAATATTTGCGCACTTCATTTGGCAGGCAAGCGACGCACGAACCTCCCCCCCTGCCATATCAATTGTCCATGCAGAGTTCCAACACAAGTTCTCACAGTTTACGAGCCTGAAGGCAGGAAGGAGGAGGTGGCTAAAAATCGCTGCCATTTTATATGCAAATGCGTGTGTCTGTGCATAATTTGGTGCTCATTGTATTGCATTACTTTGGCACGCACTAAGTTTTGGCTTAGAATTTCTTTCTCGGGTTAAGCATACGCTGTGTTGTCCTTGAAATGGGTTTGTGTCGCTGTCATTGTCGGCCATTTCTGCTGCCAACTGCCAAGTGGACACTGTGAAGGGCATTTCCAGATGTTTGCCTAGTTGTGGCATAGTTTATCACCCCACTTGAATACGAATGAGACGCGAGTCAATAATAAAATGTGATAAAATTTAAATCTTGCAAAGAGTTTATCAGGTAAAACCCTTAATATTGAACGAAAATATTGAAATAAATTTCGTTGGGTATTAAAGTTCTTGTGGTAAGTGAGTTTAGGTTGCAGGGAAATATCCCTATAATATTACTCCCTATAATAAATCATTAAAAATTCACATTCATTTCAAAGTTTTATTATAGTCCAGGCATAAAAAATAAACAGGAAAGACGAGTATATTTCAATTTAAAAACATTCCTGTTTTATTTGAATAACCAAATTTTTGTATTATTGCATTTGTTATTTAAATATATATAAGTTAATTTAAGAGTATTTGCTTTAATTGCATTTCCCATTATGTGCGAGTGCATGCTCAATAACCTCATCATTCACATAAATAGCCCTCATGGATAATTTAGTATTATCGCATTTCTTTGCTCTATTCTGGAATCTGCATCACTTTGCCCAAGACATTTTATAGACATCAGGATTGCAATTAAATTGTTATTAAATTAAAATTAAATGAGGTGAGCGCGTTGCTGGCTCTATTCAGTTGCTCACTTTCCCATTTTCCTATTATTCCCGTTTTTTTTCATGAAAATTCTCTTCACATCCTCTTTCCGCTCTCGCTTCATATTCCACATGCTTAGTTAGTTAGCCGACTTCGGTTTCCAGTTTTTCTTGCTGCACTTTCGGTTGATCAACTTAATTGACACTGGCCTAGCCGGGAGATCACGCCCACTTACATACACACACAGAGCACCTGACCATCATCAGTTTCTGGGTATTTTGGAGGTGTTTTCTTTTTCTTTAAGGGTTTGCGAGGTTCGGGGGTTGATTTTGTTTAGCATGTGATGCGGCATGTGCGCCTGTTATTTGCCTGGGGGCGCTGTCTTTGCAGGCGCAGGGCTTCGGCTTGTTTTTCAGCGCCTTGCACTTCTCTTTCTCCGCTTTGGCCTTTGCTTTCTCTTTTTCCGCCTTTAACTTGGCCTTTTCTTTCTCCTTCTTTTTCTTTCTCCTCCTTGGCTTTTTTTTTTTTTTTTTTTTTTTTTTTCCTTTTTTTTTTTTTTTCCTTTTTCTTCCTTGGCTTTTTTTTCCTTTTCTTTCTTCTCCTTTTCCTTGTCTTTCGGGTTGCAGGTGCAGCTCTTCGAGTCCACTTTCAAATTTTTGGCCTTATCTAATTCTTCTTTGATGTTCTTCTTGCTGCTAGATGCGCCTGGGTTGCAATGGCTGCTGCAGTCTTTTTTGTCTACGATGCAGCTGCATGAGGCTGGTTTCTTAGATTTCTTTTCAGCAGACGTCATTCATATGCGCCCAAAAAGAGAATGATAGAGAAAGAGCGAGTGAGAGAGGGAGGGGACGAAGGGCGAGTGCTACAGTCGGTACAGAGTTGAACCACTTTATTTTTGTCAACTCTCTAGGTTAAGTGCTTTATAAGCCTTGAGTTAGGTCACTCGCTAAAAAACTGGTCGATGGCACTATGGTAGACGTTGGTGAAGGAGGAGGAGGAGGAGGAGAGCAAAAAATCTCACAACTTGCGACTAATTAAATGCGCCAGATACATGGCATCAGTTTGGGCTAGGTTATGGCAGCGTTATAACTCAGAGTAGGGTTTAGGCCTTTTTGCTGTAAATTAACTTGTATATTATGTTGACTTTCCGGATATCTGGTATGAAAATAATTTGTTTTACTTATTTCAGGACTGTGAATTTTGTTTTTTTTATTGAAAATATTATAGCTGAGAGTAATACAAAACACCAAAGGGAACAACTGATACAACATAAAGGGGAGTTTAATTTTTTCTGCCTTTACTACACTTTCAAACCGAAACCTTGATTTCTTAGCTTGCTATATAGCAGGTTTCAATGGAAACTTCAAAAAAGGGTATACTAACTTTGTGCAAATGTATGAAACAGGCAGAAGGAGGCGTGGCAGATCCCACAAAGTGTATATATTCTTGCTGATGTCTGTCTGTCTGCCGGGATGTCTGTGTGAACACATAGATCTCAGTTTCAGCATGAGCAGGAGATATCGAATTTGTCATGAAGGTTCCTGTACACTATGCGCATCCATATTGAATCTTTGTCTTAAATCTTATGCTATCATAATGCCACATGCAACAGCATGTCCAAAAACAGCAGATATGCCAAATAAGTGCTGACTTTATATATGTATGATGTTGTCTTTAAATCCAGTTGAGACTACGCTGTTGACAGCGTTGACCCTGCAGCGCGCAGACAGCCATGTGTAAGCGGCAACAATTTAAGTTGCTGCTGCTGCTGTGGCTGCATGCAACATCATCGCCAACCGGAAGCAAGTGTGCTGAAGTGGCGTGCTTGAATGCAGCAGCAGCAGAGGCAGGCTGGGGGGTGTGGCAGGTGTGCAAGAAGGCATTGAAACTTCGTGCTCGCTGCGTGCTGCTTGGCTCTGGTTTATGCCTTTATTAAGCATCAAACAAAATCCGAAACGTCAAGGATACATGATGCCTCATACATAGTCAGCAGCAAGAGCAGCAGCAGCAGCACACATCGCATCCTTCACGTGTTTTGTATACATATTCAGTCGAGGCAGCTTGCAATTTATGCACACAACTTGTCACAGAAGTCGAGGGCGGGGGAGCAGCAGGAGAAGGAGTAGGCGAAGGAGGCGAAGGACCCACAAGATGGATGTAGTGGTTGCCAGTCACTGCATTGGTTAGCCTCAGGCAGGCCAGCAGCAGCAGCAGCAGCAGATGAAGTAAGGTAGTGGTGGGAAGGGTAGAGGACTGCTGAGGTTGCTGCTGCAATGAGTGGGACAAGCAATTTACACCGCACAATGCGTTGACACACGTCGTCCGCAAATGTGCGGCTGCACGGGAAACCCAAAGACAATGGGGCGAACGCAGGGCTCAGCGACTTCTGCTGCATCTCCGTCTCCGTCTCCAACTGCGACTGGGACTAGGACTTGCTTGCTGGCTGGCTGCATCATTAAACCTGAAAAGTGTCAAATGCCCGGCCACACACACACACACACACTCTCCCACTGGCACACAGTCAAGTGCTGAGGTTAAATTCAATTGAATGCCCAGCTCCCTCTCGGCTTAGCTGCTTGCTCTGTTCAGCTCTGTTAATCTAAGCCAGAAATTTACGAGCAACTGCCAAGCACGTCTCGTCCTGCCTGCTCCTGCTGTTACTGCCTCATAATTCAAACAGTGTTGACAATGAAAATGAAATTCCCATTAAAATGCAATATGTTGCAGCCAAGTCAGCCCTGGCAACCCGCTCCCTCCCTCCATCTCCCTCTTGATATGGCCACAGTATAAACATTGACAATGCACAACTTCAGCCGGGTTCATGTACTGTGCCTGGGCGTGGCTGAACGCCTTTCCAACTGCAACTGCAATGGCAACAGCTCATCAGAGTCTCCCTCTCTCTCTCCCTCTCTCTCTCTCTGTCTTGCTCTGTTGACTGTGTCTGGTGATCTCAGCTCATCTCGAGATTTATTGGCTAATGGCTCACGTTCAATTTCATTTTGTGAATTTTAATTAAATCGACAAATATGTGACCAGTCGTGGGATGCTTCATCTCTATGTTATTTCATTAACACTTTAAGTGGAAAAGTGGAAAATGAATTATCTCCCGACATGTGAAATTGAGGTTAGGTAACTGAGTTAATTGTTTATTTTATTGATTCATTTGCTTGTCAGACAGTTAGATAATTACCAAATTCCATTTATTTTTGCTGACAAAATAACAAAAAATTAACTTAAGAAAGAGTTGACATCGCATTTAACCTCACTTTGTCATTATTGTGAAACCTAAATGAAGGTTTTTTACTGATTATCAATATGTCCCAACTAAACTACTTAAGTTTTAGACACCAAATACTTAAGTATCAATACAATGTAACAATTTCATGGTTTATCTTATTCTTAGGTTTCACATTAAATTTCAAGAATTGCCAGACCTAATACAAGGAACAATCGGACAACATTTGAACAATTAGCAAGAAGAGTATCAAATCTTTGGAAGGAATAGAACAAGAATTATTTGTTGTGTTTCATGTTTTTTTTATTATAAAAGATGTTTAAGAGTGCAAATGAGAGATATATTTTTATATTGCTGACTCTACCGTTAAATTTGTTAATTATCTGTATGTAATCTGTTTGCCTATTTGTTGCCCAGCATATTTATTAACAATTTTAATTATTTCTTCTTTTATTGCACTTAATTTGAAATTGATTACATTTGTTTTCACTGAGAGCGTCAGAGATTAAATCTTTTGTTTGGGTTTTAGTGTGTCAACAACCTGTTCAAAATGTTAAGCACTTTCTGGGACTGCCCACGGAGCACAGCAGATGCTCTGACACTGACACTGTGTGGCACCCAATTGCCAGGTATAGAGTCCCACAATTCCAGATATTATGGCCAGCTTTAATCTTGTTAAGCCCCCCTCGACGGACATTTGAATACGACGCGGCGACGCCTGCTTTGATCGTTTTAATGTTGAGAGTAAATCGATTATTTATGGCATTTAAAAAGCATACGTAGTTGGAGGCTCTACAAGCTCCCATGTCCCCACTTCCCCCCCCCTCTTCCCATTTTAATCCCTGCTAGTTTACACTCCTCCCCTCGGACAACAAACAATTTCTGTAGCGAGGCAAATATTTCTGCCAGAGGCAAAAAACTTCTCTCAGTCGCAGATACAAGTATGGGTGTGCCTTGCCTGTGTGTGTGTGGAATGTTCCTTGTCTGTGAGTATGTGTTTGTGTGTTTGTGACTTGCTTGTGTGTCTGTTCGTTGAAGAAAATATTAAATTTTATTTGCATAGCAAACAGAGAAGAGCAAAACTTGAAGTTGAATGCGAAAAATCGAAAAATCGCGATAAACACTGCGATTATTCGATATGCGAGAGAAACTTATGCTCAGTTTAAAGATAAAAGTATTACGGGGGGCGAAGGCAATTGCAATTGTTGGGGCGTGGCAGCGGAAACAGACGAGCTGACAAATTCGACTCCGCAGAGAAAGAGGAAAAAAATAAAAATCTTTTCCGACTGAACAAACAGCGCGAACAGTCGGCGATGCCATTGCCTCATCCCCTGCCTCAACTCTCTGCCCTACCCCCTACTGCTGCTAGCGAGGATTATGCATAAGATTTTCGCTGATACTGAAACCTTTTTGCGCGCTACATTGGACTGTTTTATGTTTCTTATTATGCGTTTGGTTTGTGCGCACAAATTGAATTACACGCACGCAAACACACACACACACACACACACACACACACACACATACACATACTCACTGCCACACACATGCCACACGGCAGTGCTGCTGCCGTTTGTTGCCTGGCCACGTGCCACGTAGCGTATGCGTAATTTCAGCAGCCCATTTTAGTTGACGACAAGTGCAAAGGGCGGAGGGGCGGGGGCAACAGCGGGAAGTGGGTTAAACCAAGATTAGATTGGCTGCAAGTTTCCGCATTCTTCTAGGGTATGTTGCCACACAGCAGCAGCCACAGCTACAGCAGCAGCAGCAGCAGCGTGCTTCGCATTTGTTTCGACTGCCTGAGCGCCTTTTTCTTTGCTTCGCTTTGATGTTTGCAAATCGAATTTAGCGCAGCGTAAAAATCACAGCCAAAGTTAACCAAGCACCCCCCCTCCCAGCCCCCGCTACCCTGCACTCCCACTGCTCGATTTACTTTGCCCTTTTGCTTGCCTTGCTTACCCCTCCCCTCTCCCTGTACTTCTCTAGCTGCAGGCAAACTTTCGCGCCATCAAGTATACGCAGCGTTGATTGGATTTCAAGCTGTCCACTGACCGGTTGCACGTAATTATCATTTGTATTTAAAGCAGCAGCAGCAGCTGCCACACCCCGTCTACGTGTCCCCCTCTACTGCTGCCCCTTTCCCCTCTGTCTCGACAAAGTTTCAGTTGATATTCGCTGCTTGGCGTTATCCTTGGCACGTCTGCACAGCGCGCTGTCATGCAAGGCGAATCTGACAAGATATGACAGCTGACGCCAGAGATATCTATGCGTACTATATGTGTACCGTTATGGCAGACCAGTAGACTGGCAGGGAACTCGAGGCAAGCACCTCTTCCAGCCAGCCAGCTCCTTGGGCCATAATCGTTCACATCCCTCTCGCTCGTAAAGGACAAAATCGGCACATAACACCGACCATTTTATAGATAGATGCCAAGCACATTAAGCAACGTGGCAGCGGCTACAGGGTGGCATGTTGCAACAAGAGGCAACTGAGAAGATGCTACAAGGAAAGTGACCATTTGCCTTGCAATGGGAGACTTGGACAGAGACTGGCAGGGAGAGTGCTCCCTCTTCCTCATCCTCTCTCTGTATCTCTGCCTCTCCCTTAACTTGAAGAGAGAGTGCACTCTCTTTCTCATCTTTACTCTGTCTCTCTGCTCCTTCCTTCTTTGTATCTCCTTTCTCCTCTGCCACTTTTGTCCCATATATATTAAATTAGCCAACTTCTACGAGGTGAAATCACAGACTTATCGCGCAGCATCTCGATACATAAAGAACACCAGGGCAAGCATAACCACAGGCAAGGCAATAGTAAAAGTATAAGAAAGAAGAGCAGTATAGTATGGCGAAGAAAGTGTGGAGTAAACAGTAGGCAAAAGGCGCATAAACCAGCGCGTCCAACAACGCGACTCTTAGTGCGGAGTCCGAGTGCCTCGTGAAATAAAGTCGCCGAGCAACTAAAAGTGACGTCATAAATTTTGCAGCTACTTAAAAAGCAAAGTGAAGTGCGGCAGCCAAAGAAGGAGAGGCTGCAGCTGCAGAAGGGGTAGAGGGAGGAGGAGGAGGGGGGAACTTTGGGAGTGCATAAGAAGCAGCCAAGGCAGACAGCATCCTGTGCCATGGAGCATCGCCTGCTCTAATCCGTTGTCCGTGGCAACTAATGAATTTATGTTGTTCTTGTTGGTGTGCAAGTTATTCTTGCTGTTGTTGTTGTTGTTGGCAAGTTTAACCAAGAGCCATGATTGTTATGTGGTCTGTTCCAGGAAACATTCTCTCTCCCCTCAGCCCTTGCGTAATAGGAGTCAACTTGGAGCACGTTGCGTTGCCAACAAAGTTGCCGAAAAGCGGATGGGAGTAAACAGATTTCTGTAGGGGCAGAGGGCAGTGGGCGTGGTTGGAATATATCGAATTCTTTCATTAGCATGCAGTGCTACGGAGCAGCGATTCATCAAAAGTTTGCGCCGAAAGTGCGAGTAGCAGCTGCGAAACACCTAAACCGATGCTACGACTCTGATTATATACCAAAAAGGATATGTAAGAACGGGGGGGGGATGCCTGTCTGATTGATTAACTTGCTAGGGTGGTAAGGGCAAAGGAAATAGGAAAAGGGAAGGGGAGAGAGGCAGAGAAAGTAGACGGATAGAAATGCACAGACAGCAAATCCGAGAGGAATAAAAAGCGAATGCAAAACGGAAGCAGACGACGCAGACTGAGGCAGAGAATGTGGCAGAGACTGAGGCAGAGACTGAGGCAGAGACTGAGGCAGAGACTGAGGCAGAGACTGAGGCAGAGACTGACGCAGACTGACACTTAATTAGAGGCGTCGGAAGCGGAAACGAAATGCATGTCACATGCCAAGCATGGAGGCGACTTGTCCAAGGCAACGCATTAGAAGACTGGTAGCCAAGCTGTATTTAGAATTCGCCAATTGGTTAACGAGCAACGGAAATGTCCTGCAGACTGCAAACGAAGTCTTTTAACACTTAACAACACTGGCTTGCAGTACGCGCAGCGCATAGATAAAGGTTTCGCATGCTGCTGCAGAAGGTTCTTCAGGCACTTGTACCATAAAGTTAGCAGTGAAGAAAGATAAACTGGCATCAGTGATATTCAGTCAATGATATCCAGAAAATATGATAAGATATAAAATAAAATACTTTATTTCTTGATCTTAAAATAAACTTGCAAACTTTGCTGCAATCTATTTTAATACTTTTTTTAATTTACTTAAAAATATATATGTTTATTTGCAATAAAAGAGTATGAGAACATGCTAATAAATATACATTATTTCCTTCAGTACAAGTATGATGTTGTCATTTATTAATTTTTTATAGTATTTAATATATTTGAACACAAGAAAATAGAATTAAATTGGTATTCCTCAAAGGTAAACAAAATTAAGAGAAAAATCTGAAGGAACCATATTTTAAATGAAATTTCAGTGATATTTAGCCCCTTGCTGGAAATCTACTTGCTCGGCATTTGATTACCGGAAGCTTCATACGTATCAAATCTGTCAGTGAAATGCTGAAATTGCTACACTTCTTTTGCTTGAGCTGCTGCGTCTGCGAGTGTTTTTGCCTCATGAACCTGCAACTAATTGAAAAGCGTCACGTTTCATCTCTTGAAGTTAACAGTTATGTCACAACGGTTTACTTCCGACATGGGCACATCCTCCGCAGCACACACACACACGCAGCAGCTGTTGCCATGCCACAGCGCCAGAGAACATGCAACAACCAAACATGCCTGCAACAAGAGGACAAAATTAAATTCTGAACATACAAAAGTCGAGTGCGGCTGCAATTTGTTGTGACTTTGGCTGGACTCGTCGGAGCTGAGCTGAGCTGAGCTCAGTACTGGGATGCCTGAAGGTCCCGGGATCTATTTTTTATTAGCCCTACGCTGATTTGATTTGCATGCGAGGCACAGCCGGCGCAGGGAGACAACTTATAAAGCCATAAAGGCAAAGAAGCAGCGCGAGGGGGTGGAACGGAGGCGGATGCTGTGGCGAAGCAGCTGCCTGGCATATTTCGTTGGGGTTGCTATCTGTGTGCCCTCATAATTGTGGCACGAAAGGGCAAGGGGTGTGGGTTGGCGCTAAGGGGCAGGTGGGGTCGACCTGGGGATGCGTGGTGGACGTCATTCCTGTGCATAATTGAAATTCCAGCCTAAACGCGTTTGTAACGGGAAATTGCGCGCGTCCCAAAAAGGCCACCGGAGCCGGAGACGAAGCCGGAGCCGGATGCGGATGTGGCAATGGGTAGGGGGCAAGCGACGCACACAGAAATTGTTGTCTTTGCATCCAAAAATTTCCTTGTGCAGTTGGCAGCGTTTGCTTGTTTTTTTTGTAAATGTATTTACGTTCTACTTGTCGCGTTAATTACTTTTGCAATAATTATTTAAAATAAATAAAAAACTGTTCCCACGGGTGTAATTACACAGACACACACACAAGCATGCAAACATAGAATTGCCATTTAAAGCGCCTGCAAATGCAATCAATTTGCCCAAACAATAATTATGCTGATGCGCCGCAGTTTTTGTAGTTGTAGTTGTGTAATTATATTTGACAAACATATTACGCTCAGGGGAAATAATTCTGCACACACCACGTACGAACAGCAACAACTACAAACAACAACAAGAAATAGTGAATTGTTGAATCTGGCGAACAGCTGATCAGTTGTGCGTCACAGCGTTGCCACCTAATTGCGTGCGCACAATGGTGCGCGCGTAGTGCGCATGCTTGGTCTTTCCAGGAGGCAGTAGAATGGATTTCCAAACGAGGCTTGTTGTCCAAAGGCTTTCACATGTCCATGGCAGTGCACGCCGAGCTATCAGAACGCATCAACGGGAAGCGCGCATTAAAACGGGTGTCGAATAAATCACATTGGGCTCTGCAGTGCAATGTGTATTGCAGCCAGCACAGTGGGACGCGTAAATAAACTGAGTGACTGCGCAAGAATTGTAGTAATTTAGAAATTGTGAATTTACATACGATTTAAATTCTAAAATATTTAACAAACGATTGTTAATGCTGTTTTTTGCTATTGTTTAAAAATTAACGTCTTGCGCCAGCGCTGCCAGCGCGTTTGGCAACTCTGTCCAATTGTTTTGACAGTTGGTTAACGCTCTCTCTCTCGCTGCTGCGTTCGCTCTCGCAGTCAGTGGCTCTCTGCTGCTGAAAATGTTTCGTGTTGCGTTGTGTCGCGTTCGCATTGTTTATAAAACAAATTAATTTTATTTATGAATAGTTTAAGTGGTTAAGTGAATCAAATTGTGTAAAGCTGCTGCCGAGAGCATAATGATAATGCTTGCTGCTTGCAAGTCTTCGTGGTCGTCGTGGTTGTCGTCGCCGTTGCCGTCGTCGTCGTCGTCGTGGTCGTCGTCGCCGCCGTCACCGTCTCTGTCTCTGCCGCTGTCGACGCAAAGAATGCACATAAAAAGAGTGCGTAAAATTATTATTGAAATGTAAATAAGAAAATTATGCGAAATGTACCGCTAAACGTTGGAAATGTTTCGTGTGCAAAGTTTATACAAGTGAAATGTGTATGGAAAAGTCGCGCGCAAAGACGTCGTCGCAGTGCACAACAACAACACTGAGAGTGAAAGAGAAAGAGCGTGTAAGAGCGAGGCGAGCTAAAACAAGAGCAACAACAATAATAACAACAACAACAACAAAAAGAAGAATAACAAGAACAAGAACGGCCAAACAAGAATCAAAATGCGCCTAGTCTAGGCCCGCAGACTTCTAAAGCAACGCACTCGCTCCTCCTCCCACTCTCCACCTTTCCCACCCGTAAATCAACCAAATAAGCAAATCAACGTTCTAGTGCAACACCTTGTAGCACCACCACCACTACCCAGCACTATCCACTAAATACCCAGCTGGACCAGCAGCTGCCACTGCAATCAGCATGCAGGCGAAGAAGCGCTATATACTTGTCTTCGTTTCGTGTGCGTTCCTCGCCTACTGCTACTTCGGGGGCTACAGGCTGAAAGTGGCACCACATCGGCCACGTCGTGCCCAGCATGAGTCGGCCAAAGACGGTGGCATCCAACCCTACGCACATCTACCCAGCTTCATGGGCTACGAGCAGCGTAAACCACTCACCAATGAGTCAATTGCGGCTGCTGCTGCTGCTGCCGCCGCTGAGGTTGACTCAAATCCCAAACGGAAGTCAGCGACTACAACGGCTGCGAATGCCGCGTGCCGCATGGAGACGTGCTTCGATTTCACCAAATGCTATGATAAATTTCTGGTCTACGTTTATCCGCCAGAGCCGTTGAATTCATTGGGCGCCGCACCGCCTACTTCGGCGAATTATCAGAAGATACTCACTGCCATACAGGAGTCACGATATCACACCAGCGATCCCGCCGCCGCCTGCCTCTTTGTGCTGGGCATCGATACGCTGGATCGTGACTCCCTTTCGGAGGACTATGTGCGCAATGTGCCATCGCGTCTGGCCCGTTTGCCGCATTGGAACAACGGACGCAATCACATCATCTTCAATCTATATTCTGGCACCTGGCCGGACTATGCGGAGCATTCGTTGGGCTTTGATGCCGGCGAGGCCATACTGGCCAAGGCCAGCATGAGTGTGCTCCAGATGCGCCACGGTTTCGATGTCAGCATTCCCCTCTTCCACAAACAATTCCCTCTGCGTGCCGGCGCCACTGGCTCCGTGCAGTCAAACAATTTTCCCGCCAACAAAAAGTATTTATTGGCATTCAAAGGGAAGCGGTGAGTGTTTTTTTTTTTGTATTGGGCATATTCCCACCTTTTGTTTACTAGATTATTTATAAACACGATGGACCTGCTTGCAGTTAATGCGCAGATGATTTCTTAATTTTATAACACATGTCAATGAACTGCGATTAGTTGATAAATTATTTAGCAAGGTCGAGAAGGAATTTAAATTGAAATACTTGAAATTTTAATTTAAATTGTGCCTTAATTTGATTGTCATTAATACAAAGTATACTTTATCTCAAATTTTAATCAGTTTTCTAAGTTTAGTATGGAATTTATTTATGAAGATGCTGGATAAATATTTCAGAACAGGTTTCTTTCAGATATCTGTGCTTCGTGTGTTGCTCAAAGCGAGTTTATTATTAAGTATTGTTATAAAATGGCATAAGAGCAAAAACGTGTTCATATTAAATATCATTTTGATTGATAATATACAAAAATAACATTATAATGGATGAATTTTAAGACCTAACTTGAAGTGAGTTGGCAGAACTAGAGAGGAATATATAATTATCATATGAAGATAAAAGGAAATAGAAGAGAAGAGTTTTCCGGGATAGGAAACTGTAATACAATATAAAGTTACAATAAGAAAGTTGGTAGTGTTTTCAGGCTTTAAAACAAGTCAATAAATATATATTACAAAAATTCTAAATCTGAATATTATTGGAACTTTATTTAAATAGGTTGTGCATTACTAGAAAATAAAGATAAATATTTTATATGAATTAATAAAGATATATGTGATAAATAGAATTTTTTAGACTAAAACAAAAAAAAGAAAAGCAAGAAAGTCGGTATTATATTCATTACATTAACATATGTACAGAAATATCTCACAAGTATCTTGGCAACTTATTTAAATTGGTTCTGCTTTTTGTTGTCTCAATCTGTTTTCGTCTGGTTGATTGTCATGGAAACCTTTAATTTGGGTCCACTCTAAAGATTCACAGCGCCTGTTTTAGGCGCAGTCAGGCAGCAAATTGCAGGTTGCAGCGATCGATTGCAATAGCAGAAAATGTCGCCAGTTTTGGTTTTTTTTTTTAGGCAGATGGGTACACAAGGGGGGGGGGGAGAGGAAGGGTGTTGGCTCGACTGTGCCATTCAAATTGAAAAATTGTCTAGCAACGCGTCCCATTCATCAAGTTCCCCAACTGGCCATGTTCATGGTGCTTCTTCCTTTGCTCTACCCTGCCCTCTGTTGTGCCTGTCGCCTTCTCCTTCAGCTTGTGCGTCCTTTTGCTTTTGTTGCGCTTTTGTTTGTCTTCGCTTTATTGTTGTTTACTCGCTTGTAGCGCCCACTTTTGCCACTGGCGCTTCTTTTGACATGTAACTCGATTCAATAACATCGCCTCAGGCAATGCGACCAGTCGCAACAGCACCAGCACCAGCACCAGGCAACTACACACATAGACAGGTGGACAGAGGCGGAACTGGATAGGGACGTGGGGAGTGGGGGGTGGGGCAGTCTCGCATGACCTCTGGCTTGTGTTGTGTGTTGTATGTGTCGCTGCTGCTGCTCCTCCTGATGTTGTTGCTGCTATTGTCGTCATGTGAGAGTCACCGGTTCAGGCTGACGACAAGGCTGGTCACCAGTGACTCCCCCCCTCCCGTCCGCCCACAGACATGAGCTCATTGTGCTCTAATTTAAAATTGATTTTCGCTTTCCTTTAATAAATTTCTGCCTGCAAATTCGTGAAAAATCTTTATTAATTGAAGTGTCGGACGCACAACAATTAACACACTGAGCAGGATGAGAATAAGTAGCAGGCAGAGGAGGAGGAACGGCACGGAAAAGAAGTGGGGCAGGGCAATTAATAAATTTATAAGGGCGAGCTGAGGACAATGGAAATGGGAAGTGCGTTGTCAGCGTCCTGGTCGAGTGGCGTTTTAAATGAAGCCATCATCAGACATGCAAATGTACGTGTGTGCCTGTGTGTGTACTGTAAGAGAGTGTACGCCTGTGTGTGTGTGTGTGTTTGTGCTGGGGCCACACACTCAAGTGGCAGCCAGGGCTGAGGTTGGGTGGCTGCGGCCAACCACAGGGACACGCAGGCGACATTTTGCCATAAGATTAACACACACACACAGTAGCAGGCACAACAACAACAACAACAACAATAGCAGCAGCAGCGACAACAACAAATACAGCAACAACAACAAACAGCAACAACGGTAGCAGCAACTAAGATAACAACAAGGGCAACGGCAGCTGAAGCACGTTTGAGGGCACACTAAAGTGATGTTAAAGTTGTTAATAACACTCGCATACACACAGAGTGAGATGGGGATAGAGAATGCGAGAGAGAGAGAGAAAGGTAAAGAGAGATGGGAAGATAGGGCGAGGAGGCCTAGAGCAGCTGCTGCTTCAACTGGACATTGGCACAGTTAAAAGCGAAAGCTACAACACATACCCAGCCACTTTACAATTACGTGTGTCACACGCGCCAGAGTGCAGTGCGGCATGACTGTGAAGATACCCTGTAGTAAGATAGTTAATTGTCTATATGTGTCTTACAGTTTGTAGGATTTTCTTTTTCGATTTTTCTCATTGACATTGCTAATAGTTTAGATATTTTTGAACTCTTTTTTCATGTAATTTTTGTATATAAACTATGAGTCCCCCCTTAAGTCATATATCTTATTAGCTAATTCATTTACACAAACAAACCAAATTGTGGTTAAAATTTAAGCATATTATGTGATTATTAATTATTGAAATACTCCCCTTAAGACAACCGCAACGGTGCATACCCCACCGCAAGAAATCGCAACTAAGTTTGTCCATTAGAAGGCAGTCAGGCAGTTTTACATGAGGCCAGCCTCACACACAGCTGCACAACCACCCACACACACACAAACAGTCCATACTCCCACACACACACACACACGCACAACCCACTACCTTACTTAGTTGCCTGGCGTTCTTTGCCAATTGGTTTTTCTACGAAACGACGGAAAGTTTTTCTTTGCGCATTTAATTGCTTGTCGTTCTGCCTTTTCCCTTCTCTTTCTCTCTCTCTCTCTCTCTCTTTCTCTCTCCTGCTAAGCTGGCTGTGTCTGGCGAATGGAAACTCATGTGGCAGATTGCTGTGAGTTAATCTGCGGTTGGAAGCTGCATTTGCCACTTGGCAGCTTTGCACTGCGCTCAGCTGGACATATAATCAAGCCGAAAGCGTCTGGCAATCAGCTCTTGCTCATGTGTGCGTGTGTGTGTGTTTGTGTGTGTGTGTGTGTCGTGGGCACATTTCATTATCACAAGTAACAGCCTATTAGGCAGGCAGCGAGACGAAAGGTTATCGACAACTTGTCGCTGATTTGATACATATAATAAAATAATTATGTGTGTTTGCTGCTGATAAAGCACGGGACTCTCTTTTTTCGGCATTCAACGACATTTTTTATCTACAAAATCATCAAGTCTTGTATTTATTTATTTGCAGAATTGTCGAATATTTTGTTGTGTACGATTTCGTCAGAGATTTCTAATTGAAGAGTGTTAATTGCAAATATTTAACAACTTTTTAGGTGTGGTTTCCAATCAGAGTTATGCAAACGAAGTGTTGTTTTTTGCTGAAAAAAAACTGCTGCATAGTGCACTGTCATATCAAAAACTGTAGCATACTTTTGCGCTTAACTCTTTTACTGTTTGCAGTGAAATGTTAAATTTAGAAATTTCCCCGAATATCAAACGGGGAACTGATTATTGAAATTGGTCTTATATATATGATTATAATCTAATAATTATTATCTAATATAATGCAATGTAATTGTATCTTGTACAGTGCGAATTGATATTAATTTCAAACTTACCCGAACATGACATGCATCAACTTGTTAAACTGGTTAAACCATAATTACAAAATATATCACTCGCACATCATGACTTGTCTCTCCTGGGATGACATTTACATGCGACCTCTTCACATTTATAGCATGTACTACAAATAGAAATCAATTTGGCAAACAATTTCATGTGTATTCGTCAACCCAATGCCAAAAACTTTCACACCTTAACCCCCAACCAGCAAAACCCAAGTTCGAGAACTTCAAAGTGATGTGAGGTTGCCACAGTTGCTGCCAGAGTTGCCCTGGAGCCTGGCTGCCTTGGTTGCTGCCCCAGTGTCGCCTGTCACGTTCTCCTGCTTGCTACTTATTAACTTTTCATATCTTATTTCATGATGTGCGAATTTCATATGCTGCCAAACAACACATACATACGTAGACATACATGAGTATTACGACAGCTTGCGACCCCCTTTCCCTTTGCCCTTCCTTCACATACCACAGCCAACAACATTTTGTCACAATTTCTGGTACTGCTGCTGCTTAGCAGAAGCCAAACAAAAAGGCCAAACTAACAACGACAGCAACAGCAAGTTGATGCCAAGTTTTTTATTGGCCCAGTTATGCGAGAGTTTCCTCGCAATTAGGGTTCAAAAATTTGTTTGCTCCATTGTCAAAGTTTTGGCTATTAATAATCGTCTCTTCTGCGTTTTCCCAATTAGACTGCACGCATGTTTGCAGTGTAGTGTAGTGTAGTGTAGGGGCAAAACAAACAATAACAAAATAAATGACGTTTCAATTTTTCTAGCTGTAATCAAGTGGCCCATTAGGGCCAGGTTATTACTCAAGCAGTACCTCAAGTAGACCTTCTAGACTTATTTCTGAGTGTGCTCTGCTGTGTTGGAAAACTGACCTTAATATCAAACTCATTCAGAACTATTTAAAAGTCATTTTGCTTTTGAACAGCAATGAAAAACTGTTTGTCATTTTTAATATAAATGATTGAGTTTTTGTTTTTGATATAATTGTTTAGTTTATTAATCCGATAATTAATATTAAAATACCTTACATTAATGGAATGTTAAGATAAACATATGAAATACAAAGTAGAGAATACAAAGTAGTAAAAATATTGGAATATTTTTCAATAAGAACTGCTATAAAAGAATAAGAATATTTAGTAAATTGTATAGTTTTCGAATAAAGCTTTTTACAATATTACAGGGTATATCATTGTCTAACCATACATAGTGAGCACTGCCTACTTATTTGTTGCTATTGTTGTTAGGGGTAAAATTCGCTTGCTGCTCATTAAAAGCAATCGCACACGAATCGAAATCGAAATTCATTATTTTTTTTTTTTCTTCTTCGCCGCTCGCAACAAAGCAAATGAACCGATTGGAGTGGGGGACGAATGAAGCAATAATGTAGAGCAGGGGGGTGCACAGTGGGTGGGGGGTAGGTGGATTGGGAGGAAATTTGAAATTTGCCGAACGGTTTGATTGACTAGAGGCAGCACACAGCAGCAGCGATAGAAGAAAAAAGCAGAGAAATGTTTGCCTGTGGTCGCAAATATCTACAATACACTCGAATGTTTGCTGCCTGCGCGAGGAATATTGCTTTTGGGAGATCTCACACTCCCTCTACCTTCCCTACATTTCCCACGCTCTTCCTTTCCTCCTCTCTCTCTCTCTGGTATTTCGCATGCAGCTCGCGTCGGGGTTTGCTGGGCTAATGGGCCGTTGGGGGCGCTAGCTTCGGTATTTCTGAGAGTGCAAGGGAGAGGAAGATAGCGAGAGAGGGAGGGGTAGGGGGTAGGGGAATTCCTCTGTTCAGCTGCGTCTGGTGCGTTCCCAATGCCAATTGCATTTTACAGCGAACATTTTTGCGTTGCTCGAAATTGCTCAAATCAATTCGATGTGGTTTGCATTGCATCGGACTCTGCTTCGAAAATCAGCTTTACCTTTTGCCTTACGACCCCTTCCCCCCCACATTCACGAACTGCAGTTCCAACATATTGACTTAATTCATTTTCATCAAATCAGCTATGGACAAGGGGGCGTGGTGAAGTATGTGGAAAGTGCTTACAATGCTTTATGTTTCATTAGAAAATGTGCAGAAGTTTTCTATTCATAAGAAAATTATAAATTTAATTACAAATTAATTACAGAAACAAAACTATACAATGTAATATGGAATACATATAATATGCATATAAAATAATAATAATAATAATATAATAATATAAAAATAAAAATGTAATAATAATATATTTAAAATGTCATATATTTTACAAAGGAAAACTAACACGATGGCTACAATCGACCGACCTCTACTTTGATATACCGACATGACCAAAAATATTTCTAAATATTGTTAAGTTAATGTTAATTATTCGATCGCAATCAAATTTTCAGATATCATTTGACCGTTGATATTGTGCTTACCAAAAGGAACTCTACAGCATAAAAAAGTTAAGCTTGGAATCGGGCGCGGTCACATTTTAAAACAAACCGATGCGTGCGATTTTAATAAATATTGACACCCATTTTGGCAGCTCTAATTATTAAAGTCTCTGAGATCTAGGTTTTCATAGAGGTATAGTACCCTTCTGCCCTATGGTTAGGAGTTAATTAATGTTCATTAGTTAATTCTGGCAGAAATAATAAAATTTCTTTAAGCTTGTAAACTTTTAAGTGAATTTCATATTTCCCATAACTAAGTTATCCACTGCTAATGCGCTCTTAACTGTTGTTCAGCACAGACAATGCCATTAAAAGCTGTTTCTTCTCTCTCTAGCTCTCTCTCTCTCTGTCATCAATCGCTTTTCGGTCTAATAAACTTCTTCGATTTCTTAGCTTCAAATCGTTTATAGCCAAAAATGCTTCTAAAGTTAATTTGCCGCCACGTTGATTGCCAAGCTCGGGAAGCACATAAAAAATTATTTATGCTTCTCAAGTTGGTTGGCAGACGAGACGCGACTGCCTCAATCCTCACACTTCTGACTCTCTGTGCTCCCCCCCCAGCTGCTGCCACTGTTCATTTAATGCCGAGCAGAGAGAGATGGGGAGGTGGGGAAGGAGGGATGTCACTCACAGAAAAATGCCCCGACGACAGCAGCTGAAATTCAAGACAATTTAGCAAGAGTTTTTAAATTGCCGTCGGCCCGCGCTGACACAGTGTCCATCAAATGGTCTAGATAGATAAACCCATATTCCAAGTTATACCGATAAGTCGCCGGGTCGCATAATGAGTTCCCGCGACGGCAGTGGGCGTGGCTTGAGCTTGGTAATAATTCACACGCCACCTCGTAAAAAGTGAGGGAAGCCCTGCTGCACTGAGCTGCTTTAAATCGCGTCTCAGTTGCCACACTCAGTGTGGTTGCCCCCAGAGTGGTTTCTGCTTCTGCTTCTGCTTGGGTTGTGTGGTTGCTTTCTTTCTTGTGGCACGTGCCGCCAATAAGGAAACAAATCGCATAAAACTGTTTCGAGCCGCTTACACGTCATAAGTAAAAGTACCAACTCTTTGTTGTTGTTGTTCTTGCTGGTGGGGCGGGTTGGCAACTTGCTCCACATCGCAGTCGCCACAGAGAGAAGAGATAAGGTTACTCGCAGTACGCTACTTTTCTGGTTATTGGCATCCAAGCACAAAATGTGTATCCTATAATCAATTTAAGGCATTCACTCTGTGCTGGCCCCTCGCCTATCTCACTTCTACCCACCCTTTTGCTCTCTCTTTCTCGTCTTGCGACTGCCAATAAAAGTCTCGGGTTGTTTGTGCTTCCCCAGCAACGGCTGGCATCGCATAAATTTTGATTTTGCTACAAGTCGGAACGACTTTAAGTGGCGTCTTTTTAGGATCTCGTTTAGCGTAACGTAAACAGTTTGGAAACTTTAAGTATTCAAGCAGAGATTGGGAAACTATTTGAGAGGATATTAGAATATCGCAATGAATATTAAGGCGAGGTAAATTGCTAAGTACATAAATTATGAGTAATATAAAATGAGGATTCTCTGAATTAAGATACCTTTAATGTACATATCAAGATAAATCTGTTTGATATAATCCAGATATTGTTTCGAATAAAACTATCGTTTAAACCCAAGTTATCGCCACCAAACTCAGCACTCATTCATTTTACAATGTTGCCTAGATACCTGTCTAATTTTAGCTGAATCCGACTACTATATCAGACAAGAGTACCACAAACGTACTTACTGTGTTATTATGTTCCCCTTTGCTGAGCTGATTCCAAGAAAATCCCTGCTTTCACTGATTTCTATCAAATGGAATTCGTAAAAAGAATTTGTATTAAGAGACTCTCTCTTTGTTTATTCATGAATAGCCACAAAGAACAGCACGTTAGCATCCTTTCAATTAGTTTGCCTCTCTGCTGTGCACCACAAGTTTACTTTACTATTCACATTCATGGGAATCCCACATTTGGTCGTTCACTTCATTTGAACTCTATCTCATTCCCATTTCCCTTTCCCATCCCATTCAATCCCATTCTACCATCACAACTATCCATCCATGGCTGGGGCTAATTAACATTCCTGGGTGAAAACTTTTTGCTGCTCGCCGCACTTACAAGTTCTCTGCGAATGCAAGAGCAACAGCAAAAATAACAAATTATAATTCAATTGCGCTTAATTGAGTGGTGCGACTCCACTGTGGGCGTAGCTAACCATCGAAACCACCAGAAGGACGCACCGCAGCCATCCGCAAATATTTCGCTTTTCATTTTCTAATTATGTTTTCACATAATGCCGAGCAGAGGCTGGAGCAGGAGCAGGAGCTGGAGCCTGTTAGACACTCTGACAGCGATGCAGTAATAAAATTATATTAATTTAATTGTAATTTAATTTGGCAGAGAGGGAGGCTAGTTGAGTTGGTAGTGTGGGTTAAGGGAAGGGGGAGGGTTGTGGGTTCTTGACCATTTTTGGGTTTCACATATTTGCCCTAAATAAAATGCCGGCTTTCTCCATTGAGATTTCCGTTTGCGAAGGGTGGAAAATATTTTTTTTAATTATGCCTACAAGTGTGGGGCAGTTGAAGGTGTGGGTGTGGGTGTGGATGTGTGTAACTATGTGTGTGTGTGTTGTTTCTTTTTTTTTTTTTTTTCTTCAGCTGCTGCTACTTCAGCCTGGCCAGCTCCCACTCGCTTTGCTCTTCGCTGGCTGTGGTCGCTGTCCGTGCTAAATGCGCATATGCCGCGAAATGAATTTTGTACCAACAAAAAAAAGGGGCAAGAACAATAACAATATATACACACCCACACACAAACACAGACACACATATACAGCTGGCATAATAATATGTCATGTGTGCACTTTTGAACCTGCAGCAACTGCTGCCGTTGCTGCTGCTGTTCTTGTTGTTATTATTGTTGTTGTCTTGTGTGTCGCAGCTGCTGCGCTGCATTAATTTTTCTTATTTACACCCTGCAGTCACAAAGTA
Source organism: Zaprionus nigranus (assembly GCA_018903425.1). Lineage (NCBI taxonomy): Eukaryota > Metazoa > Arthropoda > Insecta > Diptera > Drosophilidae > Zaprionus > Zaprionus nigranus. The sequence continues at coordinate 396,657 of JAEIGD010000001.1, read as the reverse complement.
TATAAATATGTACAGATATATACTTACACACATGTATGCATTGAAATTGAAATTGCGCCCTACTCAACTTATATAAATATTTATATATTTGCTTTATCTGCTCCGATTTCACTACTAGTGAACCACAGATGAAAAGTTATATTTACACTGATTTTTAAAGGGTTTTCAGGTCTCTACTTTGTTTATAACAGATATATAGTTGTGTATATTCTTTTCTCGCTGCTCTATGTTGCTATAATATTACTGTATATTCATATCTTTTTTATCAACCTATGTGTTACTTTATCTTTGATCTATTCTTCTCTTTGATGCAGAATTTTCTCTATAGAAATATGTACATAAATATATATACATATTTCTGTAGACTTTACATTTAGGTATCTTGGTTGATCTTGTCTTTCTCTTCCTCTCTTTAATTTTGCATCCATACTTCTCGGTCTATCAAAAAATCGTTCTTTTCCGCTTTATATTACTCTTACTTAATCAATCTTTCAGTCTCTAGTTGTCTTGTTTACTTCTATCCATAACATCCTTCTCGATAGAGAAGATGGTAGATGTTAATTTACTCATTGCCCCTTATTGATATCCCATCCTGATTATCTCTCTTGCTATATTTATCTCTTATACTCTATATATCCCAAATATCTCTATTTATCTCTGCTTCTTTCTGTTTCTCTTTCGATTTATATATTATATATTTGTTTAAATCTGCATTGTTATCCTTCTCTATTTATTTATGGTATCTTTCTCTTCTCCCCAGCTGCTGCTAAAACTAGTTTTTTATTATGTCGTTTGGTTATTTGAGTTTCCACTTGATAATTTCGTGTTATATCCCGATTTAAAGCTCTAACGTTGCCTACATTCCAGAGTGCTGGCTGACTTTAAAATTTATGTGCGCCCAGACAGAGGGCCATAAACATAAACTATATAGACGATCTCGGTGCTCTTGGCGTGTTAATATAATTATGATAAAATTCGTCACCGCAACGAGTTGAGTGGCCAAAAGCCAAAATGAAAGCCAACTTTGTGCCATGCTGCCTGTCGTTCAGCGTCCTTCTTCCATCTCTCTCTCTCTCTGGTGTTGCCTGCGCCTCTTGTTGGCCAATTTGTTGCCAGAAACACGCAGCAACACTTGAGTACACGCGTAGAAAACAATAAATTTATAAACGCTTTGCCTGTGAGTTGCCAACAATAATGGCGCAAAATGTTGCCTCTGTACAAGCAGAAGGACTGTGGAGGCAGCTCCGTTTGGCCAGGGGGTGTCTGACAAATGCGCGTGGCATAGTACGAGGGGTGGGGGAAGATGGTGGAGAAGGGGATGAGGTGCATGCGAGGGCGTTTAGTCTGTACGTGCGTTCCACATCAGTTTGTAAAAAATTTTGAACGCATTGTTGCTCGACTCTTTGCGTATGGGTTACAAATGCCTCATAATATCCTACAGAGAGTAGGGTATCATAGCTAGGACACTGCGTATGTAGTTGGAGAAGCGAAATTTAGCAACTAGTTTATACTATAATAATATATACTATAATAGCAATTTAATTAAAAAATGTCTATTTTTAACTTATAGAGTTAGTCATATTTGATAAATGTTAAAGAAAGAAGGACAATGAGAGATTTTTGACTAAATGAGAGCTTAAGTATTTATCATTTTCGATAATAACTTCTATTACAGTTTGTAGAGGGTTTTCTTTTTATAAAGTTTGATTATAATCTATGGTTATATGATGTTCTAACATAAGAACTGTTTCTAGTTCATAAATATGAAAAGCAGAACATATAATCAATGCAAGAGCATTATGAATACAAACTGCACATAATAGCTTTACTAGGGAAAGGGTATTTAACAGTCGCCTCTTGCACAATTGAGTGAGCTGCGACTCCATTTTCAAATATAATCCACAGCGAAGTGAGTAACGAAATGGAGTCACAGGATGCGGATGCGAGGAAATCGCGTCATGTGCGACGCGGCCGCGGTTGCCGTTGTCAAACAATGAAACTTTATTTGCTAATCTTTCTTTCTGTTTCTTTCCCCCTGCAGGGTATGTGTGTTGTGTTTGCGAGTGTGTGTGTGTGTGTACGTTGTTCTTGTTGTTATTGCATTTTCATTGTTTGTTATTTACTTTGGCACTTTGGCATTGTCACATTTTTAGTTTAGCCAGCGTTATTTATGAGCTAAAACGCCTTGTGCCTTGTCGCACGTTTCAAATAAATTGATTAAATTTCATGACACTTCATCATGCCAACAGCACCGACAACAACAGCAGCAACAGCAGCGACAACAACAACCACAATTTGTGAGCTCTTTCAAGTGGTTTTTGAGCAACAACTTTGCCCATAAAACATTGAGCATAACTTTTGGCAATGTCGCTATCTCCCTTGCTCGCGGCTCCTCCTTCCATCCTTCCTTCCCCTCTGCTATCTCTATCTACATCTCTAACTGGGAGGAGGAGGCCCTTGTTCGCTTATAACTGCCATGTCATTTGGCAAGTTTTATTCCTGTTTTACAGGCTGCTTGCCTGATATGATGATGATTATTATTATTATTATTATGCATACAGAACTCATAAAAGAAGCGCAGACAAAAAACCGCAGCAGATTTTCGTGCGCTAATTAACAACACCCACTGTTAGTCCCCGACAACAACAACAAGAATAGCAACAACAGATCAGACATAATGAATATTTGAGAAGCGCTTTTTAATTGAATTTTCCTTTGCCATTGCTGTTGTGCGGTCTCATAAACATTTGTCTTATGTCCCCCAGGCCAACATAAAAACCATATGCCAAAGGATTCTGTAATCAAATTAAGAACCAACTGGAGCACATTATAAAAGACATGCACGAGCATGTACGGAATAACGGTATGAGCATATGTAAATAACTTGCCTGGGTACGAAATGCGATTTAATTAAATATTTCTGCCTTTGTTCTTTGAGGGGAAAACGAATTGTAAAAAGTGGGAAACCTTCCCCAGTTTAAAAAAAGAAAAAGCATCAAAACAAATACGGCAACAAATAAGGCAAAAAAACGAGAAGATGAAATAAAAACTAAAATAAATATCTCTGCAATAAAGAACTGAGAGCTCTCGGGGTAAATCAGCCGTAAAAAAAGCATACAGCAAATGCTGCAGGCAACACTTTTGTTGGTATTTGTTGTGGGGATTTCAACTTTGAACTAATCAAAAAGGGTTTGGTTAACGGACAGTGGAAAAGTCATTACTGTTATGATAGCCAGGGATCAAAATGAACTAACTTAATTTACCGAATGAATTTGGAAATAATTCAATTTCATTTACTGGCAAAAAAGTATAAAAGCAAAAAATAAAAAAATGCTTGATTAAATTAAATCACAAATACATTTTTTAAATGTTTCTGGTTGTGCAAGTGTTTATGGTATTTTAATAGTATAATGGCAAAATGAACTAAATTCATTTTGAATATTTAATATATATATGCACATCAAAGCTCTTTTAGGCTTAGTCTTCTCTTTCCTCTTATGCTGTTATCTGCAATACAAAATAAACTTGAAAGTTTAGTTGCAGCTCGATTGCAAGTCCGGAATGCAGCAATATTTATCGGTTTTGTTTGTTATAACTTTTGTGTATTAAACAAAGCTCTTTAAAGCTCTCAACCTTCTGGTCTGCCACTTGAAATACCAGTGAGACAGAGAAAGAGTGGTAAAGAGAGGGAATTCGGCCTCCTTACTGCCCTTGTATATGATACTTTTTCTCCTCCTCCTTCTCTATCTTTTTCGAAGTTGGCTTCATTTGTGCGCTTCGCACTTTTTCCAGACTCTTGCGAACCAGAAAAACATTTCTAACGCATTTTTGCCTTTATTTTACTGTTAATTTGATTCCATTTTCGCAGTTGCTCTGCTGTTCTTGATATTTTGGGGTCAAGCCTTTGCGAGTCTGTTGCTGCTGCTGCTGCTGCTGCTGGAATTTCAACGCCTTTCTGTTAAGGACTTTTTATGTGGATAATTAAACAAAATACCAGCGAAAAAGGGTTGCCACAAGAAAACAAAAACCAAAACGAAAACGAAGAGGAAAAACCACATTTGAAGCGCATTTTCTTTCATTACATTAATTTTATTTTCATTTGTTATAGAATATTCAGTCAGCCAGTTAGTCAAGATGCGACAAAAGTGGAAGTTCTTTTTTAGAGTCTCTTTATGTTTAAAGCTAAAACTGGCTTGGGAACTTCAACTGCATTTTTGGCAGCTGCACATCCGGCTGGGGCCAGGATATGGACTGGCTGCAATCGACAGAATGTGCTTCAATGGTTTTCTAATGGACTCCATCCGCTATTTAATGCATTCCTCACACCCACCAACACTCACACACACACAACTGAAGTGGAAAGCATCCTGCATGTGGGGCAAATGTTCGTGCAGGCGGCGGTGTTGGCGGCAATCGAAGTCCGAAAAAGGCAAAAGGCGCGCACACATTGGCAGCTTGTAAAGATTAATGATCAGCGCAGCCGTTGCGTTGGTTGGGGCCAGTGCAACATGATGCGATAATATGCGATTTGCTGCCCCTCGTATCCATAAAAATCGCTTGCTGCTGCTGCTGTTGCTGCTGCTGCTATTGACAGAGCAATTGCTGCAGGATGAAACGACCGGGCAGCTCGAGATTGCGTTCTTTTCTGCTTCTTCATGGCATTGCTGCTGCTATTCGTGGAATGACCTAAACATTTGGCATGCATGAAGTTATTCAATAAAATAAAAACTGAATAGTTTGCTGGTGTTGCTGTAAAAATAGGATTCTTTCTATTTGAGTTTGTCCCAGAGACCAAGTTTCTCAAGTGTCTGTACAACACTGTTTGCATCCACACGTACATATCAATTCATACAATTGAATACATGTTCACGCTATAAAGAAAATCCAATCTAAATGCTGGGCTGGCAGTACTCTAGGTGTTCTATATTTATAAGTTATGTAACGTTTTCATCGTTTTCCGCGTATTATTATTATTTGATAAAAGTATCATAATCCAGTTCTTCTTATGCATTTTATGATATTTCTTTGTATAAAACATTATTTATAGAATACACAAAGTACACACATTTATTATAATTAATAAATTTGCACTCCTGTTAAATTGAATTTAGTTTTCCACTTATCGATATCGATATTAAATTAGTGTTGCATAACACAACACAACAACAGCCAGTAAATTAACATAGCAGCAGTGTAATGTAAACAGCAGCAGAGCCCGCTGTTAATTAACAGATGGCCTTGCAATGTTGCCAGATCAACAGTATTTACGAGTGTAAAGCAATTTAGAATTAAAGTAATCACATTAGTGAATTTTTGTTGCGATAAACTTATAAATTACGATAGTGTGGGCAGGGGGAGTGTTCGGCAAAAATATGTATCCTACTTTTAAGCGCTGCACGCGCCACAGCAAATGCAATTTAAATGCGTTAAACGCAATATTCATTAAAATGATGTTGCCTGCCTCGTCGTCGTTCGTCGCTCTACAAGAGCGCATCAAAGTCAACGGCAGCCACAGCCGCAGCCTGCCGCAACCACTGCGGCTGCCGCAGTGGCACAGCGCAGCAATCCACTGATGATGCACTGCAGCTGAGCAGGCAGCGCCTCTTGCTGCTACTGCTGCTGCTGCCTCTGCTGTTGTTGTTGTTGTTGCTGGTGCAGCTGCTGGATTTAACATTTTGAAAATCCGCTCAGTGCTGCAAATTGCGCTGCGTTTTGCCAACTTTTATGCCCCCGCACACACACATCCACACACTCACATTAAGAGCAGACATGGCGCAGCCCAAGTGCAAACTACAAACTGTGAGTACTTCATGCATATGCTGCAGTAATTGCCGCCGTGCCGCTGATTACACTTCAACAGCCGCCACATCCAGACGCAGATGAACGACCAACAACTTGTGCCGCCTTCAAAGGGGGCACAAACACACTGACGCACACACCCATACACACACCCGCAAGACCAGCTGCAGCTTTAGATTCTGTTTTAGCCTCAGCTTCAGCTTTGGCTTTGGCTTTGGCTTATGCGCTCGCTCGCTCGGGCAATGGGACCGCTGGGCTTTTAACTGCTCTAGATTCAGCACATACAGCACATACTTATTTACATACACATGTGCATGTGTATGTACTCGTACTATTTGTGATATTTTGCCAGGCGACAAAAATGTGCAATGTGTTTTCGAGATGTTAAACGAGAAACTGATAAAAACTATTCATAAGCTTTAAGTATTCCATATAAAATTAAATAAGAATCATTACATAGTGAACCTCCCTTAACGGACAGCTTTACATAGTGGGAATATGTTTAGAATAGTGGGAATAAACTGTATATAGATAAATTACCTTAACGGACAGCTTTACATAGTAAAACTGCCTTAACGGACAGCTTTACAAATGAAACTGCCTTAGCGGACAGCTTTACATAGTGAAACATCCTTAAGGGACTGCTTTACATAGAGAAACATTCTTAACGGACAGCTTTACATTGTGAAACTCCCTTAACAGACAGCTTTCTTAAACGGACTCCTTTTTTAGGAGGACAACTTTACTTAATCGTTTTTTTTGTTTTATTTTTTAAATATACGTCATTAACTGGACGCGAACAACAGTTATTTAAATAATCTCAACTTTTGAATCTCTCTAGAATGAACACAAATACTTTAAATTGATTCGTATGTGCACAAATACCGACAATTCACTCTGCTGTTCTTTTATTATACGACATTTTTGTCGCCTGTGCCGCACGCTGCATATGCATTTCATAAGTTTCGTTGAATTTCGCTTCGAGTTCGAGTGCTTTGGTAGACGCTTCCGTCTCCTATGTCCTCTTCCTCTGCATTCCCACTTCTACATTCCTCTCATCCTTGCTTGCTCTCCCTCGCTGTGTCTGCTGTATTTGAATATTTAATTTTTTAGCATGTAGCGAACATTTCGCACTTCTAAAATGGTGCTAAACGTGCCTCCGCCCTTTCCCTTCATCTTCTCCATTGTCTGCTTCGTTTATCTGTTTGTGTATGTGTGTGTGTGTTTTTATTAAGCAAACAACATGTTTTTATATGCTAAATGGGCAGCTACCCCCACGCCGCCTCCAGTCATGTTTCCCCTCGCTGATTGCGAGTTCAATGCACGATGCTTTTCCACGGAAAAAATAAAAAATACCCCAAATTGGCCCTTACAATTAGCTTGGCTTTTGCCTGATTCCCTCTCCGTCCGCCATAATTAATGTTATTTTTATGACATGCCACGCCCATTCTGAAACACCTGCCGCCCACGTATCCGCAATTTTTCAACTGTCATTACGACACTGCGACGTTTTTAATTAAACGAATTTCGCTTTCATAAATTTCACTTCGACAGCGCTGGCCGCCAAAAGGCGTTCGCCATTTACCACGCAACAATTACCTGGCCTTAAATATTTAATTGACTCGCCATAGCCGGAGCTGTCTCTCTGTCTCTTTCTCTCACCACTGTCCATAATGCCCGCGGTCAGACGGCGAACCTCAAACGAGTTCAATGAGTCTGTGTAAATCCTTTGAAGTGACTAGGTAGTTGCATAATTTAAACTTAATTATTTCATTATCTGGTTAATCTATTTAACTGCAATATTTATATCTTATATATATTTGTGATATGTTCCCTTTTGTCTATATGCTGTATAAATTTGCAACTATAATAAATATAATTTTGCTGATAATACTGAGGAGTATTGTTTACATATAGAACACTAACTTTCCTATATCGTATTCGACTTGCCACTCCCCTTGACTTTACACTCTTTCTTTTACACTTTTTCTATGCGAAATTCTATTATCCCTTTGACATTTTGCCGTTAAGTTAGCGACCCAGTTTCATGCCCTGTAATTGTAGTGTCGGTGATAGCGGGCGTAATGTGTTCAATTTTTTGGAATTTGTCTGGCCCGCTTTTGCTGCTACGTCAGGCATCAATTTGTGCCTACAAGGCAGCTGTGACTAGTGTACAGGGTAACTTGCATTCGAGCAGGCAAACTTCTTTAGTTTCCACAGTTTTGTTGTTGCAAAATAACCTCAAAGCGCGAGTGGAAAAAAGAAAAAATGGCTGACAAAGTACGCGCCAAACTGCATGACATTATTGCCAGTAAGTTGTTGTTGTTGTTGTTGTTATTGTTGCTTTGTTGCTGTAGTTGTCTCTGCTACGTGCAGTGTCACCCGCACACACACACACACACTCTCGCACAGCAACTTCCGCTCTCTGCTTGCATTGTTCATTTAAATTCTAATTTGTATTTGCCGCACTCGACAATGCGCAGGAGGGAAGGAAGGGGGGAGAGAGAGTTGAGGACAGCAGAACCTGGGGACATGGTGAACACGCTTCCTGCCAACGGGCAGGAATTCGGACAGGTAGCCAGCTTAGAGAGAGTGTATGTGTGTGTGTGTGTGTGGGGCTTTAGCCAGCGAGAAAGAGACTCAGATAAAACCACGTGCCCAAAATCGTGTGTCCTTGAAACTTGAAAAGGGGCGTGTACGCGCGATTTGCTGCCACTGCTGGCTTGCAATCTAAATCGCGTTTTCGGTGACGTTTTCGCTACAGTCAATCGGGATTTTTAATGACTCCACTGAGAGAGAGAGAGAGAGAGAGAGAGAGTGAGAGAAGAAGAATCTGAACTCTCCCACTTGGCTGACAGAAGGCCAAGCAAATGGCTGAAAATAAAAGCAACTTCACTGGGAAAGTTAAGAATATCGATAGTTGTTTTCAAAATAATAAATAAATACTTAAGAGTAATATGCTAAGAATACTTTTGATTCCAATATTATATGATTTTGATTTAAACATCTTAAAGTTTCCCCTTTTTATTTGATTTTCTTCTTTGTTTCATTAGCAATGGTTTAATGCTGTAAGTCGAACTTACGTATAAGCTGGTTAAGGGCTGATTAATGTATTTAATACAAAGCTTTTTTCTGTCTATAACATTGACTGTTATTACAAAGAACCTCTTTTAATAGACAAGCCAGTTAATTAAGCTAAAGCAGTTGTCTTTGTCATTTTATGAACAGTTGACAATTAAATTGGAGCATAGACTAAGCTCTCTTCAAGTAAGATTCATACTGAAAGCACATCAGTTAGTTTGCTGGAAACTGGCTGCAGCTCTAATTGGACTTTATATTGATTCTAAAATGAAGTTGATTTTGCCGCACTCCCTGCTTCTGCTTTAGCTTGTGTAAACCTGGGAGCCAACATCTTATTTCTATGTTGAATGAAGGCTACATATGCCATCTAAATAGGAATCCCAGAATGTGTTGCTACAATGCAACTCTGAAACAGTGCCTGGTAATGTCTTAAAAATGCTGTGACAGCAATAGCAATCGATACTGTATAAAAAAGGAATTGTATTAACCCCTTCTGACGTTTGAAAATAAGAAGAAAGAAAGAAATAAACAAAAGAGTTTTAAATTGAAATATTCTTTAAAAGTCTTTTGATTATATAAAAAACAGATTTTTTGTTTGATATCGTTTAATTGGTTTTAAAAGCAATTAACAACATTACAAAGTTATACAACTTTTAAAACTTAGGGTCTTTTTAAACAGTTGTTTCCCCACAATGATTTATTTTTCCTTATAAATACCTTGCAGTGTGTTTTGTTTGCATTAGTCTCAACTCTCTTGCAGTTAACGCACCGTTGAAATGAATTTTTTCCTAATTTCCTTTGGTTGTATTTTCTGCTACGGATTGCTCCTTACTGACTCGACAATAATATGCCGCGGCAAAGTTGCAGATCCCAATTGCAGTGATAAATACGATCCAGGGAATTCGATTTATAAGAACTGCAACCAATACATCAATTTACACATGTGGTGGTTCAACGAGCTGAATCAGACTTGCCAACGATTTAAATACGAAGGCTGCGGTGGAACTAAAAATCGTTTTTGCCGTTTGGATGAATGCATCGAATGCAAATTTGATAAGGTTGAGCAAAGAATAAATAATATTATCGTGTATAAGTAATGAGTGATTTAAGAACCAGAAATAAAGGCTTCCTTTGGCACCAAAGGTTTTATGCCCTTGGTTTTTATCTCCTCCGATCAATCCTATACTAATTATTTATACATACAGCATTTTATATCATTGTTCATGTAATCACTTTAATAGTTGCGATATAAAACATGCTATACCTGTATTTCTAACTGATTATTTATATCATATAAATTGAACAATTCTACATAGGTTATTGTTTCATTTTAATAGGCAGCTGAAAGTTGAGATATTTCGAAAAGAACACTGGTATTAAATGACTCTTACAGCGTGTATCTATAAGAAGCATGTGTGCCATGTTTTATCAGTTTAATCCTAAAACTGACTAGGTTGTGTTGAAATAAATGAACAGACAGATGGATAGATAGACAGATAGATAGACGGACAGATAGATAGAAAGACAGACGGAGACAAACTGACAGACGCAGGGACAGACAGACACATAGACAGACATATGGACAAACAAACGAACAGACAGACGGATAGATAGACGGACAGACATATAGACAGACATTTGAACAGACAGCAGGACAGTCAGACGGACAGACAGACAGACAGACGGCAGGCAAACGGACAGAGAGACACACAGAAAGACGGACGGAAAGACAGACAGAAGGACAGATAGACAGACAGACAGACAGACAGACAGACGGGCAGGCAAACGGACAGAGAGACACACAGAGAGACGGACGGAGAGACAGACAGAAGGACAGATAGACAGACATACATATGTATGGACAGACAGACGGGCAGCAAACAGACAGACGGACGGAGAGACTACGAAAGACAGATGACCAATAGACAGACACGAATAGAAAGATATGTCTATATTGACTCCCCCTCTTGATGCTGTTTTGGAATATATAACATATGTATTCAGTTATGGTCAACAAGAAGATTTGATGATAGTAAATAGATTTAATAGTATTCGGTTTATTTACTAGTTAATTGGGTTCCTTTTGTGCTGTTTGCTTGTCTTTTTTCCTTTGTTATTCTCTTTCTTAGCTTGATTAGCAACGGCATGCGAGGGTTGCAACTGCACTTACACTGTCTTTGTCGCGTTGGAATTTATAGCTGGTTTAACCCACTTACGGTTTACCCCTGCTCCCTCTCTCCCTTCTTTCCTTCGCTCTCTCTCGCTCTCCATCGCGGGGGGTCATCTTGAAGGCCGCGTGCGGTTGCTAGTCTCAAATTGGTTGTCAAAAGCGCGAATGCGATAAGTGCCAACGACTTGAGCAACGCATTTTCCATTTGCCATTGTACACATTTTTCTATTCTCCTATTTTCTTCATTTTTCCCATTTTCCATTCAACATTAATTAAAATGCATTTGCCATAACGAAGACAATAATGAAGTTGTGTTGCACGCTTTAGGCCTCGCGTGCTTGCAGTGCATTGACACTGTGTGTGTGTGCATGTGTGTGTGTGTGGGGGAAATGAACGCGGGGGAAATATGTGGGAAATGCAGGGAAAATGCTGTTAGTTTCTCATTTAATTTCGGCTTCTAAAAACTATGTTAACAATTAGACAATTGATACGCTTAACTGACGCTTTGGCTATGCTTTGGTTACTGCTAAGATGACGTGCCGTGCCACGGCGGGATGGAACGATATATTGAATGGGGATATGACTGGAATGGGGGTGGGCGGGATCTATAAGCTACACCTCCTCGTAGCTGGGAGTGTCGCCGAACTTGACTGTGCCACGTTGTCGCACATCTTTGCGCATTCGCTTGTACTCCTGCTGTTGATGCTGCTGTGGCTGCTGCTGCTGTTGCTGCAGTTGCTGCTGCTTGCTGTTGATGCTTCAGTGGCTGCTCAAAGGCCACCGCACTGGGTCCAATGGGGCTGGTCAGATAGCTGCCACTGTGCTGCACCTCAGTGGGCCACTTGTCGCCATGCATAATATCCTCTAGGGTCATCTCCGTTTCCAATTCCGCATTTTCCTCCTGTTGTTTGCGCTGACGATGCTGCTCCTGCAGTCGAGCACGCAGGCTGCTCATGGCAAAGCTCACATTGTAGGCGGGGCTGCTCTCCGTGACGGTCTCACGACTGTAGAGCAGTTCCTTGTGTGGATGCTTGGAACGTGGCTTGCCATGGTGGCCGTTGCTGCTGCTGCTGGGGACTGTTGTTTGCTGCCGCTGCCTCACGTTCGCGATATTTCTTGAGGAAGGGTGCAGGATAATTGGGTTGCTCTGTTGTGGGGCCTATTGTGGTTGCTGGATAGTTCTTTTCTGCACTGTTAATAACGCGACTGCGCGGACGCGGAGATCTGTTGCCGCTATTGGAGTTGTCGTGGTTGCTATAACCCTGACTGTGGTGATTGGCCGGGCTGTCCTGGCTGCCGTGACTGCCTTGACTGTGCCTCATAGCTGCCTTGGCTGCCCTGATTAGTGTGCCCAACCTGGCTCTCGGCACTGTGGTACACTCTGGAGGGCACAAAGCCACCCTCCATGGGTGCAAAGGATTGCGTTTCTCCACTCGCCTCGCCCGTATGTTCAGTCACCTCGTACTGATGATGCGGCCCCAGTGGATTGTTCAGATCGTTATCATCCTCAACCTGCTCGAAATCGTCGTCTTCCTCATCCTCCTCCAGCTTGGGAGGATGATGGCGATGTGCCACCAGTTTCTCTGGCTTGGGCAACAGCTCATGATGTCCATAGTGACCCCCCACTGTGACTGGCCGAGATGCTCGTGTGCAGCTGTGTCAAAGGCTGTGGTCGTGGTGTGACAAATGAACTTGGCTGCTCGTTTGACTTGTAGACCGGCTTCCAGCTCTGATACTCCATGATCTTGCCAGAGACAATCTCGTTGCTGTTTGGATGTGATTTGTGCTTGAAGTACTTGTCGAACAGAGCCTCATCACTGCTCAATGGCTTCTTGCCCTCGACAATCATCTCCTGTTCTTTCTCCAGCTGTCGCATGCGATTCTCGTATTGCAGCAGACTCGCTTCCGTGACCGAGGGCTTTGACAGTGGTCGCATTAGTTTCACAACCTTCTTCTGCGAACCTCGCATCTTGATCACCTTCATAGGTTTATTGGTATGCGGATCTCGAATGATGTACTTCACTCGCGTCGTCTCAGTGGGCATAAAGTCAATTACATTCTTGCCATAGCTTGAGGATGTGCTGGGCATCAGATCGCCGAACATGGACTTCATGGCGCGTGCCCCGTTAAACATGCGGCCTACCAGTCCACCCATCACTGTGTTGTCCATCTGTTGCCACATGAAGCGACGCTGTATTCTATGCGGAGAGAGGTGGTGGGAAGTGGAAGGGGAGGAAAGGAGTAGAGTTATTGTATATATTTAAATAAAGTTAGTCTAAGCAAAGTTGGCTCACTGATTGGGTGTATTATAATTATGTTCCTGCAGGTTTATTTTATACTTCCCTGATTATGATAATGGGTACACTTTAAAATTAGGGGCCTGCGTGGAACCACTCACATTTCTTATAATAATAACTTTAGGACATGCGGTTTCCCATGTTTATTATTTTTTAAGCCACTTGTGACATCATATACAAAATATAAATATCACAAGACCAAATATAGAAACCTTGAGGAACGATAGAATTGAATCACAGTTTGCAGCAGTATCTATTATCTTAATCAGGCGTCTATATCTAAATGATATTATCAACATACTGTGCTTGGATCTCAGTTCAACTATAAAAATAAGTTTATAACTATAAAAAAAGGTAACTGAACAGAAAAATTGCGTGTATTCTCTGGTCTTGGCTGCAGTCAGACAGATTAATTGGGTATAATCTATTGGGTTGTATTCTCTGCCCTTTTCTTTGGTTTTCTTTCTTTGTTAATTAAGATATCTTGCCTTAGCTTTAATTATATTACACATTCCACTCGGGGCTATTAAAGGGTTTGTGTGTTACTTTGTCTTATTGGAATGTATAGCAGACTTAACCATTATTACTCCTAATCTAGAATTTCTACAGATGTGTGTGAAATATTTGAAGGATAATCTCACTTAATACCATGATTATCAATAGGTATTTCAGTGTATAGCTTAGCTAGTTTACTGGGTTTAGTTTCTGTTGCTGCGCATGCTTGAAATTCTTTCTGTTAATTAAGTTCAAACAACCCTTAATCTCGGCAACTATTTTAACTAATGCAAGCTCTGTATTTTCTTCTGTTCTATAGTAGTTTATCCCACTCTACTGAGTAGTCTCTACTGTCCTTCCATCACTTGCTGTTCTGTACACCACCTCTACTGAGTAGTTTTTAATGCCCTTCTATTGTTACTTTCCTTCCCATCTTCACTCCTATCTTCCTTTGACTCACCTGTGATCCTCGGCCTGTTGCTCCCCGCTGCCCAACTGCAGCAGCAGCAGCAAACTAGTTACGAATATTGGCCAAAACCAGCTGCCTGATAGCTGTGGGCCAGCAGCACCAGCACCACCAGAGTGATGATTAACTGTTGTCAGCAGCAGCGGATGCATTTGTGGCTTACTTACGCAATGCTTCCTCATCTTGGCTGCTGCTGTTGCCTATTGTTCCTGTCTGGCTATGCAAATGTGGCGCAGTGTGGCTGTTCCCACAAGGTGAGCTTGGTGGTTGGCTTGCCTCCTATTATTGTTATTGTTGTTGTTGATTAATCCGCGTCTGCTGCCTTACGTTGGCCACTTTTGACTGTCGGCGCCTGCGCGCCAAGTACATCATTTTATACATTTCACACCAGCAGCAGCGAACACACGAGCTGCGAATTTGTCTTCCAGTTTGGAGCTGGAGCTGGAGTCGGGACTGAGGCTGGCGCTGCTGCAGTTGCTCCAATTACGCGACGCGCAGCCGCAACTTGCGCTTGGCATTGGCATTTCACTTTCGGCTGAACAATGGCAGCCCCTTCCCCCCTCCTTGACTGTCTTACCCCTACTCTACCTCCTCACCTGCCCGTGCCCCTTTCAATGTGGCCGCTTTTCTTCGAACAATTAGTTCCATTAGTTTCTGGCTGGTTTTGTGCCTGCGGTTGGTTTATTTTTTTTCGTATATTTTTCTGCTCTTTGTTGTTGTTGTTTCTTAGTTTTTATTTTTTGCTTTATTGCCTTTTCCTTCCTTTTTAGTTTGCAGTTTCCGTGTGCATTTTATTTTCTTGCTGGCTGCACCTGACGTGCTGCAGCTGCTTTTAAATATTGTTTAAAACTTTGTTAAATTTTGTTAAACCGCCGTCGAGCACACAAGGCAGAAGAAGAGGAAGAAGAAGAAGGCAGCAGGAGTTCCGCTGCAACAGCTGCAACGGGTAGCAACAGCGGGCAGCATATTCAATAATGATTCGTGCTCAATTATGAGTTAATATTTATTAATGAGCAGCATTTTTACATTTTTTTCCAGCTCGCTTTTTTTCAGTTTTTATTTTTTTCGTATTTTTCACCATTTTTGTTGCATTTTATTAATTAACGGCTCATCGGGAATTGTATCGTTAAATTGATGGGGCAGTGCCATCTGGCAAGTGTGAGGGGCAGGGAGGTGTATGTGCCTGAGTGTGTGAATAGTCATCAATGCTGATGATAATGATGGTAAAGATGACGACAACGATAGCGTTGAAGATGATGAAGATATGCTAAAAGTTACTGATGAGAATGATAATGCTAATGCTGATGATGATGATAATGTTAATGATAATGATGATGAGTGCATCAGGGACTTATATTTGCCCATTGCAAAGCCACTCTTGATTGTTGTTTGTATTGCAAATGGGCGACAGGTGGCGCCACTCACGGGCAAATGCATTTAGAATGAACGTGTCTGTGCCGTTGACAGCAGGATGACATGATAGCTTCTCGTTATAGCGCATAATGTTCATGACATATGTGACAGGGAGCCAGAGAAAGAAAGAGTGAGAGAGAGGAACGAAGAGTGGCAGATAGAGGGAGAGTGGCATGAAAGGTAAAGAGAGAAAGGGAGACAGAGATTTAGTCTCTTTAAACAGACATTTATTGATTGATTGCTTATATAGATGGATTTCCAATAGTTAAAGTATCCTGGTCTGTGAGAATATCTCATTAAAAACGGATTTAGAGTTGTATTTATTCTTTATCTAACTATTGCTAATTTTTGTCAACATTTTACAGTTGTAACTTACAAAGGTTTCTAATGTTGTTAGTCTTGTTCCGGGTTTGATATTTTTGCCCAACCTTAAGCTGCTCTTGAAAGGTCTAATGTTAGTCTTGTTCCGGGTTTGATATTTCTTGCCCAACCTTAAGCTGCTCATAACTGTTTGAAATCTAGTCATAAACCTTACTAATGGTGATACTTGGATTCGCCTTAATTGCTCCAAAATGAAGTCATTTGCGCATTGTCCCCTTGGCCTTGCCCCCACACGCCCCTGCACTAACTTAACTGCGATTTGGCTTGTAGTAATTAAACAGCAGTTTAAGTAGAACACAATGAAAAGCAATTTGCACGCAACACACACACACACACACACACTTAATGGATGCAGTATGTGTGTATATGCCTGCCTGTCTGTGGCTGTATTTGCCCAGACGCAACAACATGTTGGCGGCAGGTTACAAATATTGCGCATACGCAGCGCTGCACTGTCAATACAATACTCTCTCTTGTATTTAAAATGCCATTTGTGTAAATGGATTATGTAATCGATGCATTTGCCAATGGATTTGCTCAACCATGTGTTGTCTATGCGTGTGTGTGTGTGTGTCTCTATATACTGCATGCATATTTGTATTATTGCTCTCTGATAACGATACGCAGTGGTTGCTGCTGCTGCTGCTCTGCGTGCCCTCTATATGCTATATAAGTAAAAGCAAATTGATGCCGTAAGCCAAATATAAACACAATAAAACCAAACAAGCCGCAGCAGCAGCAACAACAACAACAACAATAACAACAGCGAGCTTCCACACACAGTCAGAGGGCGCCGAGTTACAAGTTACTTGCAGAAAAGCAGCCCCCAAGCGGGCGCTCGCAGGGGGTAAAGTAAGAGGGGAAGAAAGAGAGAGAGAGGGGAAGGTAGAGAGGGAGAGAGAGAGTGGGAGAGGGAAAGGAAGTGAGTGGCAGCAGTAGCGGCATTCAAGTCAGGCAGTTAGTCAAGCATGCGAGGCGGCAGGCGGCTAACTGCAAATTGTCTGAGCTCGAATTTGCCTGCAAGCGCTGTGAGCCAAAAAACAACAACAACAACTACAATGAAATCCTGTAGCAGCTCAGGCTGATGCTGATGCTGTTGCTGTTGCTGAGGCACTGCAAATTGTATCTAAAACGCTGATAACATCGCTTGGCTGCCTTGACTGGCTCGGCAAGCTTAGGCTGCTGCCAGTTTCAGTTACAAGTCGAACGCACACAAAAGACGAGCCAAGCCAAGCATTAGATACAATAACTTTGACAACCCTGGACAGACCTGGCTGCCTGCCTGCCAGATTGATGCGAATCGATGCGATTGGCACGCTAAGGCGAGAGAGGGGCGTGGCCGTTGCTGCATGGCCAGAGCCAGTAACCAATGCAAACTGCAGCAGGTTGCAGCTCTGGTCAGCTTAATTTCGAGCGACAACAATGTTTTAGCTGAATATCAGACAAGAGGGTTGCGTCCAAGAATTCAGCAAAGTTAACAGAGAACACTTTTT
The DNA here is from genome assembly GCA_018903425.1 of Zaprionus nigranus. Taxonomy (NCBI): domain Eukaryota; kingdom Metazoa; phylum Arthropoda; class Insecta; order Diptera; family Drosophilidae; genus Zaprionus; species Zaprionus nigranus. The sequence continues at coordinate 379,062 of JAEIGD010000001.1, read as the reverse complement.
GTTTGTCTTACTTTGACGAGTTAGGCAAATAAAGCAAAGACTGTATATAGCAAAGATATCAAAATAAATGTGACACAAATAAATAAATATAATTATAACAAACCTTGAGCAGTGTGCTTAAAATATTAAAAAAAAATAAAAAAACTAACAGAATTTCTAGATAAATTAACACTGTTTCAAATTGTAGGAATTTCTTTGTTAAAATCTTTTCAAATATATATTTTATTTTATTTAAAGTCGACTAAATACAGTCGACTGAATAAAAATATAAATATATAAAAATATAAATATATAAAAATATAAATATAATATATTATATATTAATTGCTGTTTTAAAAGCTTGTTTATGTCAGATATACTACACACATTACAGACACGATGCAAACATTTTAAAGACATGTTAGACATGTTACAAACATGTTAGACATTTAACAGAAATGTTAGACATGCTACAAACATGTTATGCATATCACAGACATATACATAAAACCTTGCAGCAAAACAACATAAGCCATTTATATTTTCTTAATTAATAATACTATTTTGTATTATAAAAATGTTTATTTAATTCTACTTCATGTTTCGTGCTGTATTATTTATTATATGCATAACAATTTATACTAATTGTAGACATGCTATGTCGCATAACAGTAAAACTTGTACATATAATTCGCAGATGAAAATATCTCATAATTCTTGATTGATTCATATTTTTAAAATCGATCTATAAAATTGTATATCATTATATGTTCATTCTTTCAGAGTTTTCTTGCTGAGTAACTTAGTCTTCCACAATTCGCTGCGCTTTCTTATTGAGCTTCCCTTGCGTACATTAAAGTCTTTCATCTTCTTTGCTGATGCTTTTTGTTGCCGCATTTTATGGACCATTTTGTAGCCACTGTTGTTGTTGTTGTTGTTGCTGCACTTAAAAAATATTCACTTATGTATATTTTGTAAAGCACGAATACTACCTGTACTACACTGTACTGTGTTACGTTGTTTGTGCCGTTTGATGTCTGTGCAACCGAAGTTGTTGTTGTTGCTGTTGTTGTTGTCTTTACTGATTTAATGCCTGTAGCAATGCTGTCGTTGTTGTTGCTGTTCGTGTTGCATTGTGCGAGAGTTGACGACACAATTTTTACTTTATGCCTCACACTCACTCAGATACACTCGCACACACACTTAGCCACACTCTCATACACACACACACACACCCCTTTGCGATATAAAGCCAAAGATATTGCGCATACGCCACGTTGCAGCTTTATGTTCACGTCCGTCCGTCTAGCTGTCCCGCTGTCATCTTGTCGCCATCACAAAAGCTTTGAAGTTGCATAGATAAGCTCACGTACCATCCCTGTTGTTGTTGTTGTTGTTGCTGTTGATGTTGTCACGACGTTGTTGTTGCTGCCTTCGCTGCTGCTGCTGCTGCAGTTGCTGCATAACTCGAGGCTAATGTCCGCCTATTGGACAATGCGCGGCGTTAACAGCCCCTGCAAGAAATGGCCCCATAAACTTGTGTCATAAGCGCAGCGCGACAACGAGAACGACAGCGACGTCGACGGCGACGCCTCCTCCAGCATAAACTGACCAAATCGCCCTGCCAAATCCGACCACATACAATGGCCATAAATATAAGTTTGTACGATATAGATGGTGTGCAGGCTGGGGAGAGGGAGTCTACTTGAGGGTTTCATTAAAATTAAGCCAAATAAATCCAATGCAAATGGTTATGCGATGTGCTGAGAGCGCATATTGCGAAAGTGAAAGAAATTATGGTCGAATTATGTTGTAACTAAAGTGATAGGAAATATTTTAAAATAACTTCCTGATACTCTTTTAGTAGGTTTATTAGTGTTGTCCTGGTGTTTGCAATGCACAGAAGGAGACAGCTCCAATTCTGATATTGTTTTGTATAAGGTCTACTTGCAAGACACTGACATAATGAGAAAAACAGGCACAACATTTAAACTTTCCAAATGTAGCTCGAATTATGCCCTGCATGAGCCTTTCAGGGTATTATGTTCGGACTATAATAAACTATACTACATTGTTGCTAATAACAACAATAATTCTGTATCTTGCTTAAAAGTACAAATCCTTACCCACCTTTCTAGTAACTAGTTAAATATATACTTATCTTCTTTCTAGTAACAGTAGTACTTTTTAACTAACTGCATGTTTAGAATACTCTAATCGATATTTTGATTAGGCTTTTACTAACACTAACTTTCCGGCCCAACTTCTGCAACAAATGTTGGATCGGCTTTTTCATTTTTTTATTCCAGTGTCAATTCAATTCAATTAATTTCTTTTTTTTTCTTTTCTCACAGTTAAGATTTTACTTTTTAACTTAAAATTATTAATTATAACTATAAATTGTTTTTTTTTACTTTTAAACAGTCGACTGACCTAAGACCGACTATAAACTAATTAAATAAATAAATAAACAGAAGGTTTGCCAAGACATAGTTCACATAGGTGTATATATTCTTGATCAATGCCAAAACACGAGCCTAGTCCGTCTGTCTATTGCAAACTTAAACTAGTCTTATATCTTAAAATAATCTGCATAGTCGTAAATAGTTGAACAATTTTAAATGATATACTTGAACAGATTTGAAAAACATTAAGTGGAGTTGTTCCCTCATGCAATAATTGATTTGCAGGTTGAAAGTGTTGTGTTGTGTCCCCCCTTACAGTATACACTTGAACACACACTCACACAACACTCACGCACAGATTGAAAGCACATTTAATGCGCGCATAAATTATTCAGTAGACCCGTTGCAAATGCGTCGCAGAGGATCCTCTTTTGCTGGGCAATACTCAATTATTTTAGATTATGTTTGGATTAGGTTGGCTTTAGTTGAGCAGTCTCTATCGCTGTCTCTGTCTCACTTGCACGCTTTGCTGGTTCAATGGTCGCTGCTTGGTTATTGCACTTTACCAGGGCGAGGACAATGCGGAGCTTTTAGTTTTTTATTTCGATGGCCCATGGCCAGGCCCCAATCAATGTTTAATTGACCCACTTAGTGGGGGCAGGGACATAAATAACGGTTAAGCAGAGCAATGCGCGGCTCGCGGCGGCGCTAAAAGCATTTCTTTTTTTTTTTTTTGTCCTTGTAGTGTCGCATAGGCGCGTTTAATTTATATTAATGTTGTCAGCATCGTTTCGACTCCCACTCGCCCCCTTGTTGTCTCCCTGCACGCGCTCGGGAATTGTCGAAGCGATCCAAATTAATTTACACTGCCAGAAAATCCCAGATGCCTAATAAAATGTTGTGCGCCATTAAATTGGAACTAACAACAGCCCGCAGAGCCATCGAGAGCCGCTCGTTGCTGCCCATCGAGTCTGATTATGATGAGGGGGGTGGTACGTGGGTGGAAGCTTTCCTGATATTTTATGAGCATTCAATCAGTTTTTGTTTATGCAAATGAATTGACAGCACAAATTGACAATTTGATTGCGATGGTGGCGGCAGATTTAAGGCGGCTTTAGTCCTCCGATTTGCAGAACTTATCTATTGTATTTATTGTAATTAATTTTTTAGTATATTTTGTGTTTTTGAAAGTGCGGAAATTAGTTTGAAAATTAGGATTTTATGTGCTTTATATTTTAGATAAATTGTAGTGTTTATTTCGATGATTGTTTAGGTATTAAAAATATTATGCTGTCTTTTTAAAAAGCTTAAAATAATTGAATAAATACATAAATATTTATATAATAAATTTGTTAAAATTTTATGCTACCTATTTACAAATGATTATATAAAAATATAAAATATATTTTCGATAATTTAATTATCTAATTTGATAATATAATTTATGTTGTGTATTTTTATCATTATGTACAAATATAAAATACTTTTTTGATAATTTAATTAATCTAATTTGATAATATAATTTATATTGTGTATTTTCATTATTATTTATTAATATGTCACTTCTTTTTATATTCTTTTACCTGCTGCCCTTAATCATTAATCATTATAAACACTTAAGACCCATTAGAAATGGCACAGCTCTTCATAGGGTTCTTTTACCGATTTCCAAACAGTTTTTTCACACATTGGTTTTGCTTTCTTTTCTCTCTGCCAAATGCATGACTAACCTCAGAACTTTAGCGTTTTATTGCCATCAAAGAAGGGAATAACCCCTCCCTCCCACTGCCTTGCCACTATTTGTATTATTTCAAATCCACAGCTAACTTCAATGACACGCTGATTAAATGAAATAACTTATGGCTTTAGCTTTCGCTCTCAAGGCGCGCGCCTCTCCCTTCCCGCTGCCCTTTCTCTCATATCTACCTTAAGCTAAAGTGAGCTGACTGCTTGCCTGCTGCGCTGGTCAGTTCGTGGCTTAAATCGGGGTCAGGTTGGGGTTCGGGGGTTCACTTTAACGGAAATCAGAGTTTCCCAATCTGTGGTTGGTTGGTTGCTGCTTCTGATTCTGCTGCTGTGGCGCGTACTTCATTGTCTATGAAATTTGCTCAAATGCAAGCCAAGCAGAAGGAAATTGCTCTGGCAGACACACACACACACACATATGGCATACCTACACATGTGTGTGTGTATGTGTGTGTGTTAGCATTTCGAAGGCGCCCCGGATTGCCTTAGGATGCTTTTCTGCTCGACTGCTGCTGCTGTTCTGTAGTTGCTGCCATTTTGTTTTGGGGCATATGTTTCACAACAAAAATGGTAACTGTACATGAATGGGTGTGGGGCACATGTGTGTGTGTGTGTGTTTGTTTGTGTGTGTCTGTGTCCATTGTTGTAAGTATCTTTTGTTTCAATTGCTTTGCTTGCGGCCCATCGCCGCTTTGAGCTTTAGCTTCTGTCCCTATCGCTGCCATAGATCTTCCCCAGGGAATAAGTAAGCTACCCATTCCTCCATTTCCTTTTCCATCTCTCCGTTGCTTTCTCTGCTTCCCTTTCTCTCCCTCTTTTGGCTCTGCTTTATTGCAATTGATTTTGACGCCGCTGTTTATGTGTTTTCTGCAATCTGCGCAGCTTGGCCAACCTCGATAAGAGAGGCTGTACTAAGTACCCGATATTGTAGTCTTCCTTATCTTATCTACCAAAACTTTTCGCCCAACTTTAACCAAAACTTTCTCTCTCTTTCTCTCCCACTTTAGCTACGTTCACGGCATTGGCTCGGAAACGCGCAATTCACTCTTCCATTTGCATAATGGACGCGATATGGTTATGGTGACCACCTGCCGGCACGGCAAGAGCTGGCGCGAGCTGCAGGACAATCGCTGCGATGAGGATAATCGCGAATACGATAGGTGAGTGGAGTGAGTAAGGTTGAGATCAACCGTAATTATGATTGGAAGCGGCGAATAGGCTGCCTAAAATGATTTCCCGCTGTCATTAGCTTCAAATGTAATTTGTTTGGGTCGTGTGCCCCGCCTGCCGTGCCCCATCAAGCGCTGCCATTAACCACAGTCAGAGGGGGACCACTGGCTCTATCTGGTGCTGTGGACTGTGAGCACGGTTAGCGGTTCCTGTGATTAATGTTCTAAAATCCAAGTTGACAAGCTCATTTAAATGGCACGACACTCGGGCCATGGCGGGGCCATGGCGAAAAAAGCCAACGATTTTCGTTTAGTTCCTGCCCATTTCCTGTTCGAGAAATGAGAAATTCAACGGCATCAAGATCTTGTGCTCAATGTGATTTACGCAAATGGCTGCAGAAATTTGAATATTTCTACATACGATATGAGTTAGTTCCACTGTAGTTAATAGTAATATTATAATCATTATAGTTTCATTTATTTTTTCAATTTACTGCAATGAAAAGTCGAGTCAATGATGATAAATGAATGTGTTGTCTGACTGCAAATGCAGTTGTCAGTATAACGTTTCGTATTTGAATATTTCTACATGAGATTGAGTTAGTTCCACTGTAGCTAATAGTAATATTATAATCATTATAGTTTCATTTATTTTTTCAATTTACTGCAATGAAAAGTCAGTCAATCCATGATAAATGAATGTGTTGTCTGACTGCAAATGCAGTTGTCAGTATAATGTACGTATGTTGCACTACTTATCGGGCTTGGCATATAAGTTGTATTTATTTTGCATTTACACTGCATTTCCACTGCCTTTCCCTGCCCTTCCTGCCTTCGTCTCTTCATCCATCTTTATGTCAACTGACACGCTTTGAGCTCGCTGATTTCCTGCCGATTAGACTGATGCCTGATGGAGAGTACATTACCGGTTGTATATACCCTGTAAGTGAGGCGTTGAGAGAGGGCAGTATCAGTTTCCTTAGAACTGTTTAAACTATTTGAAACTCAATTAAATTGTATGTTGGTTATTGGACCTTAGATTCCGCCGAAATGGTTTAAGAACCTTCTGTCCCAAACTAATATGCCCTCTACAATGAAAATCGTATGCTTCTTTAAAAATAAAGTAATAATATACATATCTATAATACCCCCTGCAAATTCCCAGTCAACACCCATATTTAGTTATTTTGCTTTCTCTTTTTCCCCTCAACTTAATTGAATTTATTGTTTTTATTTTTCATTGCTCGGTTGACAAAATGTCATCGAAGCGTTTACCATTTTGCCTCTAATTGAATGTAATTCTTCATACATTTTTACCTGTCAACCTGTACTGCTTACCTGCTCCTACCACACCGCCCCCCGTGCTGCCCACTCTTCGTTGTCTGCCGTGCGTAATTTGACATGACTTATGCGACAAATCTACTTTGGCGTCAAGCGTCAGCGATTTATGCAGCTCACTCTACCTCACTCTCCCTTTCTCTCGCTCTCTCTCTCTTCACTTTTTACTCCTTACTTGTGCCTTGTCCCACCTTAAGTCACTTCACTCAACTAAGCTGACTGGCGAGTGGAAGGAGATTGCCACCGTCCTCCCTCAACTGTTTTACATAATCAAGCAAATTGCTTTCCCACTCACATCATTTTTTATCTGTCCCCTCTCTCTCTCGCTCTGGTTCGCTCTCGTCTGGTTCGCTGTCTGAAACTTCGTTAATGCACCTGTCAAATATGGCGCATATTTATATATGTCGAGAAAATTGCATAATACCCTACGCGATGCTGCCGCTCTAGGATTTTGGTGCATATTTTACGATGCTGCCGAGTCTCCTCCCCGGCAATTCTCGACCTTCTGCCACGTTTTTTTGATGACTTTGCAGTGCATTAGTATGCAAAACTCTGCATAGTTAGCCTCCTTCACAACCCCCTCCCCTCCCCCTCACTCGCCCCTTATTCTAGAGTTGGTGCTCGTTTTGTTGTGATTAGGGATGAACCCAAAATGGAAATGCCTTTCAATAGATGACAATGACATAAAAGTGGAAAAGTTTTCGTCGCTCCTACATCTCTCTTTCTCTCTCTCTCTCTCACTCCCTATCTCTCTCTCTCTCTCTCCCTGTCTGGTCAAGTGGCAAATGATTGGTCAACAGCTCAGCTTAGGGGAATCATAATATATTTATGCTCAGGCAATCATGAATAGATTAAGGAGCTGAGCAGGCGTTGCATAAGAAATTTCGATTTATTTCCTACAATTTCACTTGATTTATGCAGGCAAAACATGTAAAAATATTTGCTAAATTTGCCAAAATGAAAATATTTATTAAATTCAAGCATATTTTTGAAGTATTTTATACAATTAATTACGCACTTTACCGATTATAAATCACACTTAAAATTTTAAAAACTACTTTGCATAGCTTAGTTGTAAAGAAGGAAAGAATTTATACAGCGCATTTAAGCTTCGTTAAGGCTTTCAATTTAACATGATTTTTTTCTTTCATATTATCGTAAAATCCATTAAAAAGTTTTCCAGCTGGGAAACAAGAAAAAAACAACAACAAAAACGTTGCAAAAACTTCAACAACTGCATTGAGAGAAGGGAAACCTTGAGCTGCTTTTAATGAAATTTTGTTTTGTGATGTCGCGTCCTCATCGTTGTGGTTGTTGTTGCTGTTGTTGTTGTTGTTGTTATAATGAGCCTAAGGCGTCAGTGGAAATGCTGCCCTGCCTCGGCTGCTGTTGTCGTGCAACATATGGCAACAAGAACCCAACAACAAGAAGCAGAAACAACAACAATCAGTGCATTTTGTTGCGGTCACAAAAAGTGTAGCGTCCTCTTAGGCGCCCACTGTTGCCATCGATGAAGCTGCTATCTCTAGTGTGGAGGGGGGATCATTGAGGGGGAAGGTAGCTAGTTCGCTGGGCTAGTTGGTGAGTTTTGCTGCCTGATAATGATGATGCTCGCTGCCTGTGACGACGACGACGGAGCTGGAAATGGCGGCGGCATTTTGCGGTTTTGCCTTTTGGCAACTGATATGGCAGGGCGTGAGCGAGCATGAGGGCGTGTGTGTGGGGCGTGTGGGCGTGGCCTGGCGACAGCCAAAATCTCGACAAGTGTGTGCACATTTTTATGAGAGTGTCGCGGCTTGCTATTTCGGTTGAATATGAAAAATAATGAGACACTCTTCGCTCTTCGCGCTGCTCTCTCTCAATGTCCTTGACAAAAGTTGAGCACCGTCTTGCTTGCTCTTTTTTCGCATGCTACTTCTTCCTCTCTTTGTTTCTTTCGTTTTATTTTCGCACACAATTTGACAGCAGGCGCGACGCAGCGAGTCGCGATGATGAAACGTTTCCGCAGCCATTACGTATACGACACGTTGTCGCTGCCACAATCGCATGACAGGCAGGCGGGCAAGCAAAGCAGCAACGTGCTGCAGCACGTAAGATGTGTGTGTGTGTGTGTGTGCCGCCTAAAACAGCCTGTCACAAGGTCATATACAAAAAAGTTTTGCCCCCGTTTTATTCCTTTTTTTTTTGGTAAAGATTTTTAATTTCACCAAACATTTTGCAAGTTTTTAATTTTGTCTACAAAAGTCTTTATATAAAAGTTTCTTGTAAGTCCCACTCGAAAAGGGATTAGCTGTCTGCCTTTAAGATGTATAAAACATCTGCAGCATTTTTTCTTTAAGTTCTAAAGTATATATTATTAATGTTCAAAACTGTCAACAAATGAATTTTCAAAGCCTTTTCATAATTTTGCAGCAAGATTCGTTTGTCAATTTGTGTGATTTATTCGAAGTTCAGAGGAGTCGTTAATTTTAATTTGATTTAATTGAAAAATGCGTCTCTTGCGACCTCTAATTAGAATTGCAAAGCATGCCAGATTCTCTTTGGTATTTTATGCATTTTTCATAATGCAATTTCCAGAGTAATAAATTTCCCCCATCGCCCCCCCCTGCTGTGCGCAACACTATCATCATTATCAACAAGCAGAGTAGCACACCTCGAGTTGTGCCTCGGTTGCCGTTGCATCTGCGCCATAACTGTGCTGCTTACTGCAGCTCGTTCTTTTCTAGTCTGCGCTTTGCACCTTAATCTCAGATTTCCGCATAAATCACTTTAAAGGCGACACACACACACACGCACACCTAGACAGGTTGCAGGCAGGTAAGCTGCAGCTCTTGCGGCCCATTGCAATTTCTTTGAGTGCCAATTCCATTTTTTACCGTCTACGCTTTGTGCACTGCTTTCACAGTAAACTATTACGCGCAGTGTTGGCAAACGCTATGCCAGGGAAATTGCTGGGCAGTGCCATTAATGTGTCTCCCACTCCCACTCCGAAGGCGAGATCAAACGGAAATTCGAGTAGCAGCGAGTCTTATGATATATTCAGAGTATTCTAATTTCGTATACTATTTAAATGGTATTTATAATCTTCAAATTCTTGAGATTCTTTACTCCCCTCTCTTCCCTGTCTCCTCTACAATGCGAAATTTGCTGCAGCTCAAGTTGGCTTGCATTACTCATATGCAGCATGCGCTGAATTTCAATGACTAGCCTGCTATTCCCTTTGTCTCTCTCTGTCTTGCTCTCCCTTTTGTCTTTTCCGAAAAACGTCTTGGTGCGGTCTGCTGTATTCATTATGAACCATTATCACAAGCTGGCGACAACAAAAGACGTCGTGAAGTTGGGAATATGGAGCTGGGAATGAAGCTGCTTTCATGCGCTTTGCACTTGTAACTAATGCGCCATATTTAATACCGGCGCATGTCCTGCTGTACTTGCTGCTCCCCCTCCCCCGCCTCCTTCTTCCTCTCGCACTGACAATGGCAACTTTTACAGCTGCTTTTTGCGCTAGGCATCCCTCAGTGCATTGTGTGTTTTTGCGTTTTTGTCGCTTCTGTTTGTTTGCTTCTCTGTTAGTTTCTATGTTTGCCCAGCATTTGCCACTTTACTCACTACCCCTTTCCCCCCTCTCACAGCCCCCGCGCCACTGCGATTGTCTTTATTTCGAATACTGTTTTTAAAAATGCAATTTTCATTAAAATTCATCGCCATTTCCTTGCGTTTTTTTGTCGCTCTCTCTCTCTCTCCATTCCACACTCACTTAAAGCGAGCGCTGGCAATTTTTGCCTCGTCTTCACTAAATTTGCTTTTTGGCTTGACATGTTTTTTGCTTTTAATTAATTTTGCAATCCGCTCGTGTCTCTCTCTGGCTGCAGCTGACAGGCAATCGACCTAAGGCCAGCGGAACAAACTGCGCTCTTTTCTCGCAACTTGCGCGGGATGCAATTAACAAATGGCGAGGCGAATGCACACGCCATACGTATGCGCAATACGTATACGCAATATCGTCGAGCCGACAAGCAATTTGCGTGTCACGGCACCACACACAAAGGCGGGCGATGACAAAGTAGAATTCGACACAGCACAACACAAAACACATAGAGCAACACTAGCAACAGCAGCAGCTGCCAAAGCAAAAGCAAAAGCAACCAAAAACATCGAAAAACCTATCAGAAAGCAGTTGGAGACGGCGATGCCAGAAACTGCAATGCATTGGGTAGTTCTGACTGCCAGTTTCAATTGAGATACTCTTGCAATTTTTTAGAATAAACTATAAATAAAGAAACTAGACAAAACTCTGTTAAACTTTTACAGAAAATCTTTAAAATCTTGTTGAAGTAACAATTAAATAATCTAAATATATTTTCCAATTTATGCTAGGGTATCTGTCAATCGTGCCAGTGGACTTGCAAAGCATTTCATTGTTTTCTATTTTGATTTTATTTCTATTTTCTGGCGTTTTACATGATCTCATCTCAGCTCAGCTCAGCTGTCAAAGGCAAAAAGGACTTTGGCAAAATCACAACGTCAGCTGAGTCTGTCAGTCAGTCAGTTAGTCACTGGGCCATGTCAATGAGCTAAGCTTGATTTCCCGCCAACAACAGCAGCAGCCCAAAGAAGTAGTAGCAAACATTATCATAGCTACCTAGCTGGCTGTGTGGGTCCTGTGCGAGCACCTTTGACAGCTGGAAACCACTTAAATTACGTGCCTGCTGTGCACACAGTTCGCCCGACCAAACTGGACTAACAACTCGGAAAGCTGAGATCCCCACATCCCTCACCCCCTGCAGGCCTTGCTGCTACTGTGTGCCAGTGCTTATGTTAATTTCGTTGGCCTTGGCATAAAGCAGAGTAAAGCAATTGATATGAAGTGACTGAACACCAAGCCAGCTTACTCTCTTCCCCTCTCTCTCTCTCCTTTGTGGTCTGCCAGCTGTATATGACTGGAAATGCTATGCAAAGTGTTGGCAAATTAATTACTCTGCGTGTGTGTGTGAGATGGCCAGGGCTGGGCAACAGGTGTGAGAATCATCAGCATCATCTGTGGCAAACAAATTTATGTCTTCTGCAAAGAGAATGAATATTTCATTTGAAAGGAAATGCAATCTATTAGATCTATTAGAGTATTTTTGATTTTTAGTAGATATAAACCAAACGGGCTTAAAAGTTTTCCATTTCTATTTATAAATTTATTTATTAGTTATCTTTTCAGAAGTACTTAGAGAGCTTAAGAAGGATTTGATTGTTATTGAGTGACTATGAAAAGAAATTAAGCTTAATAAAATCAAAATAAGTTGCCAAAGGGGAAAAGTTTTTCAAGAATTCAACTGTATTTTCCACTCATGTGTAAACATATATTTTATGACCACTTACTGTGAGAGGAAAGTGCATCGTCAACGCAGCAGCAGCAGCAGCAGATGCTCCCTTCTAATGAAGTAGTTGGACAACGCGAACTTTGCACACCACATAACAACAATGCGTGTAAGTTGCTAAAGTTTTGCTGCTGCTCGCATGATGTCTGAACTGCTGAACCCAAACCGAACGCAACTATGCGCTCAACTAAGCTCAGGCTGAAAATCATTTAATTAAAGTTCTCAACAACAGCAACAAGAGCAAAGCAAAGCAGAGTAGAGTGAAAGCAAAGCGAAGGCAAGAGCAGGGGCAATGGCAAAGGCAACAACATGCCATGCTGGCGGCTCTTAATTGCTAAAACAAGTAGCTAACAAGTGCACAGCTAAACAGGAAGAACATGAGAGCGGGCAGGAGTGAAAGAGAGAGAGTGGGCAAGGAGTGGAGAGCGGATGCTCGGCGAGTGCAGTGACCTGTGCTGTTTGGTAAATGCATCTAGCCAGCGGTGGCGGCGGCATATCACTGACTAATTAGCGGGCCAGGGCGCACTGGCACACGCACACCCCCACACACACACACACTCCCACATATGTATGTGTGCATTGTGCTGTGCCGCATGCCAAACGCAGAAATTATTCACTTGCGCGAACTCTCCCTCTCTCTCGTGCTCGGCAAACTAGCTGAAATATAAGGCAGTGCAAAGGAAACGAATGAAAGCGATTTTCTCAAATGATTCGTAATCCAACACGGGCAGTTGAATGTAATTGTAAGTTAAAGTGAGGCGCAAAGGGAGAGAGAGAGAGACAGCGACGCTTTGCCAATTAATTTACTGCTTACATTGAAAAGTATGCTATGTTTTTAGCAATTCCCCGCTCCAACTTTGGGTATTTATTTTATTCTTGCGCACAATAGTATGCCTTGTTGGGGGTTTTCGTTGAGTTAGCTGACTTATGTATATATTTTAATGTATTACAGTTAGTAATACCCTGCACTCTCCATTTAACTCAATTGCTGCAGTTCTGTATTTTAACCTAGCGCTTGAAAGTATGCCATAAAAGTATTTCATTTTATTTCCATTCCAGTCTCTTGCAGTTGTGCATTTAAACGTAGCGCTTGAAAGTATGCTATAAAAGTATAATATCCTGGCTTGGGCTTCATTATTGCTTACAATTTTGGTTAGAACATTTCCTCTTCGTTATTCCCTGTTCAGTCTTAGCAATTCCCGTTGCTGGCAAACTGCTTTAGGCCACTGGCGGCTGCCTATGCATTTGGCAGTGTAATTTTTCAGCGAAAACAAACGCCAAATCGCTGGCACAACGTGCAATTTATGATGTTTACTCAAGATTATTCATAAGCCGAGTCGGAAGACCTCTGCTGATTGCGCTGCCTTCTGGCAAGCCGCATCCTCCTACTTCTGCCTGGCCGTGGGGTCGTTTCTGTTTGCCGTTGTCAATGCAATACGAATGCGCTGCGCCTGCAGTTTTCTAAATAAATTTTCTGCTGAATTTGCTTTAACACAGCAGCAGTAGTAGGAACGGCAGTAGGTAAGCTCAAATTGCTGACCAGTTGAGGCAGGCGAACAGGAGGAGCGCGGTAGGGCGTGGCAACATGCCTCAGTACATGTAATTTTACGCGCAACTTAACTTGTAAACGGGGCGCTCGAAGGGGAGGCGTTCGAACAGCAACTACGGCAATGGGTGTTGCTGATGTTGTTGCTGCTGCTGTTACTGCTCCTGCTGCTGGCCCCTTGTCGGAGCTTCGCACAAATGTTTGAGCTACGTGGCGTATGCTTAATATGCAGCTTTACCCGCTTTGATTTGGCATTAAAGCTGAAATCAGCAACAAGCACGGATTGCGGTGTTGTGCGGTTGAATTGAATGCTTAAATGGTTAAATTGTTGCTGTGTGAGTACCCGCAAGTATGTGTGAGTGTGTGTGTGTGTGGTACATATGTCTGCGCAACTGTGTGCAACATGGTGTATGAGTTATGCGAACGCATGTTAAGCATACGTCGCTTAGTGCGTGGCAGCGTTAGCAGCACTTGACGTCTGCTGCAGGCTATTAAGTTGGAATTACATCATTAGCATAATGTGACTAGTCGAGTGGGTTCATTTGAGTGTATTCATAGTGCAAAACAATTACCACAGTAAAAGCGAAATGCACGCGGGTTCAACATTGTTAAACACGCGTGTGCGTATGTCTGGAAATTAGTTTTCATTGTAAACTCACTTTTTACTTTTTCTGCAAATAATTTACCCTAATTGGATATATTTTCCCTTTTTCCAGCACAGAATAATATTGGAATTATTTTTCAAATTAATTACACTGGTTTTAAATTAAGTTAATATTTTTTAAAGCTAATGAGAAAGGATTGTGGAAGTAGAAAAGAATTAAATAATAATAATTGTTGGTTAACTAAATGATATTTATTTACCTACAATATATTTAGCAGACTTTTCTATAGTTCTACATTATTTGTTAAATATGTTCATTATTTTTAAGAAATTTTACGTATATATATAGCGTGTGCTAAAGAATGGAAGGTATTTCCTGTTCCAATTAATGCATGGGTCTGCCCTTTAATGTATGCTACATATTTGCCCCATTTAAATGTCTTGAGCAATTTATCATTTTTTCGTGTGTCTGCAACAGCGAACCGACCTGTCAATCCAACCATTCCCCTGCCTATACCTCTCTCACTCCCCCTCTGCCACCACCTCTGCTTGCCTCCATCCTCCATTGACCCGAAAGGAACAAGCCCATTGTTCAATTAATTGGTGCACAATGCCATTATGCAATGTGCCCTCTCTTCCTTTCTCTCTCTTACACTAATTTACATCTCGCATTTTCTCTGTCTCTCTCTTGTTCTCTTACTGATTGTCTGACCTCTTCTCGCTTTCATTTCAGATACGACTACGAGACGCTGCTGCAGAACTCAACGTTTTGTTTGGTACCACGCGGTCGTCGCTTGGGTTCTTTCAGGTAAAAACAAATGATGAGAAAATGAAAAACATGGCAAAAAAAAGATGAAGAAAAAAACAATTTTCATTTTACAACTCTCGCATATATGTATATAGTAGATAGAGCAGGTTTTCTCACTGATTGTTTTTTATTCATTTCCGTAGATTCCTCGAGGCATTGCAGGCCGGTTGCATTCCTGTGCTATTGTCGAACGCTTGGGTTCTGCCATTTGAATCGAAAATCGATTGGAAACAGGCCGCCATTTGGGCCGACGAACGGCTACTGCTGCAGGTGAGTGGCACACTCTACTATATATACGATATGTTGCCTCCCTATATATAGATATACCCTATATAGTATTTAGTTATATGTGTGTCTTCTTTTTGTTTGCGCCGTCATGAAATATGAAAACTCGTTGGGAGTTCGTTTTCCTCCTTTTTATTATTTCGTTGTGTTTTTTGTAAATTGTGACCTGTTTTGTCTGTCGCAAAGTTTTGTTAGAACACATTTCTGTAACCCAGTTCGGAAAATGGGAATGGGAAGCCTCAACGTCACGACGTCATTTATTGACGATTTAATGTCCGTGAAAGCTTGACTGCAAAAAAATTGAAAGTATTTTCTGCTTTTTTCGATCAGCTTAAAATACTCCAATCAGACAATTGGCTGCACCAGCCCCAATGGATATTAACTCTTTAAAAAAAGTCAACATTGGCAATTTATCATTTTATTTCATACTCAGAAATTACTCAACAGTGACGTAGCCGACCTGAAGGGAAGCTCCATGGACCGGTGTGTCCCTCTGGCTGTCTATCTGTTTACCTTCTCTTCCGACTGTCTTCTGCCTCTCTCTCTCTCTCTCTTTCTCTCTCTCTCTCTCTCTATTACCTTCTCTTTCTAGCTGTCTGTTTGTTGTATATTTGTGCATTGCGTCTTCACTGCTTGTCATTTGTTTGCACCCATCGATGTCCGTATGCTGCTATTATTCCCTCGTCTTCATTCGCGACAAGTCTTGGCGCATTGTTTGCCAATTGCCTCTCTCTCTCCCGTCTCTTGCTCTGCTGTGTCCCTTTTGTCACCAACATTGGCGTGTTTGCCTTGTAGTTTATTGGCAGGAAATGCAATTAATTAAGTTAACTTGAGCAGGAAACTCGAGCAGAGGCAGCCAAGGTAGCAGCAGCTCGTGCTGCACTCTTTAAATTGTTTCAATTTGCTTTGGTTATAATTATGATGTATGTGTGCACACACACACATACACACACACTCGCACACACTTGCATATGCATTAGCCTTGGTCGATTCCCTAACTAATTACGGCTACTGTTTGCCTACTGCAATGGGTAATTAATCGATTGTGCAGTGACTGGCTGCACAGCTGCTGCTGCTGCTGAGATTACGCATACGCAGCGTTTGCCACCCATATCCACTAACTTATTGTCTCTCCCTCTCTCTCTCTCTCTCTCTCTCTCTCTCCTGTCTAGGTACCCGACATTGTGCGCTCTATTTCGGCTGAACGCATCTTTGCACTGCGCCAACAGACTCAGGTGCTGTGGGAACGCTACTTTGGCTCCATTGAGAAAATCGTCTTCACAACATTCGAGGTGAGTTTGCATAACTAATCTGGGGGAATGGTTAAGTTTAACAATGAAAAAAAAAACAAAAAACACTTTCTTACGTTGTGTAAAATCTGCTTGGGCAGCTGCACTTTTGTCTGCTGTGAGGATTCCTTTGGGATATGAAGGACGAGCTTAGTATTCTATGTTTTCATGTTTGAAAATGTTTACTAACTCAAGTAATGTGCAGTGCAATTAGATAAATATCCCAAAGTGTGCTCGCACTCCTTAATCTTTCCAACTGCAGAGCTTCAATGATTGATGCAAAATAATTTGGTTGCACAACTTGTTTGGTATATTTTAAATCTTTCACATTTTATATTTGACACCTCTGTCGGTTTCTCTGCTATACCAGTAGTCGCCTTTGTGTGCGTTTCATATTTTATGCTGCCAATGGATTATTTAAGGCTTTAATAGAGTTTTCGATTTACGGCTAAAAGCGAAGCAAATTAGTTGACCAAATTGCGAAAAGTTTTTGCTCTCTTTTTCTCTCTCTCTCTCTCGCTGGAATTTAATGCCAATGCCAGGTGCAATTTTCGCCAAAAATGAACTTTGACACAAAGTTTATTTATATTTTCTGTGTTTGTTTTGCTGCAATTTGAATTCACTTTGACTGCAAGTTTTTCGCTCAGTGTGTGTGGCAAAGCAAATGTATCTGTTCTCTGCTGTGCTTTGCCAAGTAGCAGCAGTTGGCGGCTATTGAATTTGAATGTGGCAACGTTAGGCGATGCCATGCCACGCCCCTCACTCACTCTATCGCCCCCAGGGCAGGACATAGACAAAAAACGGATTTCGTTTTGGGGACAATAATGATGACGATGATGAGGACGAAGCGACGACGACTATGTGGATAGAGACAGAGCGTTGTATAAATAATACACACGCAGTCACACACACACAGAGACACACAACAAACACGGGACACACTCAGAAGTTGTTTGTACACAATGAAATGGCAAGCAGCGAACGCGACATGCGACGACGTTGATGATGAAGCCGGGCAGCAGCCACCAAACCAAACCAGACCAGAGCAAAGCAAACCAAACCAAACGCAACCAAACCGCCGACACTGGAGACCACTTTTCAACACTCAAATTGACACACACACACACACCAGGAGAGACACGCGCACGCATACAGTGGCATGCAATGCGAATGCATGAAGCATTCAATTTTGTGTAATCATCATGCTGGGGAACACAGAAAAGTGAAGCTGTAGCAGTAGCTGAAGCAGACAGATGCCAGCTGAGGGAGAGGGGAAGTGGGGAGAGAGGAGTGGGGGAGAGGGGACGGCAGCCCGACTCTGATGGCAACTGCATGTCGCGATGTAGCGAGTCTTTTTGCGCTGACAGATACATTAAGAGACGACGACATGGCTGCGTGTGTTGCGGGTTGTCGCAGTTGTTCTTGTTGTTTTTGCTCTAAAAGTTGTTGAGCGAGAGAGAGAGAGGGAGATAAGGAAGGGAAAGACAGAGAGAGAGAGGGAACTAGGAGTGTGTTGTGTGTCGCTTTTGTGGTGCGAGTTTGTTGCAGACTTCTTTTATCCTGTTTTTTGTCCTAGTGACGACTTTGGCTAGCAATAATCAATTTACAGTTGCGTGTGCCTGTGTAGGTGTATCTATGTGTGTGTTAACCAAATGAAAAGCAAATATTTGGCATGCAACGTGACCAGGCTGAAGTTAGCCAGCAGCAATAGCAACAATCCTCTGTATAAGCTGCAAAAAGTGACCAACACACGCACCCACCCGATGCGACATCGGATCGTTCATTGTTAACATGTCAACCCAGGAACAGCAACAGCAGCAGCAGCTGCTCCTAATTCTGTTCAGCTACTGTTCCTTCCCCCCTCTTCTTCCTCCCCCTGTCTCTAATTGGCAACTGCTGGCACGCACTTTGCAGGTGGCCCCAGCTTGGCCCCAGTCGAGCCTGATTTATGGCAACTGCCAAGCGATTTTCACTCCATTATTATAGATATTCTATTCCTATAGCCAGGCAATTTTCTTTTATCAACTCTGCGCTAATTGGGATCCGCCTCGGACAACGGACCAAAAAGAAGTCAATTCAAATTTAATTTTATTAAAAGAAAACATAAGGCGCCCCTTTTCTGAACGATCTAAATGGCATAATTCATTTTGCGACAGCATTTTGTGTAGCTCTTCTTGCCTTAAAGTTAATTTCTTGTTATGTATAAAGAGAATGGCAAGAAATAAGTTGGAAATAGTAATAATAGTAATATCGTATATTGCAGCACTTAGTAATTTATTTATTTATTTAATTAGTTTATAGTCGGACTAAGGTCAGTCGACTGTTTAAAAGTAAAAAAAAAACAATTAATAGTTATAATTAATAATTTTAAATTAAAAGTATAATCTTAACTGTGAGAAAAGAAAGAAAAAAAAGAAAAATTAATTGAATTAAATTTGATTGATTAATGATTTAAAGGTTATTAGATTAAAATTTGTTCTTATTTCAATACTGCTTTCCATTGAAATTAAGGTTTCTTGTATTTTCACAAATTTGTTGTTCAAATCTTTTTGTTTTAATTCATTCTCAATGTGTCATAAATTATTAACACAAAGGAAATGCAAAAAGTCTTTACAAGTCACACTTATAATGCCCCACTTCATTTAATTACACAAACATCTAACAAAACTATTGTGCACCACACCCTAATTGATTGCTTTAAACCTAAATATCTTGTTCTATTCTTCATCGTACATTAATTAATCGTACATCGTAACCTTCGACAGTTTTATTACAACTAATCTTAAAATCTATTGCAACCGCGTTCATACATAGTTTCTACATAGTACATAGTTTCTTTTTTGTAAGAGTGATTGCCTTTTAATGCCTGCCAATTACCTAAGAATGGTTTCCGATTCTTTTTAACACAGGTCATAGAATTTAATAGACGTTTTGTAAGAGAAGATAAGGGATCGCTGCATGTGACGATCTCCAAGTGCAAGGCAGTGCTACTTTGTCTTCATGCAGGTGAACATCTGCTTCTTCTTCAAATAGTTGCTATTATATTAATCGTAAATCCTCCAACAACAAGTTCTTCGCAACCCTCTCTCTATTTACTCCCCCCCAATATCGTATTATTTATGTTAGATCTTAAAGAACGCCACAAATTTGCATTAAACAGCATCGAAATGGTATTTTATGTTTCCCAAATGGACGCGGGATGCCACGGTATAAAATCTGGCGGGTATTTTGCCATCGCTTTTAGCACACACACAAATTTTGCGTGGCCAAAAGTTCACGGAGCATTATGTCAAATGGAATTGCACGACGAGCGCGCCACCTGAAGCTCTAATGCAACGCGCGCCCGAAAGCACGCAACACTTTTTGTTTGTATTGCATCCCTTCCCGTCGTCCCTTCGTTCCGCCCCCTTTACCTGCTGCATCTAGCTGCCCTCGTGGCATGCAGCTTTGATTTATGCGTCGCGATTAAAAAATGAATTGTGGCATTTTCGACAGGCAAAATGGTCACGCCCCGCCCATCATTTTGTTTTTGTATGTAGATGATGGCGGTATTCAGTATATGTGTGTGTGTGCAGTGCGGTGAGGTTGTCTCTGTGTGAGTGTGTGTCTTCCCTCTCTGTGTGTGGCACGTGCGGCACGTAATGCTCAGCCCTTTTTTGCATATGCCAAAAATGCAGCCTGTGTCAGCTTCTGGTCAGCTTCAGTTTTCACTACCCACCGCACACCTGCCACGCCCCCCTCCCCCTCTCTACTCAGCAGCTGTTCCGCTGTTGTTATTGTTGTTGCTGCTCTTTTGCGGCTTTAATATGAAAAAAGTTTTGCGCATATTTGTTGGAAAATAGTTGACGTGTGCTGCCTGCTGCTGATGCCTTGCCGCCAGCGGCCTGCGGCTTGGCAGGCTGCCCAGCATGACCTGATGTTCCTACTGCTGCTACTGTACCTCCTGCTGCTACTGTTCCTGCTCCTCCTGCTGCTCCTAGTCACGTCGCTTCCGAGCAGCATCGCACAAATGAACACAAACTCAATTTATGCATATGCAAAAGTCACAGCGAGAATTATAGTTAAACCCCCCCTGTCTGCAGCTCTGCCTGCTCCATTTGCTTGAACTGCTGCCCTGCCCCTCTCTGTACACTGCCCTGGCGTCTGGCTGCTAATTTGTTTTATTAATAAAACGCATATCAAAGTGCAAAATCCACTCGCGAGGTGTCCCTTTTGACGCGCGCGCTCAACTCTCGATTTGCTGCCCCTTTTCGCAGGCAAATCACGTCGCCAGACAGACCCTTGCACTCCCCTTCGCCGCCTAATAACCTTTTAGTCTAATAGCTTAACCCAAACAGAGCGAGACCCGCACACACGGTGCGCATCCATTGCCATTGGGGGATTAGAACAAAGTGTGACCGGCTTCGGCTTCGGCTACGCATCGCTTTGCGTTCAAGGCTCGTTCATGCAGCAAATTGATTTAGGCATAAACAAGCTGGTAAGCCTGCCGCCTGCCTCCTGCCGAATATTTGAGAATGGCATATAATTTTTGCTGCCTCAATGTGTTAGCTGCCGTCTACCAGCTCCCACACTGCGTATACGTAACCAAATCCAAGTGGGCGTCGAACCTCAGCTGCCACAAGGCCTGTTGTCTGTTTTTGGGAGAAGTGAGAACTGTCTGTCTCCCTTACACCCCTTCCCCTCTCTCTCTCTTTCTCTCTTTTCACTGCTGTTCTTCCCCCTCTTGTCCCCCCCCCTGACGCTGTCTGCCTTAAGTCAACAAACTAACAACAACAAGTGCAAAAACAACAACAGCTGATGCTATTCTGGAAACAACAACAGCGAGGGTAGACAGATGGGTATGGGTGGGGAATGAAGAGAGGGGGAGCGGGGGGAAAGGGTGGTCAGAAATGGTCACGATAGCTTTGAAGGGTTTTGGCGTAGCTGCTGAGCGTGTTCCCAAAACAGACAGACGAAAAAACAAATTAATCAGTTATTTGGAGTTTTGCTTGCTCTTTGACCTCACACACAGACAAACGCACACACACACACACAGCCACACACACACACACACACAGCCACACATCCAGTCACACACACCCTGAGACAGTTAAGCTTTGTCATCTGCTGCTGGCAATGAAGACATCCTTGTCGTTAAAGACCCAAACAAGTTAGCGCATTTTATGTGGTGTTTGAGGTGGGAAGGGGAGAAGAGAGAAAGAGGTAGCATTAATTAAGATTTTAAATAGAAACTAATATTGAAATTCAAGTTTCAGCTTGCTTAAGTAACAAACCTCAAGGAGAACTAAGAACACCTGGCAGAGCCAAGGAAACTAATCAATTATTGAAGAATTTCAAGAATTTTGCACAACTTTCCGCATATTGAATGGAATATTAAATACCAAATACTGCTGCTGCTGCTGTTCAATTAAAAACAACGAGATAACGCAACGTTTACGGGCAATTTTCTGTGTGTCTGCGGAATACCTTTTGGAAAATTTGTGCGGTCTATGCGAAGGTTTGCATAATTGTATTATGCTCGAGTCGAATACACAATAACCCAAGCACACATAGCCATATACATACTATATATATATATATGTATGCATATACATATTGTAGGTGTATTTGTGTGTGTGCAGAGAGAACTTTGGCCCGTTGTGTTGGCCACCACAAAGAGGTCACTCAAAGTCCACTTACCAACTTAGTTGCCCTGGCCAACTCAGTTCGACCGAGCGAGAGCTCTCCATGCCAAAATCTTTACCTAAGCCTAAAAGTCGCCATTGAGCATGGGTTGAGAGTGTGGTGTGTGTGTGTGTGTGTGGGGGTGTGGGGGGTGTGGTCTGGTGTGTGGATGTGACCGATAAGCGTGTGGTGTGCACTTAACTTGTGTACAGTGAGCTGAGTTGGGCAGTAGCAAATGTTAAAGTTCGAAAATGGCCAAAAAACCACAATAAGCCAGAGATTTACCCCGTCCCCCTCACCCCACACACACACTTCAAACAATTCGGGGCAGTGCGAACTCTTGTCTGAATCTCCAACTGTTTTTGTCGTTGCTTTGTTGTTGTTGCTGTCGTGCTGCCGTTGCTACTCTGTTTATGGGCAACGCCCAGTTCAGTTTCATACCACTCAGCTTGTGTGCGTGTGTCTTAGTTGCGAAGCATACAAATATGTAGCATACTTTCAGGCGTCTGTCCAATAACTTCGCATGCGTTTTATGCCTGGCAATAAAAAAACAGCTAGATCTGACGTTAAAAAAGCCAAGTTGCTGCCGTTCGCTCGCACTTGTTTGTCGTCTTGATTTGCATTTTAAAGAATTGTGGGCGTTAGCCACACCCCACTTGCGCGCACCACACGCACACACACCTGCCTCGCAACAACTTATTACTTTCACTAATCCTATTATGCGCATGCAAACGTGCGACAAGCCCAAGAACTTTTGCCTGCAACTACTTTGAAGTTGAACGCCTCAGTGACCGCCTTTATCTCTCTAGCCCCCACTCCCACTCGCTGTCCCTCTCTCCCACTTCTCTCTCTCTCTCTCTGTTTGTCCATCTGCCGGTCTATTCATTCCATTGAATCGTGCGCGCACTCCGGCGCCGCTAAGTTGTCTTAGTAGCTGCCGCTGCATTGCACTGCACGAAAGAGTTGAGTGCGTTGAGCTGCAGATTATATATAAATAGATATATTTAAATATATTTTATATAATTATTCAATTGAAATACGTAAATTTGTTTAAATATATTTTACATAAATTGAAATAAATAAGAAAATAAATATAAATATATTTTTATTTTAGAAAAAATATTTGAATACACTTTTTATAAATTATGCCACAAAAATTCAGCAATATTTATTTCTAAATTCCAAATTAATTTATATTTTATTTTCGATTAAGTTCGAAATTTATTATCTGAGTTTTCCCTTACTTATTTATTGTATTTTTACTCACGGCATGTTCGCTGGCGTCTTTGTCATTAATTTTTCTCACATTCGCACTGCGAATTATTCAGAAATTTTGGTACAGTTCGCACTGAGAACCTGTTTATAAATTTCGCTCTGCCTAACAACGAGCAAAAAATAAATAATAAAAATTAGCCAATAATACAAATGACGTAGTTACAAATTTTTTCTTTGCAAATTGGCAACAAGAAGGAGAGACAAGTATAAAAAAGATAATTAACAGAAAATTTACAATTCTCTGTGAGTTTGTCTAAAATTTAAAGGAATCTTTTTATAGCATTTTTTTATTTTCTGTCAATATTTCCCTCTCTCTCTCCCTCTCTGTCTCTCTCTCTCCTTCCGACGCAGAATCCCTAAAAATGAAAGTAACTTGGCCCAGTTTCAGTTGCAGCTTTCCTTGGCCAATTTTCGCAGTGTGGCAAGGCAGCCTTGGAGCAACTTCAACTTGCCTGCTTTTTGTAGTTAATTTCACCTGCTTACTGTCCATTTTCCTTGAGTAGGGAGGAAGGTAAGGGGAGGCAGCGGAGGTTCGACAAATGCCGCGACAGCAGCTGAGCGGGCAATGAAAGAAGGAGAAGTTTGCGAAAATCTTGGCAAACGCGCGCGAGTTAAGCTGATTTTCTGGGGCGGACGAAAAGTTTTACCCGGACAAACTTGGCCCAAACTGCTTGGCAAAATGCTACCTGAGCCATTAATTGAATTCCGGGCATGTCCGGTACGGCGCCAGAGACGGGCGAGCATTTATGTTGAGTTTAAAACGACGTTTTTCGCACATTTTTTTGCCTTTTTTCTGTTTTTTTCTTTTGTTTTTCAGTTTTTATTTGTATATTTAGCAAATGCTTTTTCTCTCTCTCTCTTTGTTTTTTAACGTACACATAAATTACAAGAAATTGTTTGAACAGCGCTTAAGTATATTAAACATATAGTTGAACCAGACAAGATTGTGGTTGTTGTTGCAGTTGGTTGTTGTTGTACAGTATAAATTGCATTTTAGGCTTGATATGCATCAAAAAGCGGTTTCTGATGTGTGAATGTAGCTTCTTCTCCTACTCTCCGTGAGTGTGTGTGTGTGTGTGTGTGTGTTTGTGCGTATTCCTTAGAAGAGCAGCGAGAAGAGACTCCTTACGCCAGTGGAGCCAGCTCCGGAACCGAGGGTAAAGCCTGTGGCGGGCGCCGTTCCACTGGTGCGATGCCTCGAGACATGACTGGACACGTTTGCACGGACACGGTCGTAGCTGGCAACATCCTGCAAGGTATTGGAATATATATAGAAATAGGTTAGTCAGAGTTCGATTAGATTGATTAGATTGTCATTGCGTACTGGTCGAGCACAAACTCGAGATGCCTGCAGTTGCGGCAGATGTCACAAGTGCCGCACGTGTTGTATATCGACAAGACTCTCACCTCTTTGTCGGCGTTGGCCAGCACGGAGCGCATCGAATTGGCCACTGGCCATTTCTTCTTCATGACCAGATTGTTTGGAGGATCATGTGCTACACCAGCATCCACCGACCAAATAATCACTGTGGCACCGCCCACAATTTTTGAGCCGCGTGAGAATTTGAATGCGAGTTCCTCATCGCCAGCGATGCGAGTCAATTGCCAGCCGGTAAGATGAATCTCCTCGGTGCCCTTGTTGTGCAACTTGATGAAACGTCCCTCGGTGTCGGCCTCGATAATCTCCAGATCTCCCTTGGCTGCGGCATTAACCGAGTACTCCGACAATGTGCGATCCTCGCTCTCATCGATGACAGTGCGACGACGCTTGACAGCACCCGAGCCAGAAATTCCTGGAGTGGCCGAACGACGTCCACTGGGAGTCACACGACCCGAACGGGAACCACCGCTGGCCGTAAGATTTGTGCCATTGCTAGAGATGCCCGAATCGGTGCCTGGACGACCGGGTGAGGTGATGTTCAAGCGACGCTCCTCACCGCACAGCAACTTGTCGTAGGCGGCCAACTCCAGATCCAGCGACACCTTGATGTCCATCAGATCCTGGTACTCCTGCAGCTGCTGTGCCATCTCGTCGCGCATGCGCTGCAGATCTGCCTCCAGTGAGGCAATGTACTGATTGTGGCGCTGGCGTTCCTTATCCAGCAGATCCTCCAGCTCACGTACTCGTGCCTAGAAAGGGGAAGAGAGAGAGAGAGAGCATCAGTATAGTGTACAATGATCAGTAATGATCAGTTCAGTTCTACTTACATTCAGGCCGGCATTGGTGCTCTCCAGCTCCTGCAACTTGTTGTGCAGACTGTCGATCTTGGTGCGCATGAGACGCACCTCCTCGGTGGCATGCAGTGATCCCTGTGCGGCACGTGCTGCGGCTGCCTTGAGATTCTGTATCTCATTGTCGTACAGTGCCTCGATCTCTTCACGATTGGCGCGCATTTGTCCCTCGTATTGATCACGCAGTTCCTGCAGAGATTGCTGCAACTTGGCCTCATACTGGCGCGACAGGCGGCCATCGATCTCACTGATCTCGATCTGGCGACGCGAGCGTGTCTCGGTCAACTCCTGCGAGTGCACCTGATCCTTGAAGGCCAACTCTTCGCGCAGACTTTGATTCTGATTTTCCAGATCGACGCGTGCCAAAGTCTCAGCCTCGAGCTGCTTCCGCAGATCGTCCAATTGACGACGCAGACGTTCGTTCTCAGCACCCAGATCCTTCACCTGATCCTCGGCCTTCTTGCGATCGGCAAGAGCCTGACTGTACTTGCCATTCACTTCGGTGTAACGAGATTCATAGAGGCGTGCATTGTTCTCTGCCACGT
This sequence comes from Zaprionus nigranus, assembly GCA_018903425.1. Classification (NCBI taxonomy): domain Eukaryota; kingdom Metazoa; phylum Arthropoda; class Insecta; order Diptera; family Drosophilidae; genus Zaprionus; species Zaprionus nigranus. The sequence continues at coordinate 352,808 of JAEIGD010000001.1, read as the reverse complement.
TGGCCTCTTTGGTTTTCTTGTCGAGTCTGCAATAAATGCAAATGAAATGTTACTTGGAGGAAGATCAGTAAGCTCTATCAATAAACATGTGCGCCCCATGATGACGTCACAAGTTGTTGTTCGAGCTGATTCACATGCGATCGCGCTCTCAAGAGAATTGCTCATGTATGACAAGAGAGAGCGCCATATCTGTCTCTTCATTTCTCTCTTTCTCTCCCTCTGCCTCCTTCCCTCTCTCTCTCTGGTATCTTATGTATTATTCATCGTCGAGGTTTCTTCTGGTTTGCTGCCTTGAAATTGCCTCATATCATTAGCATAAAGTATCTAAACTATTTTCTGTCCAACATAAACGCATCTTTTGTCTCTTTCTATCTCTCTCCCTCTCTTTCGCTATATTTATGGGGGCTACTTCAAACGTTTTATTTTCGTTTTAGCTAAAAACAAACTTGTTTATTTGCCTAACAAAAATTCCACAATCTATAAGTAAATGTCGTCGTCGTCGTCGTCGTTGTCGTGGAAGAATCTCGTGGTTTGCACGTTTAATTTTTATGCAGTTAAATTTAGCTATAGTATTTAAAATAAACCATTAAACAAGCCATACTGAGGTTATCTCTTTAAATGCATCACAATGCATTATTTGCTGACCTTATAGAGCATGTGTCGGCGCCTAAAAAGGCAACTCTGATGAAACTTTTCATTTCGAATCGATGCCGACATTACATTCACAGAGTATATAAACAATTTTTCAAGCTAGAAGTCTCAAGGTTGTTTTCAGTTCTTTTCTGCAGTATTCCCCTCGCGCTATGCACCTTATGCTTTCATGACATGAACACATAAATAACAATGCTACCAGAGCGACCTAATTTATTAAAGATTTTCCTTTGCTTGGGGGCATTTTGACATATGGAAAGTGGGTTAATTATTGAAAGAACTTTTTGGGTCGACGAACGAGTGTGAAAATTATGCCAAAAAGAAGCTTTTCTCTTGTGGTGTGTGTGCGTGTGTGGATTGCCACACTCTCTTTTTTATGAGTCTGAGGTAATTAAATATTCGAATGGATTCAGTGAATGAATGAAGGGCACAAAAAAAGCTGAATACATTTAGAAAATGTTGCACTCGCATTGTCCGAGGCATATCAGAATTGTGTAATCTCTGGTCATTATACCCACAACAAACAATTAAGCTCGGTCAGCCTAATGTACCTCTATGTACTATCTATAGAGAGAGAGAGAGGGTCGCACAAGCAAACAAACCCTAGCAATCCATAGAGCTGAACAATAAATACCTGAAAGTAAATATTTCTCTTGATGATAAGAGAAACGCTAAATTCGTATAAATTCGTATATGTTGACATCATAGAGGTAGCATAGGTCGGCGAGGGGAGTTGAGGTAGCTAGGAAAACCTCCACCAAAACCTGTATTACATGCCAGCCCCGCTTGCGCCCGCCTCCAAATGGTGGCGTACATAAATAAATAACACAAAAAGGTTACGCGTTATTTTTGGTTGGGAATGACATCATAAATGTATCCAAGAAATTCATTGCAACCTTGGAAGGGTACCCCGACGATATTGGGCAACTAACTATGGCGTCTTAGACGAGTTTAGTGACGCTGCCAAGAGATGATGAGATCTCTCTCTCTCTCTCTCTATCTCTCTCTGTAATCTGAATTAATTGTTGTTGTCTGTTTTGGAGGCTTCTCGAAGCGCAAATGTAAAAAATAAACAAAAGCACTTTGAGGAGTACGAGCGAGGGAGGGAGAGACTGAGAGAGCGCGAGAGCAAGTGCCATGTGCGTTTCATTGCGGTCTGAATGACATCAGCTATCACAAGCGCATACACACACACTCTCAGACACTCGCACACACACCGAGTCAGACATGACATCACTGTGTGTGAGAGAGAGCTGATAACTGAGCTTTGGCTTAGCTTTTACCTGTTGTTGTTGTTGTTAAGTGTTTGTTGATTTTCGTTTTGTATTTTTTTACCTTTGCTTCAAGTCGTCGTTCTCCTCCCACAAACGCTTGATATCGATCTCCAGCTTGGCCTTCTCCTTGGCCGTCTCATCAAGTAGCTTGCGTGCCGCGGCCAATTCCTTTTCATAGACAGCCTTCAGATTGGAGGTCTCCCGATTGACGGTTTCCTGTGCCAAGTGCAGTTCCTGTGTCAGGCGACCATTCTCGTTCTCCAAATGCCGCATACGATCGATATAGCAGGCCAGACGATCATTGAGATGCTGCAGTTCCTCCTTCTCCTGCAGACGTGTGGTGCGTGTGGGGCTGGTGGGACTTGTGGCGCCCAAGCGACCCGATGACGATGCTGATACTCCACCGACTGGCGTCGATGTGGAGGCGCGTGAGACGCGTGAGCTGACTGTAACGCGGCGTCCTGACATATTGTTTGATTCTGTATTTTCTCTTTTTCAATTGAGGAACGTTTTTAAGTACTCCGTAAATGAGTTGCCAATGTCTCTATATTTGTTGTCAGTTTGTTATGTCAATTCTTGACTGTTTTCTTTGCTTTTTTTTTTTTCTTTATTGTGCTTCTCTTTCTTTTTCGACTCTCTTTAGTAGCACGTCCGATTGCTTTGACTGTCGAAATATTACTGTAAGTTGTGGCTCGTTGGGCGCTCGCACGAAAGCGCCGTGCGCGTCATCATCGACGGAATTAGTCGGCCAAGCAACAACAATAACAAGAACAACAACATAGACTAGAGCGCACTGCTCTCTCTCTCTCTGTCGCTGTCTCTCTCACGCTCAGTTGCCTTCGCTCACATGTCCAAGTGGCAACGTTTTTTATTGCCTGCTGTTGTGCGAGGAATTGTTATTGTTGTTATGCTTGCTGTGGCGTTGCTCGCACGCTTTCTTTTCGTTGCTACGCTGCCTCTGCTCTGCTCTGCTTCTCTGCTCTGCTGCCTCTCTCTCCATTATGTGCAGCTGTTTGTGCTCAGTTCGCTGCGAGAGCCGCAAATAGAAAACAAAATTCAAGGTAATCAATGGCCGAGCGCATAACTCGCTCGCTAAACATTTGAATTTGAAAGTTTTTTTTATTGCTGTTTTATTTATACCCATCGAAGAACGGGTGTACTAAGATACTGAAGATACTGAATGTTTGTAAGATACTGAAGGAGGCGTGGCAGACACATTAAAGTGTATATACATTTTCTTACTTAACATCACTTGTCGAGTCTATTGAGTCATGGCTGTTTATCTGTCCCGATGTCTGTATGAACACACAGATCTCAGCTATAACAAAAGCGATAGACACCAAATTTTGTATAGAGGTATAGAGATACAGTGCGCAGATCGAGTTTATTTCAAATGTTTAGATGCCACGCCCACTGCCCGCACAAATCAATGATTTAATTTGTCAAGTCTATTTGTAAGCCGTGTATAATAGATACAAATTTTTAAGTTTGGCTTAGACTTAGTGGATTAAAATAGCTACCTCTCCTCCAAAGTTCAATTCAATCGGACAATAAACAGAGGAGTTATTCAAGTCACTTTACTTAGTGACCTGCGCAAGAGTGAGAAAGCAATAGTTGGCAGCAGACTTGGTCTTTCGAATTGTTAGTGTATGGTCTTTCAAGGGTATCTCTCAGTTGGGCATGCCTGGTCTTGAAACGTTTTGTCTTCTTTTATTTTTGCTTTGTGGGTTAATGCACGCACTCGATAGGTGCAAAACGTAGCGCTTTGTGTACAGTTCTGTCGATAAACACAACACGCAATGCGATCAACATAATCGATAACAGTGCAGCGCCTTCGATTGCGCTCAATTAGTGAAGAAATTAAGTTCCCAAATTATGAATTGCAACTTGTAAGGGGGAAGGGGGAAGGGACAGGACAGAACTCAATCAATTTGCCACCCACTGTGCAGAGAAAAGAGGGGAGGGGGTAACGGTAAACATGCTTAGCGGAATGTCAAATTGTCATAAATGAAATATTTATTGACAGCTCTTCTTGTCGTTGTTGTTGTTGTTGTTGTTGCTTTTGGTTAGGGCTACAACAAGTTTGCCCACCCGTTGGGAATGCCAACAGCAATAACAATAAATAACAGCAATAACAGCAACAACAACAATAATAGAGAGAGAGAGAGAGAAAGAGAAGAAAGCCTTCGCCTCTGCTGCCTGTTTGTCTTTCGCACTGTCTGCTCTGTATCTTTCTCTCTTTTTTTCTGTGTCTCTCATTTTATGCAATTTCTCTTGGCGGTGTATCTGTTGTATTTCTAGCCGGCAAACTTTTTTTGCACACACACACAGATATACACTCACACACACACAGGCGCATGCACATGTGGATTATCAGACAAGAAAGCACGCGGCTGCTCTTATGGCATTGCCATTTGGAAAACTTGCTCTCTCTCTCTCTCTCTCTCTCTTGCTCTCCCATTTGCATTGCTGTTGTCGTTGTTGTTGTTGTTGCAGCAGCTGTTAGCTTGAGTGCAGCAGAAGGGCTTATCCGTTATGTATGTGAGCAAGTGACGTCATCGGCTTAGCAGCAAGCGAGAGCAACTGACCTCCAATTAAATGATGAATCTAACAGCGACGTCGACGTCGTCGTTGGTCGACGCGTCGTTGCTTGCCTGCTCGCACGTTCCACATGTGTCTCTCACATATGACGTCATCGAATTATTTGTATTAATGACGTCGTCAACGTTGTCTTTCTTTTCTTCTTCCCTCTTCTCTCTGTAGCATTTTTGAATATTTATTCTATGTATCGTCGCGTCTTATGGCCAAATTAGAATTCTGTTCAAGTGTGTGTAATGCGGGCTCTGTGCGCCTAATTAGGTTTAATTAACGCCTAAGTTAAACCGGTGTTTAATGGCATTCCTTTTTATTCTTCTTTCCCTTTGTCTCTGTTGTGCTTATAGCGCTCTTGTTTATTTTGCTTTGTGCTTATCATTTGTTTGAAGCTTTTCGCTTCTTATATTCCCTTTCCCTCTCTGTGTTCCTCTCTCTATCCCCTCTCTTCTCCTATGTCTCTCAGCTTTCCCTCCAGCTACGTAGTAGACCTTTTATACGAGCTACGACGTCAATTTGTCGCTTAGCTTTGATTAATTATAAACATTAGGGTCAGAAATTGATAACATTAGCGCTGAAAACTTTAAATTGCATTTGTTATTAAAAATTACCATGAAAATAATGAAAATTGATGTTAAAAAACATTTGATATAATGCAAAAACTGATAAAAACGCTAATTCCCATTATACAACTTCAGATCTAATAGAAAAACTGAACTATTTTTGCTGTACAAGAAATTCAGTCTTTAAAAGGTCTTATGTTAAAACGATAAAAGCTCGATAAGAATGAAAACTATCAGGAAGTCTACAGTTGAGTGTGCTTGACTGTAATATACCCGCTATCCAGCTGACTGACAGACAGACAGATAGACGGACATGGCTATATCTACTTGTCTGTTGATGCTGATTAAGAATATATGATGTATTTTTTGAAACCAACTTCTGTAGGGACTTTATGGGACTCTTCTTCAACTCAACGACTGCCTTCACTGCTATTTAATTATGTTGCAGCCTATCATAGGCCCCAAAATTCCACCATCACGCTGCCATCACCTCTATTGTTACATTACTTATATGTAGTGTCGGACGCCTTTTGTTGTTGCAAAATTATAACTTCTACCCTCCCGAATACGTGTAAAAATAATATGTGACTCTAATGGGTCAATTGACCTTTCAAGTTGCGGTTTTTGCAGTCATTTTGTTTATTTTATATAGTGATTCAAACATGTAATAATAATATCATAGTCTTGACTACTAATTGATTAATTATAACTTCATAATATGTTGGTTCCTAATAACCATAAAAGGATATGAAGATAACAAAATCAGTTTGTGTATATATATTCTGATTTCCCACATATATTGATAAGTGTATGATACCCTTATAAAACGTACCCTATCTTTATATCTTACTATAAATATAAAGGAGTTGAGCCAACATAAATAGAAGTAGATATACAATAGTTATAAATGAGTCCCTGTTGTGATCAACTGGGTCCAGCATTGCAGAGCCCCTATTTTGTACTTTTTGCGGTACTACATTGCGCTATCGCATGTGGGTGTTGGTATCGCAGGCTGAGTCCGAGCTCCTGAGTCATTAGTCATGATTCAAGCGAATCCAGGGCTATATAAATCGTTGCATTTCACTCACAATCCATCAGTTGCATTCGCATTCCAAGAAGGAACAACATGAAGGTGATATTTGTACTAGCTCTTGCCCTGCTGGGCGTGTTCGCCCACTCCGCACTGGGCAGTCCCGTTGACAACGCCGATAACTACGATTTTGAGTGGGAGAACTACAAATATGACTTCAACAAGGAGTATAACGATGAAACTGTGGAAGAGATACGCAAGGCAATATTCAAGGACACCATGATGGCCATCAATGAGCACAACCTACGTTTTGCCGAGGGCAATGAGAGCTACGAAATGGGAGTCAATGAGTTTACCGATATGCTCGATTGGGAGGTTGAGAACATACTTGCCAGTAATGATGATGAGGAGATTTTGCATGAGGATATGGACATGGAAACTTCAGACTATTTGGAGAGTGCTCATCTGCCCGCTAATGTCAACTGGACCCATATGGGTGCTGTGACAGCTGTGAGGAATCAGGGTCATTTCAATAACTCGTGGGCCTTTGCTGTGGCCGATTCCATAGCCAGTCGCCAGTTCATCACCTTAGGCAAGCTGACTGAACTATCCAAGCAGAACCTGATCGATTGCTGTCATTCGAAGAATTATCGCTCGGCTCATGCCTTCTACTGCATCAAGAAGCAGAAGGGTATCGAAAAGGAAGCCACCTATCCCTATCGCGGACTGAGCGGCCATTGCACATACAAGAAGAAGAATATCGGTGCCAAAATCGAAAGTGCCTACCACATGCGCGAGCACAACGAGACCAAATTGGCACTCCTTGTAGCACAGGGACCTGTCGTGGCAGTCATCTCCCATCAGGCTGTCAGATCGTACAAGGGTGGCGTCTATAACAATAAACACTGTGGACACAATCCCGATCTGGCTGTGCTCATTGTTGGCTTTGGCAATTGCCGTCACTACGGAGACTATTGGATTCTCAAGACCCCGTTGGGAACTTCATTCGGAGAGCGTGGCTACATACGCCTGGCACGTAACAAGAACAACCAGTGCGGCATTCTCAACAGGGTCTACTTCCCAGTCATTGCCAGGAAGTAAAGAAAATAATGATATCTGTTCTTTAAATTCCTTATTTGCATATCTTGAATCAATTTCATTTATTAATTTTTATTTGCCAAACATAATCTTTTGTAAACATTTGTATTGTCAATCTGTAAAGTGTATATCTTTTAAAATCAAACAATAAAGTCTCTTAACTCTTGCAATCTAACATATTTCCATATTGTTGTCACATATTCTCCTTCAATATGGAATTATTAGTTCAATTGTGCTGCTGATTTATCTAAACTTTATCTTTTATCTACGCAATAACTATTCAAGTCAATAGGCAACTTAGGCTTAATTCAAAATTCTTACAAATTCCTCTTCTATCTCTCTCAGTCTCTTGCTGCCAGTTTGTCGCTCAAAACTTGTTTGTCGTTGTCTTTAAACGAATTTGTCAAAGCGGCTTCCATAACTTTGTCTCTATAGTTGTTGTTCTTATTGTTGTCGCTGAAGTTTAACAGTCGCGACTTTTGGCCAACAATAATGACATCATCATCGTAAGCTACTGGAGTTCCGAAGTTATGGCAGGTGACGTTTACTTTATAAGCTCGAAAGAACGTTAAGAGAGACAGGAGAGAGAGACAGAGAGAGAAAAAGAGTAAACAAAATGCCAAAAAGTCACAAAATAAACAAATTTTCAATTACAAATTAATGTGCAGTCTATCGATTCTGGGAATATCGTACTCAATCCCATTTACACATCGTTATACACAGATAAAGCTGTCGCGTACATTTCTCCAACTGACTTAATTAACATTTCTAACCTAAATCGATAAATGTTTGTGTGCAACTCCCCCAAAAACCAAAAGCCAGCGCAAATAAAAATCTAAACTAAAAACTAAGTAAGGTTTATCAACATTCGAATACACTGCGTGAAATTGTAAAGTGAGAGAGAGAAACGATGCATGCAATGTACTCTAATAAATGTACAGTACTTTATCCATATAATAACATAACATATCAAGTTGTGTAGTTGGGAAACTGTCTGCCAAAGTGCACATGCCCTTGATAGGGTAGAGACAATATAAAACCAATTCCGTTCTAATTTCAATTGGCATTTGGTTTGTTATGCAGTTTACAGCGACACACATCTACATACTGCAAATTTATATATACTTTTATTGTGTGTGTCACCTGTCAGATACCACTGCGGAATTTAAAACAAAAGGAAAGGATTATTGTGACAACATACTCTGCAATTTAATTGAGGAAAATTGTATATATTGCTGAAGAATAGACATTGAAGATGTATTTATATTTATATATATATATATTTATAAATTGTACTATTTATTTATGCAACTCAGTGTCTATTATGCTCTGCAATCTATTGTCATTTTGTTTACCAGACAATACACCCCACTGCTGTCTTAATGCTTTGCTAGGATATGCAATTGCGATATTGGAAATCCGTGTGGTTTGTGTTAATATTTTATATAGCATTTTTTACGCTCGCAAATGACATGCAAATTTTTTGTAGAGTCTGCTGCGTGCACACACACACACACACACACACACCATCAAGGACACGCAGAGTCGTTTACATAGCATACTTGAAAATATTTACCATTTATATTTATTTAGTTTGGTATTTATTTTTAAATTAAAACAGTGCCAGCTATAGAGCTGAGAGTGCGATTGCCGTTGCTGCTTCTGCAGCTGTTGTTGTTGTTGTTGTTGTTCTTTCCTACTGCATGCAAATAGCCTGAAGGGAGGCTTATTACGCATACGCCATGTTGCCGGCACTAAGTTTCCGCTGCGACTTTGACGACGTTTGTTAATTTTGCAGCAAAGCAGCAACAACAACAATTTGCATTGCAGTTTTTCTGCTGCTGCTGCTTCTGTTGATGTTGCTCTTCCGTCCCTATCTGTCTCTCTCTCTCTCTCTCTCTCTTTCTGTCTCTGACTGTCTCTCTTCCCGCAACTGCAACGGCAGCTGGCGAAAGTTGACTGAATTTACATAAATTTATTTTCCTTTAGCTGCTCAGCATAAGTTAATTTAGTGTTAGTCTTATGCCGAGAGATACCAACTTGCTTTTTATGTGTATGTGTGCGTGTCTGTGTTGTGCATATGTTATGTATGCAGCTGTCGACGCTTTGAACTTTTGCGCCCCAGAAAGTGTGCTGCAAAACATCAGTAAATACACTCTCTGTGCTTGTTTATGTGAATTCAAATGCGAAAGCGAATGCCAAAATGCGTAACTAGAAAACGCATTTGTATTATTAAACCTTAACCAAACTTTATGTTTGTATTTATATTTATTTTATTTGAAATATATATTTATTATTAATATATATATATAAAATTAACAACTTTTATATTGAACAGCAATGTCAGACTGAGTTTACTAGAGTTTAAATATAATAAATTTAATAAATTATACATATGAGCCATTCAGATAAGGAGTGTATAATAGAGAATGGTATAAATGTGTAGATCTCCCGTCTACAATGTCACAAACAGCGCCTTCGTGGCTATACCACACAGGTTATTCTTGTTGCGCGCCAGCTTCATGTAACCCTTCTCGCCCCAATCTTCGCCTCGTGAGGCCTTGAGTAGCCAATAGTTTTCGGCGTTGCTTCTGCCATAGCCCACAACAAGCACAGCGTAGTCTAGGTTATCTTCACACTTCACCTTGCTGAGTACTCCACCTTTATAATTATTTATTGCCTCCTTGTTAACAAACGCAACAACGGGTCCACGAGCAACTTCTTCGGCCATCAGTTCCTCATCGCCCGATGGAACTTGGCTAATCGTTTTAATTTGTACGGGAATTGTTTGCAAATTCTTGGTTCTGCATGACATACGTAAGCCGGCATATGAATATGATACCTCAGTTGCAATCCTTTGTTTTTTTGTATAAATGCCAGAGAGTTTTTAACGCGGTTTGTTTCTGCTTGCAAGCAATCTATCAAGTTTTGTTTGGATAACTCAATCACTTTGCGTTTGTGGAATTCAGTTTTAATTGCCAGGCGACTCTCAACGAGACCGATTGCAGCAAAGGCCCACGAATTTCGGTATTTACCCTGTTTGATAACACGGGACACTGCTTTCTGTGTAATCCAGTCGATTTGTTCGGGTATATCGACATGGCTAGTGTTTAAGTTATGCTCATCGATTGCCTCGTCATATCGTTCGATGTAGTCTGCTTCACTGTAGTCAGTTGCCCTGCCCTGGGCACACAGTAAAACCACTAGCAAAAAACACTTGGTTTCCATTTCACTCAATTATTATTTATATTATATTATTAGGTAGACCTCCCTGCGGAGCCAAATGCAGCTTGTGACTGAGGACCCCCTTCGAGGCACTGACTTATATACCCAATCACAAAAGGTTTGTAAGTTATCCCAAGCCCACATATCATGTAAAATAAGAACGATTGCATTATGCTGGTGCTGTATGGTTGCATGCAGGATTATAATTATTCATTAATTATTATCTACTTATAATAAACAACAGTGTAGCCAGATCTACAAGGATCTAGGCGGCGTGTGCAATTAATTTGAGTTAATTTCCTTTTAGCCCGGCACAGTAATTTGTGTTGCCTGCTTTTAGGCACAGCCAAATGCAATTTGCCCAGCCAAAAGGATGAGCTCAGCAGCAGCGACTACTCGACACACACACACACACGTACATTTGCATAACTGGCTGCCTTCTTCTCTTCTCTTCCCCCCTTCCTCTCCACCCCTCCCTTGCCTCTTCCTGGTGCCAAAAAACGCATTCACCTGTTTTATTTGCACATATTATACGCTCTATTGAGCTTCTGCGCACCTGTTACCCCCCGCCCTACCCTGCAGCTTCAGTAGTTGGGAAAACTGTCGCTCAGTTACTTAAGTAGTTCGGGAAAAAGTTAACAAAAAAACATAAAAAATGAAATTTACCTGCGAAAACGTTGCCAAGCTACGCAGAGCCAGTGGGAGAGAAGTTGAAAGAACTGAAGTTTGGCAGAGCGGGATGACATGTGCAGGGAAGCGGAAAACTGCAAACGTTGAACGATGGAAACGATGTTTGGCGCCATTTTGTTTGCCCAGTCGTAGGCAGTGTAAAGAGCGAGTGTAGGCGCACGATAATTTGCTGAGCTGACCGAAAAACTCAACTCCACACAATCAACTCAACTCTGCACGGGCTTAAAGCCAATTAAAGCACTTTGTTAGCCAATTAAAATGGCACGCCAACATTTGCCGGCCTCTGACCTGGCTCGACTAAGCCCGCGCACACGTCTGCGCTATATGCAGGCATGCAGCATGCCAGTGTGTGTGCGGGTGTGTGTGTGTGTGTGCTGCATAATTGAATCATAGACAAAACGAGTCGAGGCGGGGTCGAGTCGGTGCTGCTGGCTGGCCTGCTCGCTCTTTTGTTAGCAGCTCGCTCGCTCTCAGCCGCTCTCAATTATGCTGCAACGTCAACAGCAGCAAGATTGACTTAATTATGCCAGAAACACATACACACAGACACACACACTCGCATGGTATTCATGCACTCGCCACACACTCAGCTTGAAAAGGTAAATAAACACGCGCGCGTTGCATACTTTTAGGCTCCTGCCGCACGTTGCACGCTGATTATGCCACACAGCAAGATAGAACTTAATCCGAATAGCGAGAAAGAGATAGAAAGAGAGAGAATGAGAGAGAGAGGAGGGGGGGGAATTTAAAAGCAGTGAAGAAGGAATTATAATTACTAAATAAAACGCGCACTTGAGACGCATGCAGCATGGAGAATAAGGGGAACAGAGGCTGAAGCAGACACATCGGGGTAAAGAAATGAAAGGAGAAGAGAAGAAGAAACCGAAGAAGGCGAAGAATCGGTAGACCGAAAGCTGCAGTCAATGAACGAGTGGGAAGACTGCATGAGTGAATGACTTGCAGAATATGCATATACATTATGCTATAATATGGCAGAATATAATAATAATTATGTATGTTGTATACTATATGCAAATACACGTAGCTGTATACATGTATGTTATATGTATGTATAGGGCACTTTTGCAGTCTTTAAATACACATGTATCACGTTCTCCTCTCATTGTAAACAAATAAGTTAAGCTTCTTTATAATAAACTTACCATACAAAATTGCAGCTAAATGCGTGTGCCTTACATATTGTACATAAGTGTGTGTGTGTGGGTCTGCTTGTGTTTGTCTGCTTGTGTGTGTGTATTCTTATGTGTTATCTATGCCATTCAGGTGCTGCCCTCGCCATAGTGCAGCAGCAAAAGAAGTCCCAATTTAAATGCAACTATTCCTTCTGTTGAAATGTTTTATCCGGCAGCACACACACAATGGTACACACACACATATAATCATTCACACCACACACAGAAAGACACAAAAGCGCGTGCCAGAAAAGCGCGATGAGTTGAGAGCAGAGCAACCACACGCTGCACGCCCGTTGCCAGCATTTTCAGCTGCATTTCCTGCTGCTTTTGCTACTGTTGCTGTTGCTGCTTGTGCTGCTGCTGCTGCTGCTGTTGCTGCTGTGCTGTTGTTGCTGTGCGCTGCTGTTGCTGCTGCCTGTACATATTCTGCTGCTGTCTTTGCCTGCGTCACGTCGCAGTCGTAACTCTTGCTGCTGAGTCCGATTCGGAGCTGGCAATTATAATGGCATGTGCCCAACCTGACTAGGCAAACAGTTGTGCCCCTTTCCTGCGCTACCTCTCTCTCTCTCTCTCTTTGTCTCTAACCCCCTCCTCTGTCTCTTTTTTTCTCTCATTCTTTCTGACCCCCTCTCTCTCTCTCTCTCTCTCTCTCTCCCGCCCTCGCAAACCCTGCTCTGCTGCGGTTTATATGTACAACTAATTTTGCATAGCATACTTTTAGGCGCTACATGCATAATTCTCACCCTAAGCGTTAATGACACGCACACACACTCACACACACAAAAAGTGTTAGCACTGCCTTTGTCTAGCTCTTGTGGGTGTAGCGTGAGCTGCTTCCTGTATGCGGCTGCTGGCGCAACGGAAACTGCGGCCAACCTACCCACGCATTTGGGATACAAAGCGCTTTTCCCCTCGGGGCTGCGTCAAGCGGAAAATTAGGCAATACGCACAGACAGAGCATAGCACAGAGCGCTTACAGCTCTCACTGGCGACTGACTGACTGGCGACTGACAGTTTAAGCGGCTGACGGCAACTTCGAGTGCCATTGAAAAGGCAATTTGGCCGCTAATCGAAGTGTGGAGCCGTTCATTAAGCAATCAATTGGCAATCAGCTTGCCACTTGAGTTCTTCTGCCCATTAAACAGTCGTTTGATTTACCCTCCCCCCCCCGCTTTCCCTCTGCCTACGCACTTTCTTCATCTTTGTCTCTCGCTCTGTCTCATTCACAGATCATTCGCGAACGATTGCCCGATTATCCGGAGCGCAGCAGTCTCGTCTGGAATACCGCACCGGGCGCACTCCTCACACTGCCCACATTCGCCGATAGTTCGAGGTAAGATTAATGCTGACAGCTTCTCCAACGGAGCAAGACGGGCCCAACACCCGTCGGGGCCTAATTAAATTTACATTCCAAGTCCGTTACGGGCAGTAGAAGGAGAGGAAAAGGGGGGCAGCGCTTCGCACTTGAGTGTTTCGCCATTAACCTAATTGCTTGGCCATTTTGCAGATTTATGCCGTTCCTGCTGAATGCGCTGGGCGTGGAGCCGCGTCACAACTACACGGCGGTTATCTATGTGCAAATTGGCGCCGCACTCGGCCCCAATGCGGCGCTCTACAAACTAGTCAGGACCATAACGAAGAGCCAATTTGTGGATAGAGTGAGTAGTCCAATGCGTGTGAAGCCCAAGACTATTGGGAGTTGCTGCCTAGTTCCGAATGGGAGCATATAACTTATCCCCCTCCGTCTCCTCCATTCTCACTTTAGATACTCGTGCTGTGGGCCGCCGATCGTCCGCTGCCGCTGAAGAAACGCTGGCCACCCACTTACCACATTCCGCTGCATGTCATCGCGCTGGGCGGCAGCTCTCGTGCCTCGGCGGCATCGGCCTCATCGCCCACAGGCCAAACTGGCCCGGAGGCGCGTCCGAGCATCTCGCAACGCTTTCTGCCCTACGAGGAGATACAAACGGATGCAGTGCTGTCACTCGACGAGGATGCCATACTCAATACGGATGAACTGGACTTTGCCTACACCGTGTGGCGTGACTTTCCCGAGCGCATTGTGGGCTATCCGGCACGGGCGCATTTCTGGGATGATTCCAAGGTGAGTGCGAGAGCATAAAGTGCATGAAGTGCCTGAAGTGCGTGTAGCTCAGTGATAATGTGCTGGTTTTGTGTCTCTCTGCTTTAGAATGCCTGGGGCTACACGTCCAAGTGGACAAACTACTATTCGATTGTGCTGACGGGGGCGGCGTTTTACCACCGCTACTACAATTACTTGTACACCAATTGGCTGTCGTTGCTGCTCTTAAAGACTGTACAGCAGTCCTCCAACTGCGAGGACATCCTAATGAACCTGCTGGTCTCGCATGTGACCAGAAAACCGCCGATTAAGGTGACGCAGCGCAAGGGTTACAAGGATCGGGAGACGGGTCGCTCGCCATGGAATGATCCCGACCATTTCATACAGCGACAGAGCTGTCTCAACACATTCGCAGCGGTCTTTGGGTAAGTATATGGCACATACATACTGGCTAGATAGTGAGTATTGTCTGTCCATATCTTTTCTTGAGCAATATCATTGGTTCCATTAACTTTTTCTGTTCTATGAAATTAATACAGTTTTAGAGTATTAATTTCATATATCGGAAAATATCAGCCTATTTTTGTTAATTTTCAAGATATTGCCAGCAAACTTGACATCTTCTTTTTAAAATCTCTTTCCTTGTTGTCTAAATATTGTCTGTATATATTTTCTTGAGCAATATCATTTGTTCCATTAACTTTTTCTGTAATCAAGTGTTTTAGTTTTAGAGCTTAATATCGATATATCGAAAAATATCAACTTATGTTTGATAATTTTCAAAATATTGCCAGCAAACTTTGCATATTCTTTTTAAAATCTTTTTTCTTGCTGTCTAAATATCATTCAAATGCCATGCTTTATCTTATGCTTCAATGTTAGCAATACTGAATCAGTGTATTACTTTTAAAGCAATATCGATATATCAAAATATCATATACTAATTAAACATGTTTTAAACAGTTTGTTTAATTAATTTTTGATTTTAAAATAATCTATTTAAATAATACACACTGTTTTGTTTATAATTTAAAAGTCGTTTCCACTTTATATCCTAATAAAACAAATATAAAATCACCTGCCTTATCTTTTATAAAGTCAGATCACTTTATATTATTAGAGCTGGAGAAACATCGATGTTTGCAGAGGTTTTTTCATACGACAAATCGATGTTTATCGATGTAACATCAATGTTTTTCCAGCTGTAATTTAAAGATATCGTTCTCAAATTTACAACACTTCCACTATGCCCTACATCGCAAATTGTCTTATAATCAGACTTACTATAACATACAAAACTCTCTTAAATCTTGTATTAACTTATGCCTTGCCTTCTCTCTCTCTCTCTCTTTTTCACAGCTACATGCCGCTCATACGTTCCAATTTACGCATGGATCCCATGCTTTATCGTGATCCAGTCTCCAATTTGCGCAAAAAGTATCGCCAGATCGAGTTGGTTGGCAGCTAGCGATATGTGCAAATTGGCAATAGCTACAAACGTTAAGAGTACTGAAACTCCCCTCACTTCTACTCACCCGCACACACACACCCATACTCGAACACACACACACACATCCACACAGGCAGAGGCCACTTCACTCCACTGCTGTTTACTGACGCTGCCGAAAGCGCCGCAAACTATGTTAATTATTATTAGTAGCAAAAATTAGTTAGGATCTATATATGTATATGTTTGTATGTAACTAAAAAGCGTTCAGCGTTGCAATTATCTATGTGAATGTAGCTATATGTATATGTATTTGTAATATACATCCGATTTGTATATGTATATAGAGAGAGATATGGAAGGGAACTCTGATTAGCCTTAGTTAAGTTATGATGTGAGCAAGTCGAATGCCATTTTTTGCTAATTTTAAATTAGCGCTGCAAATTTTCGAGATATATATATATATACGATATATATGAATACCGATTATTTATATATACATACAGACTACAGACTATATATATATATATATATTATATATATATACTTGTATGCATAGCTAGATGATTTTGTACTGCGACGCGTTTGATTTTTGTATGTGTGTGTACATTTATTGTGTGTAATTGTAATTGTTGTAATTCATATCGAATATCGAATATGTGTATTTGTATATGTGTAATCCAAACCGATATCTGTGTATGTGTATAGCTAGTTAGTGTTGTCATTATAGATACCGATACCGATTACCGATTACCGATATGTGTGTGTGTCTCTAGCCATTCTTGTGTTGAGCTCGACTTAAGCTCGCTTAATATATTCCCTATCGACTATAAGATTTAATTAACAACAACAAGTGAAACAACACAGCAAAGATAAAAGGAATGTGCACAAAACGGAAAATGTCTTGATTTGTAACCTCCACTTACTCCTTGTTTCCTAGACTATTATTATATTATAAACTATAACATCATAATGAATGAAATGTGCAATTTCCATTTTGCCGAACCGAAATCAGTTGCATATTTGTTTGTACTACGAAAATCGGCTTTAGCTTTAGCTTTCTATGCGGCCATTTAATACGTTTAATACACTATATAGCAATCGATTATCAATTACTTAGATTATATATGTGCATGACTATGATAAACATAACATACGAGTATGTTATATACATGGCATATGCAATGCAATTACGTTCAACGCTCGCATATCGATACGCATACATATGAGATGAGAGAAGGTTTTTCTTTTTTCTTAACATATTTAGTTTAATTAACAAAAAAAAAAGAGTTGCAGCAGAGCAACAACAAATTGTATAAACATATTTTTACAAAAATATACAAAACGTAATGAAATGGAATAATAAAGTTTTTCTTTTCTATTAAATTGTCATTTTCGGTTTACTTCATTTGGTTTTTCTTTTGCTTTACTTTCGAAGTGTGCAGAGGGCAATAAGATTAGCAGAAAGACGAGAAAGAGACAGACATAAGGAAAAAGGAGAAAGAGAGAGAGAGAGAACTAGCAGAGAATGCAATAACGTTTAGCCTGAACATATCAAGGGAATCAGTGGGCAACGTTGCAAGGGGAAAGGCATCGAATCGAAGATGGCAAAAGTGAATAAAAATCGAGCAGGGAAAGACATGCAACGTTGCCTCGACTCGACTCTGGACTGCCGAGCAAATTGTTTAGCATTTATCATTACAATTGCTTATCAGTACACACACACACACACACACACAAGAGCACGCATGCAATATGCTAAATATGTATTCAAATTGCAAATATTTGACAGACAGTCAGACGGACGGAAGGGAGACTGCAATAAATGCGCCGTATCAGGCATCAGCATGCACATAAATCAAATATTTCAAAAATTTTCTGCGTTTACTGCTAAATAATAATCAAAAATTCCAGGCTGAGGACACAGCATAGCACTCACACAAACTCACACATACACACATACATACATACACCACTCACACTCTATTCACAAAAACCGAAACGAAAAAACTTTTGTACAGTGGGTTTACTTTTTGTATCAGTGTGTAAAATATTTGTATTATACGCGTATTTTTGTGCATTTGTATTGAGAACACACATTACAGAAACCGAAACAGAAACAGAGACAGACTACGCCACAATTTTTATACAAATTTAAACTAACTAAACTATATTAACTAACTAAACTAAATACCAAATATACCAAAATGAAACTGACCAAATACAAACGTCTTTCTAACACACACTCACGCACACAAAGAAATCTAAAGATAATACAATATTATTACAAGAAATACAATCCAGTCACATTTCGCCTCTTCCCTGCAGAACTAATCATTTATGGTAATGCCAACTATGGTAAAACCAATGGTTAATTAACAACTTAACGTAAAGAGAGAGAAAAACATGAAACCTTTTTTCATTTTCCCTTCGAATTTATCCGCTTTGAATCGATGCGCTTCAGTTGGGGAAATGCGAGCGCGTATTCTCAATTTATTCCATTTACATTTAAAACATAATTGAGCATAATCAATTATTTTGCCACATTTAACACATGAGAGCCAGACGCGGGCGCGGTCGTGAGAATTGCGAAAATGTGAAAAGCGTTTTTTACTTTTTTCTGTTGTTGTTTTATTCACTGCTTTTTGTTCGTCCTCTTCATATGCAGATTTAAGCACTGAAATCGAATCAGTGTCGCAATGAAAAGAAGGCAATAAAACAACAATAACGGAATAAAAAACAACAGCACACAGTAATTGACATTTTAAAATAAACATGCACACGTTGCTGAGCATGTGAATAGGTGCGGTATGGAAAAATAATGGCGAGGATTTTAAATTGCAGCATTGAAACGATCAGAGGAATAAGAGTAAAACTTACTATTCAAAAACATTATATCAATTGTATAGTTTTCTTTTCACATGCTTAACTTTATATTTTTTAATACAAATATATTTTAAACTATTTTTCATTAGAAGGAAAGATAAGACCCAAAAGCAGACAATAAAGTGTGTTAAGGTTAAAGATTTCAGTCAGAAAATATGTAGGATCGTATTTAAAGTCAAATTTGAAAGATTATTGTAAGCCTTGGTTAACCTATTCACATGCCCATCTATCGTTTTACCCAACTGAAAATGTCACATTTTAAATTTGATTTAATTACAATTTTTTGTAATTCTAGTGCGCCTGCAATTTGAGGTGTCAAAAAATTACGGAATATTGAATCGGAATGTGCGTCCAACAGTTTTATGTTTTTCATATTCTATAACAATCGCATTTTTATATTGTACATACTAAATACAGATTTGAGAAAAATAAAAACACTTGAGATACGAAATACGAAATATGGAAAATGAAAAAATGATATGCGAAATGAAATACGTAGTTAAGCTGCTACCAAAAATTAAAGTAAATGTGCTTCAACCATTGCATAGTCAAGATTGTTAATGCTTAAGGCAACTGTAATGGAAACAGCGAAACAGACAAAACACTGAGAGACAGATAGACAAAGAGATAGAGAGAGAGAGAGAGAAAAGGGAGAATTGAACACCGAAACATAAACAACATGTAAATTTCATAAACTCAAACTCCATTCAAAAGTAAGCATAATAATAAATATATATAATATAAATATTATGAATATTATCAAATAGCAGCTCTCGCGCCGCAACAGCAGAATGAAAAGGAAAATTGAAAACAAAAACAACAACAAATGTGATTTTTGAATAAAAATTAAATGAGACGAAATTGTGCAATGTCTTTGTTTTATTTTAATTACCCCTCCTGGCGTTACGTGTTAGGAACTCACCATTAGCCTGCTAATGTAGTTTCTATTAGCGAAGAAACTCCACAGATTCCCCACATGCCGCACACTTCTCACCCCACACTCGAATTGGCGAAAAGTTTGCACAAAGAACTAGCAAAGTTTTTAGCAAGCTACACGGAAAATGTCGCTAGAGTATGTGTGTGTGTGTGTGTGTGCACAGCACCTGTAACTTGTGCCCAGTGATTGCAACATCTGCAAATTAATAAATTAAATTGAGGCTACGCGTCGCAACGTGGCGCGTCAAAAAGCTCCGCGTCAAAAGGCTTCGCCTAAAAGCATGCTGTGAACATTTTGCGGCATTGCACACATCTGCCCCGCAGCCTGAGACTGCATTATGTGCGTAATTATGGAGTACATGTGTATCAGTATAAATAACTGTTCCAGGGCAATAAATAGCACACATATTTTCAGTCACGCCCCTATATGATTATTTTGGTTTACGTTTATTGAGAAACAACATCAATTATAAATAAATAATTCAATAAGAATAAGGGCGGGATTTACATAGATGAAACAAACAATCGTTACAAATGAATTAATTTAAATTAAATATTTATGGATAAATAATTGTCTAAATAAAAACTACTTGTTATTTTTAGTCCGACTTAAGCTTCAATAACCGGACGGTAAGCTGTTTCGTCAATGATGCAGAAATTTTGCATGTTACGTGCCAAGCGAATGTAACCCTCCTCTCCCCAGGTGGCGCCCTTTGAGGTTTTTAGCAGCCAATAGTCACCGTCGTGGGGATCGTTGCCATAGCCTACTATAAGTACAAAATATCTCCCATGTGTCACCATTCTGCACTTGGTCTTGAAAATGCCTTTGTTGTTGTAATGAATTACATCTTCGGAAATAGAAGCAGCGACTGGTCCCTTGGCCACCATTTTAGCCAGTGTCACCTCGGATATCTCGATATCTTTTACTTTTGCACCGATAATGCCCTTGTTGAATTTGCAGGAATTGTTAGCGCCTCGATATGGATATGATTCCTGAGTATCGATGCCTCCCATCGACTTGATGCATGAAAGCGCTTCTGCTATACGATCTCCACCCTTGAATTTACAACAGTCGATGAGATTTTGCTTGGAGAGCTCCACCAACTTGCCAGTGGTCACGAACTTACTACTCTCCACGACTCCGGCTACTGCGAAAGCCCACGAATTGGGAAGGTCCCCTCGGACTGCACCGGAGTGACAGCTCCAAGTTTTCGCCAGTCAACAGTCTTGTCAGCCTTAAAGTCCTCTTCTTCTTCCTCCTCATCTCTTTCGTTGATTTCATCGAGATTAAACTGTTCTTTCTCTTTTCTCATTCTATCTACATCACTCTCCATCAATTTATCTAGCTGGTCTTCCGTCAGATCGGTAAACTGATTAATCTCCATCTTGTAACTCTCCTCGCCATCTTCCCAACGTTTGTTGTGCGCCTCAATCATTCGCTTGTTATCCCGGTACACCTGCATGTGGTGAAGGTCATCGATCTTATGGTACTCCCTTTTATAGAAGTTCGATTCCACTTCATTTATATTCGCCTGGATACCAGCCAGTACTCCCAGCAATGCCAACAACAAGAACTTCATCGCTATTTTGTTCGAACTCGACTATTGCCTGTAGCATAATAAAGATTATATTTTATAGTCTCACAAGATGCTGATTAACTGTTTTTTAAAATATTCATAACTGCTATATGTATAAGCCCATAGAACTTATTCTGCTTAAACCCACATAGTATCAAATAAATATACATACTATATATGATTTACAAGTTATATGGGCACAGTTCAAGTTTCATTTAACACTCATATGGACTCATATAATATTAACTACTCCTAATTATGTATATATGTGTTGAGGAACCATGGAAACGGTTGCCTTGAATAACTTCCTTTCGTTTTGCGATTTAACAGATAAGTGTGTTTATATTTATATATGTGTTTGCTGTTTACTTTGAAGACATTTTAATCTTCAGAAGAACTTCAGTGACTTGTCTATTTCTAGATCATTTAGTTGCTGAAATGCCGGCCAACAAACGGACTGGCGGACAAGGATAAGTGAACTACGCCATTGCAGCTGACCAAGAATGTACTCGTACGACGTATCTTGGCAGTCATATGTTTACATTGGGTGTATTATAGTACGAATCAATAGAGCCAGTGCCCTTAGTGCAAGGAGAACAATCTGAAAATTATCGACTCGTTTATATAGGCTGTGCAAGTATTACTACAAATCAATCGCTCTCCGATTTATATTTGTATATATTAGATATTCGATATTGGTGCTATATGAGGGCAATAAAATAGCCATCAACTTCTGATCGAACCCCTATATGGGTTGGGCTTGGCGTGTATTTATATTAATATATAATAAAATAATATAATTTTCCAAGTTTCTGGATGAAAGATACTAACATAACAAATGAAGTACAATTTTAAACATTTATTAAAACTCTTTAAGTTTAAAACAAATTGTTAACAGAAAGATGTAATTAGAAACTATTTGTTGTTTTTTCTTTTTGAATAACCGGATATCCGGCATTATCGGCAATGTTACAGAGATTTCCCCTGTTGCGTCCTAAGCGAAGATATCCCTTCTCTCCCCACTTATCTCCTAATGAGGTTCTGAGCAGCCAATAGTCACCCTCGTGAGGATCGGTGCCATAGCCCACAATAAGCACTGAGTATCTCGTTTTTGTCTGCTTTTTGCATTTTTTGTCGTGAATGCCTTTCGTGTAGGACTCTATTACATCTGTGGAAATGGAGGCAGCGACTGGGCCCTTGGCCACCATTTTAGCCAGCGTCACTTCGTTTCCTTGTGGGCACATGTTGACAGCGTTCACTTTGGCACCAATTGTTACACTTGTTGAATTGAACTTGCAGGCACTGGTATCGCCCAGATATGGGTACGAATTCTCAGTAGCAATGCCTCCTTTCAACTTAATGCAATAAAGCCCTTTTAATATAAAATTATTCTTGAATTGGCAACAGTCGATGAGATTTTGCTTGGAGAGGTTCACCAACTTGCGGTTGGCTATGAATTGACGACTTTCAATGGCTCCAGCTGCTGCGAAAGCCCACGAAGTGTAAAAGTGACCCTGCGCCTGTACCGGAGTGACAGCATTAAGTTTTCGCCAGTCAACAGCGTATATGTCAGCCTTCAAGCCCTCCTCTCCAACCTGGTCAGCTTGCATGTGGTAAAGGTCCTCCAACTCGGAGTAGTCCTTGCTTTCCACTTCCTCTATAATCGCCTGGGTACTAGCTAGTACTGCGAGCAGCGCCAACAACAAGAACTTCATCGTTATTTTGTTTGAAACCGACTATGGCCTGTGCCCGAATAACTTCTACTTTTATAGTCGCCAGAAATGCTGGTAAACTTCTTTATAAAATAAATATCTATGTACGTAACTGAATTTCAAAGTATTGTACGATACTCATAGCACTTTACTACGTTATAACCACATCTTATATATATTATAATATATGTATAAAAAAACACAAAAAAAAGCCACATATTGTATGACTATGTGGGTACAGTTCCAGTTTTCGTTTTTGGCTTATGTTATTAATTGAAAGTTTCTCTTAAATTTCTTATTACATGTGTTTAAATAAAATAACTTAACTTGAAAGAAGTAATCAGAAAGGCGTTTCATAAATTGTATTTATACTTATGAAGCTGGAATGAAACTTGGCAAATATTTGTTGTTTAAAGACCAATTAGAAATCAATATTTAGAATTCAATCGGGAGTTATTTCAGGTTTAGTAGATAAACTGAACATTTCCACTTCGATCTATGGTTTAAAAGATTATGTGTTATCAAGTGTCAGAAATAACCTCACTAAACATTTTATTCATCATACATCATGAGCAAAGATGAGTAATTCCGAGAATATAAAAGGCTATGCAACTGCTTGCAATGCTCAGTCGTACTCGAAGTTAGAAGCTGAAGAGAAAAGTAATGAAAACAATTACGGTACTAGTGGCCCTGCTGGGACATTTTGCTTATTCGCTAGGCTACATTGAGGCTGATGTTGAAGAAGAAGCTTTTGAAGTTGCCAACTCCAAACATTTGGAGAACTCTAGCATTCCTACGTCTGTTAACTGGACTGCACTGGGTGCTGTCTCTCCGGTTGCGAATCAGGAAATATACCCCACTTCCTGGGCCTTTGCTGTAGCCGGCGTTGTGGAGAGTCGCCAGTCCATCAAGTACAAGAAGCTAACAATACTCTCCAAGCAATATCTGATCGACTGCTGTCGTTGGTGTCGTTCTGTACCAGTCGCTCTCAGATGCATAAGAAAGAGTGGAGGCATCGATACCGAGGCATCGTATCCCTACCACGGATCGAAGGGCGAGTGTCAGAATAAGACAATCGGTGCCAAAATTAAATACAATTTCAAAGTTTGGAAGGGAAATGAAACAGTTTTGGCCTACAACGTGGCTGAAGGTCCGCTGGCAGCAGAAATTTCCGAATATGCAATCAATCATTACGGTAAAGGCGTCTTCAATCAACGTTGCCGAGGCTGGCGGATGTACTCGGTGCTCATTGTGGGCTATGGTACATCCCAGAAGGACGGTCCCTACTGGATTCTCAAGACCTCGAGGGGAACCAAGTGGGGAGAGGGCGGCTACCTGAGGTTGGCGCGCAACAAGAATAATCTTTGTGGCATTACCAATAGTGTGTATTACCCGATAGTTTAATTACACAGAAGCTGAATATCAAATGAATAATGTACTTGGTTCCTTTTAATCCAGGGAACCAGTAAGAGAAACCAAAGCGCAAAACTGCCGGTTCTATATAACATATGTATGTGGGTCTTCGTGGTAGATACCACAGAATATGTTATAAATAGAACATAACAAATCGTAATATACAAAATCTGACTCACCACAGATCTTAACAACTATAAGAGCGGGTGTCGAAGCTCATTGAACTCAGTCAAAGAGAAAAATGAAAGCAGTTCTGATAATTTTGGGTTTTCTTGGTGTGATCGCCTTTTCGCAGGCTGATATCCAGCGTATAAGCGACGACTTTAGAGATATCGTGGGAAAAACGTCTACGCAACTGGCGATTTTGGTGACTGAAGATGATACCTGCAAAATTAAATACCTGCTTCGAACAACTGGACTGCCCTGGGTGCTGTCTCTCCGCCGACTGTCAAGGGCAACTACCTCAATTCCTGGGCTTTTGTATCAAGTACAATCAGATGACGATTCTGTCCAAGCAGAATTTAATTGACTGCTGTTGGAACAGGAGAAAGCTAAGTTATGTCGCTCTCTCGTGCATTGAGAGAATGGGAGGCATCGCTACCGAGGAGTCTTATCCCTTTCACGGTCCAATTGAAGAGTGTCGTTTCAATAAGACAAATATAGGAACCAAAATCATACGGAATGTGAAAGAATTTGTTAGCCGGATGGGGTAGCGAAGTTGTTTTAGCTTGGTTCGTTGCCCACGGTCCGGTGGCAGCAAATATCCTACAGTGCAATCGAAAAATACGAGGGAGGTATCCTGAAAGATGTGAAGTGTGACAACACTAATTTATACTCGGTGCTCGTGGGAAAATTACTGGATCCTTAAGACCGCCATGGGCAGTTCGTGGGGAGAGGGTGGTTACATGAGGCTAGCACGAAACAAGCAGAAGCTTTGCGGCATTAACAATTGGGCATATTACCCAGGTTTTGCTTCTGAAGTTTTGTAGATGGAAACCCAGTGGGGAGAAGGCGGGTACATGAGGCTAGCACGTAACAAGAAGCTATGTGGCATCGCCGACAGTGGGTATTACCCACAAGTTTTATAGAAGACGAGCACACTTCACTAAGTTGAACTTAATAATATAAATACAAACATGCATAATTGAAATAAATAAATTTACTTGATTCTTTTTTAGCTATAACTGTAACTTACAATAAGTAATTTTCAAAGAAAAAAAAAAATGACGCAAAATAAAATTCTGAAACGCAAATTTGTCCAGTATATTTATAGAATTTATTTTGAATCACAGTTAAAAGCTGCCGATTCTATGTGGGTCCATGTGACAGATACCACAGAATCCCACATAAGATGTGACTCACCAAAGATCTCGGGGACTACGTATAAGAGGGAATGCCGTAGCCTTAGATCCCCAGTCGTTGAAAAAGCAGTAATGAAAACAGTTAGCATAATTGTTGCCCTTCTGGGAGTTGTTGCCTGTACGCAGGAAACTGTCGAGGATTGCAATGGCAACCTCAATGTTGAAGAAGAAGCTTTTGAGTCGGTCGATGTTCAAGATTTGAAAATAAGCCAAGTGCCTGAATCGATTAATTGGACTCATTTGGGTGCTGTTTCTCCGGTTGGCGATGCAGGAAAGTACGCTTACTCCTGGGCCTTTGCTGTAGCCGGTGTCGTTGAGAGTCGTCACTTCATCGCACACAAAAACCTTACAATTCTCTCCAAGCAACAATTAGTGGACTGCTGTCAGATACGCTGTGCTAAACATCGTATGAAAAATGCTCTCGCCTGCATTAAGAACCTGGGAGGCATTGATACCGAGGCATCGTATCCGTACCTTGGAAAAAAGGGACAGTGTCACTTTAACAAGACAAATATCGGAGCCACAATCAAACTGAATTTCGAACCCAGGAAGGAAACTGAAAAAGTCTTGGCTATGTTCGTGGCTCAAGGACCAGTGGCGGCAGATATTTCCTACAATGCAATCCGAAATTACACTGGTGGCATTCTGAGAAAAGTTGATTGTAGGAAATCCTTAGGACCCTACTCGGTGCTCATTGTCGGCTATGGTACTTCCAAGGACGGCGACTATTGGATCCTTAAGACGTCCAAGGGAAGCATGTGGGGAGAGGGCGGCTACATGAGATTAGCACGTAACCAAAAGAATCTATGTGGCATTGGCAACTCGGTATATTACCCACAAGTCTTATAGAAGGGCTCAAGTGCAGTCCGTTAACAAATTACTTAAGTCTTTCAAGTTATTTCAATTTATAAATTATTAAATATATGACAATTTACTTTTATAATAAGTACAACTGTAAAAGAAACTACAAATACTATTTTAAAGCGGTTTGAGGTAGATTCATGTGCAAGGTACTATACCATATAATACACAGATTCCCACATTTGATGTGACTCACCAAAGATCTCGGGAAGTACTATATAAGAGCATGCCATGGGAACATTAGCTCTCAGTAGTCAACAGAGAAGAAATGAAAACAGTTCTGATTATTGTGACCCTTTTGGGAGTATTAGCCTGTTCAGGGTATTATCGAGTCTGCCGATGGTAACCTCAAGCGAAAGCAGTGCACAGAAATTGAGGAAGAAGAATTGGACAACTTTGACGATTCGAAAATAAGCCAAATACCTGCATCGATTAACTGGACTGCGCTGAATGCTGTTTCTCCAGTTGGCTATGCAGACCAATACCCTTATTCCTGGGTTTTTGCTGTAGCCGGAGGTGAGTCACTTCATCGCACACAAGAACCTGACAATTCTCTCCAAGCAGAATTTAATTGACTGCTGTCGGAAACGACGTGGTGGAGGTCGATTATTGAATGCCTTTCACTGCGTTAAGGCGATGGGAGGCATCGAAGCTGAGGAATCGTATCCCTACAGTGGCCCAATCGCAAGTTGTCAATTCAACAAGACGAATATCAGTGCCAAAGTCATAAGGAATTTCATAGCTGGAAAGAAGAGTGAAAAGGTTTTATCTTGGTACGTGTCCCAAGGTCCGGTGGTAACAGAAATATCCTACGGTGCAATCTTAAAATACAAGAAAGGCATACTAAAGGTGGAAATCCAAGGAAGTGTATTCAGTGCTCATTGTCGGTTATGGCACCTCCGAGAAGGACGGATTGGATCCTCCAGACCTCCATGGGAAGCCACTGGGGAGAGGGCGGCTACATGAAGGCTTGCACGAAACAAGAAACTATGTGGCATGGGCAACAGGGCGTATTATCCACAAGTATTGTAGATGGATCAGTCAAATATATTGTATAATCTAAGTGCATCTTTTAAAATATATATATATCTTTTAAGTAGATCAATCCTATTGAGTATTATTCACGACTTTCAACTTGTTCTGAAACTATATATAAAGCCTGTTACTGCTATGCTTTGCCACTGATGCGGCATGCTACTCTTGCATGGCGACCTCTGGCGGCCACTTCTGTGTGCCTGGCTGCCTCCTCTTGACATTGTCAAGGGCAACACGCATATGCTCAGTTTCGGCTTTAGCTGCGCTTGCAGCAGTTATTTTTTGTCGGCTGCGGCAGCCGAACAAAAGCGCAGCAAAAACTGATGCATGCCACACACAGCACAGTACCTTCTGCTGCCTGCTGCCTGCTCCTCCTCCTCCCGCAGCTCCCTTTGTGCAGGCAATGCGGCGCTTATGTTTTTGGTGCTTTTTGCAGTTCCTTTTTCAGCTGCAATTTTTCGCATTAATTAGAAAGTGTGCGTGTAAAACACGCCTTGTTCTCCCTCCCTTTCTCTCTGCCTCCACTGCTTACAAAAAAGTTGCATAAACAAAATGCCTGCCACATTGTTTGTCTACAGCTCCGTTAAATTAGGCTTAAAGCAACAGCAGCAACAGCAGCAACAACAGCAACAGCAGCTGCAACAGCAACTGCAACAGCAACTGCAACAGCAACTACAACAGAAACATTAGCAACA
Organism: Zaprionus nigranus; assembly: GCA_018903425.1. Taxonomy (NCBI): domain Eukaryota; kingdom Metazoa; phylum Arthropoda; class Insecta; order Diptera; family Drosophilidae; genus Zaprionus; species Zaprionus nigranus. Next base: position 324,483 of record JAEIGD010000001.1, on the reverse strand, counting down.
GCAACAAACGCGACCACTTTGAACATTGTTTTGTTAAATATTTTTGCGCAAATTGCCGCTGCTGTTGTTGTTCTTGCTAATTACATAATTACATTACGCCCTGTTGTTGCATGCCCCACTATCTCCCTCTCGTTCTCATTCTCTCTCTGTGTTCTTGCGAAAATATTTCGCCCATTGGCTTGTTGGCATAAACTAATATAATTATTTCCCCAAATTAGTGATGAATATTTTTGGTTGATTTCGATTTTCAATGGTTAAGATTCACATAAAGTTCATAAGGCATAACTGTTACCGACATTCCCCGTACAGCAGTCAATTTGTTGTTATATTCAATATCTTTATAATGAACATGAATATGTATGGTATATTTAATACTTGAATATATACAAAATCATGTCTATTTGTTTATTATACTTATGACTTCGTTTAACAATTCATTAGACTGAATATAAATTCACAAATTTATCATTTTGCTGGAGAGGAATATATTTAATATAAACCTTTTCTGAAGCGATACGGCCAAACAATTACTTCCTTAATTTATTATTAAATGCAACTCAACAATTCTGGTTTCTTTTATTTGTTTGTTTTATTTTTTATATATTATCAAAAATTAATCATTTTACTTGCTGAATATAAATATATAATATATATAAAATACTTTCCATAAATATTGAAATATGTAAACCAATTTCATGCATTATTCAACCTAATATTTGCACGGAATTAAAGTTTCTTCATTTATTAAAGTAAAGCACAACAAAACAAACTCTGTATAACATACATTTAGTTTCTGTAATAATATTAACCATTAATATTAATTTATATATGATTAGATTTCATACTTGAGCATATTTCCTCTTATTTCTTAAACCTAAACAATGCCCCAATAAAACCTTTCAACTTTAACAGATATTAGTCCAACAAAACATATTTAAACAAGGCACCAAAAATTCTCAAGAGTTTTTTAGTGTGTAACTAAAAATCATTATGCAGATGCGGGGCTAAAAAAGAATATCAGTGGTTTTGCACCGTTGCAAATTTTGAAACAAATTTCAAAAAAGCCCCCCGCACACAGCCATACACACACGACTGTCGACGGGAATTTCAAAGTTCCGGGAACAGCAGCCGCCACTTTAATTGTTGCAAAGTGTTGACAAACTGTTCCGGACAAGTTTCGTTATGAGAATCTTGCTTTACAGCATAGAAAAATGCACAAAACACTTTCAAATATGCCAAAACGACGACGAACAGAGAAGGAGTACGAGAAAATAATGCCATGTCATGCATTCTTGAGAAATATGAAACAAAATTGAATCACCGACTCAGCTCAGTCAGATGCCAACAAACTGAGGGAGGAGAGACGAGATAGGGGTCCAAAGGGCCCGCCTCGATAAGTGCAGGGCCAAGGGAAACTTTTGAGCATTTTATAGTCACAGCGCATAATCGAAATAGCAACAATGTCAACAACAACAACAATAGAAAGAGTTGCAACAATAACAGTAGTCAACAATTGGCTTTTATTGCTGGGAAATTTAATAAAGAACTTTTCAATATGCTTCGGCAATATGTAAACAATAAACTCAGCACGAAATCATAGATATTTTCATTACGAAAGAGTTCTTTCCACAACATGAGTACAGCGATAACCGACCTGTGTAGGACTCTCTCTAGTTGGGTACACCCTGTGTGCGGGAAATGTGCACAATGGGTAGCTTGATTGAAGCGAACCTGGCTATTAGAGTATCAGTATTATAGAGTAAAAATCAGTATTAGAATAAGAAGATATAAAAGTGTTTTCAGCTCAGTGTAGTTTCATCTACATTGCAAGGTCTACATCCGATAAATTTAATATTTATTTGCACAAAATAGAGAGAATATCTACCAGGCATAACTTCTGTTTCGCCAGCATCGTGTGGAGGCACTCGACTTGTTTTAGTTGTCAATTTTGTTGTGTTTGTTATTTTGTTATTGCCAAATTGCTGCCAAAATTGCTCAATTGCTGGTGCTACGAATATTTGCATTGATTTTTGGCCAGCTTTTTCTGGCTTTTGTTTTTATATTTGCCCGTTCGGAGCTTCAATAAATGTTTCAAGTGTTTGTTCAACTTTGTGTCAAACGTTTTTATGACGAATTTATTGCAAATATCGGGCGAGGGAGGTGTGCCAAAACAATGTGCCACAGCAAGGCAGCAACAGCTTGACGGGACGGCCCAAAATACAAATTAAGAATTCCATAGTTGAGTTTGAAACTGTTTATGGATTAAAGATAATTCCAATGTAAAACCTTTTGTAATATGCGTGGTCAATATAAAATTTGTTGAGTTGGCAATCATTTGCAATGTTGATTTAATAGAAAGTGTCTCATGTAGGGCTCTACCTATCCCTCTACCTCTCCCTCTCTCTCTCTCTCGCTCTCTCTCGCTTTCACACAGCGACACTTAGTTCCATTGAGCAAACTAGGCCGTCATCGCTGTTTATAATAATCGAAGCTCAACTCTGAAGCTACGCCTACGCTCCATGGGCATAAATTGATTAGTTTCGTGAGCAAGAGAGAGAGAGAGAGAGGAGGGAGATAGAAGAGCGGGACAGACAGTAGCCAATTTCGGAAATTCACATTGGTAGCCCCCGTTATAATTCAGTGAAAATAATAAAGTGCCGCCTCCCTCGATGCCCTGTTGCCGATTTTCACTAAGTAAATTACTTTAAAAACTAATTAAAACGCATAAATATACGTGTGAGCAAGAGGAAGGGCAACAGAGATAGAGAGACAGAGAGAGAGAGAGAGAGAGAGAGAGAGAGAGAGTGAGCTAGTGCGCGTATCTATGCCAACATAGAAGTTAATTATGAACTGCGCTCGCAGCGCTGATCTGCAACTCGAGTCAACTTGGCAGCGCAGCGCAGTCGCCGCCGGCAGCAGCAGCAACAACGACTGCTGACCGGAACTGCGCTTCGTCTAACAGAGGCAACAACAACAACTGGCATTAAGCCAACATTATGGTACATTATCTGCTGCAAGCCAAAAGCTGCGACAACTCCACTGAGGGCAGAGAGGCAGCATACACTGTAGCAGGGTCTGGATATACCCTCTAAAGCAGGCGGTGGGCTGTACTCAGCAGCCTTGGCACGGAAAGCAGGGCTTTATATAAAATATTAAATGAAAAGTAAGTAAACTATCAGCAAATACACGACTAAGAGACACCCTGTATACCAAGAGAATTGAAGAAGAACAGAAATGAAGGTTTAACTCATGCATAATAATTAGGTATAGAACAGGACTCCAGAGATCTAATAATTAATGTATTCTTATATATGGAATTCCAAAATAACTGCAAGATTTGATTTTTATAATATATATTTACTTATAAAGTTCGATTATTCAATATTATTCATCGTATGCAGAATTCCAACTATGCATCTTCTTCTACACCTAAGCAGCTATGGGTTATTTTGATTATCATTTACTTAATTACAGGGTATTTAAAAGAACATGTAAAAGCCTGGCTACAACCGTTTAACACTGAAATTACTTTTACTGAATCCTTAAAATTGAAGAACTATTATAAATGAAGTAACAATGTTTAACAACAACTAACTAACTTATGACAAGTGAAGGAATACAATATTATCTATTACGTTGTCCCTTAACATTTCAAGCAACCCAACTGCGGATCGTGCCATACTCCCACATGAATCTGTTTTTCGGGTTCAAAGTTACGGCTTTGAGTCCACTCTTCTGGCCTGCAAGTCACGAGTTCGCCCATTCAACCCCATGAATCAACCTGTTGTTGTTGGTGCTGTGCTGTGTTGCTGTTACTGTTGGTGGTGTCGCTGGTATTTTGATCTGATGAATGCATGAATGATTCCCGAGCACACACACCGCACAAAAACAACCACATTAACAACAATACAAGCAACAACAGCAACAACAACAACAATTATTATAATGACACCAGCAAACAATTGGAATAATTCTAGCATAAACTTTTGGTCAACTTTACCAACGGCGGGTACAATTTGTTTTTTCAGTTTTCATTGTAGCGTCGCGTCGGGAGTCTGCGTGAAGAACTGCAGCGCGCACTTCGGAAAAAATTATAATTCAAAATAAATATCGAAAAAAGTAAAACTGTAATTAGCAAATGTAAACGAATATGTGTTAAAAAGTTGTGGAAATTCAGAATTATGGATATTGTTGGTCTCAGCAAGTGGCTGCGACTATTCTTGTGGGTCAGTAGCCTGTGCGGCAGCTGGGCCCAACAGGCGCACATCAAGCTGGAACAGGGCGATCTCATTGGCGTAAGTTTCCTACCGATACCCTAGAATATAATGATTGTTCTCTTGTTTCCTTACAGCTCAAGGTATTTCCGGATGGAGCACGCAATGCGGTATACGCTTTTCTGGGTATACCCTATGCACAGCCGCCTCTGGGGCCTCTGCGCTTTGTGGTGAGTTCAAGCGGTCTCAATTAAATTGATAAAACTGTTCTAGCTTACTCAGCACACTTCATTAATGCATATAAACTAATTAAGATGATTATGAAGAGCGTGCACAACTATGTAATACCCTGCAGACCTTACTTAACTCTGAGAAGAGACAAAGCTTTCTTTTGTTTTAAACAATTAAGCTTTGAATTTGTTTTCAATCAATTCAGTTCAATTTCCATTTTGTCAAGAAGAACAAAAATTGTTAATAATTATGAAAATGGCAAAAATATAAACAAATTACATGTATTGCTATAAATTGTTTGCAAAGTCATGAAGATTGAAAACCTAAAAATAAATAAAGACATTTTGCTGCTGATCAAGAACTATTACACTTTCCAAGGTCTGCTTTGCCTACTTTAACAAACTTATAGACTTAATAAAAATGCCTGCAGGGTATAACGAATGTTCTCTCTTACACTGCTCTCACTTGTTCTCTCTTTTTCGTTCTCTTTTTCTAATACTCTTGTTTCTCTTAGTATGCCAAGCCGCACGCGGGCTGGAACCGCACGTTGCAGGCAACATCGATGCAACCGATTTGTCCGCAACTATCGAACACGATTTACGACGAAAGCCCCGACGGCAGCCGAACCCGAAGTGCGCCAAGTAATGAGGATTGTCTGTATCTGAACATCTGGACACCGGAGACGGGCATGCGGTATGGCCAGCTACCCATGCTGGTCATTGTAAGTGGCGAGGACTTTGCCTACGACTGGCCACGGAATCGCATCAATGGCCTGGACTTTGCTGCAGCCGAGGGCGTTGTGGTGATCAGCGTGCAGTATCGCAGCAACATCTATGGCTGGCTGGGATTGGGACGAGATCATCGCCAACTGCCAGGCAACTATGGGTTAAGTGATGTGCTGCAAGCACTGCGCTGGATACAAAACAATGCTGCAAGCTTTGGCGGCAATGCGGACCAGTTGACACTGCTGGGACATGGAAGCGGAGCCCTTGTGGCACTGGCCAGCGCCATGCAGCCACTTGCAAAGGATGGCAGGGCACTGTTTAAGCAGCTGATTCTAATGTCACCAGGCCCCGTGCTATATGCCTTGGGCGCCGGTCACGAGCAACGTATTGTGGCGACGGGACGTCAGCTTATCAAGAAACTGGGCTGTCAGTTCGAGGAGGCTCAACATCGGCAGCTGCTGAGTTGTCTGCGCCGCAAGAGCAGTGAGGATCTGTTGCGCGCCTACGAGAGTGTCTACAATCATGGCAATGCCAGCATGCAACTGGGTGTCCAACTGGCGGGTCAGCTGGTGCAGCAACTGGCCAATGCATCACTGCCACCGATGCTGCTCGGCATTGGGTCCAATGAGGGTGCCTTCTGGCAGGACTACTGGCTGGATGTGGCACGTGACGGTGAGCAGGCGCTGCACAGTTATATCAATCATACACTCTTGCCCAATGTACTGCGTTCCATGCAGCTGGAGGAGAGCGCCAGTCCCGCTCAACTGGCCGCCATACGCTGGCGTTACTTTAGCGACAGCGCCACGGTCGGCCAACTGCTGTGGGGCATGCAGCGTCTGCTGTCCGAGTCGCTGTACGAGACACCCTTCCTGCGCCTGCTACAGCTGCTCAATGACACCAGCGGGAGCAGCGTCAGCTATGCCTACGTGTTTGACCAGTCACATGCGCACGCCATGGACATGCGCGGCAGGCAGAATCTCTTTTGGCGGCGCTTCGCATAGTGCCGACCTTCCACTGCTGCTAGGTCCAAGTCTGTTCCAGGAGATCGCGCGTCGTCGCTTCAGTGCCGAGGAGGAGCAACTGTGTCGCAAGCTGCGTGGCTGCTTTGCCAACTTTGTAAAAGGTGGCAACCCTACGCCGGGACGCATTTACGATGCTTGGTTGCCATACAAAGTGCAACGTCCGTTCATCTACAGCCTGGGTGAGCTGGCTAAGAGCGCCGAGTTGCCGGCGGGTGTGGATGAGAGCCTCGTGGAGCAGCTACTCAATGGCAAACAACTGACATCGGATCTAGGCACAGATCGCAGTCTGTCCCGTACCAATCGGCATGACAACTATCGACAGGGCACGACCAACTCCTATGTGGCCAGCAATCAGTTGGACTCTGGTTATGGCAATCACTTGCGACGTGTCTATGGCTTCTGGCAGGTGCTCTTGCCCACGGCACAAGACGCTGGGCTGGGCGAAAACGGCGCCTTGGGGCAACGGGTGCGTTTGATGGAGGCCAGTTCGGATGCTGCTCGCTATCGTCAGGGTTTCTATGCCATGCTTGGATTGGTTTGCCTGCTCTTGGCCTGCCTGGGCTTGTGTGTCCTTCTGCTGCGTCGTGAGCTGCCCCTTAGACGCTCTGCATCGCCGCAGTCATCGTACAGCTTATGACATAAGTGGTTTCGTTGGACGACCATCTTTGGGCGTAGAGCCAAGACTGGCGCCGACACTGGCATCGCCAATGTCGAGTCCTGGCGCAAAGGTGGTCGGACAACGAAACGAGACCGGGAACCAGAACGGGAACGCGAACGGGAACGTGTACGAGAACGAGACGGAGATTTACCAGCTCCACTCAATCAGCGTGTGCGACGTCCACGACAATTACAGCCGTACGATGAGCAACAGAAGATCAACAAGACTGCAAACGCTGTCCGAGGAACCGGAACTGGAATGGGAGTTGCAGCAGGAGCAAGAGATGGAACAGCATCAGCGACTGGAGATGAAAAAACTGTTGCGCAACTCATGGACACTGTCCGCAAGAAATACGAGCAGAATGTGGCTTTTAAGAACTGGCAATACCAGTTGACTTGTGATAAGTTCTAAGCGAAACCAAAGCTATTGTTTAACTTTTGAGGTAATACCCATTCAGATGTATATTCTTAACTATTACTATCTGATAATAAAAAATATTATTTCCGACTACAATATTAAATTCCGATTCGATCTGTATTTATCAACGTTTTATTAAATTTAAAATGTAAAACAGCCCTGTTCTTATCGCGGTCTCATTTGTATCGATAGCGCGAGTTCAACCACAAATAATATCGATACATCGCTTTTAGTCGATATTTCAATTTCTCGCATCTTCATACCGCAGTTCTCTTTAAATACACGTGCAGCGGGTTGTTCCTTCAAAACGAATTCATTCATTTTAATACAATTTAAATTAAAAGAGCACTAAAATGGGTTCGAGAAAGCCAATGGACGTGCGCATGTTTCCATCGGATTTGGAGTTTGCCGTATTTACCACCGAGGAGATACGGAAACTGAGTGCTGTGAAAATCATAACTGGTTACATGTTCGACGCGCTCGGGCACCCAATCAATGGAGGCCTTTACGATATACGCTTGGGCTCGTATGGCCGTTGCATGAATCCATGTGGAACATGTCTGAAGATGCAAGATTGTCCCGGTCATATGGGGCACATTGAACTGGGTTCGCTGGTCTACAATCCGTTTTTCATCAAATTGGTGCAGCGTCTGCTTTGTATATTCTGCTTGCACTGCTTCAAGCTACAAATGAAGGGTAAGTTATTGTCCCTTCTGTGTTCATCCAAGCTTATGTCTTTATATTCCCCACAGATCACGAGAGTGAAATTATCATGTTGCAGTTGCGTCTAATTGATGCCGGCTACATAATTGAGGCACAAGAGCTGGAGCTCTTCAAGTCCGAGATTGTTTGCCAGAACGCGGACGAGCTGGTCAAATTGGACAATGGTGATGCTGTGCATCCACGCATCGCTGCAGTCAGAGAGCTGCTAGCCAAGAACGTGAGCAACGCCAGCAATGTGACGAAAACGAGCTGTTCATTGCGTACAGCTATCACACATGCGGCACTGCAACGCGCCAGCAGCAAAAAGTGTCGCCACTGCAACAAATCTATGCGCTTTGTCCGCTACTTGCATCGTCGCCTTGTCTACTATGTGACCATCGCCGACATGAAGGAACGGTAAGTCGCTACTTATTCATATATTCTTTCTCTTTTATACCTCTGTACCTTTTTTCAGTCTGGGAGATGTGCCTGAAAACAGTGGACAAAACAAGGTTATCTTCGCAGACGAGTGTCGCGGTTATTTGCGCAAGATATACGAGAATTATCCCCAGCTTCTGAAATTGTTGGTGCCTGTGCTAAACTTGAGCAGCGGTGACTTTTCGCCAGTGGATATATTCTTTATGGACGCAATACCTGTGACTCCTCCACGAGCACGGCCAATGAACGTCATCAACGACATGATGAAAGGCAACCCTCAGACAGATATTTACATAAACATCATAGAGAACAATAACGTCCTGAATGTGGTGCTCAAGTGCATGAAGGGTCAGCAGGAGAAGCTCAGTGAAGAAGCAAAAGCCGTCTATATGAACTTGCGTGGCGCCGATAACCACGAGAAGCTCTACAATTCCTGGCTTCAGCTGCAAAGTTCAGTTGATGTTCTACTCGACGTGAACATGTCGCGTGACATAAAGTCTGCCGAAGGATTGAAGCAAGTGCTCGAGAAGAAAGATGGTCTCATACGCAAGCACATGATGGGTAAACGTGTGAATTATGCAGCGCGTACAGTCATAACACCAGATCCCAACATCGATGTGGACGAGATTGGCATACCCGATATATTTGCACGTAAGCTATCTTATCCGGTACCTGTGACCGAATGGAATGTTATCGAGTTGCGTAAGATGGTGATGAACGGACCAGATGTGCATCCGGGCGCCAACTACATCCAGGACAGCAAGGGATTGACTACCTACATACCCGCCGACAATGCGGCCAAGCGAGCCAGCATGGCCAAACTGTTGCTGAACAATCCAAAAGATGGTGTCAAGATTGTACATCGTCATGTGCTCAACGGCGATGTCCTCCTGCTCAATCGTCAACCCTCACTGCACAAGCCTTCCATAATGGCGCACAAAGCTCGCATCTTGCACGGCGAGAAAACTTTCCGGTTACACTACTCGAACTGCAAGGCATACAATGCCGATTTTGATGGTGATGAAATGAATGCACATTACCCGCAGAGCGAGGTGGCCCGCTCCGAGGCGTACAACCTGGTAAATGTGGCCAGCAATTATCTTGTGCCCAAAGATGGTACTCCACTGGGTGGCCTTATACAGGACCAGGTTATTTCGGGTGTGAAGCTCTCCATACGGGGTCGCTTCTTCAATCGGGAGGACTATCAGCAACTGGTCTTTCAGGGTCTATCTCATCTCAAGGGCAATGTCAAGCTGCTGCCTCCTACCATAATTAAACCCGTCACATTGTGGTCGGGCAAGCAAGTGCTGTCCACAATAATTATCAATATAATCCCTGAGGGCTACGAACGCATAAACCTGGATTCCTTTGCCAAAATTGGTGGCAAGGTAAGTTAATCATAAATCACAATTTAATTGTCTCTAATTTTGCGAAATTCTTTGCAGAATTGGAATGTGACCCGACCACGTACACCGCTGTGTGGTGCCACACCACGCGAGCAGGAGCTTAGTGAGAGTCAAGTGCAGATCCGCAAGGGCGAGCTGCTGGTGGGCGTGCTCGATAAACAACAATATGGCGCCACGACGTTCGGTCTCATCCATTGCATGTACGAGTTGTACGGTGGCGACGTGTCCACTCGCCTCCTGACGGCCTTTACAAAGGTGTTCACCTTTTTCCTGCAACTGGAGGGCTTTACCTTGGGTGTCAAAGATATTTTGGTTTGTGGCGAAGCGGATCGCAAACGTCGCAACATCATACGTGAATGTCGTGATGTGGGCAACAGCGCCGTTGCGGCCGCTCTTGATCTGGAAGATGTGCCGCCGCACGATGAGTTGGCCGAAAAAATGGAAGAAGCCTATATAAAGGACTCAAAGTTCCGGGTTCTGCTTGATCGCAAATACAAATCGCTGCTGGACGGCTATACAAACGACATTAATAAGTGGGTTTATAATGATTCTTTTTTTAAATATAAATAAACTAATTATTTTACGATTCTTTTCAGAACTTGTCTTCCCGGCGGTCTGATCAGCCAATTCCCATCTAATAATCTACAACTAATGGTTTTGTCTGGTGCAAAGGGCTCCATGGTCAACACTATGCAAATCTCTTGTCTGCTGGGACAAATTGAGTTGGAAGGCAAGCGACCTCCGTTGATGATATCTGGCAAATCACTGCCTAGTTTCCCCTCGTTTGAGACATCTCCCAAATCTGGAGGCTTTATTGATGGACGTTTCATGACAGGCATACAGCCCCAGGACTTTTTCTTCCATTGTATGGCAGGTCGTGAAGTAAGTTTGAAGTCTCTAAGCACCTTTCAAACTGATAATCACTTTAATCTCCTCCACTTTGACAGGGTCTTATCGATACTGCTGTGAAAACATCTCGTTCAGGATATCTGCAGCGATGCTTGATAAAGCATTTAGAAGGATTAAGTGTACACTATGACCTGACCGTACGCGACAGTGACAACAGCGTCGTGCAATTTCTTTATGGAGAGGATGGTCTCGATATACTCAAATCGAAATTCTTTAATGAGAAATTCTGTGCCGAATTTCTTGCACAAAATGAGAAGGCAATCTTGCGTGAAAGCCAGTTGCATTTGATGAAGGACGAGGAAAACCTTGCCAAGGTGCAACGCCACGAGAAACTGATACGTAGTTGGCAAAAGAAACGTCCGGCAAAGTTGCGAGCTGCTTTCACACACTTCTCGGATGAACTGCGCAATGAGGTGGAAGTTGATAGACCCAACGAAATTGTAACCAAAACAGGACGTCGCCGCTTTGATGAGAAACTACTGAAGCTATGGAAAAAAGTCGATAAAGAGGACAAGGAATTATACCTTACGAAGTATGCCCGCTGTCCCGATCCGACAACAGCAGTATATAAGCAAGACATTTACTACGGTTCCGTTTCTGAGCGCACTGCTCAAATAATCCAGAATTATGCACGTAAACATCCTAAGCACAAGCACGTTATTGCCGACATTATGCACATGAAGAGCATTAAGGCACTGGCTTCGCCTGGTGAACCGGTGGGTCTCATTGCAGCCCAGTCAATTGGTGAACCATCCACACAGATGACACTGAATACCTTCCATTTTGCTGGTCGTGGTGAGATGAACGTCACCCTGGGTATACCACGTTTGCGTGAGATACTTATGCTGGCCTCATCTAACATTAAGACGCCTTCAATGGACATACCCATTAAGACGGGGCAGCAGCATAATGCAGAGAAATTGCGTATATCACTCAATTGTGTCACTCTTGCCAACCTATTGGAATGTAAGTTATCTCAAAATTTGAATCGCACTTAATATACTCAATATGTTTATCTTCCCAATTAATGCAGCCGTCAACGTCAGCACCAGCTTGGCACTGGAACCAGAACGTGCCTATATCTATGACTTGTACTTCAAGTTCCTGCCGCGAGAGGTATACAAGGATGATTACAGTGTACGACCTAAGCGCATTATTAAGTACATGCATCAGACGTACTTCAAGCAACTTATACGCGCAATTCTCAAGGTTTCCAATGCCAAGAAGACATCTAAAATGTACGTAGTCTTAGATTATATATAATATAATTATAAATCTCAATATTTCTGGCGTACAGCATTGTGGTTGATGAGAAAAAGGAGGCTGGAAACAAACAGGATGAGGACAACGATCAAGATCTAGACGCAGCCGACAATATGAACGCACCAAAAGCACATGATGATGACGATTCGTCTGATGAAGACGTAAGTAAAAGACAGCTGAATGATTATATAGATCCTACATACTGTTAAATCTATCTTCACAGGGTGATGATGATGCAACTGGCATTAAACTGAAGCAACGTAAAACCGATGAAAAGGATTACGATGATCCAGATGATGCCGAGGAACTCAATGATGCCAATGGTAAATATTTGATTGTAAGATTATATATAAAGATATATATTGTAAAATACTGTTTGTAGATGACGAGGAGGAGAACGAAGAAGAAGACGGAGACGACAATGAACAGGCAAATGATGAGAATGCCGAAGTTGATGACAAGGCTGTGGAGAAGCTGCTCAGTAACCAAATGGTGAAAGATTACACCTATGACAAGGAGAACCATCTTTGGTGCAGGGTGAAGCTAACTCTTAGTGTGCGGTACCAAAAACCCGATCTGACATCGATCATTCGCGAACTGGCCACAAAGAGTGTTGTGCACCAGGTGTCGCATATAAAGCGTGCCATTATCTACAAGGGAAATGATGACGAGCAGCTGCTGAAAACCGACGGCATTAACATTGGTGAAATGTTCCAGCATAACAAAATCCTGGATCTAAATAGATTGTATTCCAACGATATACACGCCATAGCACGCACCTACGGCATTGAGGCTGCCACTCAGGTTATTGTAAAGGAAGTGAGCAATGTATTCAAGGTTTACGGGATCACTGTGGATCGCCGTCACTTGTCGCTGATTGCCGACTATATGACGTTCGATGGCACCTTCCAACCGCTTTCACGCAAAGGCATGGAGCATTCATCATCGCCTCTGCAGCAAATGTCATTTGAATCTAGCTTGCAATTTTTGCGTAATGCTGCCGGCTTTGGACGTCCGGATGAGTTAAATTCACCGTCAAGTCGTCTGATGGTGGGTCTTCCTGTACGCAATGGAACTGGCGCCTTTGAATTGTTAACAAAAATATGTTAATTAGATTAGATATTAAGATATTAAACCATAACTTTTTTCAAAATAAAAACTGTTAATATCGTAAATGGACTCTGGAACTCAATATCGTGAACATACAATCGATAGATTTTGCGATAGCTGCATTAATATGTAGTCGATAGCCATTCGATTAGTATTGTGGTTACAACGCTCATCTCTAACTATCAGCTGGTTCATGTTAATTGTTCGTACTTGTTTATCAAATTGAAAACAAAAAAGACTATGTTGACTTCCATGGTTAAGGAGCACCATGCTAAGCAATCTAAGCGGAAACAGGAGCAAGAAGTCCGCCGTAAGGAAGCCATTGAGACTTCTAACGAACTAACGCAATCTCTTGTTGATCATCTGAACGTGGGGTAAGGCGAAGACTTAGAGCAAGACTTTATAAACAAACATATGTATGTATGTATGTACACGCTAACATACATTTTCCTTTCTCATCATTAGTGTGGCACAAGCGTATTTAAACCAAAAGCGTTTGGATGCGGAAGCTAAGCAGCTGCATGTCGGCGCCACAAACTTTGCCAAGCAGACACATCAATGGCTCCAGTTAATTGACAACTTTAGTAGTGCTCTTAAGGAACTTGGTGATGTCGAGAACTGGGCACGCAGCATCGAGGGAGATATGCAAGTAATACAACAAAGCCTAGAGATGGCATACAAGACATCACGAGCAGCTCAGGCTACGGGGACTGCAACGACATCAGTGGCAGCCGCAGGAACATCCTCACCAGCTGCGACAGCACCTAATCCAAATTGAACACTCCGTTATTTATGTTAATCTAATAAGCTGAATAGTTTTATATATTAAAAAAATAACCAAGTAAGCTACTCAACAGTTTCATGTTTGCATCAAGTGCAATTTTATTTATATATTAACATTTAATCGTCTATGTACATAGTCAGAGATGCGTAATTACACTTCATTTGATAAAGTTGCTTTTGCTGTGCCAACCCATCACAGCATATTATAGATACATTCATATTATTCATATTGCACGTTATGAACTCAAAGATGATAAGTTTAGTTTACTTTATACTAAAACGTACAACTGGGTTAGTTTCATTAGTTTATTGTAATTGATTACGCTGTTGTTTTTTAAAATACATATCACAAAGTGTATTACATGTCCCAGAGGAAGGATGGCACGTGTAATCTACACAGAGATGCTTTCATGGTGGTTAAATTACAGTCTACACAACGTACAAAGGTGCAACATAAACGAGATTGGCCAAGTATCAACTAATTGTAATGGGTTAAATGTGATGAAACTTTTTAAATGATGAGATTGGCGCTGTCAAATGCTGTACAGGATTAGGCCAAGGTGTTTAAAATCGTATCAATTCATTTCTTCAGTTCAGTCTGTACCCTTGTGCTGGGTTTGTACTTGGCATCTACAAACATATCTAGTAGGTATGGCCCTTATAGTGCGACTGAATGCGGTTTGCTGTGAAAGAAGTGGCTTGATAAGAGGTTGAAAAGGTCTCGCGAATTGATCTGGCTTACTTACGCTTACGTGGTGAACGCGAACGGGAATAACTGCGACTACGATCATAGCGATGACGACTACGATACTTGCGACGATCGTATGGTGATAATGATGATGTCGGCTCGCGCTGACGACGACGCGAACGTGAACCTTCCCGACTACCATACTCTCGTTCACGCGACTGTACTCTTCCCGAGGGGCTGCATGAATCGTTTGAGTAGCTTATATTATTGAAAACTTGTAGATCAAATTAAATACCAACCGGGTCGCCCTGCCCATGTACACACCAGGTGTGGGCGTATGTGCGCGCTGAGTTATGGAATAATCGACGCGTATGCGACGTCCATCCACCTCCATGCCAGTGCATGCATCTTTGGCGACACGTGCATCGCCGATATCCTCGAAGTAAATAAAGCAAAAACCACGCGAGCGACGAGTCTGCAATTAGAGTTATGTACAATGATAACTGGATGCCTACAGATTGCTTTCTGGAATGTTGCAGCAAGCCTTTAGTGCATTGCCAGTAACTCTCTTAGCAAGCACTCAATATTGCTGCATTTCAATATGCTATAGCCAAACAACAGTCAAGCAACTGGATTGAAACTGAACATCTAGTTGCATAAGATATGCCATTGGCGGTCAATTGGATCTTCACTTACGTGGGCGTCAATGACCATTTGAATGCGTTCAATAGGCCCAAACTTATTAAACAACTCGCGCACTTTCTGCTGGGTGGTGTTGGTGTTCAGGCCGAAAACTCCAATGCAGCGACTTGCCTGCGGATGATCCTGGAGGAGAGAAGAGTTAGAATAAGTAACAAACACTGTTGGTATTTAGAGGAACTTACGCGTGACTGACGCATGCGCTGACGATCACGTGAATTACGTCCCGAGTAGTGACGAGTTGGTGGCGATTCGGATATGGAACGCGAACGTCGGCCTGGATTCGATTTGGACTTGTAGTTGTTGTGGCGGCTGCCATAGATCTCTACGTCCGACCTTGAATGGGAATAGGTTAGATTTTCAGTTGGGTTTGCTGCATTTGCGTCTTGATTGGTAGAAAATGTGTGGTTCGGGTTTTTTGACACTCAATAAAAAGGAATTGAATTGAACTGCATTGAAATGTGTTTTGAATTCATTGAATGTTTAAGCTTGGAAAATAATTTTGTTCCTTCTTCATTTTTAGTTTTGTGTCCTTTTCGGCTCTGAAAAGCACAATGTTTTCGTTAACTTTTTCTTACATTTTTGGCAAACAGATTATTGATAAAACACAGGAGAAAGGAAAGGAACCTGCCCGGTTGAGAAAGTCAATCCAAATGAGATGAGCCAGATGACAGAAGTTCGGAAAACAGTAAAATTTTTGGCCTACTAAGATGCCTGTTAATCGCTACTCGATACTCGCTTCGACTTTCGATACTCACCGACCGCACTGACGGGAACGAGAACTGTCGGAGGACGATGCCGAAGAGGTGGAAGAAGCAGAACTGCCAAGCAACAAACATTTCTTCCATGGTTCAAATTACTCTTGTCACAAAATCACAAAACATTATCCATACCTGTGACTACATTTGTGCTTGTTGTTGTTAAGGTGGTGTACATGAAAATAATCCTTTGCGCTCGTTCTGGGGAAGCCGGTGGACTATATGCATGCATGCACACAGGATATACATAGCATTGTATGTGCAGCAAACAGTAAAATGTATTTTGTTAGGCACTCTTTAAGTTTGCTTCCTCTTATTGCAATTTTTATTTCACTCACCATATTGTTGTGTACAACAACAAGAAACTTTAATTTTACCCACTTATTTTACTTTGCTTCGAATGCCTGCCAAAGAGTAAATCACGCAGAAACAAATTAGAGATGCAATCGTACAGCCATCGATATCTTACGATATGTTTTATATTGCCTCCAAAACCTATCGTTGTTTTCGATGGGCTAATCGATTTAATGCTGGTCGAATTCAAAATCGACAGTTCATATCGTTTTACATGATTTGAAAACTTCCCAAACGTTCATCAAATATTTTTTATAATGCCAAATTCGACCACCAAAAAACCTTAATTCTTTTTTCATTAATTACAGATATATGGGATTTCTGTTATAATTGAAAATCAATAGAAAATCAATCTTCAAATCGCAAATTCTAAAGAAAACCAAATTATTAGGTTTTTCCCAGTTTTAATTACTCTGGCCCGCATTTATTGCGTCGATAATTTAGATTGAGGGTACTATATATAGGCATACGAAACCTATGTGGTTCACAGTTCGCAGTTTACCTAAGATGAAGATCTTTCAACTCTTAGGGGCTTTGCTCTGCTTAAAATCTCTGACCTCTGCATTATCGGACCCTGTCACAACAGTATTTATTCCTCTTTATTAAGAATCCTTTCCTCAATTCCTGTTTTAGGTGTCAATTGTTAACGGCTACGGTTATCCTATTGAACAGCACGAAGTGCGAACTTCCGATGGATATCTTCTCACCATGCATCGAATCCCTTACTCCAAGAAAACAGGCAACACAGGTCCCCGTCCGGTTGTCTTCGTCATGCACGGCTTGTTCTCTTCGTCGGCTCATTGGGTTCTAAGTGGGCCGGAGAATGGGTTAGCCTTCGTATTGTCAGATGCTGGCTACGATGTATGGTTGGGAAACGCACGAGGAAATACCTACAGCAGGAAACATCAATCGAGAGATCCACGGTTTTATCCGTTTTGGGGCTTTGGATGGCATGAAATAGGTGTCTTTGACTTGCCAGCTATGTTCGATTATGTTCTGGACAATACGGGCAAGGAAACAATGCAGTACATTGGACACTCGCAGGGCACCACTTCGTTCTTTGTCCTCAACTCTATGACATCGAAATACCAAAATGTCATTAATTCGGCGCATATGCTGGCTCCAGTTGCCTGGATGACGAACATGAAAAGTCCGGTGGCAAGGGCAGCTGCTTCTTTATTCGGGCGTAGCACCTTCTTTAGTCGTCGATTCAACGACAAGGAATTTTCGCTCAATGAAAAGTTCATGGGCCTCATGGGATATTTAATGTGTAAAAGCGAGACAATGACTCATTTGGTCTGCGGCAGAGCAATCTTTCTCATAGGAGGTTGGAATTCGCCCTATTTAAACAGAACAATGATTCCTGATATTTTGGCAACATCTCCTGCTGGTGCCTCAACTAATCAACTATTCCATTATCTTCAGGAGTACAAGTCTGGCGATTTCCGTCAGTTTGATTATGGAGATTCTGATAACAAAAAGATATATGGCAGCAAAACTCCCACAGATTACAATGTAAGGGATATCGATGTACCGATATATCTGTACTATAGCGACAACGATTATTTCGCCAACGTAGTTGATGTGGATAAGCTTCGCAGTGAACTGAATCCTAAGGCACTCAAACGTTCATATAGAATGCCTGAGAAGTTGTGGAATCATCTGGACTTTATGTGGGGTCTAAATGCCAAGGAAGTACTCTACGACACCGTGTTGGAGGACATGAAAACGCAAATGGATAACAAATTAACTGTATAGAGCTCTCGACTTATTTTGACCAATCAATAAACTGTCATAATAATTTCAAATACATTTGATCAGATCAGTTTTTTATGGTTCTCTCTAAAGCTTTCAGCTTAAATGTTCTTGTATGTTGACGAAATTTACCATCTTTTCCAAAAGCTTAGCGTATTTTTTGCAAAAGCTTTTGCTTTCACTGACAAAACATATTTAAATCCACTGACATTATTGTATTAATTCTCTTAATTTGGTTTCTCCCAGTTCATTGTAGTGCCCAACTTCAAATAAATATACATATCGGCTATGATATAAGGCTTGGTGTTATATTGCATATTTTATGTACTTAAAGATAAGTTTCTACATATCTTAACACTTTAATCACAGAACTTGCTTAGACTTATTATTTAACTACTTGTATCGATTGAATGCATTATGACTCATACCAATATAGTTATAAAGCATTTTCTGCTCATCGTGGTACAAATCCATCATTATTTTCATCATACGCTCTTCGTTGCAATGACTTTTTGGTGGAGCCTCCAGTAGATTGCCTTTAACATACCATTTCAGCTCGGAGAAGTGTTTCTTGACTCTGGAGCGCAGTGAAACGCCACTGAAGACAGGTTTACGGAATATTTCACACACATTCTTTTTGCCATACTTTTGGAATATCCGATCCACGGTCTCATCAATTTCTGGCTTCTTGCAGTAATAGACGTACCACAACTTACGATCGGGAGCTCGCAGGTCGGTCAGGCTGAACACACCAAAGTACTCAATAATGGAGACATCGCATTTAGTATTTTCGGTAACATTAGGCTTGACGTAGAATATTTTATGCAAATAATCATCGAATTCTTGTTCAAAGTTGTATTCTGCTTTAGCTTTAAAAATAGGCGTAAGTTATTTGTTTTGCTTTGTGAAGTTAGTCATTGTTTTATTTACCTGCTTCTGTCATGGTTAAGGGTCTCTGGATTTTACTGTATTGCCAGCTGAAATATAAAGTGTAACTAGGCTCAAATGTCGATGGATTGCGTTTAAATACAAGCAAACATTGATTTCAGCCAACATGAAATGGTCAAAAGCTTTGTCTCTGTGTTTGCACAATATCACAATTTCACAATATTCGTACACAAAGCTTCAATATATCGAAGTATGTATCGATACCATATGTTTTAAGCGTTGCCATATCGATTGCGTGTTGTTGATAAATGCAAACAGTTTGGCAACTCTGTACTTAACAGCTGATGCGGCAAATTGAATGTTTTGTAGGTAACTCCATTTTCATTAATACCATTCACACAAAAGTAATCGATGCTTAGATGAAGTTGGCTTCACACATCACTAGTATTGCACCGCTTGTTGTTTATGGTGAAAAGAAAAATAAAATAACAAAATGACAATTTTGTATAAAGTGGAAAGCCGGCGCGAATTTGGAAATTCCAAAGATAGTGTTTTCCCCCACAAGGTCGTCCTGTGTTCTGTGTCTTCGCGAAATATTATAGCATTCAGCTCCCTGCAGAGTCTCTCGAGTCATGTCTACGTCTGCGACATTGTGACGCCCTGGCAGTACTACAAGGTTTGCACGTCCAAATCGCTAATAAATGTCCTGGAGTGGAATGCCAGTGGTGAGCAGCTTCTTCTGGGCTATATCGGGGGCCGTGTGGAGATCTGGCAGCCTAAAGAGCATTCCCTAAACGTTTGGCAGCTACAATATCATGCCAACATACCCAGCGAGGATATCATACATGCAAAATTCTTTCACAATGGCAAAGGAGTCATATTCAATACACAGAAAAAGGATCATACATACTATGCTGAGAAGTTTGAACGTCTGGAACAGCGTCCCACGTTAACCGGCTTTGGCGGTGTTGCGTCAGAAGGCTGCATACTGTTGAGTTCGTCAGGGCTTCTGGCAGCCTTTACCCTACCCCAGCTACACAGAATGCCGTCTAATTGCAGCAACAGTGGCGGTGGCACAGGTAGCGCTGGCGTCACAGATCCGCTGATCAACGGAGGCAGCAACAACAGCGAAAAAATCGAGCTAACGCCGTCCACACACAGCATTGGAATCTCACGCAGCTACATTGAGCACTGCAGTATTGTGGCCAGTGCAAGCGGCGCTCTCAACATAGCCTACAGTATTGGCTGGCAGCAGCAGCAGCAGCTGGTGCACTGTTTCAAGGTAAGCACTGATAACTCACAAGCATATTATCATTATGACATGAGTGGCTTTCTTTGTCAGGTGTCGCTACAACTGGAAGGCGAGCGGATTAACATTAAGTCCGAGAGTCTGGCGAGCATCTTTCTGAATGCTATACCAGCCTCACAGGAGAACAGACGTGTCAAACAGCTGTTGTGGACGCGTGTGGGCAACGAGGATGTCATTTATGTAGTATTTGGAGGCTGCGCCGACACAGGCAGCCTCATTGAGCAATGGACACTTACGCGACGGCATCAGAATGTTCATGCACTGCTGCAACAGGGCTCCTCCGCGGGATCAGCACAAGGGAATACCAAACCTGTTGATTTAATGGCCAGCGAGTGTTGGGAGCAGGTGGCGAAGTTGCAATTGAATGCACAAGTGGCCCAACTTTGCACCACGCGCCTCATTACTGCAGACTGCGAGCAACTGTATGCAATTTTGCAGGATAATTGCGTTCAAGTCTTGGAACCGGGGACATTAAAGCAACTGAATCAAACACAATTCGACAGAGATGCAGATGCTCGTTTCGTTTGTGGTGATCTTACGCCCACCAGCCAAATGCTGCTCATCTTTGATAGCCATGCTCAGTTGTTTGCCATGCAAACGGCCATGTTGAAGCAAACTTCGGGCGCAATGCAGCTCCAGTTGTTGTTGCTCCTACTAGAGTATTGTATTGTTACAGGCGTGGATGCCAGCGACGTACTCCTACTCAATTTGGGAAACTTAGAGGCTCTTGTGGAGAAGCTTACGGACAATTTCACACGGCAACCTTCGTATGTGCGACAATTTTACTATGCCAACTTTTTGGCACTTAAGAGCAATCTGTGCCGGGCACAGCAGCAAGAGTTCGATAATCTCATTATATTGCACGCAATATCCAGCACGTTCAAGAGCCTGTTACGTCCCTCAGATTTGGGATGCCAGGACAAGGGGCCTGCTGACAACTTAGCCATGAAGCTGGCTGAATCGGTCCCGGATGTGGACACAGTTATGGTTAATCTAGATCCAAAGGACTTCACAGTTGAGCCCATGATGCTGCAGAGCCTGCAACAACTCATTCAGTGGGTCACTGATCTGGCCCTAAACATGCTCAACCGTCTGCCCGAGGAGATGATCAAGAGCAAACTGTCTGGAAAGCGTCCCAGCTACGATATTAGTCGGGATATTGTTGCCATTGGCAGTTTACGTGAACTGCTGGTCATGATTCGCATCTGGGGGCTACTCAATCCACAATGTCTGCCCGTTTACACAAAAACTATGGACAATATCGATGTGCTGGTCATATTGTTCCGGCTACTGACGCGCCTGGCACAGAACACAACAGAGCCGGATGAATTTCTGTTCGACGAATGCAGTTTACTATCCAAACAGTTGCTTATTCCACAACCCTCGAAATATAATCCGACGACGTTGCTCAGCGCTCAGGGGTATGCGGCCGTT
Source organism: Zaprionus nigranus (assembly GCA_018903425.1). Taxonomy (NCBI): domain Eukaryota; kingdom Metazoa; phylum Arthropoda; class Insecta; order Diptera; family Drosophilidae; genus Zaprionus; species Zaprionus nigranus. The sequence continues at coordinate 302,720 of JAEIGD010000001.1, read as the reverse complement.
AAGTCGGGACAATTGACCTTTACGTCGCTTGTGGAACCGTCGGGACTTCAAGACATCGAAATGGAACAGGTGGTATTTTCAAATAGTGTCAAGGATGGAGTCAGTAATCTGCACCTGGGTGCCAATCCCAGCACCATAAGGCGTTGTGCACGCTGTGGCTTTGTCAACAGCGCCAATAAAGTGGCCAAAACATCGGCACTCAAGGCATGGTGCAACAAGTGGTTGCATTGTCATTGTGGCGGATTTTGGAAACAAATTAACTAGTATTATAGAATAATTGAATAGAACATAAGCGACATGAGCAATTAAAAATCACAAAACAAATGTAGTTTGTTAAATAAATAAAAACGCGATATTTATTGGGTGAAGTTTAAAACTGCATAGATTAGCGGCAAGACTGTCGATTGATTTCTGCTTGCCGATGTTGCCATCTATCGTTGAAGTTGCAGAACTGAGAGAACGACAAATAAAAGCAAAAGCAATTTGTCTATTCTCGTCGTGATTATGGAGCACTTGAAAGGTTGTCTTGTTTGCTTGATGAAAGAAGTTGAACTTTTCGTTATTCGATTGGTAACAGATCTAGTCGTCATAGAATGCGAAAAACAATTTAAAATTAATTAATTAAACAGTTGATAATTTTTAAAGATAAAGATAACTATCGGAAATACAATCGATATCAGCTGATGAGCACACAAACATCTAAAAGAGAAAAATAAAATAAAAATTATCCAAATAACAAAATGACAGACATAAAGTAATATGCCTATTAAGCATTTTCTGTCATAGTATTCTACATTAAATGATTCATAAATAGAGACACTCTAATTATATTTTCTATTTTACGTTCTTTTTTTTACCGATACCGATTTTGAATTATCGATTCATCGGTGAATGGACCAGGGTTGCTCCCAAATGAACAAAATCAGAACATACACGTCGTAAACGTCACCAAAAAACGTAGTCAAAAACAAATTATTGACAAATTTTGTGTTAATAAAATGTTTATTTAAGCGCACCATTTCGTACACAAGTAGTGCGTGTATGCGTGCTAGTGCAAGTGTGTGTGTGCGTGCGAGTACTGTGTCCAAGTGCCAGTTATACACACATATGTGAGAAGCGAAAAAGAACGGAACGGAAGCAGAGAAGCAGCAGCAGAGGATTTTCAACAAATTCTGAAAGGTGGAAGCCAATTAGGTGCAATTAAACGAACGTAGCACAACAGCCTGGACAACATGTCACTACCAGGCAACGGTATTTATGTGGTTCGTGGGGAAATGGCCACCCTCATGACGGCCATGCGACGTGGTACTCGCTGGAATGCAACAGCCTACGTGGTAAGCGAATGCTCTAACCAACAACAACAACACAAAAGGCATTTGCTAATTTTTGCAGGATGATGAGAAGGATGCGTTATTAAAACTGTTCATCGATCTGAAACAGGTTCTCAATCGTATTGAGGATCTGCGACAGATCGAACCAAATGTTTTCCTGGCTCCTTTTCTGGAGATAATACGGACGGCTGAAACCACCGGTCCGTTAACTAGTCTAGCCCTGGCTTCGGTCAATAAATTCTTGTCATATGGCCTGATTGGTAAGCCATTCATTTGGTGGGTACATACATGAGGAGTATACATATTAATAATCATTCCTTTGTAATGTTAGATCCAACTACTCCAAATCTGGCTGTGATTGTGCAGCTGATAGCCGACGCTGTTACGCATGCTCGTTTCATGGGCACCGATCAATCTTCGGACAGTGTGACATTCATGCGTGTTATTGAGGTGCTGCACACATTGATCCGTAGTCCGGAGGGCGCTGCCGTCAGCAATGAGTCCATGTGCGAGGTCATGCTCAGCTGTTTCAAGATCTGCTTTGAGCCGCGCCTCAGCGAACTTCTGCGTCGCTCCGCTGAGCAATCACTCAAGGACATGGTGCTGCTCTTCTTCATGCGACTGCCCCAGTTTAAGGAGGATCATAATGATACTGTAATGCAAAAGCGTTTCACCATTAGCGAAGCTGCTGGTGCACTACCAGAGAAACAGAAACGCAAGTCACAGCCCACAGGTCCTAGTCTTGCTGACAAGTCAGCTTCAGGTGATGATCAACCACAGACACCACAAACCACTTTGGCTGCACCGTCGCATTTAAAGGCACCAATCTTGGCAACGACGCCAGCATCTCCAGCTGGCAATATACTCGATATGCAGGGAAAGATAACACAAACGCCAACAACAACGGCGGTGGCAACGGGAACAACAATCGTAAACAACGTGACTGCAGATGCTCCTGTTGATGTGCCTGTCATTCAAGTGGAGGCCACAAGCGACTCAGAGGCAAATGCTGCCGATGCAGCAGACGAGGAGTCAGCACAGACAGGCACCGTCGCCACACTAACCGAATCAAGCAGCAGCGAATACATCAACTCTGTTGGCGTTCGCTTTACCCAACAATCATCGATACAAGATGCAGACACCTTGTCGGCAACTCTTACGCCATATGGGTTACCTTTTATACAGGAACTCTTCAGGTTCCTTATCATACTGTGCAATCCGCTGGACAAACAGAACTCGGACAGCATGATACACACAGGGCTGAGTTTGTTGACGGTCGCCTTTGAAGTGGCCGCTGATAACATTGGTAAATACGACACGCTCCTCGAGATGGTCAAAGATGATCTAAGCAGGAATTTAATATCGGTAATTGTCGCAAAATATGATAATATATTGTTTATTTGTAGTTCTTTTCTTCTTGATATAATTAGTAAAAATTTGATTCTCTCTTACAGCTCTTGACTTCAGAGCGCCTGAGCATTTTTGCAGCCGATTTGCAGCTTTGTTTTCTGCTATTCGAATCGTTGCGTGGCCATCTGAAGTTCCAGCTCGAGGGTTACCTCAGGAAACTAAGTGAAATTATAGCGAGTGATAATCCAAAGACTCCGTACGAGATGCGTGAGCTTGCATTGGACAATCTGCTGCAGCTGTGGCGCATACCCGGTTTTGTCACGGAGTTGTATATCAACTATGATTGCGATTTGTATTGCACGGATATGTTTGAGAGCCTGACCAATCTGCTTAGCAAGTACACGCTGTCAGCCACGAATGCCGTGTACAGTACACACATCATCGCCATGGACACACTGATCAGCGTTATTGATTGCATCGAACGGAATTGTGCCGCTGCCAAGAACAACAGTAATGCTCTGGCCCATGCACCTGCCGCCAACGTGGGAGGTAGCCGACATTCGCGTCACAATAGCGGATTGGAGGGAATTGTCATTGATAATGGTGAGGAACCGGTGGAGAACATTGCGAACTTTATCAACAACAGCTCACAACGTTTGCGACTGCAGTCGAAGGAAAGCACGGAGCGGAGGAGGTGAAATTACAACCGAGCAACTGGCCAATGTTAAGGAGAAAAAACGGCTGTTGTCCAAGGGCACCGAGTGGTTTAATCAGCGACCGGATAAAGGTATTCTATACCTGCAGGAGCATGGTATTCTCAATGCTGAACTTGATCCCATGCAGGTTGCGCTCTTTCTGCGAGAGAATCCGGGCCTGGATAAGAAAATGATTGGGGAATATATTTCGAAAAAGAAGAATGTCGATTCGAAGATTCTTATCAACTTTGTGGACTCATTTGACTTTACGGGACTACGGGTGGATCAAGCATTGCGTTTATATCTGGAGACTTTCCGTCTGCCTGGCGAGGCACCTTTGATATTCCTCGTGCTGGAACACTTCTCGGATCATTGGCATAATCAGAACAAGGAACCGTTTGCCAATGTAGATGCTGCCTTCCGTTTGGCCTATGCCATTATCATGTTGAACATGGATCAGCATAATTCGAACGCAAAACGTCTGAATGTGCCCATGACGCTGGAGGACTTCACAAAGAACTTGCGTGGCCTCAACGGAGGCGAGGACTTTGATCAGGAAATGCTGGGACAAGTCTTTAATGCCATTAAAAACGAGGAGATTGTCATGCCCGCCGAGCAGACAGGACTCGTACGGGAGAACTATCTATGGAAGATGCTGCTGCGCCGCGGTGCAACGCACGATGGGCATTTCCACTATGTACACGATGCCGCCTACGATGTGCAGATCTTTAACATCGTCTGGGGCGCCTCGTTAAGTGCGCTCAGCTTTATGTTCGACAAAAGCACGGAGACGGGCTATCAACGCACGCTGGCTGGATTTAGTAAATCAGCCGCAATATCGGCGCATTATAATCTGCATACAGACTTCGATGCGCTGATCTTGACGCTCTGCAAGTTTACCACGTTGTTGAGCAGCGTGGAACAGAATGAGCCGGTGCCGGCGAACAATGAGATTCTACAGGCAGTGAACTTTGGATTGAATGCCAAAGCGCAGGCAGCAATGCGCACGGTCTTCCTACTCGTGCACGGCTACGGGGACTGCCTGCGTGACAGCTGGAAGCATATATTGGATATGTTCCTCCAGCTATTCCGCCTGAAGTTGTTGCCCAAAACTCTCATTGAGGTCGAGGACTTCTGTGAGGTCAATGGCAAGGCACAGTTAATTTTGGATAAGCCACGCGAGAAACAAGAGTCTAGCCTGTTCTCCAGCCTCTATTCATTCATCAGCTCAGAGGGACTGCGTGAGCCCACCTACGAGGAACAGGAGTTTATTAAGCACGGACGCAAGTGCATTAAGGAATGCCAGCTCGATCAAATGCTGCAGGAGTCCAAGTTTGTGCAGCTCGAATCACTGCAGGAGCTGCTCAAGTGTGTCCTATCTCTAATTAAAGCTCCGCAGGCACACAAATCAACTGGACAGGCGTATGCTGAAGACATTACCGTCTTCTGGATGGAATTTCTTGTCAAGATTGTCGTGCACAATCGAGATCGCATGATCCCACTGTGGCCTGCAGTACGCGATCAAATGTTCCAACTTTTGCATAGCAGTGCACAGAATGGATACGATTATCTGCTCAATCGATGCATTGTCGCCGTGCTCAAGTTAGCGATCTATTTAATGCGCAATGAGGAGCTGTGTCCCATTGTGCTGCAGTCGCTCAAGTTGCTGTTGTCCCTTAAGCCGCCGCTGTTGCTGCGCATCTCTAAACAAATCTCTATCGGCATTTATGAGTTACTCAAGACGTCGGCACAGAACATTCATTCTGAACAGGATTGGCAGATTATCTTTAATTTACTGGAATGCGTTGGTGCCGGCGCTGTGCCGCCAAACTTTGACGAGGCATTGCCATTGCAGCAGCATCCGCAGCCGCCCAATGGTCATGCCCAGTCGGATGTGGAGGAGGATACGGTGCACACGGAGAGGGGATATACATCCGACTCGGAGCTCAGCAAGGCGGGAAGCGCAGCGGTTGCAGCACCCTCTAGTCCCAGTGCTGAGAATTGGATACTTGTGAGCAAGGACAACGAGCTAACAACGGCCACCTCCAGGTGAGTTTGCACTTGCTGTCTCTCTCTCTCTCTGTGTAAACTATTCTATCTTCCCTTCTTTTCAGGCCGCAATCACCACCCAGCACAGGCATGCCCGCTGTGAGCAGTCTGGTCTACAACTGTCAGCTGCTGGATCATGCTCCCTTTGCGCTCTTCAAGTGCTGGGATTCGCTGGCATTTATTGTGCGCAGTGTGGCGCATATAACGCCATATAATTTCGAGGCATGTGTGCGTTGCATACGCATCTTTGTGGAAGCATGCCGCGATGGTGGAATACGCCAGCGTCGTAAGTTCGATGCTGCGGTCAAGAAACGCAATGTAAAGAAGCGACAGGAGCTGGGCGCTGTCATGTCTACGTCCACAGGTAATCTGGCTTCCCTGGCCGGAGATTTGGGCGACAATCAGACACCAAATGCCGCCGAGCAAGAGGAGTTGGCTCAGCGCTATGAGCAACTTTCAATTCAGCTGCTAGATTTGATGTACACGTTATATACGCGCACAGCGCAAATCTTTCGCTGGTGGGCCGAGGAAGGATGCACTGTGCCACAGTCGGCAGCACTCTGGACACCCGGCTGGTGTCCACTGCTACAGGGTATTGCCCGGCTGGCAATGGATCGAAGGCGTGAGGTGCGCACCCACGCAATCTCGTGCCTGCAGCAGCGTGCCTTGTTGGTACACGATTTGCAGACACTGTCGGGTGCTGAATGGTCCTCCTGCTTCCAGCATGTGTTATTCCCGCTGCTGAACGAACTTTTACCGGAGAGTCCGTCCGCTGCGCAACTGGATGCCTCATTGTTGGAGGAGTCGCGCATACGCACGGCTACCATAATGTCAAAAATGTTTTTGCAGCATCTGACAACGCTCATCGAACTGGGTGCCACATTTAATGAGCTGTGGCTAGAGATCTTGTGCTACATTGAGCGCTTCATGAAAGTTGGATCCGACACGCTATCGGAGCAGATGCAGGAGATACTGAAGAACATGTTGCTGGTGATGCATTCAGTGCGCGTATTCCATAATCAGGACGGCACACTGCAGCAGGCACTGTGGGAGCTCACCTGGCGGCGCATTGCCGAATTCTTGCCCAATCTCAAGACGGAACTGTTTCATGACGAAGGTGCGTGAAGTTTGCTATAATCGAATTCTAGGTTAATTGTCTGTACGCCGCCTGCAGATTTGGTCGCTCCAGCCATATCGCTGGATGTAACCAAAGTCATATATGGCCATTCCATGTCGTTGCCATTACCGTTGCCACTGGCGTTGACCACCTACTCCATGGGCACGTCGAAAAGCGTCGATTTTACGCCAAATCCAGTAAAGCGGCATAAAAAACCCTGGTCCCGTTTGCGTATCAAGTTAAAGTTGTTCAAGAGTCTGGCCAAGAAGTTAAAATCGAATGAAATTAAATCTTAATTGTATCTGTGTTGTGTCCCCATCTTCGTCATTGTTGTTGTTGTTATGCCTTGAGTTACTTGCCCCGATTTCCCCCTCAATTGATTTATATATTTTGATGTTCAATGTGTTTTTATAAGTTAATTCTCAATTCTCTTTTTAACTCGGCACGTTTTGCAGGCAAACGTGCTCAGACTTTGACAAATGCCACTGCTCAGCAGCAGCTGCAACAGCAACAGCAGCAGCAACAACAACTGGTGCCTCCTGTGGAAATATTACCTAGCCAGAGCGCACAACAGTCAACCGAGTTGAGCATTGCTGCTTCGGCACCTCTAGTAATTGCTCCGCCCGCAGCTGCAACTGCACCTGCACCTGCAACTGAAACTGCACCTGCTCCTGTTGTTGTCACCACACCCAGTCTGGTGTCGCCCGTTGAATCGCCGCGACGGAGCATTATCCTGCAGCCACCCATGGCTGAGGCACTGCAGCAGGGACCCAGTTTCATATTTGCTCAGGTGAGTTCAATGTATATTTTCCAAATTCACAAGAATTTAATCACTTCATTCAATTGCAGCCCATTATTGTACCCCCTGTCGAGGCGCAGAGCTACAGCAACAGCAACAACACAGCACTCCCCGATCTGATCAATGAAGCAGCTGCCGCAGCTGTGGTTCACACCAGCAACACATACACAACGACGCCTGTACACAGCGTGAGGCAAGCGGCAGCTGAAACGCCGCCCACCATCATCAGCAACAATAGTTTTGCCATTGAGCTGCCCGCAACGCCGCCACCGCCACCACAATCAGTTGACCTGCAGCAGCAACAGCATCAGCAACAATTGCTTTACCAGCAATACCAACAGCAGCAGCAGCAGCAATATCAGCAGCAGTATCCGACGCAACCGCAGGCAACTGCTACAAATGATGTGCCACTGAGCCACCTGTTGGTCAGCAATGCGTATCCATCGTTGGGCAAGATGCCATCCGCTTCAATTGTGCACAGCTTTGCGCCAGTCTATGAAACGTCAGCTCCTGTGCAGCCCACGGCTGATATCTATCAGGAATATGTACAGAATCCCTACAATCCAACTATGCAACAACAGGATCAGCAGCAGCAGCAACAACCACAGCAACATCAGCAGCCGCCGGCGCAGCAACAAACAACCGCCAACTATTTCAGTGCAACTGTCGATCCCAGCAAGATTCCGCCCGGCTCGGAGCTGCTCTACGGCCAGCAGTAATAGAAATGAGAAAAGAAGAAAACAAAGAAAACTGAAACCTACTAATTGCTTGTCAGGCACATTTTATTTATTGTCCTCTTAAATGAAAAACTTTCAGTTCCATTCGAACGTTTTGTATACATTTTGTACACCTTTTTGACGTTCTGTTTTATTCTTTTAATGTTTAAACACATTCCGTAAGGAGTTTGGGATTCACACGTAATTAATTGAATGCAATTCGATAAGTATTTGCGAAAATAAGCTTTATGCCACTGTTTAAATAATGGAAGTTAGTTTCAATTATAATAATTATATAAAAAAACAAATGATATTTATATTGAATATATCGTATGTATGTATTGTTATACAAAAGCGATAATTGTAAATAATCAAACTCTAAATATACAACAAATAATGCATATACATAATTGGGAACGTTTCTATCCAACTGGGATCATTTTTCAACTGTTAATTTAGGTTATATATTTGAAAACAAAATATGTATAAACGACGTTCATCAGTTAAAAAAAACCGAACTCCGTGACAATGCATATCGCAGCATTGCCGTGACCAGGATTCGAACCTGGGTTACCACGGCCACAACGTGGGGTCCTAACCACTAGACGATCACGGCTACGTTCGGTTAATAAAAAATGCCATTGAGCCAATTTAACACTATGGCCAAAGCTGAATGCCTTTAAAATATAACTGGTTATTACCCTATCGAAGTAATAACTAATTTCGTTAAATTTTTCGTTTTTTTAAGCTTAATTACCCTAAACACCGCTTTCAGTATTTAAAAGCTCGCTCTTTCAACAAAAAACTATATAAAAAAAAACCGGTTCCGTGACAATGCATATTGCAGCATTGCCGTGACCAGGATTCGAACCTGGGTTACCACGGCCACAACGTGGGGTCCTAACCACTAGACGATCACGGCTATGTTCGGTTAATAAAAAACGCCATTGAGCCAATTCAACACTATGGCCAAGGCTGGAGGCCTTTAAAATATAACTGGTTATTACCCTATCGAAGTAATAACTAATTTCGGTAAATTCTTCGTTGTTTTAAGCTTAATTAGCCTAAACAGCACTTTCAGTATTTAAAAGCTCGCTCTTTTAACAAAAAAATATACAAAAAGTAAACCGATTCCGTGACAATGCATATTGCAGCATTGCCGTGACCAGGATTCGAACCTGGGTTACCACGGCCACAACGTGGGGTCCTAACCACTAGACGATCACGGCTACACCGGTCATGTTTTCGTGCTGCTCCAAATGCTAATGTTACACTCCATGATACATGTGCGAAGATGTGTGAGTGAAAATGTTTTAAAATTCAAACATAGATGGCGCTGACAAACACAACAAAGCATTAGGGTTGGTTTTCGTTCCGTTTGCGTGAATCGCAAACTTGCGCACACATTTAAAAAACTATAGTTATCAAATTTAAATTGTCAATTAAAAAATAATATATTTTTTTATTTAATTAAAAAAAAAAAAACTAGCCAGACTCCGTGACAATGCGTATTGCAGCATTGCCGTGACCAGGATTCGAACCTGGGTTACCACGGCCACAACGTGGGGTCCTAACCACTAGACGATCACGGCTACGTCTGACTGTTACAAGTGGCCGTCCAAAATGCTGTTTTCAGGGGGATGTGCTCGTAATAATATGTAATGATTTCTTTTTCCCCCACAACTCTCGCCATGACTCTGTTAACTAACTGTAAACAACAATGACTTCAGCTGTTACTGTAAAACTTCCAATGTAAATGGCAGAGCAACAAAAGTAAACGTTACAAAACAGATTATTCAACCACCCACCCCATTGGCGTAACTAGGGCGTTATTCGCTTTTTCGTTTTGATTTTCAGTTTCATTCATTCATTCATTTTATAATTTTTCTTAAAGTCATTTTTCGTGCAATAAATCAATATTTGCGATGCGTTCAAAATAGCAACATCGGAAATTATCTATGGATGCAGGCTATCGATGTTTTAACAGCTCTAGACCAAATTACTATTTATAGAAAATTTTCCCAAAGGGCATTTATGGAAAATGAAGGGAGCAACAAATGAATTAAAAAATGATCATCGCACGCATGATCTTGAGACTTTGGAGTTTCCCCAATGTCATGAATAAGTATTCAATTTTGGAGCCAAGGTCTCAGGTTGTAGCAGGCACCCAGAAATCTCAGTCAGCTGGGGAGACATTACCAAATGTGACATGGGACAGCGCGTCGCAGCGCCACTTGACCTTTGCTGACCTGCAGCATCAGCAGCCTCATTGTTGCCCATGTGTAACGAAGTGTAACAAGCGACTAGGCGAACAGATTTCTTAGCACGAAAGGCTTTTCTTTCTCTCAGATTTTCAATGCATCGTTGCATTGTCTGGGAAAAATTTCGACTCTTGTTACAAGCAACAAAGACAACGTCAATATTTATTTATTTCGAGATCCCACACATACACACATACACACACACACACACCAACGCCAGCACCCACACGATTCGGATTCCATCGCTGGGGGACCCGCCCATCATCCATGCATGACACGCTCTGTCTGTTTGCTGCGATGCTGTTACCATTTTGCGCTTGGAGTCACGACTTAAGTTGTCGATCGTCCATAATTTGTTTAAAACATTTAACAAACAATTTGTTGTTTGCTTAACTAACTTATTATCAGCAGGCGAACAGTGCGTAAAGAAAGTGCTTTGCCACCAATTGCGAGTGACTGTGTTGAGCGTTTCACAGGCTGGGGAACATTTACGCATCTATCACAGTGGTGTCCGGATAAATAGAGACGCTGTGACATTGTGATTGACAGTCGCAATAATTACAAATTATAATAACTCTCTACGTTTCTTAATAAATTAAACTACATATAGTTGCAATATTTTAAATATTTATTAAATTATAATTTTTACCAAATTTAAACCGTAAAATTGTATTTACTTTCGACAGACCCTACTTATAAGGAAACAACTGTAAATTCAAACAGATTTTTTCTTTGTATTCGAACCCTGCTTAATGTCCCTCACACCCTCGCTGCTGTCTTTGTTTGTTTAGGTTGTTGAACTCCTAAGGGCCCAGCATATTTCTAAACAGTTTCAGGTTCGATAATTATCCTACTGCCGGCACCTTCGCCTCTCAATACACTTACTGAATTCTATGCGAAGCCTGTTAAAATGCGACACATTTGCATGTTTTGTATTCCAAATTTCGGATTACAGATATTCGAAAATGATTTTTAGAGAATCTAGTCACCGTTTCTTAGTGCCTGTTCGAATACTACATATTTAAACAAACAATTTTGACCCACTTTCGCGTTGTTCCTTTGTTCTCTTTTTCTCGCAGTGCACAGTGAACCGCGATTGATGTGGAAGTGCAACGAAGTGTGGCCTGACAGCAGGCGCACAGTACGTGGTAACAGGTTCGAAATGCAACTGAGAGTTTTCCAGTTCGATCATGCGAGATGCATCTGCAGGTAGTCGGCTTTGTTGAATCAGGTTCGTTACACCTCACCAAGTTGGTCTGTTGTCTGAGGGATTCTGGTTCGCTGGAATTCCACCGCCAGCGGAATTTTCTTAGAACTATTCAGTTTTCCACAGACTAATCTCTTACTGACATCGCTGGCAACCTGTTGTTTTCATTGATTAGGTTACGCTACAATGGATTTTCTTTTACGGTTTCCCGGATGCTGATTCTAAGAAACTCGTGAAAAATGTTCTATTGAATATTTCTTGTACATATCTTTACTTATTTCTGCTGCCCTATTGCATTTCCGATGTTATGCCGCATCATTGATTTTCATTGATCACCCAACTCTTTAAAAGCTGCTCATTTATTATGGATTTTGGGAAATTTCTTCTTTATAAAATTACTGTAAATAACCTTATGAATATTTGGCTGCTTTTGGTTCTGAAAATCTGTTACTTTCCATGACTTGGTCACGCTTCGTTGATATTCCGAATCTTTTTTCAAGCAGCTGCTGCTTTTCAGCGATTTTCTTCATTATTTGTCCTGCATATTTATTCTATAATTCTTTCTTTTATTTCTGTTCACCCATTACTCTTTTGGTTTAGGCACGCTTCATTGATTTTCCGGATCGATTTTCCAGTAGATGCTTGTTTTCCACACATTTCCTTAAAACTTTTCCTATACATTTCCATCTACATTCATTCCTGTTGTCCTGTTTGCATGCTGTGGTTTATTGACGCATCATTGATTTCCATGAATTACTTCTGGCCTTGTTTGCCCTATGCAGCGTCCTTAAATTTATTGTTTCTATGTAACTTGCGATATTTTTCCATTTTGTACGGCAAAGGTTTTCTATAATCTTGTGCTCATTTATGTTAACCTGTTTCTGTAATTGACTCAGTCACGATTCGCTGGATTTAAATTTTTCCAGTTCTTCTATTTATCTCTTATTCTCTCCTTAAGAATCCTTATAATCTTTCTGATTTTGCCCTATACTCTTTAGCGTATTTCTGGTAACCTGTTTATTATATTGATCTGGTCACGCTTTGTTGATTTTCACATTAATTAAATCGATAATTTTTCTCAGCATCCTAAAAGAATTTCGTATGATCTTTCTATAATTTTTGTTAACCTGTTGCTGTACCTGATCTGGTCACGCTTCGCTGATTTTCATTTGTCATCCTGTTCCGCTATTTCTCTCGGTTTTCTTAAACCTGATCCCTATTTACTTAAGGATTCTTCGTATTTAAATTTATATTCTTCCAGTATACTCTTCCACTAGTTTCTGTTAACCTATTATTTTATTGAACCGGTCACGCGTCGCTGATTTTCATTTGCTATCCTTGTCTCTGTCGCTCTCTTTCTTTTTTATGAATGATGTCAAGAAGATTTACCCTACATATGATCTCTTGTTTATTTCTGTTAACCTGTTGCTTAAATTGAGCTGGTAATGCTTTGCTGATTTCCATTTGTTATCCTTTTTCTCTATCTCTCTCCCCCATCTGTCTAAGCATCCTCAAGGGATTTTCCTCAATAATCGTTCCCTAAGTTCTGTTAACCTGTTGCCTTAATTGGTCTGGTCACGCTTCGTTAATTTTCACTGAGGATCGATCTTTAACTCTGTCGGAACAAATCTCAATGTGATCATTTTTTCGCTGAGCTCTTGTTATTTCAACCTTTATTGTTTACTCATGGCTACTTCTAGGGATTTGCTATGAACAGATAAAAACAGTCCGGGAATTCGTCCTGACGCTGGAATTATCTTCTTTGAGCTGTACACATGCTGAAATTTCTGTGGATCTGTTAGAAAATTATGCATGGTTGCATTTCAACAATGGGACTTAACTAACTGAATCGACTTAATCTGGGCTTGGCATCTTCCATTGTGGTGGGTACAATGGAATGTGGCACGTTGCGTCATTAGAATCATGAATTCGAAAGGGTCAAAGGCTTAAACTGTATCATTCGAATGGGCCAACAGAAGCCCTCGAAAGACACTCGACTGGCTTGTTTCTAAACCAGAGTTGTCTGTCGGTCTGTCATTCTGTGGCTGAAAAAGGGCACCCAGACGTATGAGGGCAACGCATTGTTTGCTCATCGAGCAGGTAGACACCGAGACAGAGATGTGGTCCCTTTTCAATGATTTCAGATTGTGCGAACCATTTAAATCTCGTCTTTCGTTGGGATTCTGCGCTCCTCAGCGTTTCGCTCAGCTTGATTGCATTTCAAAACCGCAGGCAATCCGAAGCCGAAGGCGAAACTCGATACGCTGTTGGTTCAGCGCGTTTTTTACGTTTTGTTTGTTTTCCTAATTGATTTCGAACAAGTGAGCAGCAAAAACAGAAAGTGCCTCGGGCAGAAGAACTTGGTAAGTGCCACACTCGGTCGCATCAGGTGCACGCATCGTGTGCGCTGCTCACTCCTCTCATTAACTTTCTTTCTGCCGCTGTTCGCCTGTTCGTTTGCTACACTTTTGAACTCTTTTTTCCTGCTTCTTGTCACTTATGCGATTTGCATATTAAATAAATATTCAAATTTTTGTCATTCTGTTTAAATTCAATTTGAATATGGCGTGAAGTACGCACAGGCACGCAGCAACAGAGGGCAGGGGACAACACACAAGACTTTGCACGTGCAGCAGAACGCCAGAGCTGCCGCCAGAGTCCGCTGTGCGCCTAATGGAAAACATGAAATTATCGTGACAACATCAGCCTCATTAGGTATTTAAAGAGCCGCACAAAGGCCATTAGGGCCCATTAAATACCATTAAAATACCACCATAAACGTCTCTTTTCGCTGCCTCTTCTCTCTCATTTCCTCTCTTTGCTGTCAAGTTGCCACACAGCGTGACGCCGATCGCAGTAGGGGAACATCTGTGTGTGCGAGGTGTGTGTGTTCTGATCCATAAATTAAGCTGCTCTCCGTCTCCTTAGCTCACTCTCTCTCTCTTTCTTTCTCTTTCGATTGGCAGCGCAATCTCGCCTGATGATCGCAAAGTGCCTGTCAAAGGGTCAGGTTAGCAGCAGCGGGCACAAGTTGCCGCGACGTGCAGGAATTTCTCTCTTCTTTGCTGCTTCTTACTTATTCGGGGTTGTTTTTTCATGTCACGTGCGCACGTCTTCAATGCACAAACATTGTTTGGCGAGCAAGCAGGCCAGCAGCATTTATCGAACGTGTCTTTCTCGTGCTTTGCTGCCTTGTTCGTTTTCGGGGTTGCTTAAGATCACGTGCAGAGAGGATCAGAGAGGTCACACGCACCTGCACACAAGTAAAGACTGCATTAATGTGGTTAATACACACGGATATTATGTATGTACATGTATGTATGTATGTATGTTGTTGTATGTACATATTGTATGTATGTACATATCATTCAAAAGACCGTACCTTAAGCACAGCCTCCGCCAATCGTTCCTTGAGTGTAAACACGCTAGCAGCATTTTGTGAACGTGTCTTTCTCATATCAATGTTTGTTTTCTTTTTCGACGCTGCTCTTAAGACACTAAGGAACTGAGAGTGAAAAGAATACGGCGACTTGACGATCGTGTTGAGTAGATGAACGCAGGCATACATGTTTGTACATACATACGTATGTATGGTTCATACATACATGCATAAGTATGTACATATAGTGTTTAAATGTGTTAACATTGGCGCGTGCCACATGTTAGAGCGGAGCCTCGGCCCTTTCAACATGTAATCTGATGCTTGTAAATGTTTGAATGCGAACAGGCCAGCAGAGTTTAAAGAAAGTCTCTTTCCTATGTTGATGTTTGTTTACATTTTCGGGGTTGCTTAAGTCGCACAGTGCTGGTGTAGAAGATTGGAAAAATAAAGATTACACTGAGTCACACGCACGTGCGCACATACATACATACATATTCTTGCACTCTCTTTATCTTTGCTTTCTCTCTCGCTCTGCCTCTCTCTACTAATTGCACTTTGCATTAATGAGAGAGCCCGCATGCTCAGACACAGCTCTGTACGGTTGTTGTTACTTTTTCTTACATTTTGTTTTGATTGTTCGAATGCTGAGAGAGTTGTTCCCTTTAAATTTCCCCTTTTACTTTACAGTGCGTTTGCAGACAGAAAGAACCACAGGAGTACAAATTAATGAGAATTAAACAGGCGGAAATAATATTTAATATAGGCTACGAACAATAAAATAAATTAATGTATTCAAGTGTTATATTTATTCCAAGACAAAAACAGAGCTTAAAGTAGCTTAAATTATTAACATTACAAGAATTTCCCTTATTTACTTGTTTGCTTTGATTTACCAGCAAACTGCTGCTGAAGCATGCATGCATTACAGCTGCACAAACACTCGCACATACAATCAAACAGACAATCATGCATGCAGTGACACAGACAGTGGGACAAACATGCAACGAAATTCTTACTCAGCGACCTTCTGCCAACTTCTGTTTGCCTGGGCTACTTTTGTCACTGGGCGTGAAAAATTCTCACGCTCACAAATTGTGTGTGAGTCGGTTGGTAAGTTATTGTTGTTGTTGCTACTGCTGTTGTAACGGCAACCGGCCAACAATTTCCCACACATTGTTGACACAAGCGAAGCGAAACTCGAAATAAATAAAAACCCTCCCGGACCCTGCGCACATTCTCATGCCCAAACGCATCCGTTAAATGTAACGGACAAAAAGTCGAGAGGATCTCGCCAGCGTAGGCTCAGCGTGAGAATCAATCCCTACGATTTGCTCTGCTCGCCTGTTCGAAATTCGAACAGATCGATGAAAGTTCTCACCAAAACCGAACTCTAACGGATGTTCAAATCCCAACGAAGATCTTATCGACAGGAGCTGTGGGAAAATTCGTTACTTTTCCCACAGTCACGTAAACTGATCTCTTCATTCTCCCACGCCTTTTTTTTAAATTTGTTCACACGCTTTTCGGCGCACAAGATCTTTGAATCCGTTTCTATATTCGTGAGAAAAGGGAGGAGCAAAGGGACAATGTTGGGTTATTTTTTACGCAGTGAGCTCTTTTTTAGATCTACCTGCCACATTGAAGATGTTGTACAACTTACCTGTCGCTCTGCTTTCGTCGCTGTTTGCCGCTTACTTAAGCTGCCAGTTACAACCCTTCTTTTGTAGAATTGACTACAGGTTTTATGACTTCTCTTCAACGATGCTCTGTTTTCGCTGGATGCCTGTTTAAAGTGAAGACGTTACGTCTAGATATCGCGTGCTGAAAGAACGAGGCACCGAAAGAACCTAAGGTTGGTTTTTTATGATCATCAAGATTCTTACGACCGACTAAAACACTTGTTACTCTGTTAACAGCAAAAATTTGTTCATTTGAGGGTTGAAAACTCAAAAATCTGTAAGTGAGAGATTTTTATTGTATGTTTTTTTACGACCGCCAGAAGCTGATGTTACCCCAGTCACGCCAAAGATGTTTTCATTTGAGGGTTAGAAATTCTATTCAAAGCGAAGAGAAAGAGACAGAGCAAGATTTCTTAAGGCATTCCAACTTATTTTTCTTACAACCTTCTACAGCTGCTGTTAACCTGGTAGTTGTGAAGATGTTTTCATTCACATGTAGCTCAGATCGAGCTGGGAGACATTTTTTAAGAAACTTTAAGAAAACATTGCTGACATCTTAACTTTTAAAAGGAGTTTCTCACGACATATTATGAACTCTGTTGCCCTGGTAGCACCGAAGATGATTTTATTCAATTAGCAGATTCCAACCAATTTAAAGTTCCAAGAAAACCAAACCTGTGGGATATTCTCAAAATGTTGAGGGAATTTCTTACGTCATGCTTAGGATTCTGTTACCCTGGCAACTTGCAAGATGTTGCACTATCCAAGAGGGATGAACTGCGACAACATATTTGGAAACGGACGAAACGAAGGAATCGCATGGAATTAAAAAGAAAAGAAACCTTATGAAAGTCAACCCTATGGAGATGTTTTCTTTCATAGAGGTAAAATGAATCAAAATGTTAAGGCAACTTCTTACATCATATTAAGGACTCTGTTGCCCTGGTTACGCTGAAGATGTTGCAGAAGGGATGAATTGCACATTTACTCTAGGGAACTGACAAGAAAGAAAGAGAAAAAAAAAACTACAAAAGAAAAAACGCATGAATGTGGATCGTTTGGTGGTGATTTCCTTTTGCAGGTAAAAACGCATCAAAGGTGGATCAAAATGTGAAATTCCTCATGTGTGGGAGTCCTCTTAAGCAAACTGTTTACCTGTTATTATTATTATTTAATTAAATCTTGGCTTCCTACCTCTGGATTAATAACAAAGCCTGAACACTTTTTAAACCACAAGTAATTTTCTCTCCTCTGCTGTTAGCCTGATCCCAAATGGTATCTCCTGAAGCATGTTTGAAATGCCGTTCTCACGCTTAGCCAAAAGACCTGCCCAGAAATTAATCTCCTGCTGGGATCTTTGACAAAGGAAGCAGCAAGAAAAACATTTGAACCCAAAAACGATGTGCAGTGATTGAAGATGAAGTTCAAATATCATGTGAACCCTGTAAAGTCTCGCCTCGAGGTTTCTGTTCGCCTAGTAGAAAATCACTAATTAAGCCAAAAGATTCCCACGGGATGCCGCACGTTCATAAAAAACGAAGGCGACCAAAGAAGAATTCCAGGAAACCCTAGCAAACTGAAGTCACACAAACAGATGTTTTTTAACAGCTGAACAATCATGGGACAGATGGGATATGCCCATTATATTCTTATTTTCCGTTCAGGTGCATAGTATTTCGATACCTATTCAAACTTCATCAATACACATGTATGGGTCTATGCCAAACTCAGATTAGCCTGCGTCGACTGGCAGCTGCAAATCTCAGCAGGAGCCGGATGAGCAGTCTGCATTCTTGTTCAGGCACTCGTCAATGAGATTCTTCGTAGTCCCTAAATTTGAACAGGTGCCGTTGAACAGTTGCAAAGGCACATTCCAAAGACGAGGGCCGTAGCTACAGCCTCAGAGGTTCTCACCAATTGAAAACTCAAAAAAGTCTGAATAGTGAATCTAGTTAATTATTGGGCGTATATTAGGTTGGACTTAAAGAGGATAACATCTTGTGCCATATAAGCAAAGAATACGAACGTATTATATATTTCTGTCTGTCCGTCAGTTAACTTAGGCGGAACAAATCGACTTATTAATTTCTATCTGGTTGGGACTTCCCTCCATTCTCCGCTGCCCTTTCACATTGTAAGCAATTCAATAGCTTATCTTAATTTATTATTATTTAGGATGACCAGTTGACTCACTTACTGTTTTAATGATACTCATATCTATAAGTACGTTGGAGCCGGCTGAATTGGACAGCTATATGTAGCTCACACACGAACGAAAGATAACGGTTCTTTTTTTCATTGCTCGGATATTTCATCAGTTCTTTCCCTTAGTTCCTTGCCTTAATGAACAGTAAGATTATTAAAATTCCCCTGAAATTGTAATTTTGTAGTTACAGTCATTATGGTCTTCAAAAGAAGTATACCAGAGTTTACCCAAAACGTAAGGCTAGCTTCGATGCATGCCGAAGATCGTTCCTATACTAGTGATATATAATATTGCAGAAAATTATGTTTAACTTTGATTAGCATTGACAAGTTAAGTTATTTGTTATCAAAATTAAAACTGGTCTTCATACAAAATCCTTTATTTCGTCCGATTCTTCCTATAGTAGCTATATAGTGATCCAATTTTAATGCAATTTTAACTATATTATATGTTTACAATATAAAGAATGTAGTACAAATTTATACAAATAACAAAAAAAAATGTGGAACATTCTGATGCAATATCTTGACAAATAGCAAAAATCGGCCGATAGTTTGTATGGCTGCTATACGATACATCGGTGTGATGCGGGTCGTTCCGATTTATACCATATACAGCGTGCAGCAATTAGAAGGATGTGTACAAGATATGTAGCTTTAAAATTTATATTCTACAATAGTTTGCGTAGTGACATACGAACACTGGAACACACGGACAGAGGCGCAGTGCTAGTTGGATTCGTCTGTTGATGCTGAATATATTATATATACTTGATAGCGTCGAAAATGTCTTGCAAACTTCTGTACAAAAATTAATATATAATATTAATACACTCTGCAAGGGTAAAAAAATACATAACTACAGAGAAGTTATTTACTTTAATTTCTTTTACTTTTATTTATAATAAAATGATATACATACAAATATATTATGTTCACATTTGAGCTGTTGATTTTTATTTTAATTTACATATATCATACATATATGTACTTATGAATGTTCAATATGTTGATAAGTTTACTTGAAGGTCATCAGCATACAGCCAAGCTTGCTATTCAGGCCAAAGAACGGATTCTGTATGGTAGCATTATTGAAATCGGAAGGAGTTAGGTTGATGATCATCTGATTACTGCAGCTAGTCGTGCAGGATACGGACGCACAGGCCAGTTTATTGGCAATGCAATCATCTACAAGGCGCAAGGCAGTTCCCACAGTTGAGCCGGTGCCATAAACGGTTGTAAAGGCGCATTCCCATGCTTGGGTGACGCGTGTCTCGGCGGAACATGTTGCCTGTTGCAAGTACGTGTTGAAGTTCCTTCGGCTGTTAACTGTTTCCTTATTCGTTGTTGCGACCTGAAAGTAGGAAGGATTTTTAATAAAGGCAAATAAATAATAACAGAGTACTTTTTAAACATATTCCAAAAACAGTATTCTTCTTATAAAATTATAATATTTATCTAAAACTTACCGCATTCGTGACGCAGATGGAATAATTAAACTGCGAAATGGGATTATTCCTTTCGCAATTGCTGATCATCGTTTTGAAATTGTTGTTATAATAGTTCTTCAGGCTGTTGTAGGTGTTCTGGCAGTTAACAAGGTAGCCATTAAGTTGTTGTTCTGCAGTTGTCTTGCAGGCGGTCAGGGTAGTGCGCACAGTGGCGATTGTGGGGATACTGGCACTGTAGTTTTGTACGCATTGCTTGTGCCACGAGTCGATTAGCTCGATAGGACGCAGGCGTCCTGATGCTTCCTCCAACTTGACCTGTAACAGGTCTTTCTGCACATCGATGGCACGCAGTTCCCCGGCATAGTTGGAACGGAAATTGGCCAATTTCGTCTCGTAGTCGATGAGCACCAACTCGTACTGTAGTTGATTCTGGCGTATAAAGTCTTCCATATAAGCAGTGACATTGTAAGCGGACTGCACGCCGCTGGCCCCAAGACCAATGATTAGCAATATTGCGAGCGGCCACATAATGTTTCTCATCTTGGTTTGACTTTTCTACTGATAGCAGCTCCATGTTGCCGCGAGGCTTTATATACACACCATTTTGGTACTGTTATCGGACTTCCAAAGTTATTCCCCCAATGGCCTGACTTTTGTTTTAATCCATAAAGTTCGTATCATTTCGCCTAGTGAATTTATCAGTATTTACTTAACCACGCTTTTTACCACAGAAATCACAGCGAGTATTTGCGCAAAGAAATTTAGCCCAGTTGCTCGCCTGAATTTCTTGGAATTCGCTATATATACATAAACGTTGTCAATATTTATTTTGATTTCGGAATTCAATTTAAATTTATTGCACAAAAAAGTAATAAAAAGTTGCATTAGCCTAGCGTTAATTGGATCTCTTGCAGAGAACTTCTATGTTTAAAAAATAAGTTAGATAAAATACATTTGGAAATTGATATAATACTTATGATAATAAAACATTGGCAATGCCTTTGGTGTTTTGTTGTCTAATAGTCAATCTTTCTCTAAAAATTCTTAAGGAATGTTGCATTTAGTTCCAGTCAATAATATACTCAAAGAGATCGATAGGTAAGCTGGCGTTGTCTAGTTTGAAGGCAAGTGCATGATACCGTTGTCGCAGCAGATGGGCAGCAGCCTTCGGCTGACGATTTCGCGTGAACACGCCTTTCTTGTTGCCACCTACACGAGTGTAGGCTGCAGAGAAAAGGTATTCATTAAGATATGTCCCTAATTTGCATACATTTTGCTCTCTACTCACTTTGCTCCGTCTTGAAGTCCGCAAAGTTCCACACAAATTCGCCAATAAACCAGTTAACTTTACGCAGCTTGTCGAAAGCCTGAAAATGCTTGCCAAACAGCTTGGTTTGGTATTCCTCGGACCATATGTAGGCGGGCAGCTAAACGAGAAGTCAATATATTATTTTGATTCTTTCTTGTATATCAGCTTCTTCATTACGCTATGATATCCTTCCATGGTGTCGCCACCATACTCGAAAATCAGCACAGGCTTGTGGAAACGATTCCGCCATGCGTTGGCCTCGTCATAAATAGGCTTCACAATCATATCGGTTCGTCCGGCATTGTGGTACCAGGAGTTGTAGCGATTGAAGCCGATAATGTCCAAAAACTGTGCCATCTTGCAGTCGAATGTGCCCACATTTGTGGCAGCAGTCAGCGGACGTCCCTGTGCAATTCCTCTCGTATAGTTTGCCAGTGCGCTGCAATAACAGAACATCAATAATCGAATCATATTACATATAAGAATCCTAAACCAACCCGAAGTAAGCTTCAGCGGACTTCTTCTTAGTTCGTGGCTCGTTGGCTATCGACCAGGCAATCACCGAGGCATGATTTCGATCCCGATGTATGAGTTGTTCCAGGGCAGACATATGATTCTCTAGCAACTGCGGCTCAAACAAATCCGTATTGACACTGGGACACTCGTCGATGACCATAATCCCATGTTCATCGGCAAATTGCATGGACTCCTCCGAGTAAGGATAATGAGAGGTGCGATAGGCATTAGCGCCAACCCATTTCAAAAGGCTGAAGTCGCGCAGCAACAGCGCATTGTCAAAACCCTTGCCACGAATCTGTGGGACAGTTTGGAATTATATGATAGCCTTACTTCCAGGGTTAATTTCCCTTTTGAAACTTACATCTGAATCCTCGTGCTTTCCAAATCCACGCAAATAGAGCGGCTTCCCGTTCAGATATAGACTGTCGTTGTTCCAGCTAAGGCTGCGTATGCCCACAGGCAGGCGATAGCTATCCAAGACGCCTCCAGCTACTGAAATTAGTTGGAACTCCAGTGTGTACAGATAGCCTGGCTGGGCGTGCATTAGATAAGGCCACCAGGGCTTGACATTGGTTACCACAAGGCTGCCATTGCGTGAGTTGTGATTAATTTGATGTAGGACCACTGCGTCCAAATTGTCTCGCAACTGTACCGAAACATAGTTCGGCTCCCCATCCGTCTGCGCTCCGTTGCCAACCCACAGGCGGTAGTCGATACGACCTATGTGTCTGCTAGTCAGCTGCGTCTTCAGCTCTATATCAATTATATAGGTCCGTGGCGTAGTATAAAGATGCACCGAACGATGAATTCCCGCGTAGTTGAAGAAATCGAAAGTGTGGGTCTGTACATAAGTGACGCCTTCGTCGTCAGCCTCCTTGAGTACTTGACCCTGGGGAATGGTGTGATTACCTAGCCGATTGTCTACCATGATCGTAATGCGGTTTTCTCGTCCATAATTTACGAAACTGCCAATTTCCGCTTCGAATGGAAGGTGACCAACGCTCTGCTGCATCGCGAGCTGACCGTTAATCCAGACATGAGCCTGGTAGTGTACGCTGCCAAAGCGCAGCCAGGTGCGCAGACTGTTTGCACGCCAATAACTGGGCACGTAGAAGTGCCGCTCATACCAAACGGTGCCCACATGATCGCGCAACTGCTGGTCAACAGTCACATCGTTGTACGATGCCGGCACTGACATTTGAATGATGTCATACTGGGTTTTCTTCAATGCCTCCTTGTACCATTTCTCGCGTAATCCCTGATCCGGGTCGCTTGCGTTGCTCCGGAGCAGATGCCAAATACCATCCAGGGACCGCACCTCTCTGGTCTCCGACTCACGGGGATATAACAGTCCCACAGTGCGATTAGGCAGTTTTACATTGCTATAGTCATAACTACGATCTGGCTGTTTCTCCTGATCCCCGCTTTGAGTTGCTTGATCTATCAGTAAACAAGCGCTGACGGAGGTTAAACAAATCCAAATAGCAATATACATTCTCATGACGAATTCTTTAACTTTTTTAATTGTTGTTCGCCATCAGTTCACATAAACGATTAAAAATATTGTGCGTGCAATGGCCCGCATCAGGTTCAACACACACTCACGCAGAAGTGTTCCTTGTGATAACAGTCATTAAACTCGATGTAGCACAAACAGTAGATAATTACTACAACAGTCACAACGACTGGTAGTATTTATTTATTATTTATTTTTGCTGTTGATGTGCCGATCGGTGAAATGCGTGTGTGGTATATACAAAATCAAAACAAAACGACAGGGTGACCAAATCAAATAAAAGAGGCATTTTATACACATGTAAAGTAGCTGGTCACTCTACGCTGTTAACATTTTAACAGGGAAAGAGCTGCAAGCTGCAGTTGTTCCATGCAGAAACTTAAGCATTTATGTGGCCATATTGTCGCAAATAATGTACGGAGAGTACTTTCGCTGCTGTTTAAACAACAACAAGCAACAGTTTTTAGCTAAGGGAAATTATTTCAATTCCGCAGTTAAAATAAAGAGAATGTATGTATTTCGATTTACAAAAGTTTATTATCTTTAAAAGGCATAATTCAATTGCTTTCAGGTCCAGTTGAACATTGATTATAAAAACATTATAAATATTTATCTACACATTTCTAACGCATGTCTGTTTTTTAAGTGTTGCGCAGTCATTGAATATTATCTTCATAATTCGTCAGCATCATGTTTAACACTGACTCCTCCATCTGTAATATAGGTAAAAAGATCTTCGGGCATGCTGCACTTATCCAGCTCGATTCCAAGCGCGAAATACCGTTGACGTAGAAGATGCGCTGCCGCCTTGGGCTGCCGCGCACGTGTGAATACTCCCTTTTTGTTGCCACCGACGCGTGTGTAAGCTGATAAAGAAATCAATTTATATATCTATATGAAACAATTTAATACTCTTCGTTCAACTCACATTGCGCCGTCTTAAAATCGGCAAAGTTCCACACGAATTCGCCAATAAACCAATTTTTGTGACGCAACGTGTCGAATGCCT
The DNA here is from genome assembly GCA_018903425.1 of Zaprionus nigranus. Lineage (NCBI taxonomy): Eukaryota > Metazoa > Arthropoda > Insecta > Diptera > Drosophilidae > Zaprionus > Zaprionus nigranus. Next base: position 278,125 of record JAEIGD010000001.1, on the reverse strand, counting down.
TAAAGTGCCGCGACAGAACTTCCGTCTGATACTCCTCTGACCAAACATAGGCGGGTTGCTGTCGAAGATAACTAATTGCAACAGGTTACAATGGAAAATAACCTATATCTTACCAGATGCAGTCCTTCTAGCGTATCGGCGCCATATTCTGCCATTAGAACAGGCTTATTGTGCTTCTTGTTCCATGCGGACGCCTCATCTACTACACGCTTTGTGACCATATCCAAGCGACCCGTGTTGCTATACCAAGAATTGTAGCGATTGAAGCTGATGACATCCAGGTAACGAGCCTATTGATAAGCAAAAATTAACTAGATTCTATACTTTATATCATTCACATGAGTATTCCCACCGCTTTATCACTATTTGACGGAACAGCAATTGCCGCCGTAATGGGTCTAGTTTTATCCAAGGAACGTGTATAGTTGGCTACAAATCTACAAGAGATTATGTCCAAAAGGTTATAAAAATGTTTCGAACAATATTTAGCTAAACGTACTGGAAGTATGAGTCCGCATTTATTTGATTCGTGCGAGGCTCATTGGCAATGGACCACATGACAACACTGGGATGATTCCGATCGCGATGAACGAGTTGCTCCAGTGAGGATTTATGCTTGCCTAGCAAAGCCTGGTTGAAGTTTCTGCAATTGCCAAAATGTCCAATAAGATGGGTTCATAAAATAAGAGAAACAACTTCAACTTACTCTGTATCCACGCTAGGACATTCATCGATAATCATGATGCCATGCTGATCGGCGAATTGCATCGATTCTTCCGAATAAGGATAATGTGAAGTGCGGTATGAGTTGGCGCCAATCCACTTAAGCAAGTTGAAATCGCGCGCCATTAGCGCATTGTCTAATCCCTTGCCACGCACATCTGAATCCTCGTGACGCCCGAATCCACGGAAATAAATCGGCTTGCCATTGATGTGGAATGATGTATTTGTCCAACTCAACGTGCGCAAGCCCACATTGAGACGATAGACATCGAGAAGACGCTCTTCAGCTGCATATAGCATGATCTCGAGCTGATAGAGATAGCCCGGTTTTGGGTGCATCAGATATGGCCACCAGGGCTTGGCATTCTCCAGTGTCAAGGTTGCCGATAGCTTGCCATCAGAGGTGGCATTAGCCACCTTAACACCCTCTTGATTGTACAGCTGGAGGTGAACATACAAAGCGCTATCTGCCTCATTGGCTTCGGTTCCATTTACACTGATGCTGCAGTCGACGGTACCAACTGAAAAAGGGTTGCATTTAGAATTTGCAGTATCAGTACTTCGCCTACGCTTTACCCGTGTTGTTGTGAGACAGATTTGTCTTGATGTCCACTTCTTCGATGAAGGTTTTTGGCGTGGTATATAAGTGCACAGAACGATGGATGCCAGCATAGTTGAAAAAGTCAAAGGTGTAGCTCTGTATAATAGTAACGCCATCATCATTGGGCTCCTCAGAGATTTTACCCTGCGGCACAGTGGTCTGTATTAGCGCATTGTCGCACATAACTGTTAGCCGATTCTCGGCGCCATATTTCAATAGATGAGTAACCTCCGTTTCAAACGGTAGGTGACCCATTTCGTGTTTAACAGCGTCTTGTCCGTTGATCCACTAGCAAAAAATAGGCAACTATTACATTGATAGCCCAACATTGAGGGCACAGCTACTTACCACAAACGCCTCGTAGTGCACACTGCCAAAACGCAGCCAAACACGTTGGCCCTGTTGCCAAGAACGCGGCACAAAGAACTTGCGATCATACCAAACTGTACCGACATGATCTCGCAATGCCTGATCTGTTGTGATATCGTTGTACGAAGCCGGCACAGGCATGGGAATGGTAGGCCTGCTTGTGGCTAGATCATTCTTGTACCAGCCTTCGCGCACACCTTCCGTAGGATTCGTCTGATCCGATCGCGCAAAGTTCCAGATGCCGTCCAACGAGCGCACCTCGCGCGTCTCCGACTCTCTTGGATATAGCATGCCACGCGTCGGTTCGACGTTCTTATTGACTATGATCAGAGCTAGAGTGAAGTTCAGTATGTACAGGGCGATGATCAGCGAGGAGAGCGAGAGGGCTACAAGCAGAGATACAGATGCAAAATTTATATAAACTGTTGAACATATTTATTTAAACAGAGGAAGGTTACCTTCAGCATACCATAGAATTTATATCATTGCCACATTGAGCTTCTTTAACGATTGTACTTAAATATAAATCAACATTAATACACCCTCTGCAAGGGTTTAAAGACAAGTAACGACACTTGTATTTTTTCAATATTTACATACTTTTTTTTGTTTCAAAGTTACATCGTAAAGCAAGTGAGTATTTCTCTCAGTGTAGTTTCGCAATTAGATTACACCAAAAAACCATTCTATCTGTGTCAGTAGTGCGATAAGCTACGGAAATATTTCTGATAACCATATGTGTTTTGTTCTGTTCCGTAGAACATAAAGGTGTATAAATAACTTTGCTCACCTTACACAAAAACATCAAGTAGACCTCTCTACCTACTGTATAAGCTTAAACATAATAAAAGGGTGAATAAAAGATATTTTCATTCACTTTGGCCACTCTCAATGTCATTTAACGGTTGTTGTTGCCGCTGTTGTTGATGTCAACCTGTTGCTCTGTTGTTTATCTTAATGCCTAATGCATGTATATAGTCAGTACTCACATTTGCATTTTGTTATGTTGAAAATCAGTGTGCGAAACGTAACGGAAATGAAATAGAATCCAAGATTAATTGTTTAGTTTTACAACAAAGTAATTTAACTAGAAAACATTTGTACTTTGCCAAAGTCATATTAAACATTTTAAACAAACAAACAATAAGCGAAAGAGAGCGCTAAAGCGCGGTTCAAAGTTAAGAGCAACAATAAAAGCTGTTTTATGCAGAGCACTAACAGCTGTTGCTTGAGAGAACAAGAAACCTTGTGCTCTTCTCTCTTGCTCTCCCAAACACTGTTAAGCGTATGCACACTGCTCTTTTGTAACAATTTGAGATTTGTTAATAATTGAAGTTACTTTATTACACATGCGAAATGCATTTTGTTGTTAGAAATTACAAAATTATTATAAAACAAACATTTAAACAATCCCCGCAGTCCCATACTACAGGTGCAGCTGATGATGTTATCTACCAGCAATGTTTGCCGCACGCCCCCCCCCCCCCCCGCCGCGTTTAATCAACAAAAAGCACAAATTCCCAAGACTGTTTTGCTTGCATCGCCTAAAAGAACTTGGCCAAAACTGCCGGAGTTGGCTCATTTCCAAGCATTCACCAAGGTCTACTGAACTCCCACTATCTACTAATAGTTTGGCTTATCACTGTTCAACCGAAAGCACAGTCAAGTTTTTGCCGGCAATGACTTTATAATGGGACAAAAGTTTTAATTAATAATGAGGTGACCTAAGTTAAGTATATGCCCATTAATACATTTTTATTTTGGTAATACAGCCCTTTGAACCCCCCCGCGCCTTTTATTTCTAAATTATTTGTCTTTATCATTAAAAACAGAAATGCATTGAATCCAAAATGGAATTTATATTTCATTCATCATTTATTTTGTATTGCATAAAATAAAAATTAACATTCATCACTCATTCAGGCAACTCGAATTCACTGTTAACAGAACTGCACACTTTAACATTTAACATTTTATAACGGTCAATTAGATTAAATTCATTCTGACTTACACATTTTTGCCGCAGTATTCGTCAGTTTTTTTCGCAGTTTAATAGCCGGATAAAAACAAAAACATTGGCTCATTTAACGTTAATAAATTTTTTTTTGCACCAAAATATTGTTTTTTCTATTCTTTAAATTTCAAACCCAAATTCTCACACTGTTTGTCCGCCACTTCTTAACGTTCGACTGAAGTTGCAATTGAAGTTCTGGTTGTGTTTTAAAGGCACTCGAGCTCCGATTCGCATAGCCATTGTAAATGCATGTTGATTATAATGCAAATCACACGTCACGTCGATATACCGTTACTGCCGCAGACACATGTAGGGCTGTATAAATTAGCTAAAGCAGACAAAGCGGCTTACCCCAGATTTCAATTCTGCGACAAGTTAGGCGTATCCTTAGATGCATTGCTGGACAGAGTGCAGCCAAACTACAACGGAGTGATGCGTGGGCGATGTGCACTGAATATGAATTAGTCACAGCAGTCTCTCTGAACCATCGGAACACGCGCAATAAACACGTTATCGCTTTAAGGGTCACATAATAATGGGCGTAACTATTGTAAATTATATAGTTATGCGTGGGTCAAATAGTTATGAAACGCCCACATCTGATAGTACTTATCATATAATTGCGTACTGCGTGCACTTTATGATTTCTACAGTTTTATATCTGTGAAATCTATAAGATTGTAGACTCTCTCAATGCGGGCCACTCGAATATCAACGCGTGACTGAGGGCAGATGTAAAGTCCGCCGTAATTGTAGCCGCGTAACCGTACCCATTTCACCCGTGGCGCCGTGAGCCAGTTTCTTGCGGCTTCAATAAATGTCCGTCCCGATACTCACGACTAACAGACGAATCAGGCAAAACGCACAGCGGATGTCATTAAGCAAGGTAATTGTGGGCTGTTTTGTGCCACAGTCCGTTGCCGCCGATTCCGATACCGCCGCAGCCGCAGCATAAAGGTCGCCCTGCATAGCCCCGCTTTACCGGTGCCGGTTGGGTTTAAGCGCATGGACGGAAGCTCACGCACGGTGCGGCACGGCGTGGCGCACATGCTGAGCTGAGTCGCCTGTCAGCTGGTCAAACCACCGGACAGTTGGCGCTCAATGCAATGAATGTGCCCCTAATAAGGCCCCCCAACCCGATAAGCCATACGTTCCAAATCCGAAAGTGTGCTCGCACACTCACACCCACAAACAAACACAAACACAGAGAGAACTATTCTATGGGGTCAACGACAACGCAACAACAAGAGGAGCAGAAGAAATAAACAAACTCCACTGATCCGAGAATAAGGAACAAAGTGGAGTCATTAGGGGTTAACTTCCAATTAAATTTAATTTCAAGTTGCGACGAGTTGTTTAATTAATTCTGATTAGATCGTAGAAAACCCCGGAAAGCACACGATTTCGAATAAATACATAAAACACAGTAAAAGTAAAACTGAATGTTGACCTTTCGCTTATCTGAGGCCTACAGTCAAATGCAACCACTTTTGGGGATTCGACCTTCTTAGATTAGATTACGTGAAGTATTTTAACTTATGTTCTGTGCAGTGTTAAAGTATTTCCACCTCAGTATGACACATTTGTATTTAAATGCGTTCTAAGCCTTTTGTTGTCATAAAGTTTAACCTTCTTTGTCCATATGTACTGAACATTTGATTCGATTCGAGTAAGTGTGAAGTGTGCAAAACACGTTTAAAAGCCGGAATTATTAATATGCATAGATTGGATAAAAGTGCATCAAGTTTAACACCGGTAGCGGCATCAAGTTTTTTCTAATAGCTAAATACATCTTCAGTTAATTACAATTTCACGAATTCGTCGCAAGATAAGTCATTAATCATGTTTACTTCATATTTACGACCTGTAAGAGTTTTTTGTTTTTTATTCAAATGTCTCCCTTTATAATGACGGCATATGTTTTGCAGTGAAAAATTAAAATCAGAATGAACATTTACGCTTATTTATGGTATACATTAAGCCCTATTTTTCTATAATATATTTTTATTGACAAAAACATATATATATATATACTCATTAAAATTAGAGAATAAGACTTAGTTTAAGCTACGAAGATGTATACGTGTTATTTAAATAAATGAAATTGTAGTTTACCCATTCTCAGCTGTTAATCTCGTTGGTTTTTCGAAATTTTATTTGATATAATTATATTATTATTTTTATTTTAGTCTTAAACTGTAGTCACTTGACGTTGACGTTTAACACAATCATTTAATTCAGAGTACAATTAATAGGTTTCAAAGAGGCACGGTAAACAAAACCGAAAGTCAAAGACGAATTTGCGAAACAAACGAAACAGAAACCCGCAAACGCACACACACCGCACACGCGCAACAAAAATCAGGCGCAAGCTCCGACGGTGATGACAGGCGGGCGTTCGCAGACCGACTGACTTTAAGCTGCGACTCTAACGCTCTTGGTACTTAGGCTCTGCAAGCATTTGTATGTTTGTACGTCAGTGTGCGGGTGTATTAAGAAGTATGAACTGGTCAGATTGAAGCTGCATGGTATGTACATACATATCATATATGAATCAGTGAGTGTCATACAGATTTATTTCGCGATATTCATTTAACGACATGGAAAGGTGCGAAGTCTGTTAATTATGAACGTACGCAGTCAATTTTATCATCATTAGCTGCAATACTAACTTTCCGCCGTTGGGCACGTTTTGAAAGATTGTACATAAACGATAATTCCCCTTACGTCTATAATATTTAATTGATAGCGCGCGATTTTGTTGCAAAGACAGGTCTGTTAAAGGAAACTTGCGATGTAAACAAAACACAGCTGTTCGTGGTTTATTATCTGGCAGCGCCAAGCAAGTAATTATGGGAAGTGCAATGTTATCGTTGTTATCGATATTTATATTCCATACTGCTGATTGCATTGTTTTACTTTCAATGTTGAGGTAAATATAATTAACAAATATCTGCCGCGTTCACCGAGGGGCAGCTGCAATATGTCGTTAGCCTACGATGTTGACAGTCCCAGTGGCAGCACCGCTTACCACAGTCTGGAAAGCAGTCATAAAGAAAAAGTGAAACCAACCCAGTCTGGCGGAGCCTCAACGAGTCTACGACAGAGCATAAACATGAACATATCCTGCATGAGACAAATTCGGATGTACAAGATTACATTACTAATACTCTTGCTCCTCATACTGCTGCCGTTACTGGCGCATCGCAAGTTATTATATGTAAGTTGAGGTCTGTAAAATTGATTTGTTTATTGACCACTGTCCTTCCTTCAACAGGCCGAGCAAGATGCAGCGCCAACGGATGTGCACCGCAGTAGGCCACTGCTGGATGCCTATCAGGACTTTAGTGTAATGCGAGCGAACGATTTGAAAATGCGTATCGAAGAGATGTTCCGAATAAAGGTGAGTAAATCTTCAGGAATTGTATATGTAGTTACTAAACTGTATCTCTTTAGAGTACCGTATCTGTGGAGTTGCGTGAACTGGAGTCTCGGCGGCAAAAGCTACAGTCGGATATAAGTCAATACAATCAGAAAATCGAGGAATTAAAACAAGAACTACTGCGTGAGCAAACGGAGCTGGAACGACTTAAGATCTCAGTGGGTCAGGCGCAGCTGGCGCAATTGGAGGCTGTGCAGCAAAACACACCAGAACTAGCCCTGCCACGTACTCTAATGCCCAATGCGCTACCACGCAAAATGAACGCTGTCAACAGCGGCGTCGCTGCTGCTTGTGAGATGCACAATTGCTTTGATCACTCGCGCTGCAGCTTGACCTCCGGTTTCCCCGTTTACCTCTACGATCCAGATGTATATAATGTACAGCGAGAGGGCTATGATATCGATGGTTTTCTTAAGACGACGCTTAAGCAGACGCTCGGCTACAATGCGCACATCGTTAAGGAACCGAAACACGCCTGCATTTATCTTGTGCTCGTGGGAGAGGCACTGTTGGAGCAAGATCTACTGCGCAACAATCGCTATGCCGCACAGGAAGCCGAGCAGCAGGAACACGAGCAACTGTCGACAGTTGGAAGTGCGTCTTCGAATTCACCCGTGGACATGGAGAAGCTGTACAAGCTGCCACATTGGGCTGGCGATGGACGGAACCATGTGCTCTTGAATCTGGCTAGACGGGATCTAAACTCGGCCCGAACCAATCCACTGCTGGAGCAGAACACCATGCGTGCCATCGTTGTGCAAAGCTCCTTTGAACGCCTGCAATTCCGCCCCAACTACGACCTTATCGTGCCCCCAATTTTGGGGCCACCCGGTGGTGATGTGTGGCAGGAGTGCGCCATCATGGTGCCAGCACGTCGTAAATATTTGCTGTCGTTCCAAGGTGAACTGCGTCCTGCAACTGTTGTACAGTCGCAATCTCAGCCCTTGGATGACTTCATATTAGATCACCTCAAGGATATGGCACGTAGTTCCACACAGGATAAATTCGTGCTGCAATTCGAGTGCGTGCCTGCAACTGAAGTTCAGGAGTCTGACACCCTGCCTGACTGGACACTCTGCGGCTCAGATTCGTCACGCAAGCAGCTGCTCAAAGACTCAACTTATGTGCTGATATTGCCTCCATTGGGACAGCGTGTCAGCTCTACGCTCATGCTTGCCCGGCTCTATGAGGCGCTGAGATCAGGTGCTGTGCCGGTCATCTTGGGAGCTGATGAACTCCGTCTACCTTATGCCGAAACCATTGACTGGCGTCGTGTGGCGCTTCTCTTGCCCAAGGCTCGCATCACCGAATTGCATTTCCTTCTGCGCGCGGTCCAGGATGCGGATTTGTTGCTACTACGCCGTCAGGGGCGTCTCATTTGGGAACGATATTTGAGCTCGGTGCAAGCGACAGTGGACACAGTGATAGCCAGTCTGCGAGATCGTCTCGGTATATCTCCGCGTCCAGTGCCATCAGTTGTTGCCCAGAGTGTCTTCAATAACACCTTTATTCCCTTAAAATCGGAGCCAGCTGTGGGTGATGCCGAGCCGGAAGAGTCGCTGGGCCCCATTGAGCCGCCTTACCCGAGTCCAGCATTCCGTCGTAACTACACAATTCTGCGCATGCATTCAAAGGAAGCATGGAATGATTGGATGGATCCGTTCTTCCTATACCCGCAGCTACCATTCGATCCAACTTTACCATCCGAAGCAAAGTTCATGGGCTCCCACACGGGATTCCGACCCATTGGCAAAGGCATTGGTGGAGCCGGCAAGGAATTCAGTGAAGCCTTGGGTGGGAATTATCCACGCGAGCAATTCACCATTGTAATGCTAACATATGAACGCGAGCAAGTGCTAATGGACTCGCTGGGACGGCTCTATGGCCTGCCCTATTTGCACAAAGTGGTTGTGGTTTGGAACTCACCCAAGCCACCACTAGATGATCTGCGCTGGCCCGATATAGGCGTGCCCGTTGCTGTGTTGCGTGCACCACGAAACTCTCTGAATAATCGCTTCCTGCCCTTTGACGTTATAGAAACGGAGGCGGTACTATCGGTGGATGATGATGCGCATTTGCGTCACGACGAGATTCTTTTTGCCTTCCGCGTTTGGCGTGAGCATCGCGATCGCATTGTCGGCTTTCCTGGTCGCTATCACTCGTGGGACTTAAAATCTAACCAAATGTGGCACTACAACTCCAACTACAGCTGTGAACTGAGCATGGTCCTCACCGGAGCCGCCTTTGTGCACAAGTACTACATGTATCTTTATAGCTACCATATGCCACAGGCTATACGCGACAAAGTCGATGAGTATATGAACTGTGAGGATATTGCCATGAATTTCCTGGTCTCACATCTGACACGACGTCCACCTGTTAAGGTTACCTCACGCTGGACTTTCCGTTGCCCAGGTTGCCCAGTGTCGCTCAGCGAAGACGACACGCACTTTCAGGAGCGGCACAAGTGCATTAATTTCTTTAGCCAAGTCTTTGGCTATACGCCACTCTTGAATACACAATATCGAGCCGACTCGATACTCTTTAAGACGCGAATCCCGCATGATAAGCAGAAATGCTTCAAGTACATTTAGTTTCGAACTCGACTGCTCTAAATCCAGCAAACGTACTTATATTAATGCTGACTTTCTGACTCTTATACTGTTCAATCTTCTTTATGTATTCTATTTTTTGTGTAAATAATTTGTGTCTGTTCGCTAAATGTAGAAATATGTGTTTGTATGTAATGTGACTAAATGTAATGTCTACTTCTTTAACGAGCTATTGCAATATTCACTTACCCAACATAAATTCACATATATAACTATATATTCTAAACATAAATGTATACTTAAGTTAAACATAGACGAATTTTACCCTAGAAAATTTCATTTTTGGTTAAATTTCCACTTCGAGATCGACTATTCTGCCTAGTTTATGTAAATACATATATCATAGATTAAGTAGATGCCTACGAGATTAAAAAAACTGCTTCGGCTTGCCGCAGATCAAAATTTAAAAAATATCCAAAGAGTTTCGAAGACTTTTACTTTTACAGTACAGATTTTTTTGTATATACCGCTGAATTATCAATAATTTTAATATAAAATCGAAATAAACAATTAATAAAACACATCTGAGGTTTTTTGGTTTTTTTCATATACGTTATATATATATTTTTATGTCCACAAAAATGTACGCACTTGTATTAAAATAGTGTTAATGCTGATTAGTAAGTATGGAGTAGATCGATATAAATATATATTAAATAAATAAGAATGTTAGGAAACGGTTCCATTGAAAAGCATTTAGCAATGCGTTAGACAGACTTATTCAGATATCATCATCATTTTTGAACAAACAATTTTAAATGGTTTGGGTCCGTTTTCATTTTGATTTTTCAATTTTGTATGTGACGTGTATCCTTACCCCGTGGGCTGGTTCTCTCTACTTTGTTGACTTAATATTAAATATGTTAGCAAAAGCCAGTACATGGATATCATATGTAATACATATGCAGATGTATGTATATAATATTTGTTGAGTGTGTTGAGACCTTATGGATAGTAGGGAGACACCATTGTCGTGTTTAAGATTAAGTTGGGGGGAAACGTGTTCATCTCTCGCATCATCTTTAGTTACATATCACAATACAAATAAGGATGCACAATTACCGCATAGGAGTAGAGTGTTGAGTGGAACAAATTATTACAAATGAGAAACTAGGATAAGTGCACCGATTTGACTTACGATTCGCAAAATAACGGAAATAATTGTACAACGTAGGCATAATATTACATACTAGAATTACATAAACTTATTCAAATTTTGATATAAACAAAAGATGTGTATATCTCTTGTCTGACTTGATGTAACTGCTGATTGATTGATTGATTGGTTGCTTGCTTTCTCGCTCGCTTGTTTACTTGGTCTAGTTCTCCTGCAGACTGAGCCTGAGCGCCTGCTCGATCATCTCCTGCTCCCGTTGACAATCCAGCTCGTACTTTTGCTGATCCTGCTGCGATAGACGCATGGCCATTGCCAGATCGGTATCCATGTAACGGAAGCCACCATCATCATCGTCCTCCGAGACGGGTGAACCACTAGCGTTTCCATGGGCACCCAGAAGAGACTCCTGCAGCACACTGTGGAAAGGGAAGAGGGAAAACACACACACACACAGAAAGCTTGGGTAAAATGAGGTCTAGCAATACGAAAGGAGAATGAGAGCATCATTGGGGGGGATAAAAGTGAAAGACTACTTGAAGATCTTCTTCATGTAGCTCAAATCGTTTTTAAATTGCGCTCCCGCTGAAGCTGAGCGTCCGCGAAGCTGCGGCTCCAGCGTGGGGTGCCAAATGGGCAGGCGAATAGCGTCCACACAACTGTTTAGGTGACTTATGATGGAGGCGGAAGTTACTAGCGCTACATTGCCATAACAAAGTTAGAAACAGAGACAAAAGAGAGAGCGAGAAAAAGATCAGGAGGAGCTCGCTTACCGTTGCAGCTGTTCGTCGTCCTCGGGCAGCAGTTCGGTGCCTACGGTATGCTGACCGCGCAGCACCTCCCAGATGTCCACCTTGTCGGAGTCATGGTCCAGACCACAAGCGCCGACAGCGCCACTCGTCTCGGCCAGGCTCTGTTCAATCGCATACTGCAGCATATCATCCTCATCGAGTGGTATCTGACGACGTGCATCCCCACCACGACTGGCATAATGACTGGGTATATCAAAGCAGCGATCGTCGACCAAGCAGGTAATGCGATCTGGTTCGTGCAACGTAGATACATTATCCACCGGCGCCGTCATCGCGAACACGTTGCCAAACGTAATGCAGGCATTGAGTACATGGAAGAGCGGTATTTCGACCTTGACCGGAAAACCGGACGGCAGTTGCATCGTTATAAAGTCTTTCAGTTTGGATACATGTGGACTGGCCATCGTTGACATTAGGTCCAATATGGGAAGCACCTGTTCCTGCAGACGTATGGGATGCTCCTCGGCCAGCCATAGATTGGCCTTAAAGCGTTGCACTTTTGTGCTCAAATTCTTTGGTTTACCAACATCCCGACCCTGTAGATCTACCTCCGCGCTAAAGTACTCTTCGGGTGTGACCAGAGAACGCGGCGTGCTAGCGCCAGAGCCACAGGCAGATCCACCATTGCTGCTCTCACCTTGGGCAGCGGCTGATGATGCAGCGAAGTCCCCATTCTCGACCGCAACATCACCGGCACGCGGTGAAGATGTCTAGAGTAATGGAGAAACATGAAGATTTGTTACTTTCAACCAAGTGAAAAAAACATTGGGACATACGCGATCCTTGATGGCCGAGGCAGAGGCGTCGACGGGCGGCACATAATCCTCATCGGCAATGCCCAACAAACTGTGCAATGGAGTGCGTGCCGTTTTGTTCTGCAAGGCAACAATATGTTGAAATAACCTGTTAAATCTATTTCCCCTCCTTCTCACCTTAATCTGCTCTTCGCTCAAATGATCCATGCGCGTCTTTGTAACAAATTCTACGTTGCTGGCGCCATACACCTTGCAGTTGTAGCCATTGATAACCTCTGACTTTTCACTGCGCCAGCCCCAAATGCCCGATTTGTTGCGCTCGAAACTAATCTTCTCCATCTCAATGTTATTGGTAATGACGGGCGCGGCAAGGCGTGCGCGCACAGTACCGAGTGGCGGTGGTATGGCCACAATATCACCAATATCACTGCTCATCTGCTCCACCATCACCTCGTGCGTGTCGTGGTCGATTTCAATCATCGTCGCCTTCTCCTCTGTAAGCAATAATTGGAGTAAATAAAGAGCAGCATGTCTTGAGACTTTTGTGAACTTACTGCCTCCTTTGAATATGTAAGAACGATTGCCGCGTTGCCAGGTGTTGTTGTCGAAGCCGAGAAGCGTCGTATCAATGCGCACATTGGCCCCACGCTTGTACACCTTATACGTATCGCTGGGACAGAGGCGGGACATGAGCGGCACCCACGACGTGAATTCCCACTTCATCTCTATGTAGAAGTCGGGCGCGTCGAGCAGATGCTGCAGCAGCTTTGGTACATGCGTTACACGCTGCACATGTCGCTGTAAGTCGCGTACCTCAATAATGGCAGTAAGGATGTCTTCGTCTCCGGTACAAACAGCTTCCTGCACAACTGGGAGAGGGCAAGCATAAGAGGATTAGTCAACATGAGAGAGGAATAGAGGTTGAGAGACACAGCTCGGATTAATCTGCATGGTTCCATCACTGACACAGACAAACCAAGCAAACCCAAAGAGTTTCTAGTTGTTTTGTCCTTTAGATGACTTACTTGACCAGCCGGCGTGCTCGTAGGTCGCATTGCACTTGGCTGCTAAAAGGCACTTGACACATTGCAGATTCGCCAATCGCACCGCCAGCATCAGGGGGGTGCGGCCGCGCGGATCGATTTTTTCCTTATCAATCTGAAAGTTAGAGCTCTGTTAGCATTAAAATATTTGTTGTTATCGTTGTTGTTGTCGTTGTTTGCCGTCGAGTCATAGGGGCGCTAATTCAATTAGTAAGTAAGGCAAGGCACACTCACACACACACACTCGCACGCATAGTTGTGCCTTGTTCCGGGGTGCAACCACACCTACCCCACCAGGCAAACACAGGGACACCCACCCACAAGTCCACAAACCTGCTCAGCCTGCAGCTGCTGTTGCAGCTCCTCGACATTGCCGTTCCAGATCTGCCAGTGCAACGGATATTCCGACTTTATTTCGTCCAAAATCTTCATCCTCGCTCTTGTTGTGGCGCTGCCGTTTTATATGTGTGTTTTTGCGAGTCAAAAAAAGTGTTAGCAGCTCTCAGTGGCAACAAAAAAAAGAAACACGCACAGCAGAAAACAACAAATTTAACAGGCTGGCCGAATGTTAATAACAGCGATCCCCTTATTTCACATTACTTGTTGCGGTTCTTCAAACTGCGTTAATGGTTTGTTAGGTTTTTAAGGATCTGCCACACAATCCTATGTTATATTTAGTTTCTTAAAATTTAGACCAAAATGACAAAAAACATTCAAACGTGGTCTCAAATTTAAGGCTAACAGCTATTATCGATGCAGATTGAACTTAGCACAGCTGATTTAACATTAATCGATTGTTGCCGGTGTCAAGGAATTTATGCGATTACAAAGTAATTAATTTTGTGTCAATTAGGTTTTGTGCATTAAATCGAAAAAACAACTACATAAAATTCCAGCGCGATTGCTGTTTGCGGCTTATAGAAATAAAAGTCTCCGATAAGTCACGATTTATTTATTTGTCAGCTGAAATGACCAGTGCTGCCAGGTTTCGAAATATTTTGACCTTGGAGAGACGCATGACTATGGTCTCACTGTGTTTATTTACAGTTTGCGTTTGAAATTAGGTAACGACTATTTTGCTCTCTTAGTTTATTTTACATTTTCGTCATTTCTAGTCAAGGATCACTTGTCCGGTCTTAGCGCCAATATACTAATAATAAATAAATCCATTTTATTTTAATATTTATTAAAAAGTTGAAATAATTATAATACTGAAGTTTTCAAGTGAAACATCGATATCGTTTTAAATTTACCAACATCGATAATATCCCTTTAACATAACGTTCTTTCCAGCTCGAGTCTAACAGATCGCGGTTGCTTCGTTCGTGTTAATGCCGAAGTAAAGCTACACCCTGTATTTTATACGTTTTCCCTATATAAGATATCTGTTAGTAAATAATGCTTCAATCAGTTATCGAAACTCAAACAAAGAACTTGAGTTCAATTTCTCGGTATTTTTTAATTAAAAAAAATCTCGAAATAAAAACCTACTTTCCGTTACAATTATTGTGAAGTTTCATCATGTTAAAATTATAATTTATTATTTTATGCTTCCTGGTCTTGGGTAAGAGCACCATATGCAAAGTATTTAACAGATCTAATCAGATTTTGTCAATACAACCAGATATCAAAGGTGATTGTCTGATAACCAGTCCTATGGTGGAGGGAACAAATCGTATATTTACCTACCGGGATGCCTCCAAGTCATACCATCTTCAGCGCACAGAGAAAGTGAAAACCGGAGTTGTCCTGCATATGATCTGCACGCCAGGCGACGTGGTGGAAACGAAATGCCAGAAGGACGGAACCTTTACTGTGCCTTTGCCCAAGCCGTGTGACAAGCCGATGACGACTACGCTTCTCACATCCGTAGACAGGAAGTGCCCAGGGAGAATATACTCCGTAGGTTATGCCATTGCTGGAAAGCACTTGGAACTCTTTCGATCCTGCTACGACGTGGCAACTGCAAGGGCGGTGTACGCCGAAAGCGATGTCTACCATAAGACGTTCTGTAAGAGATGCTTCCAGTACCAGACTAATTCGAAACTAAGTAGAGTGTTTCCTCTTTTTGTACAGATGCCAGACGTCCTCAGGTTCCATTTATATCGGACAATCTGGAGACAATGGGAGCTTCCTATATAAAGCAAAGCATTTATAAAGCGTTTTGTGACATATTCGGGGATTCTCAGAAATTTGTACCCAGAGATAAATTGACGATCAATCGTGGTCATCTGGTTGCCTCGGCGGACTTTCTGTTTGTTGATCAGATGATAAGTACATATCGTTATATCAACGTGGTGCCACAGTTCAAGTCAATCAACGAAGGCAACTGGCAGAAGGTCGAAGGTTGGCTGCGAACTCGTGTACCAGAATCCAGTTCCTATCGTATCAAAACTGGAGGCATCGATGTGCTCGCCTTGCGCGACGAAAGAACCCGTAAGGCAAAGCATGTTTATCTGGCAGGCAATAAGTTGCCTGTGCCTCAGTGGATCTATAAGTCGGTCAGGGACAGCAAAAATAAGGGTATTTATGTGTTCCTGTTCTTCAATTCGATATTCAAGACAGATTCTAAGCCGCGTGCACATGAAAGTTGTAGGCCAGTTAAATGTCCCGTTACCTTTCCGAACAATGCCGCTGCCGGCTATTATTACTGCTGTAATCCAGCTACCTTTCCACATTAAATTTTCCTTTCAACATTTCAAAACTTAACAGATTTTCTTATATACAATTTTCCGAAAGTTGCATCAGAAAATTGTTCAAATTTGCATGTTATATCAAGTTGTCGGTCCTTTAGGGCACTTAATAATTTAGTATTTTCATTAAACGGTTCTCTGAGCTCATTAGGCAACTGCAGCGATTAGTTGCGTACATTGCAATGCACTGTGTGATACAGTCGACTGCATTTGCAGTAAAGTATAACAAAGTATAAGGTGCTGGGTTTTAAAAGTGTCAACAACACACATAACTTCACCACCATAATTCTTCATCACACGATCTAAGGGCGGTGCAATTAAATCGACGAAATTATGAATTATTAATTATAATAACCCTTATTCCCCTATAAGTTCAAATTTGTGGTTTAACTTTGGGAAGTTTATTGTTGTATACTCATGTCAAATATATATAATAAATATAAAATATTTTTACTATCACTTAAATGTTTTGAGTTTATTTTGATTAACTAGACTAATTTAATGGCAATTAAGAAGCCAAACGAGCTTTTAATCGCTCCGAAAAGACCGTTTTAAAAGCCGTCGACAATCTCGGCAGTCCACAAAACGTTTCAGTTCAAGTTGCAAGTTGTAAGATTGCATAATGCAATTGCATTTCGAAGGTTGTGTTGAAGTATTTTATCGTGGACAGCGGCGAATCTTGGGATTCTATGCCATGTGGCCGCAGGAAGAGAGATGGAGAAGTCTTCTGCATCGGGTTCTTTTTTGGCACGTTTTCGCCTTCTGGATATTGATGTTCGATCTGATACTGGCACTGCGCATTATACTCAACATAAGCCACGTGAATGAGGTGATCAAGGGACTCTTTGTGCTCTCCACTTGTGTTGCGTATACGCTGAAGGTTTGCCAGGGGAATGCAATCATATTTTGAATCTGCTATCTCAAGTGTTCGTTCTTCTCAGGTGGGATTCTTTAAATTTAACAATATCGCCGTGCTGGAGCTGTTCAGAAATCTGCACGATGCGCAATTTCACCCAGAGGATGCACAGGAGTGGAGACTGCTGGAGCAGGCCAGCGAATTGAGCCGGACCCTACGCAACTATTACGGCGGAATCTCAGTGGCTGCTCTCGCCATTGTGGTGCTAGGGCAATATGCCATCGATAAAATGGATCTGCCTATGGCCACCTACGCTCCCTTCGAGACGACCCCCGGCACATGGGGCTTCGTCGTCATGTATGTGTATCAGTCCATCGCTCTGTCGATGGCCTGCTTCCTGAACATATCCTTTGACTCGCTGTGCTGCTCGATTTTCATATTCATCAAGTGCCAGCTGGACATACTCGCACTGCGCCTACAACGCATTGGGCTGCACGATGCAGAAGAGCGCCAGACGCAGCTGCAGCTCAAGCATTGCATTGAGTTCTACATGAAGATTGTGGAGCTTGCAGGCGGCATTGAAACTTTGGTCTACAAACCAATATCGGCGCAGATATTTAGCTCAGTGCTGGTGCTGACTACTAATTTCTATGCCATATCCCTGGTGAGTTGCACTCTTAGAAATCCATAAAATCTTATGCCTTGCTATCTCTCTCTCTCTCTCTCTCAATGATTTCTTGACAGTTATCAGACGAAAAACTGGTGTTCCTCAAGTTCTTCATCTATCAAAGCTGCATGCTCAGCCAGATCTTTATTCTGTGCTACTATGCGGGGTGAGTTTGACAGGAGACAAAAGAGAATATCCTTACAGAACTCTTTTCTCCAGGGAAATCACGCAACGCAGCTCGGAGTTGCAGCACGAACTCTACAAGTGCCACTGGGTGGGCTGGTCGCGTACCAATCAGCGGATGCTTTTGATGCTGATGCAGCGACTGGGCACTGCTATCCGCATCAGGACTCTGAATGCGAGTCATTCGTTCGACCTAGCTCTTTTTAGCTCGGTAAGTTTTTCTTTTAGTGTAGCCCTGTAATGAGCGGCTTATTAGGGCTCATTACCTGGGCATGTCCCTGTTGGGGGGCCTAGCTATAAAAACGATTGAGTTGCGTCACTTTCATCTGGAGAAAGTCACCGCCAACATGTTGTCGAAGGAGGCACACGAATACACGCGAAGCTTCTACTTCTATCAGGTCTGGTATTTCCAGTTCTTGGGTGCTTGGCAAGCGCCGCTGGATGCAAACTGGTGGCAGCGTTGGCTGCATGAGCTACGCTTCTATTTGATCCTGGCAATTGTCTCTGTGATGTTGCTCTTCTTTGCGATACGCGTGCTTGGAAATATGGATCAGCTGAGTGTCATTCTGCAGGTGTTCTTTATGTTCGCCACCGAAGTGTCGTGTATGATCAAGTTGCTCAGCATACGCTGGCAGCAACAGAGGCACGCCGAGCTTATTGATGAGATGCATTCCCATGACTTTCAGGCCACGTGATGCGAGTGAATCGCTGACATTCCAGAGCACTACTAAGCTGGCCATGAAGTTGCGTAACTACTACGGCGTGATGTCCTTGCTGGCGGCAGGGTTGATCCTAATTACCCAGTATTTTGTGGACAACAGCGCTCTACCCCTGTCCATGTACGAGCCCTGCGATATTGCCTCTACAGGTTGTTATTGGGGACTCTACTTATACCATGTGCTGTCGCTAATGCCCACATGCGGGTTAAACATTGCATTCGACTCGTTCGTCCAGTCGCTGCTGTATTTTTTACGGGTCCAGCTTGACATGTTGACGGGTCGTCTAGAGAATTTGGGTGCTGTACTGACGCCGAACGATGATGTGCACATCGCGTTGCAACTGCGCGAATGTTGCGTCTACTACAATCGCATTGTGAGGCTACGGGATATGGTGGCCGATTTCATCAAGGTGCCCTGCTCGGTGCAGTTGCTCTGCTCCGTGCTGGTGCTCGTTTCCAATTTCTACGACATATCCATCAATACGGGCAAGACGGCGTTTATGATTAAAACAGCAATGTATCAGCTGGTGATGCTTATGCAGATCTTCATTATATGCTATGCCGCCGACGAGGTGACCCATCAAAGTTCGCTGTTGTGCCATTCACTGTACAAGTCCAATTGGACGTCGTGGAATAAGGCGAATCGTAAGATGTGTCTGCTCATGATGCTGCGCTTCGATAAGCCGCTATACATGCGCACCTTGAATCATACACAGAGTTTTAGTTTGACCACATTTTCTACTGTATGCAGTGTGTTGCTATCTATTTACAATATATTTAATTACTGATTTTTCTTTTCAGATTGTCAACAGTTCGTACAGCTATTTTGCTTTGCTAAAGCGGGTCAAAAGTTAAATCTGGCGCTAAGTGAAAAACTCTTGCACACATTGGCAGCACCAATTATCGATAATCGATAACGCAACGACACTCACGCTCTCGTTGCTACAGTAGCGTTCTAGTATTTTGTTGTTGTTTTCAGCTAAAGTAGTATGCAGTAGTGCAATAATAAAGAAATTTCACAACACTTGACATGTCATATCGTTCAGCTGACGCCTGGTCTTAGCTAAGGCGTCGTGCTATGTGTAAGAAGTTAAAATGTCGGAGAATTTGAAAATAAATAGCGAAACTGGGCCTAGCTGCCTGCATTGCAGAGTGCTCAATTCAAAGCAGCCGTATCAGGAGATATTCGATGAGGTGGGCGTGGAAATCGAACTGGCCGATCTGCTGGCCAAATATTTTCAGATAAATGTCAAACCCGATCCTCAAACGCCGCAACTGCTGTGCCAGGAGTGCGTGAAAACGCTAATTCGATTCTTCGACATCGACGAACTGCAGCGGGAACAGGATGCTGCTACCAAAAAGGGTACGCGCACTGTGACAGACCCTGTGTCTGTGGCGACGCCCGTTGCTAAGAAGGAAGCAAAGGTTGAAAAACAGACGCCGCCTGCTACAAAAACCATTGTTGAGTCAGAAACATTTCCCCTTGTGTCCAAAAAAGTTGATCGCTTTAGCCGATTTGCACTCTGCAAAGTCCGGGTTTAGTGTAACTCCAACACAAGCAATTTCCCTACGCATAACCAAGCCAAAATCTCAAGCTACGATGCCAAAGCGTTTGCAGATTACACCCAAGGGAAAATGTAGGGAAGCTGTTGCGGGAAAAGGTAGAAAAGCTAGAGAAGGTGACCAGGAGCAGATTAGTGCTTTGATACGTGACATACTGGACGACGAGGAGTCGCCTCCCGATGAGAAATTCGCTGAGGCAGCTGCCACAGGTGCGTCAACTGGAGATGGAGGGTGTTGAGGAGCAAGAGCAGGAACAAGAACAGGAGCAGGAGGCAATTGCCGAGAAGTTGCATGAGGAGCAGCAGCCAGAGCCCGAAAATGGCGATGAGTTGGAGTTCTTAGTTGAGCAAGATGGTGAGTTCATATTTGGAAATTGATTTCCTCTACCAAGTTACTTTACTTGGGTTACTTTCAGATGATTCGTCCGAATCTGATCAGTTTAAAGTGGTTAAGAAGGCATATCCAGATGATTCGCAGTCGGCAAACGAAACGCAAAGTGAGGATGAGTCCCTTAAAGTGGAACCATTCAATTTCGTGTTGATCAAGGAATGTAAGTTATTTAATCTATCTAAATACTATGATTGTTGCCAATCTTATTCTCTGGACTGTGCAGCGGATGGCATTGATGACTTGCTTGAGTACTTGGGAACTGTGGTTAAGACTTGCTTCGAGACTCTAACCTTCGATTGGTCCACTGTGTGCCGGCACTGCTCCTTGAAATGCAGTAAATACGAGAACTTGCTGAACCATATGCTTAACAGGCATCAGCTGCCGGAGGAGCGCTACAAATGTCCCATAGACGGCTGCACAGCAGAGCTGAAAGGCCACAAATATCTGGCCATGCACTTGGTTGTACTGCATGCGCCAGTGGCAGAGTAAGTTCCAGAACTCTTCAAGCTGTTGGAGACTTGATGTAACATATAATTTTCTTCAGAATTCCCATCTATGGCTGTTGTCCCGAATGCAACATGACCTTCTCCAACATATTGCAGTACAATAAACATACCTGTGCCCATGTGATCAAGAAACGTCGTGGCATACGCTTGTACTGTGAGATGTGTGGCTTTGAATTTCCCTCCTGGAAGCGGTACGACATGCATATCTTATCTTTATTTCAAGCTAATCGTTTAACCCCAACTTTAGTTTCAATTTCCACAATCAATTCCATCTGGAGCGACACAGGCCACGCGCCTGTTTCGTGTGCAACTATGCAAACAACAACATTGACGATCTCTTCCAGCACTTGCATTACTCCCACGAACCCGAGGGCACGCTCTTTTGCGATCTGTAAGTTGTGGAATATGTGCAGCTTGTAACTCTTCCTTAATTATGCTATTCCTGCTCCACTTGCAGCTGTGATCGCAACTTCCGTGATGCAGCCGTTTTTATGGAGCACAACAAGTCGCACGCCAACGTCAGCAGCACCACTTACACCTGCAGCGAGTGCAGCGCCAACTTCGATACACGCGGTCGTCTTAACGGTCATATGGTGGGTGCGGGCAACATCTGCCTGTTGCAGCTTCAGATGTAATATTTTTGAGTAATTGATGTTTGTCCTTAGCGCTCCATACATGGCAGCATAATTAGGTGCGAGTTGTGCAGCCGCGAGTTCGCCACAGAGGCCACCTTCAACATCCACATGAAGAAGCACTTGATTATCGAGCGCGAGGTGCACGTTTGCAACAACTGCGGCATGCTCAGTGAGAATCACGATAAGATGTTGGTAAGTGTAACGTGGACGGGTCAATTATTATGTGGTTACTAACTGACTTCCTTGGCAGGCACATGTGGACAACGAGGAGACGCCTTGCTTTGGCGTCGATATCTACGTTGAACTGCTGCGTGATGCTTACATTTGTGAATACTGCTCGGCATACTTCAAACAGAAGACCGATCTACGTGCCCATCGCGATTCAGGCGTGCACAAGAATGGCATGTTCTGGTGTCAACCGTGTGAAAAGGAGTTTGCGGACATGAAACTCTATCGGCATCATCTGCGCAACTATCAGCTACAGCGTGCCGATGTGGAGCATCGTAAACTAGAGATTTGTCTGTACTTTATGTGCGACTTTGAGGTGAGAGAGAGAGACTACAGTGACTTGTCTATGCGCACAATAAACTAATCCGTATTCTCTTCAGGATTGCCTGGAATCGTACATCAATTGGAATTCGTTGTACACGCACAAGCGGCGTACACACGATACAGCCGAGAAAAATGGAAGCCAAAACGAAAGTGGGTGAATGGATCTGTCAGTTCTGCCAGAAGGTGTGTCGCTCCAAGATGTCATTATCGGTGCATGTGGCAAGAAGTCACAATAACAGTGAGTAGCAGCAGCTGGAGAAAGACAGCTAATAAGAACATTTCTAATAATTCCCATCTATTTTGCAGACAATGTGATCTGTTCGCTGTGCAAGGCCTCGTATAAGGATGAGGAGGCGCTGAAGAAGCATCATGCATACTGGCACGAGCCTCTGGAGTGTACGCTGTGCCTGAAGATCGTCAAGAATCGCCGTAACTTCGACACGCACATGAATGTAGTGCACTCAAACAACAAGCGCTACAAGTGCTCCGTGTGCCAAAAGGGATTCTATCACAAGAGCGAAATGGAGGCGCATCAGCGGGTATTCGAGTTAGCTTGTATAAAGTTTTGGGTTTATTGACCAATGTGCATTCCTTGTCCCTTGCAGCTGCACAACCAACTCTACAGCTGCGAGCAGTGCAGCTTTCAGACACGCAACAAGAAGTCGTTGGCGGTGCATGTGCTCGGCCAGCATTACAAACGCTTCGCTTTCGAGTGTAAGGTGTGCAACAAACGCTTCGGACGCCGACAGGGACTATCTAACCACATGCAACGTGTACATGGTTCAAAGTACACGTGCCGCGATTTTTTCGATGGCGGTTGCAGCAAGTCTTTTGGATCAACCACACAGCTCAATGTGCATGTGCGTAAGGTGCATAACGGCAGCATCTTGTTCGACGATGACAACGACAACGTCAAGGCTGATGAAGAGCAGGAAGAACAACTCGAGGAGGAGGAAGAGGTGGAAGCGGATGGAGAAGATGAAGCGGAGCAGGTGCAGGAAGAGAAACAAAATGCAGCAGGTCCGTCCACATTGAAAAAACGTTGCATTCGCATCAACGATGATACGCAAATTGAGTTTATTGGCGGCGAAGAAATCGAAGACGAAGTAGAAATGCTTGAGGAGATTCAAGAATTGAAACGAGAGAGTAAAGCGCCCCCAAAGAAGAAGCAGAGACGAACTTAACTTAACCAAATGAATAATAACAAATGTTGAATGTTGCTCATATTTTGTATTTCGCTAAAGCAATAATTAATTCAGTTTTTTGATTGATTTAAGTAGTTGCTACCCATAAATTGAACACAAAAAATGTCAGTAAATGGACATACATTAGCCATGTATTTCAAATTGTTTTGCTTTTGTTTTTTGTTTGTTTTAATTTAACTAATTAGCTTATGTTCTGTTTAATTCTCTTATGGTCACTTTAATCACTTTTGCAACTTGTCTCGATTCGTAACTCTCAATCATTCTCTCATTTATATTACTTCTATACTCATATTTACATTCCCCACTATCTGAACTTGGATTTTTCGTCATCCGTATATAGTATAAATACTTGAATCTCAGCAACTATTTAGGCTAGAGCTATGCAATTTTGTATGTGGTCGTCTCTCAAATATGCCTGATAAAAAGGAAATCGAATGTATTTCTGTGTGTTTTAGCTAAAATCTGCTACAGGATATCTGCGAGTCTTGTTTAATTACGGCAGCAAATTTGATTTATAAAGCATTGCGATTTGGTCATTAAAAACGTCATTATCGAATAAATAAAATCCTACACGTATATGTGTTTGTGTGTGTACGAATGTGTATGATAGATTTTTATATAGTTATGTTATTCTAGAACTTGGTACAGCTCGATGCGCTCGACTAGAGCATACGAATTCTTATAGCTACTATAGATATTACATATCGACTAATTTCAATTGCATTTAACTAACCAGAGTCTGGCGGAAGCAAATTTGATTTATTAAGCGTTGTAGTTTGGTCATTTAAACTTTGAAGATTGAGTGCGGAGCTTACCTGGGGAAGAATGGTCACGTTAATCATCTATATAGTATAGTATCTTATATGATATATGCTACTCACTGGGCTAATTGGTGTTATAACAATGGCAGTGCGCGTGGCGCACTGCAAGAGTGCCGTGTCCTCAGTGGACTCATCACAGTCACCGTCAGCATCGACGTCCACATCGGCGCCAATGTCGCTATCGATTTCCCACGACGGGAAATGCTCCATTTCACCCTCACAGTTCAGATCCTCCTCCTCGAAATCCTCATACTCATCGATGAGTATAACTGAAGCATGAGAATGGATATGATATAATATCAATGATATATATTAAATCGAAATATAATGGAATGCTTAAGGGGTGCCCAATTGGAAAATAAAAAGTTCGAAAGTTGGATTTGATGCTTGTGCTTTCTGTTTATTCTGTGGTAACAAAATGAATCTTTGGTATAGTATGTGGCATGTGGCATGTGGCAGAGGCATGAGGCAATGGCGGGGATTGTTCTAAGTTCAGGCACGGCCTGGCTTACTTGAACTATCTGGCGGCGTTGGCTTCGCGTTGGAATCCAGGGATTGTGCGCCCTCATCTGGCATACTGATGCGCTGCTCGTGTTTGCTATATGGCTCCGATGTGGATCTATGCAGGCTGTTATTATAAATGATATTACTATATATAGTATATATGATATAGGTCATCATCATCTTTACCTTAAAGTAACGCGTTTTTTAGTTCTATTCTCTAATTCAGTCATAAAAACATCATTGTGCTGTTGCTTCTCAGGCGGTAGCTGATATGAGTTAAGCACGGAAGACTGTAAAGACAGTACCAATTTTACTATATATAATATATAGAAACTATATAATCGTTAGTCGCACCTTAGTATTGGTCGCTGTATGCTGTGTATGCGGCAAGTTTGTTTGCGTGGCAATAGCATCAGTTGTTGTTGTCGTTGTCTGCGTCGAGGTCAGCGCCGTCTCGGTGCTGTCCAGACGATCACCAGCTCCGTTTGACGTCTCTGCCGCCGCGCCAGCCGGCGATGCCAGCTCCGGATGCACACTGAGTGTTGCGGTGCGTTTCCATACATCGATCATGTGCTGATTGTGTGTCTGATGCAGATTGTGACTGTGACTAGGACTAATGGAATGTATTTTGGGTTTTGGATTCGCTGGCAACGGAAGCGCTAAGAATCTATCACGATCCTCCATGTAGGCCTTGATGAGAATATCCAGTTTCTCCTCGATGTCCATCACCTGTAGACAAATCGCATATGATAAAGGTATAAGTGGATTAAATGTACATAGATATTAATTGATCTCACCTGCCGCTCGACTTTGACAACGCGCGAGGCTAAGCTGATCTTCGAGGCATAGACATCCTTGGACTTTGAGCCCTGCTTGCCCAGTATTTGATCGATTCTGTAGAGAAATAAAATTTGAATATTTAAGTTTATAAAAGCTTTAAAGAACTTAGTCTCATATGGCTTAGATAGCTTTGGAAGCTTAAATTACATTAAATGCTTTTCAAGATTTACTTACCGCAAGTGAAGCATTTTGACACGGCCCAGCAAATCCACATGACCTGAAAACAGACATAAATATAGTACAAAGCAATCTAAAGAAGATATACGAATATGAATCAAGCTAACCCGCCGCATATTGCTCCATAACGTCCTTGACATCGTAAGGCTTTAAAGCCTCCTTGAACTTGCGACGTGCCACAAAATACTTGAGCTGCAAGCACAAAATACAGAGTATTAATCAACTGTATAGAAACAAAATAAAAAATAGAATATAATATTGTACCTTGCGTATAAAGCGTATGGCGATCTTGTGCCGACTTGTCAGCTGCGTGCAGCGCGGCTCCTCATCCTCATCTGCGGGCAATTTGTGAATCAGAGAGATTGACTTGTGCGTTAGGTTTTGGTTGCTTGCTTCGCGTTCGTTGTTTAGCGGCAATTTTAGTACAATAATCAAGTCCAAAACAAATCCAACAACACACAATTAACACATACAAGTAGCGTTATACACACACATAGATATACATATGGGCATATAAAGGTAGTACACAATATATAGAACATACAATAAGATATTACAAATATTAGGTTAGTTCAATGCTGGGCACAAATACAAGTACATCGAGTACAAATAGTTATATAGCTTGGACATGGGGTTTATCTCGTGTTAGTAAGTTAGTTTAATTAGTTGAGTTTAGTTTAGTTAAGCTTAGATAAGTTAGTTGAGGTTATGGCTAAAGCGTTGTTCAAAGCAAGCGTTCTGTGTGTGTGTTGGTGTGTGGTGAGAGAGATTGAGTTCAGCAAGTTGGGAAAGCTGCTGTGATAGCTGCCCCATGATACGATTAGTTAGTACAGATTTAGTACAGATCTACGTTTAGTACAGGCTACTTAGGCAAAATGCAAAACTTAATTAGTTCAACTAGATCTATATAGAGCGCATGCTAATCGAATCCTAGCAATGGATACACTTTTCTCCCCGGCTACAACTCCCGCTCACGCACTTGCCACATGTATCGCACCGTCGCTGCCAGCACCTCCTGCGCCCTGCAGCGAACCAGTCTCCAGAAAATGCGTAGCAGCCGCAAAGAAGCGACCCGTGCGTCCACGTCCAGGACTCGGACTGGGATTCGTGCTCGACTCGGTGGCCAGCGGCGGTGCAGCGTGCACCTGCACGCCCGCCTCCAGATCCTGCGTGGGCGTAACACGCGTATTGCGTAGCGAAAATGTCGAGCCAAGGAAATCGCCTTGCAAAAAGCCACAGAGCACAACGGGAATGGTCAACGTATTTGGACTAGTAGCCTCCACCTTGGGCGCTGGTGGGCCACTCTCTTTGCCCCACTGTGCCCCCGCCGTGGGCAGCACAGAGCCCAGGCTGGAGCTGTGCTGGCAATGGTTAAGCTGTGTAGGCGACGGCGTGTGCTTTGCTGTGTCTGCGTGTGCATGTGTGTGTGTGGTGTGTGTGTGTGTGAGAAAGCGCATTAGTCTCGGCCTGAAAGTCCCTGACCAGATAAATCAAAGTTTGTTTTTTTAAAGAACCAACCAAGAACAACATCAATTCAATCAATTAAGATGCAACCACAACATTGACACAACCACAACACTCAGTATAAGGATAAGATTTTATAATCTCTTTGGTATCTTGTATTTTGTTTCGGTTATAAGGTGTACGTATATGGTGTATGTATATGGAACCTGGGCAGGACCTTGTAGACTTACCGTCTGAATTTTTAACATTTTTTAAGCAAGTTGTTTCAGCAACTGAATCTTCGCTAAAACTCGGATTCATGGATTTGCCATTTTGTACTACCTCTGAAAATGTCAAACCAGATGTTAAAGTTTTTCGATTTCTGTTTTGTTTTCACACAATTTTTCTTTGTTTGGTTTTCGGTATCGAATAATTTTGTATGTGTGCCAATCAATCAATCAATCAATGAATCAATCAGTCAATCAAGAGACACGGTAGTCTATTTGGGTCGCACAAAACGGTTACAAACGGATTAAAACAAATTGCAAAACAAACACACACCAAAAGATACTTGAGACGGCGATACGAGTCAACTTGAAAACATTCCTTCAAATATTGTAAATTATAAAAACAAAAGAGTTCACTGTTTCTTTTTGCGATTACTTTACTTAATCTTGATTTTAGTTAAATGCTTGGTTTATTATTTATTAAGTGTGCAGTGGAAAAACACTTAGAAAGGTAACACACTAACTACAGTAGATTATGGATTGTGTATGGCATGATAGTAGTACGTTGTCAGCTAAGAGCCTGATTATGTTCTGACCTCCAATCAAGCAGATGAGGGATGACTTTATGAAGCTGTAACGGCACATTCCCTAAATGTTCCGAACAAACTGTTTCGTTTTTAGATGAAGCTGCGAATTCTTCCAACGTTCAATAAAGCTTCAATTAGTAAGCATTTCATAGATGTCATATTTTTTTATTATTGGATGATTTATTGCTGTATCTTTCGCTAAATTAAAATTTATGTTTGTATAATTGAAGTTAGTAACGGAATAGATTGTTTATATGATATAAGCCGTAAAAATTGTTTAAATTTTATATTAATTAAATAGTTTAGTAAAATTGTGAGACAGAAACAGAATATTTATTATACAAATGTGTTATAAAGAAAACTTTTGAGTATTATTTTTAAACATTTGCAATGCATAGAAATCGATTTGGTTTTTCTTTTCTTATTGCGAACATTCAGTTAAGTAGAAAATGCAAATGCCTATGGAAAATATTTGCTTGACATTCGTGTTGATTATTTTTTTTATGCGTTATGAGTCGGAAATGTTTCGATTGATATACAATAATGAGTTCTGTACAGATTGTTTTGGATGGAAGTCGTGTTTGAGTGTTCACATGCATGGGGACCAAGACAAATACAAAACGATAACTTGGTATTGTTTTTGGTTTTTTCTCTTTGTTCCCCTCGTTTCTTGGTTGTTATGAGTATTATCTGTCTGTGTGTTAGGGATGAGAACGTGTGTGTGTGTGTGTGTGCGAACAGAAATAAGTGAAATAAGTGAAACGGTATTGGAACTTCATAACAACTGCTGAGGCAATCTTCAACAGAACTCAGCATCATCAATGCAAAAATTGAATCAAAGGAGCAGGCAAATCGCCTTGAGAACTTACCCAAATTCTCCACAGATGTGTTGATGTCTCGCATGGTGCGAGTGTACCGTGTGGAGGCACGCGATGAGCTGGGGGGTTTGGCCAGCGTGGAGCCATCGGGACCGGGTGTCTGAATGGTCTGGCTCTTGTGACGCCTTATCGTTGGCAAGCGGGCCACGAAGGATGTGTTGTGCTTAAAACTGGATGAGGCCCGTCTGGGGAAGAGAATATTGCCACAAATATTTGAACAATCAGAGATAATAAATTACCAAAAGTAGAGCAAGAGATAAAGACAGAAAGAAAGGGTAGGGGAGAAGGAAATTTTAATAAACAGTAGACAGTAGAGCGTAGTATATAGAAGTATCAGTGTGTGTATGTGAGCGTGTAAGTGTGAGTGGGTCTAGTTGTGTGTGTGCTAGGCCAAACGTGTTGCTAAGGGACAAGGTACAGATTATTTGTGAAAGGGTGCTGGGCAAGCTCCAATGACACTAGCTGAATATTGTGCCTCTTGTTTTAAATCTTAAATTTGAGTTTTTATTATTACATATTATTAATATCAACTAGTGTCATTGCTTCTTCAATACTGGTGACCCACAGAACACTTAAAAGGTGCATTTGCTCAATAATAATGGTGTAAGTATTATCAAAAAGTGTGTCGATTGTTAGAGAGAAGAGTCGATAAAAATGGAGAAATGTTAATAAAAAGGTTTTAAAACATTTGCAATTCAATTTGTTGTTTGAACTCACGTGTTAATTATATAGTACACATTTTGAATGGTTTTGTTATGTTTTGTTTGGTTTAGTTTTGGGTTAAATTAGGTTTCGATAACCCCACAGCGGCAGCAGAATGAGAATCAATTTGTATCAGATTGATTAATTTACTTATTTAATTTATGAGAACATAAAGTAAACAATTGCAAAATAGAATTTAGCATAGTTAGTTGTCGTTGTTATCGGATGTTTCGAAAATAGCCAACAGATTGTGGATTCGATAGTTGAGAATAGGGGATAGAATAGATACGATAGTATGACAATAGAAGATAAATTTAGGTAGAGTGCATTTTTATAGAAGCTGCGAATAACGATCTCGATTAGGGTGAGTTGTGTATGTCGATATTTTCATGGATTTTTTTTTTTTGTTTGTCATGTATGTACTTAGGAGCTTTATGCAGTTTAATGGTTTGGTGCTTGATAAGCAAAATACCCTAGAAAACAATAACATGAATAGCATTTTGCAATTTGCATTTGAAATCGTTTGCTGTTTGTTGTTTGTTTTTCTTTTAGTATTGTTTTATTTTTTATTATCACTTTTACCTATATTCGGTTATGTTTTTTAATAATCGCTCCCAGTTTTCAGAACTGAAAAGTTTATAAAAATTATTATGAAAGAAAATGATAGGTACATAAAGAATGTTCAAGAAACAAAGTACGCTGAAACTGAAATTGTTAATTGAGAGACGACAGAGAGTTGTTCTTGTTGTGGTTCTCGTTTGTTGGTGTTGATTATGTGTATATTCGAAATATTGTAGTTATCATTAGTTGGGGAACATTGCATAGTCACTTAGTAGTACCTACGGGTAGTAAGTAGTATGTACAGTCTACGATTGTGTAGTGTATTGTACAGCCTGTTTGTTATACGAGTTCGCTGAGCATGCACCTTTCTCAGTGATTCTCAATCAAAAAATATCGCAATTGCATGTCGCACGTCATCTCTTTCACACTTTATACAGCTTGATGGTGTTTCTTGTCATTGTGTTTGTGTGTGTGTGTGGGAGAGTGTGTGTTTATGGGTGTGACTCTATATAAAGCCATGAAATAGCTCTACAAATTGAGAAATTATTTGAAGATTGCAAAACTTTTGTTCCATAAATTATTATAATTTGTATAAAATAATAATTATAGATTCTGGCACCTTCTTCTGATCTCTTTAAGTGTAGTGCTTTTTCATGTTTCAATTAAATTATTTTGAGGGGGATCTATCTAAAGTCATTTGACACTCGTTGTCCGCTGCAAATCCCAGAGTGAAGTACTCAATATACGAGCTTGGATGTATTGTATAAATATGAGGGATATTGTGATACTGTGTGTGCCCGTAGGGGGTGGGCAGAGGATACTTACGAGGCGGGCGGACTTGGCAGAGCCACCTGATGTATCTTCCAAGTGGCCACCGACACAGAATGCTCATCGGCCGCATAGCAGCGCCACACGGCCTGAATGAGCGTCGCCGCCGGCTGGCGACGCCGTATCATGTGCTTCTGTCGCTGTTGTTGTTGCACCTTCAACGCAAAGCCGCTGCCCAGAATGCCCTGCAATGGGAATGTGAATGGAACATTGTGAATGATCAATGTATCCTGTAGCCTGCTGACGGCCTGTGGCCGGCTGATGCTTCTTCCGGTGCACCGGATGCCAGAGTTAACGAGTCACTTACCGCAGGCAGCGCAAAGAAGGATATGCCCAATAGGGCACAGCAGGAGGCAATCAATTTGCCCTGCCAGGTGATGGGTACCATGTCGCCATAGCCCACAGTGCAGAGCGTAATCTAGGTCAAGAGTTTAAATAATTGAGTTGCAGTTCGGTTGTGGCAGCAGCAGCAGCAGCAGCAGCAGAGTTGGTTACGTACCACGCCCCACCAGAGCGCCTGGGCAAAATTGCTGAACTTGTCGTTGACGTCCTTCTCCCACATATAAACTAGGAATGATGCAAAGATAAGACCTAAGAATCCAATGTACATGGTGGTGATGAGCTCCTGCAAGTTGCACAATTCAATATTAATAATGTTCCAATTGTAAGGACATATAGAATCTCTCTATCATATACCAACCTGCCTATGTGCATATACAACCGAACCGAGCAGTTTCCAGGTGCCGCCACGCCTATCCATGCGCACCATGCGCAGTATCTGAAAGAATCTCAGACCACGCAGGGCGCTGGTGGCAAACACCTGGCCCGAGGTGCCCATGCCTAATACTACAATTGAGGCTAATATGGTGATAATATCTGCAGAAAGAAAAGGTTTATTAACACAGTAATGGATGGTGTAAAGATTCCCTCTCTCACTCACCTATAATACAAAATGGCTGCTTGATGAACTTGAGTCGCCCCAGTGTGCCCTGGTAGCGCGAGCGACAGCCCGATGACCAAAGTCGCGCCCCGAACTCCATGGTGAACCAGATGACGACTATGATCTCCATGCGAAACAGTATGTACACAGCATCCTCCTCGTATTCCTTGATGGTGGAGAACACGCTCAGTGCGAGACATGTGAACACCATCAGAAAACTGTCACAAGTAAAAGAAATATTAGGAAGAAATTCACGTAAGAGTTAGATAACTCTCTATTTATAACTACCATTTAGATACTATCTGCCTATTTATTTAAGATGTCAGAAATCCTTCTTAATTACTTTTATTTCTATAATCTTCAAAAATAAAAAACGTCGCGAAATTTAAGGTACTTTAAGAACTTAATTAAAATAGATCTATTTAAATTTAAAAAAAAAAAATAAATGAATAATAAAATGAAGTAATCTTTAAAAAAAAAATTACAAAACGAACAGATCTTATAAGATACAAATCAAAATCCGTACTAAGTTCTACTATATCTAATAGAGAAAGCAAATAACACTTTACATATATCGATTGTTTTAATACTTACACCATCACATGATAGAAAATTGCATGCAGGCCCCGCGGTCGCTCCAGAAAATTATAGAGGCGGCTTTGCATCCGCCGGTAGCGCGCATCGCGGCGATGTGTGCCGCGATTATAGTTCAGCGGCTTCCCTAGGAGTGACATTCGCGGTTGCAGAAATTGTGGCGATTTTGTTGGTCCCGCCGGTCTACATTTCCTGCAATGACACACAGACACAGAAACAAACAAACACAGACACACACACACACACATTATTAGTAACATATTTAAACAATAATTTCACTATTTTCCTTATGATGTATACCCCTTGAAACCCCTGATGTCGTAGAAGGCATAAACATCGTTCTCGGGATCCATGCTGAATGCATCCCCCTTGCACAGTACTCAGAGAATCAAATACTCGCAACTTTTAACCGATAATAGATCCCGATTATTCGTGGGAACGTGTGTCGCGTTTGGCGTTCGAGTCACTACTCGATCGTCGGCTGTGCGGTGCGCACGTTAAAACCTTCTAGCCTAGACACTTTCCAACAACCTCCATGTGTAAATTTTATTAATTATATACATAAACGGTTTTTCTACACACCTTGCATTTTTATGGTTCGCCTATGGTTACGTAGACCTTTATTTGATTTGATTTTATTTCGAATTTTATTTCAATCTTTTTCGCCTTTTTGGTTTTGGTTTTTTTTTTTTTTTTTGTTGCACCTGACTTCGTCATAAAATTTTGCGACGACTTCAATTTCGCACAATTTGTTTCGGCTGTTGTGTTTGCTTTATGTTTTTGTCAAATTGTCTAGCGGGGAAGAGGAAACGGGATGGGGAGGAGGAACGTGTCATAGTGTGGGCGGGCAATCGGTCGAGACGGCTCCTTAGTTTAGTCACGATCGTAGTGTGCTGAGGGTTTTGTTTTTGTCGAGCGTGCCATAAGCTTTACCTACGTCATTAACATTTGGGTTCGAGTGCTCAAGATAGATAGCGCAAATATGGGTGGATCGATGAAGGGTGTGTTTTTAATTGGAAAACTACAGAGTCCATGGAAACGTTGGGTACTTACAAATAAACGGTGATCTATATAATATTCTATCTATAGCTCGAGTCAGGCTTCGACTGACTGACTTCAACTTGACCCAATTTTATAGGAAACTTGTTTGCATACTTAGCGCATGATAGTCTCAACTAAACAATCGCTTCTCAATGTCGGAAAAGTTATTTATTAAAACATCTATAGAATTATGAATATTATCAATATTAATATCTTTCATAATTTATGTTAGTTTACAACAAGCTACTCCCTAAGATATACTGAAGCATTTCCCCTACATATCTATTAAAATTTATAGGGTACCTTAGATGCACTAAAAGGAAACCCAATCGATTGAATGCGCTGCAGTTTTCACGTAATTTAAACAAATTTCATTGAAACAAATTGGAGCAATTTAGCGCAGTTTTTATGGGTATTCCTCGATTGTATACTCATTCATACGCATTACATGCACAGTTCAGTTCAGTTCAGTTTCTAAATAAAAGAAACTATGCACAGATTCTCCTCCCCATAAATGATTCAAATATGAATGCTAATTGTGTGTGGGATCCGCGAAACGAGTTTCGCGAGCTCTAAACAATTGGCACTCTATTATAGGCTATAATAGATATATCTAACATGCATATACGTTATGTATATAGATCTTAAGTGGATGACGGAAGCTTCAGCTGAGCTATACAGGCAATACATCAAGCTGATCGACTTTGTCCATAGCTGTGAAAGCTCTGCGACTCTTCGTGGACACGAACCCGGAAAGTCACGAAGTTTTCTTTCTGTTTTTGCTCTTCGTGACATGACGACGGAGACCCAAAGTTACTCTAACTATTTATGAGTCATAGACATTGTATCTTATCTCCACAAGAGAGAGATAGAGAGAAAAAGTGTTTTTTCCCATTCAAAAAGTAGCAGGGAGACAGCGAAACGAAAACAATTAAACCTCCTCGATTTGTAAAACACAACGCACTCATTCAGAAAAAAATAGTTGTTTTTAATTTTAATGTAATGCTTTTTTAGTCTGTAGCTGGCTTATTAGGTTAGTTGCTAATTAAAATATATGTGTGTATTATGTATATTTGTATTTACGAATCCGTACTGTCTGTGTGCACGTTTTGGCCGTTTAAATGTATGTACAGTAAGTGGTTATGGAAGGCGGTAAATAATAAAGCAACGTATAATATGTACGATAGATATATGTAGATATATGCATATATAGTATGTGTTATATGGTTGGTTTGTATCCGTCAATTCGCATGATACAAGATCACAAGTTGTTGTTGCTTTTAGCACCCCCTTATCGCTCGTCGCTGATCGCTCATCCCTCATTGCATCTCTCATTCACTTCTTGGCATCGATGATGATCTCATCGCCCGACTGGAGATTGTAGCTGTAGAGCTGTTTGTTGGGGAATCGCATCTCCTCGGGCCCAAGCTCCTTGTAGTCCTGATCCAGATAGTAGAGACGCATCTTGTTGGGCGCCAAGTTGACAAGCTTCTCCAGCTTAGCCTTCAGATCGTTGACCGTCAAGTAGATGTCCACGAAGCGACTCTCGCACACATCCTTGTAGGTGAAGATCACTTTGACCCGCTTCTCTGGCTTCAGATTGACATTGACCAGTGGATCCAGTTCTCCATGCACAGCCAAGAGCTCGGCATAGCGAGCAGGTCGCTCATTCTCCGGCTTATTCATATAGTGACGCACAAATGCCCGTTCCGCATCGACACGCTCATCCACACTGATCTTGCCGCCGCCATTCAACATTGTCACATTGGGCAGACGCGCAATGAGCAGCTGCCTCCGCTCGTGCTCGGTGCACTCGAGAGTCTCCCATAGGGGCCAATGCTTCACTCGGAGGTTCTGCAATTGCCCATACTTGGCCAGCTCATCGATGTCGGCCCAACTGTTCAACTGGGCACAGCTGAGATTGAGCAGCTTCAGGCAGGGAAAGTATTTGTGGCTCTCGCTGGCGCTGGCCGAGTCCAGTTCGGCTGTGGCGGTGGGTTGCAGCGACTTGATGGGGCACTCGGCCAACACCAGAGACTCGAGGCTGGGGAAGAGCCTGCCCAGCCGGCAGATCTCTTGCCAATGTTCGATAGGATTGCCGGTAAAGTGTAGAGTCTTTAGCTTGGGATGGGCTCGGGTTAACTTGCGCTGTGCCTGGCACAGATTGCAGCAGTTCTCCGCCTCCCCCTCCGCGGTGTCTTCTGATTCGTTGTGTGTCTGCGGCACGCATAGACAGTGATTACAATTCTCCGACTCTGTGTGCTCCTTCAATTGTTGCTCTCCCTGCTGTGCCTCCTTCCCCTTGTCCTCTGCCGCATCCAAGAGCACGGCACGATAGTTATTGAGACTCAAATGCAGTTCCTGCAGCACCGGCAGGTTCTGCAGCAGTGCATCCACGCACATCCAGTCGAGATAGGTGCCATTGAGCACCAGATTCTTCAGATTCACCGTTGGCGCCGCCTGCAGCGCACTCGCCGGACTCATCAGCTGATTCTTGCTCAGATTCAAGAACTCAATGCGCGGCATATGCTTCAGTATGTTGAACACTTCCTGCCAATCGCGTAGATTGTTCTGCGCCAGATCCAACTCCCGCACACGTTGACACTTCTCTCGTATGCTATCGAAATCGCCGGCACAATCGATATCACAATCGTTCAGTACCAACAGCTCCGGCACACTGGTCAGGGGCGAGAGACGCGGTATGAATATTGAGAATTCCATGCGTCCGCCGCATTTTGTAACCGTAAAGTCATTGGGCAGGTCGGAGCGCTTGTGCAGCTCCGGCTGATTGGCGTTTTCGAATTCGCATTCGGCAAAATATTTGCGCTCCAGCGCCTCCAGCAATGAGGGCATCTCTTAAACGTTGCCTCCGGCTACGGCTACGCGTCTGCCACTGCCTACGTCTCTGCCTGCTCTGGTCTGCCTCTGCTTGCGCCTCTGTCGCTGCCTGCTCTGGTCTGCCTCTGCCTGCTTTGCTCTGCCTCTGCCTGCTCTGGTCCGCCTTATCCGCCTCGTCCGGCCTGTGCACTGTCTGCTCAGCGAATTATGTAAATTTTCGTTTCACTTTTGTTTTTGTTTCTGTTTCTGTTTTTTGGTTCTTTTGCTTTGTTTTGTGTTTCTGCGTTGTTTTTATTCGTTGCTGCGTTTCTTACTTTGCGCGCCGTTTGCCTTTGCTGCGCTTTTTAAGCTTCTCCTTCCACTCTCTGGCAGAGCTTTTGCTTTCAAGTTGCTGTTGTTGTTGCTCTTCTTCTTGTTGTAGTTGCTCTTGTTACAGTTGTCGCAGCCTCTGTCTCTGTCACTTCTCTTTGACGCACTGCGCTGCCTCTGTCTCTGCTCTACCGATGCACCGTCGCTGCTGCTGCTGCTGCGCTGCTTGCTTATTGATTTTTGGAGAACCAAAGTTTTACATTTAATTTGTTGTTGCGTGATGCAATTTTTCGTGTCTGTTTTTGCGCAGTTTTTTTTTATTGCTGCTTTTGTCGATTAAAATAAATTGCTGCGCACGTTGCTTTTGTTGTTGCTGCTGCTACTGTGGTGGTTGTGCCAGTTGTTGTTGCAGTTGTTGTAATTGCGCACTAATTTAACAATATCGAAACAAAGAAACGCAACAACAATAATGCGTGCGTGTCTGTGTGTGGTGGGGGCCACTTGGCAGTGCCAGTAAGACTGACTACCTGCTGCCCTCTGCTGCTGCCACTGCGTCTGTCTCTGCCTCTGTCTTTGCCTTGGCCACTGTGCGTGCCTGCGTGTGTGTGTGTGTGTCTGTGTTAATACTCCAGTCAATGGCGTTTACTACGACAATAGCCAGGCCAGTTCTCGTTTTTAAGTTTCCTCTTTGTTATTGTTTAGCTTTGCTAATTGTTGTTGTTTCTAATAGTGCAATTAATGTTATTGCTACTGCTGCTGCTGTTGCCGTTCCAATGGTGTCTCTTTGTCTGTCCGTTCGCAACGCCACCAAACGCTCAACTAAAACACAAAACACAAGAACGAACTCGCCTCCGTGTTGTATGTATTCTTCTGGCCCGTTTTGCCAGTCGACGTCGCTGCTGCTGCTGCTGCTGTGTGTGCTTTTATTTTGTTTTTTTGTGTAGGTCGCCGCCATGCGCACAGGAGCGGACTTGCAGGAAGCTTTTTGTTTTTGCTTTTGGGCTCAAGAAATTGCGTTTTATTATTGTTAAAGCTTCTTTCTGCTTTTCTATATTTC
Source organism: Zaprionus nigranus (assembly GCA_018903425.1). Lineage (NCBI taxonomy): Eukaryota > Metazoa > Arthropoda > Insecta > Diptera > Drosophilidae > Zaprionus > Zaprionus nigranus. Next base: position 240,325 of record JAEIGD010000001.1, on the reverse strand, counting down.
TTTTGTTTAATTTTGAAAATACTGTATTGCTTGGCGATAAGTTCTCATCTGATTAATTTATTTAAATATATTCAGAATTTCAATCTGCTGGCAATCAGATAAGAACCTATCTACCTACCTAAATTTTGAGAGGCAGCTCTAAAATGTAACATATTTAGCAAAGATTGTTTTGTTTCGCCCCCAGACTAGGGCACCCCAAACGGGCCCGTTGTAAGCGCACACGACGACGACGACGACCTTGCGACGTAAATAAATGTGTACAAATGCTCAATTACGAAATTGTTTAGCCACAGCAAATTCAAATATTGTTGTGCCGCTTTCGATTTTTATTTTCTTTCGTTTTTGGGGCAGGCAAAAATAGAAAGAAATAATCATGTAGAATCATAGAAGTTTTGAAAATACATTTACAATGACCTTGCACGTTGGCCCTTGGTGCCACGGAATTAGCGCCGTGCGGGTATGTGAATGCGGCACTGTGTGTCGTTTGTCTGGAAAACCAGTTATAAAGTCAACGGTCATGTCACAGTGAACACTCGCTACAATGAAACTACCCCGATAAAGATCTTGTGAACTGTTTGCTTTTATTATGATTGGCAGCGTTAAATGTGCAAACTAGGGGATGAATGTAGATTTATCTAGAATATAAATAATGATATAGCCTTGCTGCAAGTACATAACATGTGTAGTTGATGCCACACAGTCGTTATCTGCGTAGTTGTTGTTGTCGTAACAACTCAGTGGGGCTCACTTTGCTGACAGCTTGAAAGGTGCGCAATAAGTGAGCGCGTTTTGACAGTGGGTGGGGGAAACTGGGACAGTCGACAGAGAGAGAGAGCACACAGTGAGAGAGCACGCAGTTGAGAGAGAGCGTAACAATTCACGAAGCTCTCGCGCGCTCAGCTGTGCTTTGTTGTCGTTGCGCATACAAAAACACAAACATCTGTTTGTTTGCATTTGGCTTTGAAAACGAAACTGCGCAGCGCGTGTTAAAAAGCTTTACGCTCAGCTGATTGCGTTTGCATTGCGTTTGCGAGCTTTTGGCGCTCTCTCTTTTCCTCTATCTCTCTTTCTTGACAGCTTTTTCCATGTGCACTTCACAATAATAACAAACTGAAAACAGATGGCAGCACTGCGACAATGGGGCAATGGCATGGCAAGTCTTGCTTGGCATCGTTTTTAGGCAGGCCCGTAGCTGCCGGGGGCCCCCTATTACCATAAAAAGGGAACAAGAATATATGTATATACTTTGTGGGCTTTGCCACGCCTTCTGGATACAAGAATTGCGATGCACAGTGGGGAATGAATGAAGTGGAAATATTATCAACGGAGAATTAGAGGACCAAAAATATAGATAACTCAAAGTGTATTGATGATTTTAGCAACATAAACTTTAAAAATAAGTTAGGGGTAGTAAGTATAAAGTTTCTTAATTTCGTGGAATGTAGCATGAACTAAATATATAGATAATATATTTAAAAGCAAGGCAGTGAGACTAGTGGCCCCCGAGAAATTTTGCACAAGGGCCCGCGGCACCGTTGATATGGCACTGGTTTTGAACACAGAGGCTTTACAAATTTGAATGCACAAGAGGCAGGGAGAGAGAGAGATATAGAGGAAGAGAGAAAGAGGGAAGAGGGGCATATCGTTTGGCACCTTCAACGGCGTTTTTTACGAGTCAAAAGTCAATATACTACGAGCATTGACGATGTCAGTTATGAATATGAGATTCTACTTGTAGAGCACTATTTCAGCATGCAAAGATGGAAATATTTTTATTAGACTGCCGACTCCTGCTGCTGCTACTGTAGCTGCACTTGGTCAACTGTCTGTCGAGAATAGCAATCAATTTACATATGCAGATTCGATTGAACCTGTCACTGCTTTGCGCATCAAAGAATTTTTAAACTAAAATGTGCTACACATTCGTTTGTTGTTTTTAGCTGCTTGTTGAATCAATATACATAACTGACAAGGTAATATATTGTATCATATATATATAGAACAACACATATAGTACTTCACATGCATAATTACCACCAAGGTGGAATGTTATACTATATGACTAAATCATGCATATTCTAACTAAAATTATTTGAAAATATCATAGTATATACAAAACATTGAAATGTTTGCGCTCTTGACGATTACTTTTCCATTATATTTTGCTGTTTGTAAGCTCTTTATTATTTTGGGCTTGCTGTGCGGTGACCTATGACGAAATTAAGCAAAAGAATATACAAAAAGAAGCACTTCATTAGCATGTACACACTGGTAATTATAGTCACTACTAAATCATTGTTTTTTTCGATATGATTATTGTATATTCCTCATGATGATTTGTAGACTCATTTTAAATTGTTAACAAAAATAAATAAAAAATATATTACGAATTATAATATTTCATTATAAACAAGTATTTGGCAGAGCTTAAAGATTAATCGAACCTCGATAAGAAAGTATCGAGCAACCTTTAAGCCAAATTCCCCCATTCTACATAACCTCGAAAACCACAGCTAAGCAAATTTCGAAAAACAATTTGGGCTCATTGTACACATTAATTATGCCGTCGTTTCGTTGCTGTCGTCGACCCGCAACGCTCAACGTCGCAGCCAGCCGCAGTCGTCGTCGGCAGCGTCACATCTATGGCCATCTACTTATATGCACACTGAGAGATTATATACGTACAATCGCATATATGCAGTCTATAATTAAGTCTCGGAAAAGTCGCAACACTTTGTGTATTATTCTAAAATGCGATTTTGTTATGGTTTGACCGGCGTTTGTTTTGTTGCAGATCCGAAAAAGAGAAAATAAATAATCCGTTTGTCAATAGAATACCCACTTTTTTCTGTTTGGCACATTTTCCCGTTTTCCCGTTTTCATTTTCATTCGCATTTTCATTTTCTGCTCTGGCAACTGGCTTATTTTATTGGCACTCATATATCATTATTTATTTTTTGGGATGTTTTGACGATACGATTTTATTGCACTGTTTCAACGTAGATTGATGGATTGGGATTGTGGGTGTACGACGGGCGGTAGGGGAATGGGATTGGGCCAGGTTTTCTCATGTTTGGAATGTCTAGAAACATTTTGTAATTAGAAATAACCCATAATATTATTTTTGGGGTTTATTTAATGAACGCGATTTTATTGTCGATTCGTGTGTTTACAAATTTGTGTATAAGTAAGTATGTACAATTGTATGTATATACATCATGTATATTTATATATATATATATATACATTCAATCACACACTCCCACCGAGACACTCATGCACACATACAGATACGTGTATTTATATCAAAGCAAAAAGGCGCAAATAAACCAGACGAGAAATCGTTCAAATCAATTGCGTCAATAAATGCGCCTAAAATGCTGCATAGTTGTTTGTTGTTGTTGTTGCTGCTCGTAAAGTTCTATAAATTTGTTCTATGTAAAATGGAAATTTTGACTTTTTTGGACTTTCGGCGGCATTTAACGACTTCAGTGGAATGGCACACGCCCCCCCACTCCCCCACACACGTAAACAATGCAGCTACGAGAAGTAAAGCAATTTCTGTTATCTCGAAAAATGTTCTTAGTTCTTCAGTCTAGACAGCGTTATTTTTTTACATTTTACATTTCATTTTACTTTTCTCATCTTTTTTAAATTTATTACATGGTTTTTAGAGTCGTCAACATGCGTACACACACACACACACATACACGTGTATGTAAGTGTGCACCTTGTCTATCTCCACTGTTCGTTGTCTGTCTCGTCTGGCCACAGACAAAGAGCGGAGAACAAGTGGTTAACCTTGCGTATGAGTAATGTTATTGTGTGTTCATTATGCGACAGTCTCTCTCCACATATGGCCGCATCTCTGAAGTTGATATATTATATGTACATACTTAGAAAGGGATTCATTTCTCTGACCTATTTGTTAAGTGCAGCCCCACAAATAACTGAAGCGAATGAATAAGCGATATATGCTCTGTTCATATACGAGTATACTACGATATATACAATATATTATAGCAAGTAGTTTCCCATGCATGCTCATAAATTCCAGGCCAATAAATATGTTCAGCGCAAATCGCTATAACAAAAATGGATAAATTGGCAAATTGACAAATTGAGATAAATGACAATAACGTCACGTTATGGCCAGCTGACTGATTGATCGACCTGGCCAGTCCAGTCGAGTCGATAGTGCTGCCATCGCTGACGTTGACAGCTCTCATTAGTTCTATACAATATTTACACACAGCCAGATAAAGTATTTTCAATTTAACTGCAGTAACAGCATACTCTATAGTGGCTTACATAGGGTATGTTGGTTGCGCCCCGATTATTATCAGATGGTGAACTAGGGCAATGTGATAATGTTTGACATAAAAGCATAATATGTGGTTTTTAGTTTCTTTTAATTTTTGCCATCATTCATATAATATATGAAATGTTTTTTATATAAAAACCCTTTAAACTCATTCAATAAACTCTTTGCATAATACTTTGCTCAACTACAGAGCATTTCTGAGTCGTTCAAAAGTGCTCTTGCCACTTTCACTCTTGCTCTTTTTTCCCCTTGTTGTCTCTTTTTCACGCTTCGAATAATTTTGTTGTTGTTGGGTCGACTAACGTTAATTTAATATGCGACATTTGCACTTTTCGGTCAGCGCCAGCGAAACCCGCAGATAAACCCAACAAGGGGGAGGAACTTACGCTGCTGCTGTTGTTGTCGGTGTCACTATCGTTGCATCGGTATCATTTTGTGGGTCGTGCTTGGTCTTTCTGCTGCCAGTTCAGTCCCAGTCCCAGTCCCAGTCCCTCCACTGTGGTTGCCAGCGGTTGCTCTTATTATATTTATTTTTATTTTTCATTTTCCATTTTTATTTTTATGATTATTTTGCAACGAAAGTTCAATTAAAGTGATGCACTTCGTGCTTGGCTCGTAAAAACAGGAATCGCTTCATGCTTCATGTAGCTTAACACTTTGACAGCTGGCTGGGCTCTCAATAATTCCCCCATAAGGAATATAATATGTATGTAGTGTATATTTACACAGTAATTAAAGAGCTTTTTGTACAAGGACTAATTGTTTTTCGGGACAACACTCAGTAAATAAAAATTGCGTATTTTGTAACGATTTCTCAATCATTTAAAAAAAATAAATACACCAAAGAGAGAGTAATGTGAGTTAAATATAAATATTATTTAATTCTTTTCGTTCGATCATATATCAAGCTTTACTTTCAGCTCCTATCATTGTCAATTTAATCTCAAACTTTGAAGAACTTGAAGGTTTACTTACTGACGAGTCTGTCAAATGTTTATTCAACCGAGTTATCTGACAAACGAACGAGTATCTCAAACCACAACTTAAATAGTTATAAACTAATTGAGTCATTTGGTTGGCAAGTTTATAAGCCTTATTTGCTGAAGAGTAAAAAATGATAATTTAATATAAATATTACTTAATTCCCTTTTGCTCATTCATAGAGCATAATAAATATCAACCTTCACTTACAGCTCCTGCCATTGACAATTTAATCTCAAACTTTGAAGAACTTGAAGGTTTACTTACTGACGAGTCTGTCAATGTTTATTCAACCGAGTTATCTGACAAACGAACGAGTATCTCAGTCACAAGTTAAATTAAAGTTATAAACTAATTGAGTCATTTGATTGGCAAGTTGATAAGCCTTATCGCGTTTGTCCCAAAATAAGTGTGATTCCAGATAATGGTGTTAGTGCATTCTAAAACACAAACTTATAATAGGTTAATCGACTTGTTTGTGCAAAAATTGCTCATGTCTCCCCTCTGAATCATCCATTGTTGAATTATTAAACGAGATCAGACCACACAAACAGTGGGCGTCCCTTTACGCCCCTTGGGCGGAGCCTTCATTTTGACTGCACTTTCTCAAACATTTGCCCAGTATATGCCGTTCTTCATTCACCATTCTCCGTTTGCCTGCTTTGCATTCGAGCTCATTATATGCAATTAGTGGTTTTTCTTTTACGTGTCCACGGCATAAAGAAATAACTGAGCGGGTCAAGCCAACTGGCTAAATGAATTATTCACAGCCGGCGTGAAGGCAAAGGCAGAAAGCAAAGACCAACAATGAGTAACCAGTCAGCTAGCTAGATAGTGCTGGTATATCGTACATCGTATAGTATATCGTATATGGTCTATCAGACTGCAGTTATATAGCACTCAGGGCGCAATTAATTTGCTGGCAATAATGAAATCTAGGACAAAAGAAAATCGTTCTTCGTTGACAATTGGCATTGGAGCAGAGGCAAAACTCGTGTCTCCACTTTGCCTGGTGTGCTCCTGAGTTATGCATGGCAAAGTAGTTAGCAATATGCGACTTGTAGATATGCTACATGCAATATCTGCAAGTTACTTGGTATAACTTTGCAAGCAATTTCGTAGAAGTGCTGAATTGTTTGTACATTATAAGCTAATTTTTCCTACTTTTTGATGATTTACATTAAAGAATACTTGAAAATTGTAGTAAGACTAAAATAGTCATTTTTTAGTACATAACGTATCATTTAATATCATCAACATGAAAGTTACAGCAGTTACAGAACTGTAGAACATACATTTCAAAGTGAAGGTACTTTCACAACTGTATCTGTAGATGTAGGGTATATAAAGATCTCTCTTTGCTGTTTTATTGTATCAGAATCGGAACTAAAATCATTTGTCAACTGCAGATTGCAGTTACATATGTGTGGATGTATGCTTGTGTGTGTGTCAGTCGGCCTAGATGCTTGAGAAGGTGTTCGGGTTGGCATTTTATGGGAGTTGTTGTGAAGAGAGTGAATAGGATAGACACGTTTGCGAGTTTGTATCTGCATATCAATTGTTTGGCATTCACACTTTTACGGACTGTTTGCTTGGAAGGGACACGTTTTAATCAAACTAAAATGACAGGCAAACTAAACGAGATACAGACACCCACACACGCATGTCACACACACAGACACACACATAAAATCGTGTGCAATTTACATTTGTTAAGCCGGCTAAGTAGGCTGGCACAAGTATCGAACAGATAGATAAGTTGGAAGCAGAGTAGATTGCTAGATTGGGTATTCTTATGGTGAAAGTGATACAAAGTTTGTATTAGAAAACAATTCAGTAAAGTTGTAACTGAATTATACAGTATATATCAAAGGAATGAAAGCAGTTAAAGAAGAGTTAAAGTGCCAGGCAACTAAGTAAAGTTCTGCCAACTGTAACTATTAATAGCAAATCCATATTTATAGCTATAGATTCCCCCTTCTCTGTAGAGCATTAACGGTACACGATAAGCCCTTATTACTTTGTGGCTGTCTATCATTCTGGTACAACAATTACGCGACACAGCAAGTAAATTGTGAATTCTTTTCGCACATTGTCATTGCTCGATGGTCCGTTTAATGGGTCCGTGGCCATTTGGAGGCACGCTGATTAGCAGCCGCCTGACGATGGCGTGCCACACAGCCACAAAGTTATCAATGCCAGTCCAATGAATCACTTTAAGTGCGCTAATTTAGCTGTCTATCCATTTTCATATCTTGCTCTCGCTCTGAACTTGAAACTGGGCCAAAACTTTTGCACAATTTGCATATTCTTGGCCAGGGCCGCGGGCTCCCCGGGCCGCCGGACAATTTGCTTATTCAAATTCTTGAAGATCTCTAAGTTCTGATGGGGTTGTTGTTTTTGTTTGTGGTTTCTCTTGATGCTTTTCATCAATCAAATGTTTGTTTTCCAGTGGGGGTAGGTAGTTGGTGGGCAGAACAATCGCAAATTCATTGTAATTTGTTTGAACAGCTGTCGGGCAAAGTAAAATGCAAACAGGCAAATGAAGAGGATGAGAGAGAGTGAGTGAAAGTGGGCAAAAGAAAAGGTTTTGTTTGCCAAGAGATTATTCGGTTCGCACTTTAAAAAGGAGTCGCCCACGTGGCAGACACGCAAATGTGCAATGACAGGCTAATGATAATTACGTAAGCTGCCACAGCCGAGGTAACTGCTCAGCGTGCCGCAATTACCAACTGCGGCCAAGTGGCGAAGTGCCAATGACACGGGCTGAGAATCAATTCAATGGGATCAAGCCCGTAATGAGCTGCACTCAATTTGCATTAGGCGCGCAGCTGAGCCTTGTGAGCTCAGCTTAATGGATTTGTGTCTGCCTGAGGCAACAGCTTTTATTATTATTCAATTGGAAGAAGAAGCTTGCTTGAAGCTTTGATGTGCTTTCAAATCAGTAGAGAAGCTTGACTCCTTTTTGAATTTAAGCTACGTGTGCTTTCAAATCAGGGCAGATCTTTAAATATAAATTTAATGTGCTACTGCTTGGCTTGCAGATTGCGCTTTCAATTAATCATTTGCTTTATTCAGCAGATGTCATCGGTCGTTTTAATTTTGCCGGACTTAATCCGCATTAAACGCATGATGCGCAACATGAAGGTGGCTTCATTACACACACGCATCCCTGCACACTTACACGGAAAACAGAAATAAAGCAGCGGCAGGCTGAATTATAATTATCACGAAATTGAGTTATGTTGTCAGCTACGCAGCAGCACCATGGGGCGTATGAGTAATAACAGCGAACGAACAGATGCCGACACACGCACACATTTATTAATATTACTATTATTGTTATTACTTGATAGTGCATGTATGTGTGTGTGTGTGTGTCTCTGTACCTCAGTTTTGTTTTGTGGTTAGAAATATTTATTATTGGTTCCACACATAATTCTAATTGCATTCTGCATATGTCTGCACTTGATTTAGTTATCTCGGTATTTTAATCAGAGCAGTTCTCTCTCTCCCTCTCTCTGCTCCCCTTCTGTCTCTCTCTCTCTCCCTCTCTCTCATTCCTTTTCCTGTCCGCAAACGAATTGCAAGCAAATAGTTCCAGTGCTCGAAATAATTTTACAACTCTTTTTCCATTTCGTTTTTGTCTTTTTTTGTTGCTCTTCAGCCTTCTTCATATCTTTTTCTGTCCCTCTTTCTGTCTTTGTCCCTCTCTCAGTCTTTTTCTCTCTCTCTCCCTTCTTCTTTTACTTTCCTCTCAAAGTTTTGCCAAGAATCTCGCATTGCTCAGGCAACCAAAAAGCGTTTTTCATAAACATAAAGTTCAAAGTTAAGTAAAAAATATTCGCTTTGCCATTCCTGATAAATTATTTCAAGTTAAACATATGAATTAATTACAATTAAGAACTGAGCTGACACGGTGGCTAATTAATGCCCGTTTTTGATGGAACTATTATACTACTTATTCCCATGATAGACTTCTCCGTGGTTCCTTTTTATGACCATTGTTTGCCAGTTCAAATTCGTAGCATACTTTTCAGAGTCAGTATGTGAATTACGCTTTGGGCAAAAAAATAAGTTTACTTGAGTCTCAACAATGTAAATATAAAATAAACATTTTTTTGGAATTTTCTTTAAATATAAAAGATACTTTTATCTCTGTATAATGTCAACCATTTATTGAGATTTATTTTAATATAAAATATATGAAAATATTTGTTGAAATTTGCATTTGCCTGATTTCATGGTACGTCAAGTAAAACTGGTTTCAAGTTCATAAAAAATTTTGAAAAGCTGCAATACTGTAAGTTTTTTGCGCAAACAAATGTTAGTTTTCTTTTGCTTCCCCTCTTAACCTGCTCGCCTCCCTCTCCTCTGTGCTGGATATGCCGTCATTTCGCTTTCGCTGTCACTGTTTGCGCAGCGCAAACAATTGTTGAAGGAAATCGCAATTGCTGGGGCCACATTTGAAGGTATGTAAGCGGTAATTAATTGAAAATGTCAAGAGGTACGAGGAGTGACAGAGACAGGGAGGGGGGGAGGTAGAAGATAGAGAAAGAGAGAGACAAATGCAATTGTCAGGCTGTTATCATGCACAGCGAGTGGCAAGCTGCGAGTGGCAAGCCATCTAAGTGGCAGGCTGTCAATCAACTTCAGAATTTTCCATATTCTATTTATGAAATGCAGCGGTCAAATGTTGCCATTTGACAGGCAACTGGATATCGTTGAGGTGCAGCAACATGCAACATGTTGCATGGCGAAGACAATTATGCAGCTGCTTGTATGACTTTTTAGCTGCATTACGTGAAGTCCTTGAAATCTTGTATAAAGGAAGCGTTGTCATTTTAGTGCCATTCAACCTAATTGCACAGGTGTGTGCGTGTGTGGACGCCGGCTGGAGTGTGTGTGTGTGTGTGAGAAAGCGCCTGTGTGTGCCTGCGAGACGCTCGCGCAACGTTGCGTATGAGCAACTTTTGAATAATTAACTCACTTCACTGGCACTCGAGCCTTTTTCCTGCCTCTCATTCTCTCACTCACCCGAACGACCACACACTGTCTCTCTTGCTCTCTGGCCCTTTCTTGCGTCTTCGTCGCGCTGTCTCGGCCTACCACTTGATGTGGAACGTTATAAAGTAAAAGTGCGCTGCAAGAACATTTGATATGCATAAATTAAAATGCAACCACAGCACATTCACACACGGAGAGCCCTACCAACTCCCCCGATGCCCCTGGCTCACCCCCTTGTCAATGCTGGCATTTTGCAATGTTCTTAATGGAGGCTGCATGTGTGTGCCTGTGTGTGTGTGTATGCGAATGCATATTATAAAATACGCGCTGACTTCAGAGCATCCATATATTATTGCCCCCACTTGCCCTCTGACACTTTATCAATAACTTTGGCGAGAAGTAATTTACAGTTTCATAAAGAACTCTTTGTAAAGAAGATATGAAACCGTGATATAGCTTTTTCCAGCAAGTAATAAACTTAAGTGTAAAGTGATTTATGAACAAGTGACAACAACAGAACAGGTTTGCTAAAACTTGCAGCAAGTTGAAGTATCTTAAATAAATATAACGACCCATTTCTGAGACTATTCAAATCAACTTTGTGTCAAACAGAATTTTATTTAGAGATGCGAATAGATTTTGATTTGGCAAACAATCAAAGACGAATCTCAAATGTCATTCAAGAGTTCGCTGCTCAAAAAGAACTTTCAACTGCACTTGCCCTTGACGCGAAGCAGTGGAGGGGGAGAGGTTGCTACATGCAACAGCTGTTGCTAAAAGCTTGCTCCAAAATGCTGTTGAATATTTGATAAGCATTCCCTCCCATCAAGATGCATTCGAAAGGGCTCTTGGCGAGTGCCGCATGCCGCATGCCGCATTGCTGGCCCCCATTGACATTGGTTTTGATATTTGCTTGTTGCTTGTTGCACACTCTGTCCACTCTGCCGCAAATTGCATGGCATATAGAAAAATGGAATCGATATTATTGATTCGCAGATGGCCAACAACAGTTGACGAAGGCGTTACACATATTGCCAATGGACTTATATTTGCCCAGTTTGTCATTACAACTGATTGGCCAATCAGATTTTGCAAACGCCTCGCCATGCTATGTAAATATTTGCAATTACTCGTCCCCCCTCCCACACACCAGACAGCACTCATACATGCACATGCATATGCATTTATATTCAAATTCATATACCATACAGTATAGGGTTATTTGTCGATTGATGGATCACATCAAACTGAACGAGAAATCGCTGCAAAAATATCTGAATCAATTCCGAGAATATCATTCGATACATCTATCTGGGGATCTTTCACATTTCAATTCCAAGAACATCATTGGAAACATCTATATTGGGGATCTTTTACCTTCACGTTTTCTGTTGCTGGTATTCAAAGTTAGTTGGCGTGAATAATTTCCACTAAATACAATAAAACCATTTAGCCGGCGGCATTAAAAATTTGCATAGAAATGAAAGCATCGCAACCGGAACTGTGCCACAAAATAATAAGGGAAGAACACAGAGAAAGGGACGGACAGAGACAGAGAAGGCGAGGGAAAGAGCTAGCAAGGGAAAACAGTTGATGAGCTTCTGTTTTGCGGCTATGCCGGGTACGTTTTTGTGGGTGTGGCCCGCCCGCGGATGTAAATAATAAAAAGCACATTAAACAGCATTTTCTTTCATTTCGAAACGAAAACGAAACAATTCCCAGTTTTCACTTCGGACTAGGGCACAAGTACAAGCTCACACACACACACAAACACACTGAGACACACAGAGACATACACAATAAGTATGCTATATCTACGGTGCTGCAGTTGATGACGTCGACGGCGACGCTTTGACACTTGGGCAGCTGCACTACATGGAGGGCTGCGGCCACGGCCCACTTAGAGAAATGCACTTTGCACTTAAATAGGCATTAGGTGCCGTTCATGCAGTTTATTATTACTTAAGCCGGGGGAGAAGCCTAAAAGTATGCAGCATTTAAAGAGGAAAAAGGGAAGCTGAAGAGATTTGGCAACGAAATGAAAAATAAAGTTGGAAAAAAGTTTTGAAATGTTTCAGAAAGTTAATTGAGGGATAGAAATTATTATTTATTTATTTCTATATATATATTTATATACACTTTTTATTTATTCATGAAGTTATTTATTTATTTATTCATTTATACGTAACTTTGCACATTTTTATTTTATTAAACCAAGTTTATTTCACAAAAATAAACTGCGAAAATGAAAACCGGCGACATTTTGAGAGCATAAAAGCTTCGTTATTGCTCAATTACTTGGTTGTTTTTCGTGTTTTGTTTCTTCTTTTATTTCTGTCTTTGTGTGCGCATATGTGTGTGTATATTTATGTTTTGCGGCTGGAATGTAACATCTCTGTCTGTCCTGCCTTACAAATTGTGGCAGCTGCTACTTGGGCCACTTACAGCACGGCCTGCCACTTTTTTATGCCTTTCATTTTCATGTCCAATTTCGCATTTGGCGCACGCGGAGCCTAAAAGACTGCACTTGAAAATTTAATAGGAGCTGCAGTAGTTTCACCAGTCTTCAGTCTCCAGTCTCCCCAGTCTCCCCAGTCCCCCAAGTCCCCCACTCCCATTCTCCATCCGACTCCTGCCGACTACTGTCGAGTACCTCCGACTGCGTTGCGGCTTTTATGATGACCAATTTTATGATGACTTTGGTGCGCCCTGTCTGGGCACAAGGCCCTGGGCCCTGTCGCTCCACCACAGTCCCTTTGTGTGTGTCTGTATGTGTGTGTGTGTTATGTGCGCTCTTCTGACTGACTCAACTCAAATGAAATGTGAAATGTAATCCGGTTGCCTGCCATGTGCCATGTTTATTTGCCTGCCAGCCTTGCAGCCAAAAGGGGCCAACTCTGAAAGCAGAGAGCAGCGTAGCGAGCAGCATTCGGGCCAATGTGCCAATTGAGTTTAATTTGTTGAATGCCTTTTGACAGATTTCAAAATTAACTGGTGGCACACTTGACTGCACCACCAAAGCAAATGACTCGTAGCCTCTCTCTGACTCGTTCGCCCATTGGCCCGTTCGACAATAACAAAAACACACAAAGATCTAACCAAATCTCAGGCCCGCATGCGTATGTAATTGAAGGCATTTCCGAATACTAATGACATGAGCTGAAGCGTAAGCCCAAAGAGAAGACTAATCAATCTGTTGCTCCAGACTTTGATCTTCTTTATTATCAATGTTGCCTTTGTACAATATTTCTATAAGCAATGCTTGCTTTGTTTAACATATCAAACTGTTACTTTACAAGCTGTGTAAAGTTACATAAATAATAGTTGAATAATAGTTAAGTTGACTCCTTTTAAAGAACCTAGCTTTAAGCTTTACACTTGCGGATTAATCTAAGCTCTCGTAATCTCTTCTCATTGAAATTCCAAACCCTTCATACAACTTGTCTATGCTAAGTTTCTACTGCCAGTCCAACATGTAATCTAACTAAAAGCTTTGAGTAGCTCCCCCTAAACAATTGCTTAAATTGCCAACTTAATCCAAGCTTTAGTGGCATCTTCAGCCAGTCACATTGCCAGTTTCTACTTGGCCAGCTTAAATGTTTACCCGTGCAGATGAGAGGATTTTATTGCACGAATTCATTTGTGAAATTTGATTATGCACACTATAATATATGTATGAAGCAAACTTGGAGTATTTGCGTACACACACGGACACACACACACACACACACACTCCCCTCTCCCCCTCCTCCTCCCCCTACGACAACTGTGGGAAATTCTGTTGACAAACTTTGCCTGTGGCTGTGGCTCCATACATTTTTAACTCACTCGGGTTGCAGTTAGTTGTAATCATTGATTTGCAGCAACTTTGGCGAAACTTAACCAAATCCGATTAAAGACAACATTCTGCTGGTTATTTCTATTAAGATGTTTTCCTACTCTCAGCTCCCGCATGTCTGGCTATGCAAAACAGCTGCTGCCTGCCTGCCTGCCGTAGAAAGACTTAGAGCCAAAGTCGAAGTCCCTTCAGCCCTTTGCCAAGGTAAGGCGCTTTATGTGTTTTCATGCCGGGAATAGCAAATACTATCGATAGCAGGCTCTCGACTTTGAAATGTTTATAGGCTTTCAAATGCAACTATTGCAAGCCATTAACAATTCAGTGAGAGAGAACGGAAGAGGGAGGGGAGAACAACAGCGAGGGAAAGTTCTAATCCGACTTTTAGGAGGCATTATATGAAATCAGATTTTACGAGTACTTCTCATTTCGACGACTTTTAACGACTTTTTAATGAGCTTTTCTTTTAGTTGAACAATTATTTTAATGGTTTTATGCTCTGCTTATCAATCTCATTTGCCCGTCTCAGCCCGCCATACACGTCACGTCTTATTCACGGATTAAAACTATCAACTAGTCCGAGGAAATTGCACTCGCATCTGTCAATAAATGTAAAATGTTTGCTACTTTTCTACTCGCCACTTTTCCGAATTCCAGCAACTGCAATAAATTACACTTTCGGCACGATTTGTGGAACTTTTTTTGGCTGAGCCAACGAACAATTAGATGGGCAATTTATGGGCAATTACTTTCCAACAAGTTGGCAGCTCGAATAGCGATTATTCTTTTTGTCAACACAAGTTGGCACTGTTTAAATATTTATTTCTCAATTTAAGTAGTTATAAACACTGGCATAACCGGTATTCAACACATACACGTATGCTCAGTGCAAATAAAAATAAATAAATAAGCGGACAGAGCAGAATACAATTACGCATACGCCGCGTGATGTGCTCTTTTGTCTCGTCATCATTGACAAGGGGAAAAAAGGGAATATTACTTTCAGTACGCATATGTTTTCTTAAAAAATACTTTAACCTTTTCTAACATATACTAGGATTTTGACTATTCATGGTTTGGTTAAGAAAACATCTTATTCTTTTCAGGATAATTATCGATTATTTACCATTTTTTCATTCAAATTTATTTGGCCTCACATTTCATTCTTCTCAAAGTTATAATATCCTTTTACCCTACGGATAGCGGGTATGAGAACCACATAAAATACAAGCAACTTTCAGTGAGCCATCATCCAATTACAGGGTGCTCAACAATTGACAACAGCGCTGCACATGTATCTCTGCTCACTTGTTTGCTTTTTGTTTTCTTTCTGACTTTTTGATAGCACACAGACATCAAATAAAATAATTTTTATGCTCCGCTTTTGGAACATTTTTATTGTTTTGATAAAAGAAATTCTCTCTTGTTACATTTTTGCGAATCTCACGGCGAAGGCAAAGGCAAAAGCAAAGGCCGCACAAAGGTTGAAATCACTTGAGCAAAATAAATGTGCGTCCCTTAAAGGGTTGACTGTGATAATTGAGCTGTTGCTGTTGCCTCGTCGTAATTACAATTAATTGTGTTTGCTTTCGATATAACCTGATATAAGCTTAATGTGATTGAAATTTGCACTTATTGCACACTTAATTTACCCGGTCAATGGAGCTACTTAAAATGCCACCTGAGCTCTGATTCGTATTCAATTAGCTGTGATATCTTTAAGGATATCAAAGTTACTTTTGCTTTATGCTAATTTCGATTCGATGTTGTTGTTGTTGTTGCTACTACTGCAGCAGGTGTATATTGCAGTGTCTGATTAGGGATCCCCAACATTGCACAATTTCAGGCAACACCCACCGAGCCGCACATTAGCATAATCCGCTGACTTATGTTAGATGGTGATTTGCATAAGCTGCTCACGCTGTAAACGGCTGCCGCATGCCACAAAATGACCTACAAAATGTCGCAGTACGCAGTGCAGCACCTATATTAATATACTGTATACCCTTTAATGAACTAAGGACAAACAAAGTAGAGCACCCGCTCCATGAACTAAGTACAAACAAAGGGAGAGCTTGGCACTAAAGAGTAGCTAGATTTGACTCTGTCTAATGCAGTTAAAGTACATTATAATTTGTATATATATCGAGTGCAGAGTATAGCGCATTCGGGCAGCCTGGCATTGCTTGTTAGGCCAAGCGAGCACCCTAATTTGTTTTACATTAGCCACGAGAATAAAGTCAAGTGCAGATTTGTTTTTAGATTCCCGCGCACTCGCGAGTACTCGGGATATCCGACAATGAATTTTAATGAGTGTGCAGTTGCTGCTGTTGCAGCTACACTAAAAATAACATAAAATGCGGCTGAGCAGCTGCTGGAAATTGTAACAAGAAAGCCGCATTTTCAATGACTTGCCAAATATGCAAATTAACGAAAACTATATACGAACATAGAGTATATACATATACATGTGTATGTGTAGTGTGTGTCTGTTTTGCTTCGGGTGCACTGCGAGGGGTGCTTCAAGAATCTTCCTCTCTCGCCCTGCATGCGATTTTCCTTTGATCTATTTTCGTATGCATATTGAGTACCTACAGTTCTTTTTCGTTGTTGTTTTGGAACGTGGCTGTTGTTGTTGCCATTATCGTTAGGTGGAACAAGTGCAGCTAACAATGCACTCGAGCCTTGTCGCTGACACTTGACACAGCCGCAACAATAACGGCAACCGCAACTAATAACTAACAGGCGCTGCGGCGGTGAAAATAGTAGTATAACAAACACTCCAATGAGATGCCAGTGTGTGTGCTGTGTGTGTACTGTGTGGCAGCCCATTGTATTGCAACAGCTAGTACAACAGCGACAATAACTGTGACCGCGTTGCGTATACGTCATGTGGCGCCGCAGCCCAACAAACAGCTAAAGTGAACTTTTTAATTTCCTGTGCAAATTTATTTTAATTGCAACCAACTAACACACGACCAAAACACACACAGACAGACGGGCATATATACACAGGCAGGCAGATAGCCCCTATAACATTGATTTAATTTAAATGTTGCTTTTTAATTAATTGTTAATGCATTTTGATGTAAATTAAATGAAACACAGCTCATTAAAATGGAAGCGGGCTGCAAACCTGCAAATTAACAAATAAATATGCTACTTTTTTATTTGCTCTGATTGCTCTGTGGCCAGAGAATGGCCAATAAATAAGCTGTAAATTTTGAGGCATCAGTTGAAAGAGTGTTGATATGATAGAATCGACATAAATAAATAAATAACTTAAGTATCAACATAATTCAATGTTCATGAAAATATTTTATTTTATATATGGAAATATAATCTAAAAGCATTTGGATTTCCAGCGTATCTCCTAGTCGACTTGTTTGTCGTTACACTCAATTTATTTGTCGTGCAAATATTTAATTGTAATGTGCACCATTTGCATTGTGCCCTCGGGCGCAACTTTATTAGAATTTTAAGTCCTTGTTAATTAGTTGGTAAACACTCATAAAACTTCCTATTATAATGCGGAAATTGCATTAGTGTCCGTAATATATCAAAGAGGCTCTTTAAAGTGTAAACATGTTGTATGTGGCCTCTTAAGTCTTTAAGGATTAAGTTCAAACAGTGCAGTCCCTTTATTTTTCGTTCTTCTTAAAACTGCAAACAGGATAATTCCACTTTAATCTCACTCTCTCTTCTTCTCTTCTTCCTATGGATTTTGGCAACTTCCCACGCAATTTTATTGACATTTCGTGTTGTAATAAATGCGCTGAAATGATCATGCGCTTTATCTGATTGTCATATATTTTTATAATGGACGCGCGCTATCCGTGACATCGCCACACAGACACACACCCACATACTATATCATATGCATATATCGCATTAGAGGCGCGCAGTAATATAAATATCGTGCTAGTCTAACAATACGAATAAATCACTTAACACTTTTGCTATATAATCGAAGCAAAAAACAATATCGCAAGAAAAGATTCACTAATAAACGGACTATATAAAATGCCCACGCTACTTGATAAACGGATAGACAGTGGGCTGAATTGACTTTTTATTTGATCTGCTAATTAACTAATACTCGCATGCAGGAGGGGAATGAAAAGTAAACAAATAGTTTTTTTTTTAATTACATTTCTTGTGTGGGAACTCCCCTAATTGCCTGCCAACTAATGTGTGGGTGTGCTTAAGGGTGCGAGTGGGCGGGTGGGTGTGCGTGTGTAAGGGCCCCCAGCGGAATAGCCTAAAAATTATGGGGTTTCGGCCAAGTTTTGACTGCAGGCCGAGTTCTCAACTTCCACACTTACTGCAGGCCAAAAGGCTGAAAACGTAAATTTCACTATCGATTTGAAAAGTATACACATACATAGAAAGTGTGTGTGTGTGTGTGGGTGGGGTGTGCCGCAACTCGACACTGATTTGGCTGGCGCGATAAAGGGGAAAGGTCTTTTGTGCCGGGCCATGCCAAGCATAACGGTTTAAATGCGAAAAAGGTCTATTAAAAAGCAAAATGGAGTACATGCCAGTACACCTCACATACACACACACACACACACTCAATACACACTCACTCACCACGGCACACACAAAAGCCGACATGCAATTTATGAACAGCTTTTTTGCTAGCGGGCCAAAATGCTCGTTTGAAGCTAACGAAGTGTTCCAAGCCAAAACCAAGCCAGGCTGCCACCTTCACAGCGACGCTGACAAAAGCAGTAGGAACAGCAGCAGCAGCTAAAACTGAAAGTGGCAGCAAAAAAAAAAGAAAATCATACCTCTTGTACTTCCCGTACCACTCGCAAGAAGAGCTAAAACAAAAAGAAAGCGCAGCTCAGGTGAGTAGCTGGCCAACTTCTACTTAGGCGTGGGGATTTTCTCTGCCCATGTGTGTGTCTGTCCCTGTCCCTGTTTGTGTCAGTGTGTGTGTGTGTGTGGGCGACTAGCAAATTGCAAAGACTTCTCAAGGGAGCTAGCGAAGTTGTGGCACCAGCGGTACTTTGTATACCCAGCGCTATTATCAAGAAAGGGAAACTCTTGTGGCGCGTTACAGCTGGAAAATGCTATAAAATACCTTTTAGGTAAAGCTTTAAGTGAGTATCAATTAGCCAGCAACCTCTTTTCAATTGATAGGTAACTGTGCATGCGGTAGAATATGTGCATTAATGTCTTTCAAAAAATGCAATCGCAGCCCCAAAAAGTATGCAAGAAAAGGTAACTTCGCTAGCTGGTGTAAATTGGATATTGAAAGCTTTTCCCTCAACCAAAAAACACAAACTATATTGAAATAGCTACAAAATTCTTGTTTTTTTTAGCCTGTAACATAGCAGAGCATTTTATAGTCGGTCAAACCCGATCAGCTGTCAAGCTAGTTGCGCTTGTTGCTGTTGTTTGCCATAGATTAAATTTATAAAAATTGAAAGTATCCAAGCGGGCATTGGGCCACGTGGGCAGGCGGCAACGGGGGGGCAGGGTGTTGCTTGGCATGGAGTAATGGGCAGGAGAGGTGCAGGGGAGGTAAGGGACGCCGGCACACTGAGTACACGAAGTATACGGCCAATGCGCACAATGAAACTTTTACATTGCATTCGTGCGCCATAAGCCGTGAAAGTTTTATGCAAATGTTTTATGCTAAAATATGTGCCAGGTCGACGCCTGGACAGAACACGCTTGTTGGCGGCCAGGCAGCTAGCTGCAGGTGGACTCGGACACGCGGAGTGGACTCCGAATGTGACGCCTGCTCCACCCCCGCTCGAGGTCAGCGGACGTAGCGTGCAACGGCATGTTGTGATATATTGGCCCACGAGGCGTCGAGTGCAATTTGCAGTGTAACATTTATTAGAGTATAAAGCGGACTCCTGCTCCTCCCCTCCTCCGATCCTTGACTCCTGATGATGCTCGGTGTCCCGAACTCCGGCATCCAATAAGCTCCCCTCTATCCCTCTCGTAATACCTACAGAAGCTGCTATAAAAACACCAGCGAAAGTTATTTTCTGCAATTTTTCGTTTGGCGGTTTCGCAGCTTTTTTGTTTAGGGTTTTTTTTTAGTTGTTTCAGATTTTATGGTCGCAGGCACAACAAAGGGTGTGACGAGGTGTGAGTCACTTTGTGTGTATATGGGTGGTTGTACGTGTGTGTGTGTGTGTGTGTGCGTCACTGTGTGCGGCATTCTCTTTTGGTGTTATGATAAAGAAGTGTGTTCTATGGATTTCGAGTTTTGGTTGCATTTTCAGTTTCTGTTTCAGTTTCAGTTTCAATTACAGCTGCAACTAAAAATGTAATTACCAAAGTGTTGCACACACACACACGGACAAGGACTGCATGCACTGTCGGCATCAAGTTTTTTCGAATTTCATCACGAAAATGGGAAACAGAAAGCACAAGTTTCCCTTTCGTCATGTGAGTTATTATTTTTTGTATGGTAAAGACAGCAAACGAGGAACTTCCTTTATATTGGAGTGTCCCAGAGCATGATCTAGGTACCTGTGAATATATGTATTATATATATTAAGAAGAAGCAGAGCAAGAATTTTCCAACTTGAGCAGTTTTATAACCATACAGAACGTTCTTCTTACCTTCGTATAACAATTTATGATCTTTTATTTTCCTTTTCTATTTTTTCCAAGTTTTCCCATAATTTATTTTGCAAATTCTCACATTATGCGCACCCTAACCTTATTTCCCAAATTTAAAATCTCAACTTTTTTACGCGACAACATAAAAACGAAATCGAAACGAGGTTTTCAATTCTCTATTTGGGTCGCAGTGGCAGTCAAAAATAAGTTCACACATTCGGAGTTGGTTGCAAAGTTATTGCCGCATGGGAACCAGGCCGTGTGCTTGACCTTGATTCATTTTTTTTCGGGGCAGGACTAACGGTAAAAGTAAAGTAATATGTGCCCAAAGGGGTTTTTCCCCCTAATGGAGAAATGCAATCAAATGCCATGTGTCAACTGCTATTGAGTGTTCTTGTTGGGGCTACGATGTCAACTTCGCTATGACTTGCCATACTCCTCATCCCTTCCCTTCCCCTTCCCCCTTTCCCATTTAACCTGTCCACGACCTACAACACACACACAGAGTGTAGCAAATTATTTGTCGTGTACTTCATATTTTTGCTTGGGCTCGTAAAGTCAACAAAAAACGCAGAATAAAGAGAAGAAGCAAAGAGAAAAGAAGGGAGAGGGGGCAGGGAGAGAGTGGGAAGAGGAGCTGCGACAAAATGTGGAGCAAGCAGCGTCATTTCATGCCATAGGCCAATAAAAAGGTCGACTCCTATGTTATAGCAGAGGCCTGCGACCCAATTCCAGACGTGCCTTATCGCAGGGGTCTCCCCCTCACCCCCCGCTCTCTTGCATACCTCGGCATGTAAATACACGTCAGATTGCGTGTGTCTCTGTGTCTGTGTGTGTGAGGGCAACATCATAATTATGCGCACTAATTTAATAATAATATTGCAAAAGCAAAGGATATTTCGGATATTTCTATATGTAGTTTGGATATAATTTGTATTCAGTTGCCGTGGAGGGAGGGAGCAGGGGGCAGAGGGGATTGGGTTAGCATATTAATTGTCGTATTTTCTCAAGGATTTTCCTTTCAGTTGTGCGAATTGTGCTCGATTTCCGGCACGCATATTTAATCAATTAAACAAATTGCCAGCACGTAAATTGTAGTCCACACAATTTGTAGATATTTATCGGCAGTAGTGAAGAGCAGCGGGTGGAGAGGGGGGAGGGGGGAAAGCGTGCCATAGCTGTGCTTGCTTTTTAGCAGTTTTCCCCTGGCGTCAATCTGATTAAATGCTGCATAAATTGTGTGCGCTTATCAAGACGAACGTATCACAAATGTGCGCAAATTTTTACAAACATGTTCAACACACACGCACACAGAAACAGAGAGAGAGAGAAAGAAGGTAGAGGGAGAAAGGGAGACAGCTGCCATGTACACTCGGCTGCCTTAATGGCGCACAGCGTTTTGCACGTAAATTAAAAATAAAAGAAGGCGCGCATAATTTTTAATTTTCCCACAGCGTTAAAAGCGCTGAAAAATGATATTGAAAAGCGAAACTTAACGATGGCCCAAGCGCGACAGCATGAGTCAAACAGAGAGAAAGAGAGAGAGAGAGGAAGAGAAGAGGGCAAAGAGAGAGAGCTTGAGGTGGGCGTGGCAGGAAGGTAGAGAAACTTGGCTAGCTACACTCGGCCAACTTCTTTTTGGCAGGCCTTAATAGAGTCAAAGATAATTTAAAATTAATGTTGGGCACGCAAACGAGAAGAGCAGAGTGACGCATAGGAAAGTGAGGAAATAGGTGCAAATCATTGAAATAATATATGGTAATATTTTTAATATATAAAATATATAGTTCGGCATGTAAACTGGAAGATCTACGCATGTTACTAATTGAAATTAGCGAAAAATGAATACAAATAATAAAAGAAGAACATATTTATAGTACGGCAATCATTTCTGCCGGTGTACTGTGTAACTAGTACATAAAATCTTGTGTATATATTTGCAAGTGTACAGCGAGTTGCCTCAGCGCACCAGGCCGGGCAATCCCCGTGGAAAAAAGGGGGTTTGGCCGCAAAAGCCGCAGGACATGCCGGGACTCCTTCAAGTCGGCGGGAGTGCTCAAAAACTTTTGCGCTTGCCAAATAGCTTTGAAGTTGCGTCCCAAGCTCAACGAAACTAATAACTTGAGACAAATTAACTTATACACAGGCACACATACACACACGCACACACACATACATACAAAAGGCACAAACAATCATACTGACAGGCGTATGTTAGCTTGGGCTGGCATACAAATTGCTGAAATACCAAAGTGTTATTTGCTTGAGTGCCGACAGCGTAGCTGTTGTCAGTGACGTCATTGTCATTGGATTTATTACGCATACGCCGCATGTACACCAACAATTTAGTTGGCCTCATTTACACCGGGGTTTTTGCTGTTTTTCTACTCTCCCTCCACTCACTCTTTCTCTTCCCCCCCTCTGCTATCAACGAAAAACTTTACATAGACCGACGTTCAATTTGGCGTTCAGTTGTTGCTGTTGCGCCGGCTGCTGCTGCTGCTGCCGCTGCCATTGAATGTCATAAAAATGTGTTTGAGGTAAGGCAACAATAACAAATAAACACGGGCCCGCCCCCAGTGTGTGTGTGCGTGTGTGTGTGTTTGTGTGTGACGCCGCTCATGCAAATGGCAAGGCAAAGCACAAAAGCCAGTGAGAAAATAGGGTATACAACATAAAAATAAATAAGATCAACTATGCGATACCGGCAGCACCTGCCTCCACATGGATAATATTCATTTTCGTTTTCACTTTCGGCTTCACATTGTTTTTGCATTATATACACATATTGACGTGTTGAAATCATCCGAAAAAGCTAAGTCATTTTATTTTTGAGTTGGGCGTAAGCTTAAGCAAAACCTTATCCAAGAAATATGACGTTTTGTTGCAATGTATCGAGTTTGCCATTGAGGTTTAGCTAGAAATAATGGCGCAGTAAATTTGATAAAATATCTAATAAAAGAAAATAAATTATTATATACAAATTGCATATTTTATTTGTATGAATAAAAGCTTATCGTTATAAATCATGGCATGAATAAATTGACTACAATTTAAGTCATGAGTAATGGGAATTTTATATTGCTCACACCTATGAAGTCTTCTAGAAGTTATATTATTTAAAATAAAGTTTATCAATTGATTGAATGTCCAAAAAAAAGAAAATATATTATTTTGTATATTCTTCATATTTTATTTGTATATTTAAAAGCTAATCTAAACAAATCATTGCGTGCAAGTCTTGACTCAAGTTTAATTCATGTGTGATGGGAATTTTATAATATTTTATATTGAATACATTCCTTTGATCATTAAAATCAATGTTTATATAATGCAGATAAATTTTTGCATTTTCCTTTATTATTTTTGCAATTATTTAAGCATTTACTTTGTACAATGTTAGTTGTTGAATGTATATTTAAACTGTTCTTTCAAGGGTATTCAATCTTCGTTGGCTGAGTGTGAAACTTTCTTTTTTGGCTAATTACTTAAGGTAAATGGCACAATTAATAAATTTACAACGGTTAATTTGTTAATTCTGCGAAAAATATAAATTATTTAATTGCATGTGCGACATTCCCAGCCGGATATGAAACTGATGGCGAATGGGTATCTTACTGTGCATGTGAGAGAAGTACATGGAAAAAAGTAAACAAATATAAAGTGTTGCGTTGGTTTTGTCTGCATGTCTGCCTGTCTTTGTGTGTGCATTGTATGTGTGTGTGTGTGTGTGTGTGGGTGTATGTGTGAGCCATTCATTTACGAAAAGCTGGCAAAAAGTTGCGGCAATAAGCTGCGGCAACAGACGCAACAGACGATATGTGGTCGAGGGATAAGCAAGACCCGTAAGCAGGCAAAATCAACTGAAGACAGCAGGCAAGCGCAGGCGGGCAGGCAGGGTGAGGTGTGACAGACGAGGCCGAAGAAGATGAAAATGAAGAGGAAGACGACGCTGCAGCAGAAGAAGCTAAAGCTGAAGAGGACGATGATAAGAATGAGATGAGAACTCAACTTGGCGCTGGCAGCGATTTTTAAAGTCTGACGCGCTTATTTACACATTGTGCCATATGCACAATTTACATATGTATGTTTGTGTGTGTGTGTGTGTGTGACTATAGAGTGGGGAGTGCGTGTGCCAGCGTGTGTCGTTGTGTGCGACTGTGCGTTATTGTGTCACAGCCTTAGAATTTTTGCAAAATTTCAAGTTGTTACGTTTAATACTTTTGCTCTGACGCCATTTTGTACACTTGGCTGCGCGACACACATCCTTAGCCGAAAGCAACAACAATTAAAAGGCTCTCCATGTCCGTCCCCTCCACCTTGGACCTCGCACCCTGCTTAGCACCGTTCATAGTCGCCAGTTGCCGCTAAGCTGGCCTGCAGCAACAAAAGACGACGGCAGAAATATCATCATAATACCGTCACATGTGGGCTAAGGCTCTGTCACCGTCACCGTCACCGTCACCGGCTGTGACTGCTCCTGAGGTCTTGGGCTTGAGCTGGGTGCCATATTGCTTATAAGCCGCCACACAAAAGGCGACAAGTCTATTTGTTCTCCCTACACTTTTGAGCCATCTCAATGTTCATCTCCCTTTGTCCCCCTCTCTCACTCTCACTCGCTCTTTAGCGGTTTCCTGCTTAGTTATATACTTCGCCTTTAAGTATATTTTTGTATAATTGACAGCGCAGTTAAATGCTTTACGAGTGTGTGCTGCAGGCGCCTAGTTCTTCCTTTTTGTATATCCTGTAAAGAGAAGAACTTTTCGCGCAGGATAGCATAGACTAGCAGTTGAGCATTTTATTTTGTTTTCTTTCACTTTGATAAGTTAACTATCGATAAAATATAAAACCAACTTGAAGAAAGGTTTCAAAACAATGCAGCATCTTTTTTTTCAACATGCAGTGTGATGAAATATTTAGAAACTTGTTGTAAGCTCTTTAATGCTCCAAAAACAATTCGATAAATTTGTTATCGATATTATTGAAAGCATGATAAATAGTCAAGGGACCGATTAGATTGTTATTGATGGTTTTTGCTATCGACAATATTACAAACTTGATGTACGCTCTTAAAGGTTTAAAGTACATAGTAGAAACGTCTCGATTAATGTACATTACTATCAACACAAGTTATCGATAGTCTGCAAATATGCCAACACAGACACGAAGCACCGAATCGCAGGCTAAGAGGTGTCCTCCCTGTCGATCCTCACTTAGATGCTGCCCACACTTTCTTATCCGTCTGGCGAATTTCACTTTAAAAAGGCCGCCAAGAACATTTGGCTGCAGCCCCGGGCTGAGGCTGAGGCCGCCCTCTGTTAAATGGCGCGTAAAATTTCACACTCAATTTGTGTGTGTGTGTATATGTGTGTGCGAGTGTGTGTGTGAGATCTGGTTTGATATTTTTTTTTTTTCTTATTTATTTTTTTTCTCGTGAAGGGTCGGTCAGGTCGGCATTTGGTTTTTGGTTTGGTTTTGCTGTTTAATATGCTCTCGCAGCTTAATAATTTGAAATTTATGTACATTTATTATAGCATTTCGGTTCGCTCGTACATTTTGCAAGGAATTTTAAATTTATAGCAAGCTTCATTGATTTGCGGCTTTCGAAAAATTGCTATAAATATTTTAATACGCCTCTTGAAATTAAATGATCTCAAATGATTTGTGCAAATGCGAAAACAACTCAAAAAAAAACGGGAGAAGAATCGTATGAAACGGAGTGAATTTATAGTATATTTAAAAAAGACATTTCGATTTAAAGTTGAAAACAATTTTGTTTCGCTTTTGTAGCCTCAGAAAACGCACACAAAGGCTAAATAATTCTTTAGAATAAATACGAGAGATTGTATAAATATAAACTGCAAGCACTCCCCAAAGCATTTGCCAGGTTTCAACAATACCCTGTGAGAGTAGGACAAATAACAAAGGGTAGCAACAGCCGCTGTATAAATGAAGTTATGTAAGTACAAACATAATCAGGAAACCATATTTCACTCGAGTGAAGTGAGCGCATACCTCAAAAGATGCCGCCCAGCTTACAGGGTATTTTATTTTAGACGAGCACTCGACAACAATTTGGTTTTCTTTTTCTTTTTTTGTTGCTTTCTCTTGTGTGTTTTCCCTTCTCGGTTCTGTTTGTTTGGTTACACGAAAGGATAAGTTTTCGACACAAAGCTGAAGGATCGCACAGGCTTCTTCTGCTTCTTCACTCAGCACAATTGCAAATAGTCAAAAAATATCAGATTTAATTAAATCATTTATACAGGAATTTCAAATTTAAAGTATTTTCATGCAAAATCCACAAAAGTAAAATGCAAAACGTTTTCAAGCTTCAAGCTTAAAGCGGATTCAACTATAAATGCTATAAAAACTATATACATATCGTAAATACTTTCACTGTCAATCTGTGTCTATTTGGATCGATAGATTTAAGCGTATTTTCAGCTGAACCTTTTGCTTTTTGAACTTTTTAATTAACTTTATTCATAATATTGCAAACTGCGTTCGGTTTATTGGGTTAGTTGCAAAGTGAGAAGTGAGTGGAGGAAGTTATTTTCAACGCTATAATTCATACACCCTTTTACTGTTCTATCCACTGTCAAGTTCATTTATCTTTCTGTCGAGTTGTGATTCCCAAGAGAAAGGGAAAGCGAGAAAGAAGTATATAGTATCTATCAATACCAGTTAATGTTATTTTATTAAAGAGCCAAGACAATTACTCTTTATCTTATCAAAGGCGACTTCTATATTCAATCACCCCCCAGAAGTTCTGTTATCTGTTAAGAGCAGCAACTCAATCTAATTAGAGCTACTTTCAGTGTACTTTCATAGCTGTAGTGCAGCTTCGGGTGATTCCAGCAGATGCTACACTAACATAGTTAGATTCGTAATCCCCTTATTATTGCAAATCCTTGTCACGATTTCGCCATGACAGTGGCACTGCTAATGTTGTTGTCGTACGGGCAACAAATCCCAATGAACACGATGCATTTCATTTACTAATGTCAAATGTCATTTTCCAAATCGCGCTGTGAATATTCTGAAAGTGGGAGAGAGTGCAACGTGGAGACAGACAGAAAGAGAGAGAGAGAGAGAGGGTAAGAGACGGAGCTTACTTGACATCCTACGGCGGGGCTGCCTGCTGATAGCAAGTTGCTGCAATTGTTGTGGGATTAGCAACTGTTTGCACTCAGTTTCGGCCCCGAAAACAGACAGTCAAACTCAATTTAACAGATCCTCAAAGTGGCCCAAGTGGCCATTAGACACACAGCTAGAACACCAGTGTAAGGTGCAAATGCGAGAAGCAACATCCGAATCTGAAACCGAATCAGAAAACGAAAACTTTTTGGCCAGACAAAAATGTTGTAATTGATTTACAAATGCAAATTTTTTTTTTCTCTGCACGTGTGTGGGCAGGTGAGACCGCCCACAAGTTACACAATCCAACAGCGACACCCTCACCCCCTCTCCCATTCCCCCTGCCAGCCATCCTGCTCAAAACTGTTTTAATCCCCTTGGTGTCTCATGAGAATAGTGGGGCTTATACAATTTCAGGCACGTACCGAATTTGTCTCTTATCTTTGGGCCCATTTTAAATTTGCTTAGCTCTCTAGTTGTTCTAGTTGTTGTTGTTGTTGCTGTTTGATGTTGTCGTTGCCATTGTTGTTAATACTAATTTGGTTGTTGGGCACTGCTGATGGTATTATTGCCACCGATGCCCAGTAAAGTAGAGGCAGAGAAGGGAAGGCAGCATGCAGCCACTGAGTTTGTGCTAATTTAATTCGAGCAACATCGAAAATTATATTAAATTCCCTATAAATTAGCCAAATTCTCTTGAATTCCTTCAAATAATTCGACAAATTTAATTTAATTTATTTTGATCTCTTTTTGTATACTATATAAAGTCAGTCAAAGTTTGTCTATTGAGTCAGTTACGTTTTATGACAAGCAAAAAGATAATATCGACAAGCGAATGAAATTCATGGATATAAAAGATATAGTAATCATACTCCATCATACTTTACTATCAATAGCAAACTATTTATGGGCCGTAACT
The DNA here is from genome assembly GCA_018903425.1 of Zaprionus nigranus. Classification (NCBI taxonomy): domain Eukaryota; kingdom Metazoa; phylum Arthropoda; class Insecta; order Diptera; family Drosophilidae; genus Zaprionus; species Zaprionus nigranus. The sequence continues at coordinate 211,531 of JAEIGD010000001.1, read as the reverse complement.
CGATATAACAGTTTTATGCCCAAGCAGGTGGTAGTAAAATGTGTACACGCACTTCGTGACAATTCATTAAAGCTGTTCCAGAAGTTACAGCAAGATCTACACAATATATAAACCTATAAAGCTGTTCATATCATGAAGTAATATGATTTTAATACTATATTATGGGTTTGCAAATGTAGTTTATAAATAGGAACTTCATCACTCCTGCCCACATATCGTTTATGTTACTAGCGAAACCACTGCGTAGAATGCAGCTTGTTATACCCTTGCAGAGGGTATATTAATTTTGGCCAGTAGTTTGCAACGCAACTTAGGAGACATCACGGAGCCTATAAAGTATATAAATTCTGAATTGACATCAATAAGGGAATAGAACTAGCCCTGTCCGTCTGTCTGTGTGTCCGTGAATCTGTGGGTCCGTCTGTTGCAATGCAAACTAGTGTCTTAGTTTTAAAGCCATCTCGATGAAACTTGGTACACACACTTCGTATTGCTGCACGCTATATATAAGTTGGAACGAGCCGGATCGGACCGATATATCGTATAGCTGCCATACAAACTATCGGCTTATTTTTGTTATTTGTCAAGATATTGCATTAAAATGTACTACATGTGGATTTGTTCTATAATATATAAATATTATATTAATATATTTACTATAAAATTTCATCAAAATCGGACCACAACATATAGATGGCATAGAAACAATCGGCCAAAAGCAGGTTATTATATAAAGACCAGTTTTGATTTTAGAAACAACTTTACTTATCCGTGCCAATCAAAGTAGGACATACATAATATTGAATAAATCACAATCCGTTTTTCAATTCCGCACCATTATATTTATATAGCTAGTATTGGAACGATCGGAGAATATAAAATCAGTAAGGGTACAGAACCTTCGGCATGCCGAAAGTAGTTTTCATTCTCGTCTTAGTTCACTTTATGTAACAGTCTTCACATGTATCGCCGTTGATTCACAATAGTTTTTAGTGTGTACGATAAATTGGTTTGTCAGCAGTCGCTCAGGGAACCTTGAAGCGTGTCGGGGCTATAAAGGCGACTTCTGTTCCCATTGCCCGGCACGTACTGCTTGCAAATGGAAGTTGAAAATGGAAATTGAGAGGATCAAATTGTTAGAAGTGTTGCGGAACGTTCATGATACGCGAAGGTAGGTGCAGAAAGGGTGTTCTCACTCTTCCCCCTCTCCCCAGACAGTTTATCAGCTGGTGCTAACAACTTTGAAGACTGTCTGTCTGTCTGTTCTTTCATGTGCCTTGCTGCCTAATTCGTGTCTTCTTCTCCTGTTTTATTTGTTTTTTACCGTTTCCCCCCCCACACACACGAACACATTTCGTTTGGCATCAACTCGCGAATTCTTGTGAATTTTTTTTATGATTTCACTTTGTTACGCTCACGTCTTATATACGTATTTATCACAGATCTATTTTATCAGTTGTTCTCTTTATTGTTGCTGTTGCTGCAGAACATATGTTTCTATGCCCAGCAGACGCTGCAGTTTGCTGCCTTAACGAGTGAGGAATATATTTAAATACAATATAGAAATACAGTTGTTGTGCGTGTGTCTATAGATAAGTAGTATTTATATTTGCGATCGTGTATTTAGAGCAGACTACAATATACACTGTCGAACAAACAAAGAGTTCTGTGCGAAAATAATAAACAAAACATCTAACGAAACTTTTGCAATACTATATACGATAATGTAACGATTGTTATACGATAGTTTCTTATATTACAATTGCAGTATATAGATAATGGAAGTATATTATAGTAGTTGTGTAATCGAGCACAGCAAATGTTTGGGAAAACTTAAAAGGAAATCAATCAAATTGTGACTTAAATCAAATGAGGAGGCTTCCCCTGCCAATCGATCACTTAGTAATACACGATTTTCCTGTTGTTCAGTGTGGTATATATCTGCAGATGTCTGACGGGGGCTCTTCAGAGAGCATTGTAGATATATCCAGCATCCAATTTAAAATCAGATGATTATTTCCGCCGCCAACGAGTAACGTATTCGAAAACGATTCTTGGTTTTTCTACTTTTTTTTCTGTTTTCTGTTTTATTTTTTTTTATTTTTTCTTTTAGGTTCTTTAGTCGCATATTTTGCAATCCAATTTAAAATATTCTGCCGTGTTTGCAATTTACTTAATATTTAAATACGAAATTAATAAACAATAACGAGAACAAAACGAGAAACAAAACAAGTAAATTGTAAATTGTCGCACCTTTTTGGCTGAGCTGCTTTCGGTATCAGCGAAAAATTCTTGATTTGTTGTTGCTGTTGTTGTGGTTGCAGTTGTTGTTGTTGTTTGCCGTTGTTGACGTCGTTTTTATGATGATTATTTTTGTTGATGTTGTTTTAAGCGTCTTTGCGCCGGCTTTTGCTTTTATTTTGTTGTCACTGCAACTGTTGTTGTTGCTGTTTTTTGTTGTGGTTGTTGTTGTGTGTTGTCGTTGTTGATTGTACGCTTTGGTAAAGCCAATTTAAGCTTTTAATCAGCGCTTCTCTTCGCATTCACACACGCACATACCGCGTACTCTTACACACACACACACACGCACACAGAGACACATGCGGGTGCCCTGCATTTGCATTTGTTTTTGTTTGATTTATTTGTTGATGTTGCTGTTGCTTTACGCGCTTTTTAACGCGTGCCTAAATCTGAAATTGAACGTGTTTGATCAAGCAACAACGCGCGCACCCCGTCGCAGCGACACGTAGTTGCCGCGTTTGCCGAGTAACTGTAACTGCCGACAGCAGAACAGCAGAACAGCGGAGCAGAGCAACGTCGTCGTCGTCGTCGTCGTCGTCGTGTGAACAGAACACCGTCGTCTGCGATACTTGTGCAAAAATTCGCTACAAAAGATGCCGCCGCCAGAATAGGCCAGACGAGGCGCAACGTTTGCGCTCAAACCAAATCGCACTCATGCATGTGTGTGTGTGTGTGTGTTTCGAGTGCCTGTTCGACTGTGTTCGACAGCAGCAGCAGGCGATGGTGTGGGGCGCGCAACGTCATCGATGCTGTTCGCTGCCAACATGTTGCAGTTCGATTGTGCTCGATTGTGCTCAAACTTCTTGTTCGCACTCACTTTTGCTCTCGCAAACTGTTGCCGTTCTCGTGCATGTATGTGTGTGTGTGTGAGAGTGTTTGTTTGCGTGCGAGACGTTGTTTGTGTGTGTGTGTGTGTGTGGGGCGGCATGTGTTTCAGTTTTCGTGCATGGCATGTGAAAGGCGAACGTAAATTGCTTGAGTAGGTTGGTAGGTCACTGCCTTGTGTGTGTGTCGTGTGTGTGTGTGTGTGTCATGTGTGTGTGTGTGTCGAGTGTGTGTGTGTGCGTCGCGGTGGGGTTGCGTCTATGTCTGCGCTTAAGTTCATTAACGGCGACCGTTTCGCGCAACAGTTCGAGGCAGCGCCACAAGCATAGTGTAACGGTATCCCACATACAAGACACACACACACACGCACACACACACACATTCGATAAGACCGTTAGTTAGTTGTAAGAGATACTCACCATTTTTGGGACTGATTGCTCGGTCTATTTGCCTGTGAGCGGAAGAAGGAGTTGAATGAATGGAACTGAAATTGTGCAAATGTTGTTTTCCTGTTTTCCACCCCCCTCCCCCATCCTTCTTAGCACTTTCCCCCTGCTGTTACCCATACAAATCTGCGGCCGTAGACTTGATAGATATTATTTGCACGTGCTTGTCTAGATTGTATTTGATGAGAGCAAAGAAGATGATGATGATGAAGATGATATTGCAAAAAGGGTTCCTAAAAGGGACCAACTTTGATCCTTACTATACAATAAAATCATTGTAGAACCGAATACGGTTTATGTTTACAATGTAGTAAATAAACAATTGAGCTCAGTATTGCGGCAAATCAATGTTATTCGATTGGAAAAGATGGTGAACTGCCTTAGTAACCGTGCATAGTATAAAGCAGGTTCCTCAGAGTAAACATATGTTATGATTAAATTGAATATATTTCGTACTTTACTGATAATATGCTATATTTAGTGGCTATAGTTAGCTCTGAGTTCATTGGGTTTAACATATTATAGAAATAAATTCACTTTAAAGTTAAAGAAACATTATATATTCGTTAATTTAACTGAAAATATTGACAATTTTAATGTTAAATTAAAGACAGAGCTAAGTTCGTTGGGCTATTGCAGCAGATTCCTTTTAAAAATAAACAAACTTAAGTAATTTATTATTAAACTGTTGCTTTGCTCAATTTGCTGTGGAACGCTATTAACAATGCGGAGTCTTTTGAGTTTAATATATACTATATAAACAAATTAGTTAAAAAATTGATTAAACATAAAATATTTCTCAGTTTACTGATTATTTTCGGAATCTTAAGTATCTATTAGAAGCTAGCGCTGAGTTCGTTGGGTAAGTAAAGCAAATTTACTTGATATAGTTGACTTACATAGTTGGTATAATAATTAGTATAGTATACTTCCTATATAAGTTTATACAATTATTATTTTACTTGCGATCTGCCAAATTTCATGTCTAAGAAATGTATTCGGTTGGGCACACTATAGTAATATGTATCGTACCTTATAAACAAACTAAAATAATAAATATTACTTAATTTACTGATACTATTCGAAATTTAAAGTCTATACTTACTCAGCGTGGACTGAGTTCATAAGGTTATTCCCTTTCAAATAATCCAAACACAAGACATAAATCTCATTATATATCTCATTATACCAATGACATGCTAAATTTCATGTCTATAGCTAAGACAGTGCTGGGTTATAGAACTGTTTCAACTTGTTGACATATTATGAACAAGTGAAAAGTGTTCACAACTATCCATAAATTAGGTTACATTGCGACTATAATGTCGACTAGATCGCGCACAGCTTTATTTACTAAATTTGCAGAAATTCAAATTTCAAAATTATCTCAATTTTTGAAAAGGTCAATAAACAATAATTAATTGTGCAGCAGATGGGCGTAATTATTGTCAATTGCGATGCAGGTTTACGGCTTTGCGTGTAACTCTGTCTGGGTGTCTCCCTCTCTCTCTCTCTCTCTGTGTGTGTGTGAGTGTGTGTGTGTGTGTGGCAATGTGTTTGCCGCAGTTTGGTTGGTATCTTTATGGTCGTCTGTCTGTCCAGCTGTCTGTTCACCGCGTGCTAATTAAGTGCGTTTTCTAACTGCCCCCCATACGCACTGTGGGCCCGGCTGCCAGTGCTGCCAACTCGCTTGGGGGACTCATTAAGAGCAAATCCCAAATTAATTGGGTATTAGACAAAATGCATTACGGGCTAAGCGAAAAGTGTTGTCAGTGTGTGTGTGTTTGGCCTAGGCCCAGTCAGCTATAAAACGGCTAAATGGGCGTGGCGACGGGCACCATAAAAATACGCAAATAATAAAAAGCCAGTCGAAAACGACTGCCAGCCTGCTTATTGATTCTAGGAGTCTCCCCTGACCCCTCTCTCTCCCTCTCTTTCCCCATTTCTTGCTACAAATGAACCCTGTACAATGTCTGTGGCCCAAACCTGAACTCCAAATCATCCGGAATCCATTCACGAAACCCAGCCAGAGGCTATGGGATCGTAAAAATATTTCTATGCTATAAAAACAGTAATAATTTATACACAAACACATATGTAGGGGTAGTGTGCATAAAATATATATATGTAAATATGATAGATAGACAGGTTCCTATTTCAAATATTTGAGAATGTGTTCAGGACCAAAAAGCAGACCGAATTTATTGTTGCCTTTGCTTAGATTATGCACAAAACTCAGCAAATTCGAGTTTGACCAATTTTCTGTTTGTATTTCAAAACTGAAGACAACATAGCAAACAAAGGAACTAAGCCACACACACACACACAACACACAGACATCACACACACCTATACTCAGACGGAAAGATATAAATTGGCATTTTGCTCAGCGAAGCCAGAAAATGTTTGGTTTATTGTTGGGGTCGCATCTATTTGTTGTGTGTGGGGTCGACTTTGAACCTAGTTTGGACAACAAATTTGATGCCCTTATTAAATGTGAGTTAACATGAATATGAGACTAAGAAGGCTGAGTTATTTTATGAACTTAAATCGGTTCAGGCTGGTTCAGGGTTCATAAAATGCTGAACACAGAGCAAGAGAAAGTTGAAGGGCAGCAGGAGCAGCTTAAAACAGTTTATGGGCAATTAAAAATGGGGGTATCATGTGTGCAGTTTGCTATTTTAGAAACATAAATATATTTTTAATATATTTCTTATATTATACAGGGTGTATACGGGGTATCTTTCAGTTCTTGCAGCTCATATTCCTGTTGCATAAGTTCTATTTGAATATACATATTCAGAATGCTAATAATCCAACAATAAGTAGTCACACAGTAGTTTATTCAGCTCCCATTCTACTAATGCCTCATACCAACAGTTTGTTCTACTCCTCTCCCCCCCCTACCCAATCTCTTCCCTACTCGTCCCTTGTTCTATTGAGCTCCTGCTGTGCTTTCATTGTTATGCGTGGTATGCGCATTTTTGCGTACAAGTAAATGTACTTACGACATGCCTGCGATTTATTTGACTAGGCACACACACACACACATAGAGAGTCATAGTATGGTGTGTGTGTGCAAATTAACCCAGTCACGTAGTGCGCTTAGGCGGGCCTAATCAAATAAACGCACCAAATTAAACAACAGCCGCAAAAACAACAAAAAGCACGGCAAGAACAACAAGAAGAACAACAAGAAAAGCGTAAGCGACAAGTAAATATATGAGTTTGACACCTCGACACCAGATTGCACAGACAAATAGATAGAGAGAGAGAGCGGGGAGTGACAGGCAGAGACAGAGAGAGAGAGATAGGGAGAGAGGGAGAGAGAAAATGGAATCTAGTTGGAGTGAGCGAGTTAAGTATGCCATGTATTTACTTAGCCAACTTAACAAGCACTGCGCACAATGCTGTGCTATGCTTTGCGTATTGCTATACCCTGTAAATGCCTAAAAGGGTTGCATAGTGCTTAAGCTGGATTATGAGAGAATTAAAAGAATATGTTATGTTGCTTTTGTGTGATAAGAGAAAGAGAAGAGAAGAGAGAGCAAAATGAGATGATGGGTTTGAAAGTTCTTATAGATAGGATATACATAGATACAATATCTCAGCTATAAAGAATATGTTATGTTTCTTTCTTACAGCAGAACTTCTCTATAATTAATTTGCAAACTGTCTTTAAATTTGCATAAAGATTGCTCAAAAGGGAGAGAGGGGATAGAGCGAGAAATGAGTTCTACTTAGCAAATTTCGTTAGCAAGTTCTTATAGATAAAATGTACTAATTTACAGTTGCGTGGTAAAGTTTCTATATATGAAACTTCTTTGTTCACAATTTAAAAACTGTCTTCTAAATTTCATAAAGATTCGGTAAGAGCTAGAGATAAGATAGATGGATTGAGAAGAGAGTTTTACTTAGCACATTTTGTTAACATGTTCTATCGTTAATATCTACCAGACAAACATGTTGAAGCTTGTTTATTTAAAACTTCTTTATAAACAATTTGAAACCGTCTTTTAAATTTCATACCGGTTGCTTGGTAAATAATAAAGTTATTGATTATTTTAGTATTTTATTATATTATTTTTTCCAACTTCCTTAATTAATTTTCTCATTATATAGCTCGTCTTTTACAGGGTATCTGCTGTGGCCCATCAATCCGCCATCCCCGATAAGAACTCACTAATTTGCTTTCTTTTTTGGGTTGCTGTCTTTGTTGTTGTCTGGTCCAAGCGATAAGTTGTTGCAGCTGACGTCATATTAATTATACGACATGTTGCCAGGCAGTAGAAGAGGTAGCAGAATAAGTAGAAAGGGCGGCACAGATTCAATCCGATTGCAGACGACTCAAATTGAGTGTGTGTGGCCCACACAAGACTTGAGTGAAGTGTGCGTTGTCTGCTTGGCCAACTCGAGTGCGTCTGAGCCCAAATGAGCCATCAACTCTTGCCCCACTCGCCCCGAGCTGTGGCAACGTGCGTTGCCAAGTTGTTTACATTCTCGTTGCTGTTGTTGTGTTGCTGCTGATGTTGTTGATTCTTTGCCCTTCTCTGTTCTGTTTACTAGACGGCCAGCACGTGCTGACAGAGCACACCATCCGCTTCCACGCCCCCGCCCCTCCGACCCCGAACAGAACATGCCCGCTCGCTTGTTGTTGCCGCTTTGGGTTATGCGCCTGTTCCTATCGCATGCATATTTCATATGGCCATAAGCCGAAGATGTTGCTGTCGTTGCCGTTGTTGCTGCTGTTGCCGTTGTTGCTGTTGTTGCTGTTGTTGCTGATGTTGCTGCTGTCTCAGGCCGCCACTAATCGCAATTGCCGAAAGGGGGCAGCGCGGGCACCTCATTATTTTTAGCTTCAACTTGAAGTTTGCTTTGCTTTGCTTTTCTCTGCTTGTCTTTCTTTCTTCTTCTCCACCCCTCCTTGCTAGTTACTTATTTATTTATTAATGTTGTGCCTGTTTCGGGGGTAATTCCCCAACTGCCGTACGTTAATTTCAATTGTTCTTGCAGTGCCGTACTTCAAGACTTGCAATTTTCAATTTTCCTGCCGCATGTGGCACAGTCGATTTTATAATCAACAAGTCCTCCAGATCTGGCAGCTTAGTCTGCTCAACTCTGGCATCGCTGCCAAATGGCTTTGCAGCCCCAAACTCTACTCCCCTCCTCCCTCTTTCTCTCTTTGCCAAAGAAATACGAGACACACATAGAGAGCAAAAGAGAAGGGGAGAGAGCAGAGGGAGAAAGCCAAAAAGCTGACTATCTTTACGTATCCAAAGTAAGCCCCGAACAAAGGCTTAGGACTTGTTAGTTACGGAATTTATTGATGGCTTTTTAAGGCTAGGCAACTCAGCATGGACATAGCCAACTTTTAGCTTGAAAACGGCATTTGATGATTTCCCAGGCAATATATCAGACGAAAAAAAATGCTCCACTTCCTGTTGTCATGTGTGTGCTAAGCAGCCTAGTCCTGCTCAACCTTTGTGGTTGCGGTTAAGCCAAGGAATTTCAGCTTTTACTTCTGACAATCCTTTCATGATATCAGGAAAATACTTCAAGTATTCATTCACAAAGTACTGGAGATATTCTAATGAAATTTTTCTACGCAAAGATCATTTTTTATTGAGTAAAATATGTAAAAAATGTAGAACTGTAAGTTATATCATAACTGAGCAACTACTGTTGATAGTTCTTATGTTTATAATGTTTTTAAAACAGTTCAATCTATCCCTTAAACAACCTTATTGTAGCCATAAATCCAATGGTATTTTTATTCGACTTTTGTAAGACAATAAAAGAGTTTTTACTTGCGAAATGAGGTCAAGCTGGGTTCAAAACAGTTTGGAAACCTTTTAAAACAATCAGAGACTAAACTGCAGAGTCATAACTTGAAAATGTAATCAAACTGGTGGACTTTAATAAGAAGTGTTTTGTATTTGGGCTTTAAAATCGATTTAGAGCGGGATGAAAGTAACCCACAGTAATGAGATGCAACTGTCTTAATTGAAAGTGACATCGCAGACAGACCATTTATGGGCCATTTTCTGCTTTGTTAAATTCGAGACAACGTGATGAAACGGAGGCAACGACACAGACAGCAAAAAGTGGCAAGGAGATGGAGGATGGAGAGACGGGGAGAGAGAGAGAATGACAAAGCGAATGCTTTAATTTAGTTGCTTAACTTTAAGATTTGTTTATTTCATTATGTATTGCACAGAAATGTTTCGCTTATTATCTAAACAGTGACAAATCACACCCAGATTCGTGATTCGTGTCATTCATTCGATCGTTATTTTGGTTTCTATTTGCTTGATATGTGTCTGTCTGCCTGCGTTGTCGTGTTTGGTGTTATATAACACGCCCACAGGCACAGCAGAAGGGGGGGGCGGGTACACATTAGACAAAAGGATGCCGCGTGCGTCGCTTGGCCTTGACGGGATACTCATAGCCCTCAAAATCATCGTCGAGCTCATCCTGCTCGTGATAATGATGACTGTGACTGCTGCGATGATGCTTCTTCGGTTCCTTGTGCTCCTTGTGCTCCTTGACCGGCACCGGTATGGGTAGCGGCACTTTCTTTATGACCGTCTTGGTGTGCACATGCGTGTGATGCTTCACCGGCACGTGGATGCGTATCCTGTGGATGGGAATGGGAATGGGAATGTGAATGCGAGTGTGAATGGGATGATGCTTAATGTGAATGACATTGGATACATTGGCACAGGAATAGCACACATGGGGAGGGGGGGGGGTGGACATGTCGTTAAAGGCGTGGCCGTTACACTTACTTAAGCTTCTCGTTTGATGGATGGCCGCTTGTCAGGACAAACATCATGCAAGTGATAAACAGCAAACTTAATGCCTGCAAGCAAGAAACAAAAACACGAGTAAATTAAACAACAACAACAAGAGCAGCAGCAGCAGCCAGAGTAAGAAGAAATCATGACACAAGAGATTGGCGACACGGCGCGGCCTATGCGGCGTATGCGTGATAAAAACTTTTGCGGCTATAAGCAGAACAATATAATTAGCATAATGCCAGCCCACCAGCCCGCTCGCTATTCCTTCTCTGATGGCTTTATGCCTTATTATAGCCTAGCAAATCTGATTTTGATTGCCGCACTTCATGTGGGCGTGGTTCAGCCCTTAAGCTTCACTGTAATTACAGCGCAGTCCGCAGTCGAGTTAAGCGCGTAATGACAATCTCAAACTTGTTTCTATCGATTTCAGTATTTGGTTATGCTTCAGCCCGCAGCGTATTCAATTAGCAGCAGAAAGTAAACGAAAACGAAATTGAAATTGAAATTTGAAAACTGTAAACTGAAAGCAGAAAATAGAAAATTGAAAATTGAAAATTGCCTTTGAGTGTTTTGCTCATCACTTTCCAACTCATTAAATAAACCATCGAACTGTTGGCGGCCATGTGGCCAAAAAGTGTTCTTCAGCAGCTGCCCACAGCCAGAAATATATATTTGTTAATAGACGAGAGCCGAGTGTTAATATCTTTACTTAAATTATAAATATTTAAGAGTGTTTTCTTTTGTTTTGTTTGACCTTAGAAGGCAACGAAATTAAGTTGACTGGCACAATGAAAAAGGAAATATTGTATTTATTTATAATAATAATAAGGAACATTTTATATTATTATAAATAACATTCATTATAAAGAATACAGCCTGCTCTACACGGCAACGTGGAAATTCCTTAACATTTCTAAATTCTTTGCAGGACATCGCTGAGAATGTCGATAAATCACTCGAGAACACTCGGTGCACATGGCATAATTAAATGACAAGCACCAACGGCAGGCACTTGAGGGCACTTTGGAGACTGCATGATTAACGTTTGATTAAATATGGAAAAGGGGTGTCCAGTCTTGCGCATAAATTAATAATTAATTTTGTTCGAATCTTTTTTTCATTTGTTCATTACACGCGCGATTGCAGTCGATGTATTCGTTGAGCACCAACAAAAAACTGGCTTTAAATATTTCATATTTGTTTTTGCGGTTTGCAAGTGTGTGCGAGAGTGTGTGTGAGTGTGTTTGAGTGTACTTTCTAAGCTGGTTTTGGGTCGTTGTGTTTATCTCTCGCTGGGTATTTAAATTTTGCATAATTTACGTTCGATGAACTCATTTGTTGTTGTTGCTTTTATTATTTATTTTTCTGTTGATTAATTGAAAACAGCATCAGGGGGAAAATGGGTTTGCTATAAAAGAAAATGCTGCATTAACTTTGTCACATTTAGAGCACTTTTGCTATTACTTTTTTATTGTTTTGAGTACACTTTTTGTTGGTATTTTTGCAGTAATTAACACTCACTCCTTGGGGAATATGCATTTTATTCCCAGCGATCTTAACACGTTGTCGAGTATTCTATTTAATTGCGTTTTATATCTTTTTTTTTGTTTTCGATTAAGCTCATGCGATATCGTTTTTTTGTTTGGTTTGGTTTGGTTTTATTCAGGGTGTTTGGGGCACTTGGAGGCGCAACCTTGCAGCAGCACACCAGCAGCGTCTAACGTAGAAATGATATTGCACTGGGACCTGCCGTTGTTCGTCGTTTAAATATAAAAAAATCAAAGAAAAAAAATAAATTGGTGCTACAGTGAAACGTGCCGCAGAGCTCGCAATGAAGACGTTGGCAACAAGTGAGAGGCAGACAGAGAGAGCAACAGTTGAAACGAGAGTGAGAGAGAGAGAGAGAGAGAGAGAGGGAGCAAAAGTGGCAACAACAATGTAATCACATGAAGTTGCAGAGTTGGAAGTAAGTAAAACAAAAACATAATCAACAGACACCGGCTGCAAAACTTGACCAGCTTTGGTTAGGGTGTGTAAGAAGAGGGGAAAGGAAGGGGGCGTGTATGGGGAGGGAAGGGGGTACTTTGTATTTGCAGTGTGTGTGCGACAACCAGCAACGTGGCGGGGCAAGTGCTTTAAAGCGTGGCACCAGACAATGGGAAGGCGACTAGCAGAGACGCTGCTAATGGCGGAGATTAGGTTGATATAACTTAAATAGGATAAAGTATATGGCAAGGTATGGCACATATATATGGTCAGGTATATGATAAAAATGTATACATCTGTATAAGATTGTATAAGTAAATATGTATATATAATGGAAGAGCCTCTATGTCAATCAAGTGCTGGAATTTTAATTGTAACAATAATTCATTCATTCTTTGCCAAAATAAATGATTTAAAATACCATAAAAATGTACAATATTTTTGCACATAATAAACTGTTTAAAATTCTTCTTTATTTCATATTTAATTCATGTTTCCCATACATATTTCAAAATAGCCAATAGCCTGACAGTGGGCATCCGGTAGGGCAGCTAAGCAAGTCTTGCCTGACAGTGAAAAACAAGTGGCTTTACAACTACAATAACAACTAAAGCAACAACAACTACTGCACGACGGCAAATGGCTACAAAGTAAAACGCACAGTGGCAATCACATTAGACAAACAATATTGAAATGCTCGCACAGTGGGCAAGAGCAGCGGCAGCGCAGCAGCAGCACAGTGAGCAATGTGAACCACCTCGAATGGATGCCAACCGCATTGTGAAAAGCCGCCAAACATGTTGCAAACCGCTCTGTAGAAGACAGAAGGGGGCAGCGGGGGGTGTAGTAGGCATATGTTGCAGGCGCCGCGGGGTGTGGCAGCTGCGTCGGCAACTGGCAGCGCCAAAGTCAAAAGCGTAATTGAAGCTTGTGCCTCAGTTAAACGTCGGTGATTATGTCTGCTGGCTTTTCATGGTGAGCTGCAGACAACGCAGGCGAATGGCAACTGGTAACTGGCAACTGGCAACCAACAATAACGACAACAACATTTGGTAGCAGATTCAAGTTGCCACAAGGATTATGCAGCCCAAAGCAGCGCTTCCTGGTTGCCTAAAAGCCCGAAACCGAAACTGTAACCGTAACGCTAACCGAAAAGGCCAGCACAGAAAACCCAACAACAACAACTACAACAACAACAACAACAACAACAACACAAGCAACAACAAAAAGAAAAAAAAGAAGCAAAAAGTAAACCCCAACTAAACCTATAACGAACCCAAACTCGCCGAACCGAAACTGAATTTGAAACTGAAACCGAATAAAACATTTGATTTTTACCATTTGCTGCCTCCTCAAACGAAGTCAACGCAAATTGAGTTGTGTGGCACGTTGAAATATGTCGCCATTGTGGCATGGCTTCATGCCTCTCAACATGCCCCTGCCCCATGTCCCTGCCTCTGCCCCTTTCCTCTTTGCCACCCACCTGAATTGACAGTTTTTGACAGCGGCAATTTAAATGTGCAACAAAGCATCTGCAGCAATGCAACGATGCAACGATGCAGCGAGGTAGCGAGGCAGCATCATGAAGTTGCAATTGCATTTGATTGGCAACGCCATTCTGGCCAGCGGGAGATTTTCATCTAATGGGTAATCCATCTAAAGCAGGAAGCGACAAGCCTAATGAGAGCCACCACAGCTGCAGGGGGGTTGAGGAGGGAAAACTCTGTGAAACCTATCAAACGCTCTATTAGCACATGATTGCAGTTTATTTGTCGGCAGTTGGTGGATTGAAGAGCTTTGCAAGCACATTAGAGCTTTCAATTTGAAGTGATTGTATTTGTAAAATACCAAAAATATGTGAATCTTGGCATTTGCTAAAAGAGACTCTATGTAAGTTCATATAAACATCTTTAAAAACATTCCAAATTTAGTTTAGCCATATATTTTTTTTTATGTTTCTACATGTATCCATTGATTTTTATTTGTAATATACATATACATATATATATATTTATTTAATTTAAAGTCAACTAAACAGTCGACTGAATTAGATACAAAGAATTATTTAAAAACTCAATTTAAAATAATTAAGCATTAAGTTTAAGTTTACAAAATTAAGGTAGATAAATTTAAAATTAATTTAATTTGTTTGTATTGTATGTAGCAGCGAAGATAAACGCGGGCTTGCGACCAATACAGTTAAAAAGAGCTGCTGAATATTGTGTATAATTTAGATTTGTAAACTATTTGTTACCGGTTTCATTACATTCTGAGAAAATTCAAATAACAAATAATGCATAACTATTAAAAGAAAGTATTTTATACTACCAAAACAAAATAGGTTTTCTCTAACCTTAAAGTAAAGTTGAAAATAAACAGAATTTTCATTTGCTTACAGTCATATTGTTTCTGGGTGTTCCGTCTGGTGATAAGCAAAATAATAGCTACACAATCTAAAGACTATCAAACAATGATTTCAAAGGCCGCCAAAAATAATAAATTTTAAAGAAATTGTTTTAAGGATACTAGCTGAAAGATGACCCTCTGCAAAGTATGCAACACAAAATACACTAAACACAAACATATAAAACCCCCCCTGCCGCGTCGCCCCCCTTTCTTACTGGTTATCAATCTTCTCAGTCAAGTGTTTAGCGGGTATATAATGGTCGGGCATCCATTGTTCTTGTTATTATACGTTTAAAATATTAAAAACATTTTCTCATTTTTTCCTAAAAGATTTCAAAGTTTTTACAAAGTGAAAAGCTGCTGCTCACAATTAAAATTGAACAAGTTAGTTAAAATTCGAAATATACGCGCTTTTCAGATGATTATTCAAATGAACTGCTCTTGCTTTTTAATCGCTATTAAACTCCTCTCTCCCTCTGACCATATCATACATTGTTTAGAGTCTTTTGCGCACTTGCGAAGCCATCAACTGTTGCGACTCATCAACTGGTTTTAGGCCCATTTTCCAACTGTAAGTCAGTTGCATAAGAAACTCAACAATGGCAAAACGATACTTGGACTCGGTCAGCGTCTCATCCATTTGTGTCTGTGTGTGTATGTGTGTTTGACTCAACTACGGCACAAATTTTCCGGCCAAATTAGCAGCTCGAAAATGCCTACAATTGCGTTTTAACTTTTCTACGTGATATAACAAACGAACAAACGAATGTGAGTGATATATTGGGTTAGTATATGGTGTAATTATAGGTACAGTTGTTAATAAATATATGTATATAACATATATGGAATATAATGATATATATATTCGAGTGATTTATTGCCCCAACCAATCGATCGTTTGCTGCTGCTGCATTTATCATCCTTTCTCTCTTTCTCTCGGTCTTTCTGGTATTTCGGAATTTCGCCTATTGTAGGCAGCAATTAAAACGAATGATATAATCCAAGTTGTTGTGCTCGTAACAAAGTCAAAATCCCAATTGCTTGGGTAAACAAATTGCGACCGGTTATTGGCAGCGGTTAGCGGGTTTGCGAACCAGGAGTGTGTATCTCACTCGATCGATGCAAGCCGGCATGAGTCCCGGCTACAGTTGGAGTATCCGGTTACGGCCACGGTGCGTATGCATAATTTAAGAGGAGCCAAGTGTCAAAACAAAGATATTATTAATTGAACAGCGGGCACTGTGCAGAGCAATGCACCGCAAGCGTTTGTTGGCCAGGTCATTAGCAGCAAATTAAGTGAATGTGACAACGACGACAGCAGCAGCAACAACTGCGGAAGCAACAACAAGCAACACCCGTCAACAACAACAACAGCAGCTACAACGTCTGAAAGCCTTTCAATCAACCTGCCTGTCAATATTTGTGCAATCGAAATTGGCGCAAGGCCAAGGGACGCGTTCGCTCAATCAATTGGCCACGGCAATTGGCTCATTCGTTAAGGCCACATTTGGCTAACCTGTTGGCCAAGCGGCGCCACAAAGCAATAACGAAACGAAAGGAAACGTCGAGAAAGCCTTTCGCTTTTGCAGCGAGAGTTGCCGCAGAACTCTGCGAAGTAGCTAAGAAATCATTAATTAAAAAAGCTAGAAAATGTGAACTGAAAAGAAGTAAGAATGAGGAATGATCAATGATATATTGAATAAAAATATTTGTATTATGCAGTTTTATTATATATTTATTTGTATTATAAGTCGCTAGCTATTATTAATAAAAAAAGCTAGAAAATGTGAACTGAGTTGTGCAAGTATGAGGAATGATCAATGATATTGTAGTAGGCTGGTAGAGGGTCACACTGATATATCGATACTTATATAAAACGATGACTATATTAAGTCTATGTTACACCTATGTAAACTAACATTACGACTGAGAGAAGTATTCTGTGTCGAATAATGAGGAAGTACTGCAACGTTGTGTGTGAACCAATTTACCTTCCACAATATTTAGAATAAATATTTGTATTACTTATTATGTATTATTTTATTATATATTTAATTGTATTACTCACTTAGCAGTTAATAAGTTATTAAGTAGCAAAGAAATCATTAATTAAAAAAAGCTAAAAAATGTGAACTGAGTTGAATAAGTATGAGGAATGATCAATAATGTATGAATAAATATTTCTATTATGCAGTTATTATAGAGGTTTGGCGACCTTTATTTTTTAAACTCATTGTAGCTGGCTCGAGATTGAGGTATTATGCAGTTTTATTATATTATTTATTTTTAACTGAATTGTGTATGAGGAATGATATATTGAATAAATATTTGTATTATGCAGTTTTATTATATATTTATTTTTATTACAGACTTAGTAATTAATAAGTTATTATTTCTATGGCCAACTCTTCGAATTGCCCTCGCGCACGCAGCGCAATGAGCGTGGCGATCAACAAAAAAAGGATTATCGCATTGCGCGTCCCGGAAACCAATACATCAGCCTCTGTTGTCTTCATTTCCTTTACAAATAAATTTTCACTTAACTATGTCGGTCGAGAGGCATGCAACATTCAGTCGTTACCGCTGTCGTTGCCTCTACCCATGCACCGTTAGCTCATGCTCATGCTCTGCACTCTTGTCCCATGTCTCATGTCCCATGTTCATGTCCATGTTGAATTGAATCCGAGCCGGGGCATTGTTTGTTGCACTCCGCTGTGGTTGTTGCTGTTGCTGCTGTGACACAATTTTCCCGTTCGGCTCATAAATTCAATTGACGGAAGCGTGTTAAACTTGCAACAGCTGCCTCACTGAAGTTGCATGCCACGCAAATTTGTCGCAAATTTATGCATTATGCATTATTTGCATAGTCAACTCAGGCTCAGTCTCAGCTCGCCTCGACTCCAGTCAACTTGGGGTTTTCGGTTTTGGTTTCGCTTTTGGTTTCGTTTTCATTTACGTTTTCCATTTCGTTGCTTATTTATGGCAGCGTCAAAGACGCATTCATGTCCTGGCCAGAAACCAAGCTAAGCCGGCGCTCCCCCTTCCCGCCCCTCAGTGTCCCTACTGTGCCTGCCTGTGGCTACCGCATAGTTTTGTTGACAAGGCCACTGGCCAAGCGGCAACCGGTTTTTGCTGAGCCAAGCGGCAGCAGTAAGCAGTAAGCAGCAGCAAGTGGCAAGAAGCAAGTGCAAAGTGGCAAGTGGCAAGACATTTGGCAAGTTCAGCAAACTTTTGCTATTGCCACACAACACACACACAGTCGGCGCATGGCGAGGCGAGTCACTTGCCTGAATGGCCATAAATTCAAAGCTCTCTTGGCCATAAAACGTACTGCATACAGCACAAAATCTTATGCTGTCTTACCACCCCCCTTCCCCTGCCCCTTACGACACATCGACACCTGCGAAATCCAAACTAAACTTGCCCTCTTCGAAATAAACACCAATGCTTTGCCGCAAATGAACTCAATGCCACGTTGGATTTATGGCCAGTCTCCGGTTTGCTGTTGTTGCTGTTGTTGTTGTTGTTGTTGCTATTGCGGCTTTGTTGCGTGAGTCCATTTGTGGCCGAGTGTGTGTGTGTGTGTGTGCTGCAAGGTCATTCTGATGAAGTCAGCTAGTCGCAGTATCATGTTCTCATGTGTTTGCCGTATTGCCTTTCCAACCTCAACGCAAGCCAATTGCTAAAGCTAAACTTTGCTCTAACTCATTCCCTCTTTTTGGCTATTTTTATCTTTTTATCTTAATCAGCTTTTTTTGGTGGCACAAGCCAAGCTGCAAAGCGAGTGGCAAACAAGCTCGTTGCAAGTTGCTTTTCAGATTCTTCAGTCAGTTTAGAATGGATTGCACTTTTGATGCAGCTTTAAAAACTTTAAACAAATAAAGAATTTACAGAAAACAGCTGAATTCATGCAGGGAGCTTTTTAAAGCACCTTAAAGAGAGTTTTTGTAATACAGCAACTTTACAAAGTTAAATGATTTGAATCACTATCGAACAAACCCTGAACCAACTTCACCAGAATCGTAAAGGTTGCACAGTCTGATTAACTGTAACTGCAGCTCTGTTTAATCGGGCAAGCTTTCCACTTAAACTATAATAGATCAGTTTTTAAAGACTTCAACTTTTCACTCAATCAGATTTAAATGTTGCTGATAAAGTAAAAATTGAAATACGATAAACAGTTTGGCACTTTTCCGCTGTTGCCACGCTTCATTTCCTGACTTGCGCGTTGTCTATCCATCAATTAAGCAGAGTCAATCGGGCCACGAATCCGTTGCAGTTGCAGTTGCTGCTGCTGCTGTTGATACGACGATCCATTAAATAATGTTTATATGTAGTATACATGAGTGTACGTTTGCTGTATACGAGACGACATATTAAACAATAACGTTTTCATTTGCGTAGCCGAGTTCACTGGCAGCAGCTGAAAATGGGAAATTGAAAATGGGAAATTGAATGGCATTAAGTATTTGATAATTGGAAATGCAAAATGAAGGCCATGGGCAAACACCACCTCCTACCCCCAACCCCTGCCAAGTGGAAAACTGTGAAGAAAGAGAGAGAGAGAGGGAGGGAGGGAGAGAAAGACAGAGACAGAGATTGATTTAAATCTTTCCTTTGTTTGTTTTTCTTTTTGTTGTATAATTCAGATTACACTTTATTGTTAAGAATGAATTGAATTATTTAGTTGTTGTTTTTGTATTTGCTTTTTGTTTTCTGTGTGTGTTGTTTTTGCTTTTGTTTTACGCAATTGTATTGTTTACTTGCTTTCTCATTATTCACTTTAGTTGCTTGTCTTGCTTGCATTGCCCCACGAAAGTTTCGTTTCAACTTTCGCGCGAATTGTGATTGGGTTTCTTTCTTTCTTTCTTTTCTTGAACGTTGCCATCGTCTTTAATCGTAATAATAATAATTGTAATAATCATAATAATAATCAGAATAATGCAGTATGACATAATATATGTATGTATGTTTGTATCTTTGTTGTTCTTTTGTTGTTGTTGTGTGTTGGTTTCTGCTATATTCGATATATTTGTATAGAGACACAGTTTATATAATTTGATTTACCTAGAAAACAATTTACAAATGTATAAAAAACGAATTCATCTAGTTAAACTAAGCATATAAAACACGATTTATACGTATGTATATATAGAATATATATACTTAAATATATATAAATCTCCTTTCTTCTCCTTCTTCTTTCCGACTTCATTTATTGTTGTGTCTGCTATCCTTCGTTTTGTTTTGTGTTTTCTTTTGTTTTGTTTTGGTTCTCTGGGAGGGTTTTCTTTGCTATGCAACTCTCTACAGCTTGGATCTGTATGCCAGGTAGGAAAAGCCGAAGGGAAATTGTTTACAGCAACGCCATAAATATTAAATCGTATTCATGTGCTTTATGTGTGCCTGTGTGTGTGTGTGTGTGTGAGTGTGTGAGTGTTTGTTTTATTTATGTTCGCCTCTAAAGGCATTTAAAAAAACATTAAAAACGAACTGAAGCGAAAACAATGCGTAGAGCATGCAGAAATAGACGAATAAACGCTGGAAAAACAAACAAAACAAACGAATATTGCGCATACGCCGCGTTGTGCAGGAAATACAATGAGTGAATGGAAGGGAGACTGTGTGTGTGTGTGTGTTGAAGGATGTGGGAGTGTGTGGACAACTTACAGTGGGCACTGGATTGTTGGCAATGCCCACTGTAGCTTGGGACCAACTGTGACAACTGAAGATAACTCGTTCCTTCGTTCATCATTTGTAACTGTCAGATACAGGCACGCCCACCTCCTGTGTGTAGGTGTGTGTGAGTGTGTGGTGTGTGTGTGAGCTTGCAATGTGCAACAGTCGTACTATGGCTACACTTAATCATGTATCATAATGAATGAGATTTATTCAGCTGCTTTCGTATATAAGTTCTGTATATAATTAAGTTCAGTTTTCTTTCTTCTTTTTTCTTTTCGTTTTATTTTTTATTTAAAGTCATTTTTTGTGTGTGAGTGTGTGTGTTTTTAGGGGAAATTGGTTTTTGTTGTTTTTTGTTTTTTGCGTTTTATTTTCTGTTTTGTTTTTTTTTTTTTTTTCTGGTTTCTTTTGTAAATATTGTAACATAATTCATATGCCATTATATGCTAGATTTAAATTTAGATTTACTCGTGTTCCTTCCTCATTCTCCTCCTGTTACTTTTTCACGTACTTCTTCAACTTGCTCATGTTTTTTTATTATTAAAAATTTAACCATTTCTTTGCACTAAAAACTTAGCATAAAAATTTAACAATATATATATTTATTTCTTGTATATATATTATATATAGATACTTTTTGTTTTGCTTACTTACTCAACTCAACGCTTAAGTTTGCTTGTTGTTGCTGTTGTTGTTGTGGTTACTTTTTTCTGCATTATTTGCATTTTCTGTTTCTTGTTTCATTTTCATTATCATTATCATTTTCATTATCATTTTCACTTGAATTCTCATTGGTTTTTCACAATGTTTTGCCGGTTTGAAAGCTGCTCCCTTGCTTTGTATAAATTATAACTAATCTTTATTCGCTATATACATATATATGTATGCATGTATATATATATATATATATTTATATATATATATATATGTTGTATGTATGTATATATGTGGTGTATATATATAAAGTACTCTTACTTTACTTTAACATTATCTTTAATCTTTTACTTGTTTAATTTTACTTTAAGGCCAAAAATGTCGAACGTAAATTTCTCTTGCCGTTTATCGGATAATTCTTATAGGCCCAACCAAATAGTCTATATAGAGCGAGATAGGAAACAGATAGATATAAGCAGAGACAGAGAAAGATATAAAGAGAGAGGAAGAGAGTACGACAGAGTAATGTCTGGGGAGGGAGCATGGCGTGGGGGGGAGGGGGCAAGGCTCATAACAAAAACTTGTGGAATTGCAATTGGTAATTTATTTTTGTTGTACAGTTAATCATTATTTATTTATGTATATAATGTGTATAATTAGTTTATCTATAGTAATAATTAATGCCTGCCTGCTTAGGGGGAGTTGCGTTCTGCCTGTTCTACCGAAAAATCGTATTTAGCTAATTTGCAATTCAGTAAAAACCGTTCCACATTTTTTTTTCGCAGTGTATTTTCTAGATTCTGGGGAAGGGGAACGGAAGCGAGGGTAGGGCATTTAAGACACACCAATTATCACCTACTATCCGAAGTGTGGTTGTTGTAGTTGCTGTCTATCGCTAGTTTAACTAATGTAATGTATGTGTGTGTGTGTCTGTGTGTGTGTGTGTGTGTGTGTGTGTGTGCTTGTGTGTGTGTTGCGTCTTTGTGTAGTCAGTCGTTCTTATATATTTTGTAAAATCAAGAAGCAGAATAAACGATTTCCAATTTACTTATTTGTCTTTAAATGTTGTAAAGGGCATGAGCAATATGAGAGAAAGAGTGAGGGGGGGATGAAAGTGAGATGGGGTGAAATGTGAAGATGGGAAGATGGCGTATTGCGAGCGGGTGGGGAGGCTGTCCGGGGGTTGTGGCGTGCGGTCCTTCAGTCTGTTTGTTTTTTTTCTTGTTGTTGTTGTTGTTGTTATTTTCTTTTTTTTAATTTTTCATATTTTTTGTGTTTTTTTTGGTTTTTTGTTTATTCTCTTATAGGTTTCGCTTAAAACAATAAACTTGTAACTTGATATTACGAGTAGGTTCTCATCGTATATAGAATTTTTCATTTTCATTTAACTTTATCCATTTAGTACAATTTGTTGTTTTCTTCGCTTTATATGTATTGTATGTATATCAAAAGTTTCGTGTTTTGCTAAACTATTAAAGTCTGTTAATGCTTTCTTTTTTCCTTATGCTTTCAATCTTTCATTCTTTCTTCCATTTTTTTTGTTAAATCTACTAAACCTTGGAACCGGAATTTTGGGGGGGATTTGCTATCATGCTAAAAGTATAAAAGATGATCGAAACGAAAACTAGTTTTTGCTCCTGCAATGTGTGTGTATGTGTGTGTGTGTGTTTTTGTTGCTTTTCATGTTTCATGTTGTTGTTGTTTCTTTAAGTGTTAACGTAAATCGTAATTGTACTTATTTTAAACATTAATCATAAACATTATATAAGAACACATTTTTCCGAGATATTCGATTTTGTTTTTCTTTTCTTTTCTTTTCCTTTCTTTTCTTTTGTTTTGTTTTCCTCATTTGTTTACAAAAATTTTGCATTATGTATAAAAAATGATAATATATAAGAATTATTAATATATATATATTCATATTCATTAGATATATGTATATATTGTATATATAATACACATGTTTAGTTTACAACAAAAGGCAGAGACAACCTAGAGGGTTAGCGGTGTATGAGGGGGGTTTTGGCTAGAGCCAGAGCCGTAGCCGGAGGGGGGGGGGGCGGCAGGGACAATGAAATCAAGCTGAACTGTAATTTTGGTATAGAAACAAGAACTGTACTTGATTTGGTGTTGTTGTTGTTGAGTTTTGCTTAGTTAAGTACTTGGCTAGAGGGGATATTGGGGGGCGGGAGGTGGTAGATAACTGAAAACTATTATTTCTTCTTCTTCTTGTTTTGTTTGCGTTTTATTTAGTTCCGTTTTGCTAAAATGCATTTGACTTTTTGTATATTTTTCTGTTTGTCTATGAAGCGAAAGATTAACTGAGCTTTACTTTTTACTCTATTCTATTTCCGTTTCCATTTTTTGTTATATTTCTTGTGATTTGTATTGATTTTGTCTTTTTGTTTTTTTGGGGGGTTCTTGTTCTAGAAGAAAGTATATATAATATTTTTGAAATATTTGTTGCTTTTTGTTTTGTTTTGTTTTGTTTTGTTTTTTGTAGCTTGCTTTATGTGTAATCTTAAGTGAGTCCTCGGCCAGGATCACATCCTTGGTTGAATGCTAGCTTAGATGATGATAAAGTTCTTCTTCTTCTTCTCTCCTTCTTGTGTTTTCTTATGTATTCTTGTTTATTGCTGCTGCTTCTGCTGCTGCTGTTGTTGATGTTGTTGTTGTTATTGTTGCGTGCCGCTTCAGTCCTCCAGCTGCAGTTGCTGCTCGGCTGATGTCGCTGTTGCTGTTGCCGTCGCCGTTGCCGTCGCCGTGGCCAATATTTGCAGCGGGCAACCGGCAGCAACATCGGCCACAGAACCGGATGATGTATCCATTAATTGCGGCTCTGGTTATGTCAGATCTTGTTGTGAGTCTATTGAGAAGAGCTCCTTGTAAAGCGCAGGGAACACAACGTTCGGATGCTGTTGCTTGAATTTGCTCAGCGCTTCCATGTGCAAAATCGAAATATCGCTGCAAGTGAATGGATATGAATATTAGAGTAAGCAATGCATATAAGAGGTCTCAGCTGGCTAACCGGAAATTGGGTATGTTATTGAGGAGCGTGTCCAGTACGGTTACATCGCCCTTGAGCGGGGCATGATTCGTTTCCAGCTCCTGCCGTATTGCATTCATGCTCAGATTAAAAAGCCTCTGTATTTCCGTATTGCCGCGCACTCCATTGCGTTCTATAGAAAAATAATAGGATATATAATGATATTATATCATAAGAGGGTCTCTTTGTAGTGTGCACTCACCTGGCCAGAGCAGCACTAAGCTCTGATATAGCGCCAGTTCGGTTTCAGTCAGTTTGAGTTCGGCTATCGATTTAGCCGTTTTGAAAATGCGTGACACAAGACGCATCTCCTCCGAATCGGATGTGTAGAATGCCTCCTGCGGCAGCATCACATCACCATACAGCACAGCGTTCTGTGAGAGATCTAGCAATCTGGACATGCGAACAATCGCCAGCTCAAACGAGCCCGTCTTCAGCAATAATATCTGCATAAATAAGGAATCACATTAATCACTTTCTTATTGATCTTGCAGATTGTCAGCATACCTGATCATCCTGACTGAGGCGCATAAAGCCAGGTATTAGCTTTGCAAATTCGATAATATTCTGTATCATTTGTGTCAGCTTCTCAGCACAGTCCAGCCAGAGCTCCTCTTGGCCCAGATTTTTGTAGTACAGTATGCGTGATAGGTCCTGGAATACAATTAATATAATACATTAATATAATACATATAATAATATAATCTCAAATTTAAATTTATAATAAACCAAGGATAAATATATGGAGATCTGGCAACCCTCACAATTTGCCATTCACACTTATTTAAATATTTTCTTTTAATAGATATTAATCTGTTAAATTTATCGATATTCTTTTTAATCATCGATATTCTTTTAATTCGATTGCTAACTGTCAAGCACACAACACGTGCCACTTCGTAACTTTTAAAAGATTTAACATTTTAATCCAAATAAATCATAAGCATCAAACAACATCCATTGCATTTTATTTTATAAAGCATCTACCAAAACTATTGTTTACCACTACGGATATTGAGTATAAAACTTAATTATAGTCTGTTAAGTTAGGGAAATTCTCATTTATTCAATTCCTTCCCATATTCTATATGGAAAATATTATATTTACGTATTTCTTTAGTTATATATTTGTAGGAGAATATCAGTGATTGATCCTATAATCGGTAAACTTGAAATAAATGAATCAAACTAGCATATGCAGTCGTAGACTGAGTCTATACTGGGAAACACAGTGAATTATCATATTAAATATTGCTATATCGAGAAACTATAGGTAAATATATAGAACTATCATATTAAGTTGGAGACTGATAGTTAAACTCATTTACTCCCCATATTAAGTAACGAAAACTTGTTTATTATGTCGCAGGTAGACTCAGTGGGAGTCTGGAAATCTAAGAAGATTCTCATTTATGAAGAATGACTTGAAATAAGTCTGTCAAACTGTTGCTTA
Organism: Zaprionus nigranus; assembly: GCA_018903425.1. NCBI lineage: Eukaryota > Metazoa > Arthropoda > Insecta > Diptera > Drosophilidae > Zaprionus > Zaprionus nigranus. The sequence continues at coordinate 185,932 of JAEIGD010000001.1, read as the reverse complement.
TAGACAGAGACTAAAGCTGAAACTCATTTGGAGTTGGAAAGGATCTAGAAACCATTCAATTCTTCATTTCTTCTTTCTTCATTCAATTCTCTCCTATATAAACTCCATCTGCAGTTTAAACTCACCTGCGACTTTCGGAACATGTCGTGCACAGACTCCAGTTTGGTATTTGTGTTTGCATGCGCCTCGGCCAGAGTTTTGATCAGCACATCGTTGATATCGCCGTCCGCTGTGGCAGATACGTATAGAGAATAGATTAGCAAGTGAGTTGACTGAGATCAAAGTGCGTACTTACCATGACTAATAAATTCGGGATCGATCATTGTACTGCGCGGCTCGTATGTGGTGCTGTCCACATAGTCGGCCGATATATCATATTGCATGGTCTGCTGGGGCGTCACCGAAGCCGAGTAGCCATAGGGACTGCCGTAGCCGACCTCGTTGTTGGAGTACCCGCCGCTGTAGCTGTGTGACAGAGAGGGGGAGACAGAAAGGGTGAAAGAAAGCAGAAGAAAGGGACAGCGAGGGAGAGAGAGCAAGAGAGAGAAAAGGGTAGACCAATAAATATGTGTAGCGCATCAAGGAGTGGGGAATTGCATTATATTTCGCTATACTGCACCTATTGTAGTTGTTGTGCTGCAGCTGATCGCTGCTCGAGGGTGTCTGTGTGTCGTAGACGGAGCTATCGGGTGCCGCATCGCTCTGTGCACGCATCTGGGCACGATGGAAACGCACCTCATCCTCAACCTTCTCACGTTGTTTCTTGGACATTCTGCCGAATTTTACAGCTGCAAGGGAAGGGAAGAAAGTTAGTAAGCAAATCATATTCCAGCCAGATACATTTGTATCTCAATCGAGTGCAGCTTGATGTATGTCTATGTATTTGTGTGGCTGCCTGCACATCATACCATCACGACTCATTCCCAATTTCAGGCACTTTTGCAGTCTACAGTATTGACAGCGATTCCGATTGACCCGATCGACGACGCATTGCTTGTTGCGCGGACACTGATAATTCACGACGGAGCTCTGCGATCGCCGGAAGAATCCCTTGCAGCCCTCACAGGTGATGACGCCGTAGTGCACGCCTGATGATTTGTCGCCACAGACTTTGCATGGAATTATTTCAATTTGAGCTGCAAGACAGAGAGAAAAAGGACGAAATGCGTTAGTTGAATGTTTTTACACGACAAATACTTAAGATCTTAAGGAATCTAGAGTTAAAGAATTATTTTAACCTATATCAAACTAAACTGAGAAATTTCTGTTCAAGTTTTTGTACAATATTTTTTTTTTACTGTTTATTTTTTATTTTTATACAATTCCCTTTCTACATGGATTTGTCCAATGGGCAAGGCATAAGCTGTGGGGTAAGTCGGCAGTATATATGGCATATGGATATATATTTTATATTTTGTGTATAGACCACAATTATAGCCATGGAATTCAATCAGGGCGTGGTTATTGCCGCCGATTCACGCACCAGCTGCGGCAACTATGTGTGGAATCGTCTGACGGACAAATTGACTCAAATCACAGATAATATAGTCTGCTGCCGCAGTGGCTCCGCCGCACATACACAGAGATTGGCCACCATGGTTAAGTACGTGATGGAGACGCTGGACCAGAACTTGGGAGAACCTCCATTGGTCTACGATGCAGCAACAACATTCCGCAATCAAATCTACAGTAATCGCAATTCTCTCTTAGCCAGCGTCATTGTGGCAGGCTGGGATCGAGTGAAGGGTGGCCAGGTGTACAGTGTACCCGTAACGGGACTGTTGGTACGTGAGCATTGCGCTGTTTCTGGCTCAGGTTCGATCTTCATACAGGGCTACATTACGGCAGAATATAAAGAGGGCATGTCGGAACGAGAGTGCGTCAATCTGGTCAGGAAGGCTGTGCGTCTGGCCATCATTCATGACAGCGCCTCTGGCGGTGTAGTGCGTGTGGGCGTGGTCACCAAAGATGGCCTCAGGACAATAGTGTTTACAAAACAGGCAAATGAGATGGTTGAGATCACCAACAAGATGCTATGGAAACTCGAGTTTGGTCAATTGTAGCGCATGCACTGTCAGCTTGCAAATCTTAGATTGTGTTCGGAATAAAGCTACTTTTGATATTTTTATACTTGGTACTAATGGATAATTTATAAATAGGCAGAAGAAAGTATCTCAGATCAATTTAATCAGTAGTCTGTATTTCTAGTCATTTGCGTTTGTATGAACACTTTAATCTCAGGAACTATAAGGGCTAGAACTAGCAAACTTGGTGACAATATGTCCGATTATTAGACGTGCATAAAGACTGTTTACAAATTTGGCCACGCCTCCTCTGACCATATAAATTATTAACAAGAAACTAGAAGGTTAATTTCTTAAATGTACAATAATTAGCATAATAGTTTTCATATATTTATCATATATTTTTTTATATATATTTGATCATATTTATAATTAATGTAAGAGCATTATTGTTCTATAAATGGTTTGTGCATAATTATTGAAAATAGATTCTTTTAAGATTTCGATCTTATGCATCTTTTGCAAAAGCAATATCGTTGTATATGCTTATAATTATAAATGCTTTATATTATCTAAGTCAGTATCAGTAGAATGCCATAAAGATCTTTAAGAAATGAGACTAAATAGGCTAGATATATAATTTATATAGTTATTCCCTCAACTTGCTCCTTCTTTTTCTTCATCTCAATAGTCTTTCTCTCTTCAATAGTTCTTATAGTGTACAGAGCAATTGTTCCATGGGTAAACACACATTGGAAAAGCCATTAGACTGCGGGGGGACTAGGTTACTTTGTTCCGTCTGCACCCTATACAAGGTACTGTGGGGCACTCAGTGTGTACAGTGTGTACAGAGTGTATACTGAATTATTCAGAGACCATTAACTGTAGCCATATGGCCCGACCTGGCCTGGCCTGGCCTAACAAATGTGATGCAAATTGAAGTTCTCGGGGCAGACAATCCGCCACAATGCGGCACATGGATTAGATTGTTGTAGGTACTAGTAGTGGATTGGTTGCTTGCTTGTTGCTCCCTGCTTCCATTGTGGTGGCTTAACAAAGAACTAAGTACTTATTACGCAATGGGAACTGAGCCTGCACTGAGAGAAATTAGCGAGGAACTGGTGCTGATAAATGATATACATACATAAATATATACTAATAAGATTGCATAAATAATTTGTATTTAGTCAAAGCAATTTAGATAAATATTTATTTCCTTTATTTTTGCCACATTTAGAACTGCATCGTCATTTTCGTGCAGTGTGTGCGTGGAGTACCTTAAGCCACTTGTTTGCCTAGACAATGGAACAGCTACAACTACAGTTCAAGTGTGTGTGCCTGCTGTGTGCCACAGACTGAGAGACAGCGACAGCTGTTGGGATTCCCTCGCAGCATGCAACAATCCTTTTCAGCGGTGATGTAATTTCTGCGCAGCAAACAAAAAGAGAGCAGCAGACGCACCACAACAACAACAACGACAGCAACAACAACTGCAAACGATGATCGACTGCAGCCCCCCACACACACACACACACACACATGTACAGCACATTCACATGCACAGCACAGTGCAGAACTGGTTCTAGTCTGGGACTGGGCCATGCAGTCGCGTAAATTGCTAACCCCGCCCCCGTCTCCACTTTGCCGCAACAGCTGAATCCGCCTCACAGCAGCAGCAGCAGCCAGAGGGCAGTGTATTGTGCAATCTAGCGCTTTGCGTATTTACCCACGAGGATGAAAGATGCGCGCTGAACCGAAAGCAGACAAACACAGACGCAGTCGCTGTCGCCGTCGCCAGTGGCAGCGCAGTTGCCGTCGCCAGTGACAGCGAATCCTCGGTCGCAGTAGAAAAATGTGCCAAGCCGCTGTAGACGCTTTTGTTGTTGTTGCTGCTGCTGCACTGGGAGAAATGTGTGACAGTTGATGAGCGTCAGAGCGAATGAGTAAGAGACGTCTGTCTGCATGTGTGTGTGTGTGCGAGTGTATGTGTGTGTGTGTGTGTGACTGACTGAAATGTTTTTCAAGTGTCAATGAACTTTTCCAACACGGCAGTATCACACACCATAATACAAATCATACAATACTCACACTCGCACACAGAGTCATACACACACACACACACACACACTCACACACAGGCAACACATACACATTTCCATTCTCGTGAGCGCGCGATGCGAATGAAGAAACAAAAACATATTGAAAAGAAAGTTCACATTGCCGCGCGCTCTCTTTATTCTTTATTCCCTCTCTCTCTCTCTCTGGCATGCTCTCTCTTACTGCTGCGCTCTCTTAGTGCTGTGCTCTCTTAGTGCTGCTGCGCTCCCTTAGCTTGGCAGTGCAACACGCTGAGTGCAACAGACAATTTTGGTTATTTTGAAATGTGTGTCGTCACCAGCGGGCAGACGGCACATGGTGGCAGGCGCAGTGGGTCGCCCCAAGTGTGCGGGGTGGCTGGCAGGGCGTGGTGGGTTGTCGCTGTTCACTTAAAGCGCTTTAAGCGCTGCAACATTCTCAGTTACAGTACGTGTGTGTTTACTGTACACTCAGACAGACTGTGGGTTCACTTGCCCCGTAAATCTTTATCTTTATCAGCTCAGTGCGAGCGCGAGTCGTGCGTGGCGGATAAGCAGCAGCAAGAAGCTCAGCACGCTTAACACGCTCACGCTGACAGGTTTACCGTTACGCCGACGCATTAGTATGCGTGCGTGTCTCGCCTCTTCCCTGCTGCCTTCTGTAACTTCAAACTGGAACTTGCGTATTTACATTTTCCCCAGGGAACTCTCGAAACTGTTACAAAAGCCCCATAAAAAAGAGAGACATGCACAGGTATCTTTACAGACTGAGAGACGGACAGGCTGACAGGCAGACAGGCAGACAAAGTGTGAAGTAATGTTGCCAAATATTTGCTCAATATAGTACCAGAACCCGTACTCGTACTCGTACTGCTCTCAGTTAATACCCGTATTCACATTCACATTCACACATTCGTATTCGTATTCGTTATTGCCTTATGCCATTTTATTTGCCGAAGCACGGTACAATCAAAAACAAATAACCGAATGACATACTTTCCAAATACGGCAAATATTTACCAAAAATTATTTGTCATCATGAAACATTAACATTTGTACACGTATGTCTTCATACAATACAAAGAACAGCTGCAGTTTTCAATTCTATTCTGTTTGCGATTTATATATATCAAATATATTAAGTATTCACACAGTTGGGGAGTTATACTTATTATAAAGAATTAAAATATTTGTTATAATATTTAGAAATATGTATATATCTATGTAGATATGAACTATAAAGCTTATAGGCATCTAGATTTACTATATCTAAGAATGTGCCTTATTATAGAATTGGTAAATACAATCACGAATGCTATAGCCGAGTGACTGTGATATATCCGCTACCCAACTGACCAAAACGATTCTTTAAATATATAACTTCTATTTTTAGCATATTTTGAAGTATTTTGCATACTTTATGGAGTGTCTTGAAAATCAGTAACTCTTTAAATTATTTCTTAAATAACTTCTATGTTAATTATCGAATCTCAGCCCAATATTTGCAATGCAGTGCAGATCTCTATGTGAAATAATAATAATGTGCAATAAATAATATATTTCAAGTTTAATTTATTCTATTTTCTTTTATTATATTTATATTATATTTTTTATTCTGTTCTGGAATAGATATATTAATTTTCTTGCATTTAGTATTTATTTCATTATAAAATTCGATATTCATGCACTCATATAAGTATTCATAAGTATCTAACTACAAGTTGAAAGCATATTTAACATGCGTTTTTTATTGTGCCCACAAAATGTATGAATATGCATCGATAATTCATTCACTTTTATAACATTTCACTTTATTTTATTCCTATATTTATTTACATCTTGACCTATTGCATCAATATTCATTAACATCTTTATAAATGCAAATATATTTAAATAGTTGAATACTATCTGTAATAAATAGCTGTGTTATCATTTGTTATGTTTCCCATTGATAATGCAATTCTCAATGAAATTTCAATTCACAAAGCAACAAACTTTGTTAATCGCAGCCAAAAATAACGCATACGCATCGTATGCGCACAGCCAGTGCGAAACAAGTAACAACAGTTAATTAACTGCTGCTGCTGCTGGTGCTAGTTATGTATATGAAACCAACAACAGCAACAACAACAACAACAGCAGTGAAGAAAAGCAAAAGAAAAAGCGCCGCAAGTGCAACCCGCAATTTGCCAACAAGTTTTCCACGGCACTGCACAAACGACAATTTAAACGCTGTGCAAAAATGCACAATAAAATAAAATTCTGAATGGGCCGCACAAAAACGCGCAAACAAACACACACATGCGCACACACACGCACACACTCACGCAGGCAGGCAGGCAGAGCAAACAAGAAAAAACGCGAAAATATTTTTGCATATGCAATTTATTTTGCATGCCTGCGGGATTTCTGCTGCCGCTGTCGCTGCACTGCCCTCCCCCCTCTCCCCTGCTGGGTGCAGCAATAACCAGAAGTCAAAATTAATATGTTCTTCTTTATTGCAAATGCAGGCACAAACGTACAACGAAAATTAATATGCAGCGACATGTGCGAAGAAAAAAAGTGCGCAGCGCGAAAGAGATAAAAAAGCAACACGCCGTGTAGAACTGCATATGATTTGCACTTTTGGCACAACAACAACAAAAACAACAGCAACAACAACAAAAACTGCAGCCATCAAATAAAATAATAATAATAACAACGGCAACAGCAACAACAACAACAAGGCTGCATAACAGCAGCAGCAGCAGTCAAAGCTTTTGCAGTTGCAGCGCTGCCTCTGCCTCTGCCTGTGCCTCTGCCTGCTGCCAACGTTGCTGCCTATTGCACAAGCCGAGCACGAAGCAAAGCAATTCTGTGCGCTCGGCTACGAACTCGGCACGAGCCGAGCGCAACATTTCGCATTCGCATTCGCCAAAGCAGCTTCGTAAGTGGGTCAGCGAGCTGTGGGGTCAATGCACCGCCTGCCTGCCTGCCTGTTAGCCTCAACAGCGACGGCGACGGCGATGGTGACGGAGACGGCGGCAGAGCGAGTGAGTGAGCTCATAATAATAATAAAACAGCGCCAACTCACAAATCTGCACAGACACACACACACAACAGGCACACACAGAGGCATACAGACAGTGCTCTTTGAGTTAACAGCGCTCTTTGAGTTAACAGCGCTCTTTGAGTTGCTAGCCAAAGAGAGCGCACTGCCTCTCGCTCCCTCTCTCTCTTCATTCTTTAACATAAACTTGTTTGCCAGCAGCAGCTTTCACAAGTGAAAAGGGTAGACAGCGAGGCGGGGCGGGGAGCAGCAGCGTCGGCTCAGGCAAGCCGGCTGGTAATACATATAAGAAATGCCGTTAGAGAGCGTCGCTGTTGCTGTTGTTGTTGGCATGGCTACGTAATGTTGGCGCTTTCTTTTTGCTCACACGCATTTGCATGCGGCGTTTGTGTGTGTGTGTGTGTGAGGAAGACGCCGTTAGAATTAGTAAAGAGCAGCAAATTCATTCACGCCACTGTCGCTGCCTCTGCCTCTGATCTACCTCACTTGCTGCCTCTGTCGCGCCTTCTACTGTGTTCTTAATACAGTAATAATAATCAGCAGCATCATTATAATAATATAATTTTAATTTACGCACAGTTATGCCCGAAGTCGCCGATCCTAACGGTGCTTCGCAGTCAATGGCCTTTTCTTGTTTTGTTGTTGTTGTTGTTCCTCGTTTCTCTTTCGCTTTTTTTCGGCAGGCAGCGCAGGCAGTTTCTGTAATGTTTACATTTCACACGCTGTTTTCCCCACACTCCCCATCTCACTCTCTGTCTCTCCCTGTCTCTCTTTCTCCATTTCTCGCCTGTGCGTGCGTGCCTCTACGTGCTGTTGTTGGCAACAACAAGATGTGGCTCGCACTGGCAAAGTTCTGTTTCGACCTAAAAGTTGATTGACCTACGAAATTCTGGCAGCAGCAGCAGCAACGAAATGAAAACGAAGCACGAAATGAAATTCAACAAATGATGTAATTCGTAATGACGGGGGCAGCAGGCAGGGAGGAGGGGGAAAGGAGGCAAACTAAATTATGAAGTTGAAGCTGGGAAGCTTTACGAGCTGCGCTTTTCTGGCTGCCTTTTTATTTTTAAGCAATTTAGAATGCACAATTTAACTGTTGATTGCTGTTGTTGTTGTTGTTGCTGTATTTGTTGTTGTTGCTTATTGTTGTTGCTATTGCTGTTGATATTGTTGTTGCTTGCGTTGCCCTTTTTTGCGTCTTGCTTTCGCCGCTTATTTTCCTGTGAGATGAGTGTGCACACATGACGTATGCGTTATATTCGTTCTCGCACTGAAATCACGTATACGCCACACGTGACAATGAAATGTGAGCACAGAGCACAGTTAGTTAGTGCGAGTATGTGTGTGTGTGTGTGTGTCTGATTTAAGATACATTTTCGTCACATGATTCATTTGCCTGAAATTTCTCTGTAATTTTGCATACAAATCGCACTGTTTACTTCATTTTTGTGTGTGTCGTCTTTCTTCTTTTTTTGATGATGTTGCCTGGCATGCGAAGGAGAATAATAAATATTCATTAAATGCGAATAACAATCGGCAACCTTAGGCAACAAAAAAAGTTAAAGCAACTTTCTTTGTGTGGTTTCGTGATAAAGGACGGTAGCAACGTTTTCAAGCCTTTTTTTTTTATGTTTTCTCAATTTGTGATGAGAATAGCTTATTGAATTATTACGATTATATGTATAAAGTAACTTATTGCATACTTGAGACTATATAGAGTACCTTATCGAACTGCTGTGTAATAATATAAGTCAGTTTATAATCAATTCTTCACATTATAACCATCATCAAACTGTGTTTCTCTCACAACTTGACAAAGCTCTTTCAGTTTTTTCCGAATTGTTTCATTTCTAAATTCCATGAAAATCTTTTTATGCATTACAAGACTATTGCATATTTTTGGCGCTAGAAACAATTGAAATTTTGCAGCGGAAATCTTGTGATGACGCAAGAGTTGAGAACGTGTCGGGTTCACAAATCACTGGAAAACCCTCGAGCTGTTTGCGATTCTAAGGCAAAAGTCTTAAACAATGGGCAGCATAGCACAAAGTGCAGGCACATATGTATGTGTGTGTACGTGTGTGTGCGTGGGGAGCTATGTTTCCAGCACCATAAAAAGTAGGCCCATGCATTATTTATGCACGGCTTCAAATGCAACAGCGTCGACATAAATGAAACTCAACACAAAACACAAAACAGAAACGAAAACAAAGTCAAAAAATATACGAAAAATACCTTGACAACCTCAAAAGCCACACACAAAGCCGTCTGTCTCTGTCTCCTCTCTGTGTCGCTGTGTCTCTGTCTGTAAGTTGACTCTTTAAGCCTCACTTTGCGCAACTTGCAACTTGGCTAGAAGAATATTGGAAGCAGAAGGGAGGCAGGCAGGCAGGGCTGGAAGATGGAGAAACAAGCAACTGCAAGATTTACACTTAAATAGCCAATTATTTATGGTTTTGTGTTGTTTTGCAGCCCGAATAGAACCGAAAACGCAAACGAGGTTTCTTTTCAAGTTGAGCACGAACAGCAGCAACAGACAGACAACAACAACAGCAACAACAGCAACAGCAACAGAGACAGAGCGACTAACTAACTATGGTAACTAAGTAACTTGTTGTTTGTTTCTGCGCGAAAAGCGCGAAAAATTCTTAAAGAAAACTCTGCTCAGAGTGGAAAAACTGGTTTTTCCAGCCAGCGCCTAATTGATAGTTTTGCTTGTTGTTATTTTTGGACAGAACGAATGAAAGAACAACGCGGCGTATGCGCAACTTTGTTGCTGCCCATAACAATGAACAGCCAGCAGGCAGCAGCAACAGCAACAGCAACAACAGCAACAACAATTGATGCTGCCGCTGCAAACAGTAACAAAACAAAAATTCTCTGCTGTCATCCGCCCCGTTGGCTGTACTCGGCCAGGGAAAAAAAAAGTCGTTGACGTTGCATGCAAATTGTAATCACAAAAATCGAGTCGCAGAGAGCCCGAAAACTATACACCAATACATGTGCCGGGCTTTATATACTACATGCAAGCATAAATATATGCAGTAACAGCAGCAGCAACAACAAGAACAGCAACAGCAACAGCAACAGCAACAACAACAGCAGCACAACGGCAGCGTCGTCTATAAAATACACAAACTATAAGGCATTCATTTTGTTTTTCCACTGTTGTTGCCGTTGTTGTTACAGTTGCAGTTGTTGTTGTTGCTGTTGCAGTTGTTGTAGTTGCTGCAGTTGTTGTTGTTGTTGTTGCTGCTGCCGTCGTCGCTTCCATCATGCAACTGTGCGCACTAATATCCGTCCTTGGCTCGTCTGTTCAACTTTGTCCCAGTTTTTCGCATTTGTTGGCGGCGCTCGTTCGCCTCTAACTTGTCGGCGAGTTGCATTTTTGTGTGTGCAGCGCACACAAACACACACACACAAGAGAGACACGCACACACACACAGCCACTCACACATACACACACACACACACACACCGCAGTACACTCGCAGCTCCAACAAATATATTCGTCTATTCATTTGGCGCGACTCGCATTACCCAGCTGGACTCACTGCCATGCAAAGCCACAAACAAAATCAGCTGCAGCAGAGAGAGAGAGAGAGAGAGAGAGAGAGAAAAAGGGAAAGATACAGTTAAGACTGAGAGCTTTAAAAAGAGTCAAGTCTTCTGCCTGCTTTAAGTTTTGAAGAACTCTAAAGAAAGTTCCTGGAGTCGAGAGAAAAATTACCTTACTATGGGAAGCACTTATGGAGTGTCTCTACTTTGTCGACTTGATTAATGTCAGCTCCTTCCACTTCGTGACTTGTTCAAGTAATTCGCAGCACGTGCTTGACATGTATATTTCTGTCTCACTCTCTCCTTGCTACTCCTCTTGTTCTTCTTCTTTCAGCCCTTGCTTTGCCCAACACCTTTGTAAAGGCAATGATTTATAGCTCGCAAGAACTTGTCGTCGTTCCCGCTGGGTGCTTGTTGTTCTCAGCTGCATTGTGGGGCACATGCAATCTTTTATTTGCTGCCCATACATACACAGCAGACAGTGAGGTATGTGTGTGTGTGTGTGTGTGTGTGTCGAAACTCACGCACATTGAATACTTTGCGAGAGTTGCATAGATAAGATACGCAGCAGCAGCTGCTGCGGTCGCGTCTGCGGTGGCTGCATTGCGTTGCCTCCCCTGTTCCCCCCTGCCTGCCCCTGTTGCTTGCTCTGCTCCTTGCCTGCTGCTGGCCCCGCGGGGGCCATTGATGCATTGCATTTTGGTCTGGCCAGATAATTGCTAGAATAATATTATGCCATATTCTCAAATCTAACGAATTTGTTCGCTCTTCTCACTCTGATGTTGTTGTTCTTTCTGTTGTACATAGTTGTTGTTGTTTTTATTGTTGTTGCTGTTGCTTTGCCCTCGCACATTTGTTTTGTAATACACACGTTGAAATTTTTCGTAGGCGCAATGTGCAAAGTTGCTGATTGCAGTGCGAGAAGCTGCGAGTCGAGGTGAGTTGAGGTTCATATCTGTTTGCATTTCCCGTCATTCAATGAGTTTTCCCGTATTCTCCTTTGCCATGCATTCGTAAAGGTTCTGACTGACTAAATGACGGTGTTGTATAGACTTCTTTAGAGTTTTAGGCTGGTAAAGCCTTTGTTGATATTCATTTTGCAATGGCCATTCCATTTGTAAACGTTTTTACTGGCTGATAAAAGGTTTTCTAGTAAAGAATTGGCAATTACATATTTCGTAAACGTTTTGACAGGCATCAGTGCAAAGCAGAACAAACTTTAGCTGACTCTTAGGTCAGCTGCACTTGATTCTTTCCAGCTTGAAAACTAAGTAAAGCGTTTCGTACTCTTCCCTAAAAGGCAGCTAGGCAACTAAAGAATTACTCAGCCTGAAGAAACTTGTTCTGTATCATTTTCTTTTCACACTATGTTTCCATCTTTCTTTCGCAAACGTTTTGCCCTGACAACCTGAAAGCAAGCTGACTTCTTCTTCATGAAGTTTCCATTTGTTTCTAATTACTCACGATCGTCTAAAGGTTGTTCCTGCATTTCTGTTGTAATCGCCTCTTAACTTCGATTCTTCGCTTGTCTGGGGCTGGAATAGCATTGAAGTTGTGGCCTTATGACACACATTTGTGGTTAGCTTATCGCACTGCCCCGCACAGCAGAGCAGAGCACAGCAAGCACTACTACTAAATGCTCTTAGTAAATACTTAATATGTATTGTACGCACGCCAAAGACAAAAAGAAAAACAACTAAATAGATGTGCAGCGAGTGCAGCAGAGCAATTGCCGAGAGCGCAGATAACTGCGACAATTGAAAGTTCTTCGATGCGTTTGTCTATCATTAAGCAAAGTCTGATGCACTCAGAGACAGAGACGCCACACAGATCGATGAGGTCGATACGATGTTTCGATCCGAAGATCATTCGCAACGAACTGACACTTTCTATTCGATATCGTTCGAATCGTTTCGTAGAGGGAGGGAGACATACAGATAGAGAGAGATAGAGAGAGGGAGTCAGACATGACTCAGGCAGATAAGCCTTATGGCGCGCTTTAGGGAGTGTGCTTAACTGAACATTCTATTGTAAATGCTACAGGGAACTATCTCAACAATGTCTGTCGGCTTATCTTCGTGACAAGTGCTTCGCCTAGCATTAGAAACATATTTCAATGGGGTTCAATGACCTTTTCATACGTACAAACTGAACAGTTCTTCAAAGGTCATTAAATGAGGTAACATATTATAATACTAAGGAAATTTCTTTAGTGATGATCAAACGTGACAATAATTTTAAGATTTTCTTTATATGAAAATAGTATATAAACCCTTTGTATTTATAGCGAATGGAGTACTCATACTGTCGTCTAGTATTTCACAAGTTCTATCGTGTTTTTTTCATAATTCTTTTTATCCATTTGTTGTGTCTGGCCGCAAAACCTAATGCAAATTTCCATAATTATCATAGAAAAAAACCTAATGTGCTTTCCACATTTTGTTTCTGGGACAAAAGCGAATGAACTTCCAAAAAAAACAAAAGCAACAAGAAATTTAATTTTAACAAATTGTTCTGTTTGTTTGCAAATAACTCGCAAGTTTTGAAAATATTTGCGTGTGCCATATACGATATATGAATTTGGAATTTCCATGCGATGAAGAAGAAAATAAAAAGTTCTGATGTTTTATGTAGGAAGAGGTAGACAAGCAGAAAGGGACAAGGGGTCGCCCCCCCCTTTCGGTTTTCCCTCCCAGCGGAATATGAAACACATTACAAACAGCTGTCGGAGTAATGGAAATATTATTCCCTCCTCGCTGGTGCGTGTGGCTTGTCCAGCAAATCCGTTCTGCAGGGGAAGTCGCCTCTCTACCCTGTAGCAAGACATTTTGGAGAACATCCATATGGCGTGTGTATAAAAATCAAATTAACTGCTTTACCGCTGAACAAATGCCGGCTACGACAAACGGTAAAGTCAAGTGGTAAGTGGACTTTTTTCGTTAGTTAAACAATTAAAGCGCAACAGCAATCAGTATGGGCGAGAAATGGAAATTCACGCAATAATTGTCTCGAAACAATGGGCGAAATGCACTGCAAGAAAATACTATGTACATGTAAGGTATAGGTTTTTGAATTATTAGCAGATGTTGGCAGCACTGATTATCAGTTTAAAATTATTTTGCCATGTTTAAAAATTGGTTCAATAGTTGGGAAATTAATAAAAAGGAAACAAATTTTCACATTAAGGAACTCGAATTAGCTAAAAGTGATTTGAGAATATTCCTAAGAAACATTTTCGTATAGTTTACTTTTTCGAAGTCTGAAAATTTGAAACCTTATCGAACTTAGTACTTACAGAGCCCTAATCATATGAGAAATCAATGAATATTATATTTTATTTGTTAATAGTATGAATTATAGTTTCGTCTTTAAGAGTTCTTAGGATCAGTAATAAGTACTTCCGACAGCTTATTTTATATATTTAAAATTGTATAAATAAACTCAATAATTTACTATAGTGTGAGAGCCTTTGCAAACATTATTATAACTATAACTATAACTATAATATACTATATATTAATTCATATTTATATTTTGCAATGTTTATTTTCTATTATTGAAATACTGCACTATCGCAACAAGTTAAAAACATATTTATTATTATTTAAATGTCATCTAAGTTCTATTGCATTTCGCTCAGTGTATCTAGTAGAGAAGACTCTCTAAACTAATAACAAAACTAACGCTCTCTCTCGCTCTCACTCTTCCACTCTCCCACTGCTCTTTCACTCGCTCTTTACATGAATTTATGCGTAAATATTAATATGAACAGAGCTGTGCCGCTGCCGCTGCCGCTGCTGACGCTGACTGCGCCTCTGCAGGCAGAAGCGCTGTTGAAGGCGTTGCGTAGCGTCGTCAAGCCATAGAAAGCATCGCATTGTTTGTGTGCATGTGTGTGTGTGTGTGTGTAAAGCGAATTCGACAGCCGCTCCTCAACTCCCCCCGGCTCCCCACCTACTTCCCCCTCCCCTTCACCATCCACACTGCTTCACACGCATGTTGTAATGTGCGTTGCGATGACGTCGACGCGTCAACGCTCCCGCATAACAGCAGCAGCAGCAGCAACAACAACAACAACAACAGACGCTCGCTCATTCACGCAGCTCACGCACTCTTTGCGCTCGCGAAGAGAGCGAGGGCGAGAGAGAGCGAGCGAGTGGGAGCGCGAGTACTGCGAGGGCCAGCGAGGGCTGCCGTTGTATGTGTGCGTGTGTGTGTGTGCGTGCGTGTGTGTGCGTGCGTATGGATCTGCTCGGGTGAATGACCGCCGAAATTAAATTTTTTGTCGATTTTAGACTTTTACTATGTTGACGCTCAAGTTGATTGTTGCCCGCCGTTGTGCTGTGCTTTGCTTGCACACACACACACACGCACATGCACAGCAAAGAGAGATACAGCTATAATGCGCTGCTTTATAGTTTTCGTGAGCGTTCGCACTATCGCGCGTAGTTTTTATGGCTGTCGCGACGGCGGGTGGGGCGCAGATGAGGGAACACGGCCTGCAAGCTACAGACTGCTGTGTGTGTGTGCCTGTGTGTGTGTGTGTGCCTAGACTGTACAATCAGCAGCAGCAGCAGCAGCAGCAAACGCAGCGCAGGCATTTCACTCACAACGACAACTTCTGTCTCGCTCTTTTTTTGAATTTTTTTGACGCTTTTCGCCTGCACTGCCGCAAGGGCCCCAGGGTCCAGCCAGGGGTGGCTGCAAGGGGGGCGGGGGGTCGATCGCCAGCCACTTTCGACAGCGACTCTTTCGCTTTTGTTGTTGTTGTTGCTGTTGCTGCTGACTTTTTGCGGCCGCTTTCTGTTTACGTCGCATTTCTTTCACTTTGTACCGTACTATCTGTTTTCTGTCTCTGTTTCTGTTTCACATTTTATTGTCGTCGCTTTTTTTTGTGTATTTTTTTTATGAAGTACCGAGTGCCAAAATGCCGTGCGAGCAAGCGTTGCTCGCCTGTTGCCTTTTTGGCAAAACTTGAGACAACTCAAAGTGAAAATTTCAATAAAACAAAGTTGCCAACTGCCGATGATGTTTGTCTTGTTGTTGTTGTTGTTGTTGTTGTTGTTGTGTTGTTGTTGCTGCTGTCGCGGAAGTCATAAAGGCAAATTGCATGCATATTTCGCTGAGTTTAGGGCTGCGTCCCCACTGTTCCTGTCCCCGTCCCTCTATACACCCTACTCCACTTTTTTTCCTTTCTCTGTGTGCACACACGCAACCCAAAAAGAAACAGTTTTATTAGCTGCTTTTCGTTGACTTTTAATTGCTCGACTTTTGGGGAAAAAAACATAAAAAGAAAACTGAGACTGTATCAAGTGAAAACAAGTCGGAAAGCTCTCAAAAGTCATCTATAATTATATTAATGTTGTAAAATGTAAGCTATCCATAAATCAAAGTTTGTTTAAGAAAATAGAAAACTTCTTGATAAAGTTAATTTCCATTGCAAAGAATATAAAAAGTTATCCTGGGGAAATTAAATTAAATATTAAATGTCAATTTTAATAGTTTATTTCCCTCTTTATATACAACGTATTGTAGTAACTTTAATTAGCACGTACACACATATTATAAGATATTACAATAAGCTGGTAACCTTGTTAGATTAAGATCAAACATAAACTATGTGGCAACACCAATTGTAATCGATATTAATCATCGAAATAAAAGACAGTCACAATTACAGTATTTACTTTGTAAAGTTATTTCTAATTATAGAACTGATTGAATAATTATTTATAAAATTAATTTTCTAGAAAGCAGTAAAACATTTTAAGACAATGAGGGAAGCTTACATTTTATTTGTAACAGTTAAAAAAGAGTATATTAACTTTGTTTCTGTTGAGTTAAGGTTAACAAAAATCATTAACAATTTAATTGTTTGAAACCCTCTATTAAAATCCCTCTCAATTCTTGATTGACAATATTGCCAATTTATTCAATCATTCTTGGCCCGTTGTGCAGGCGGGGGCCCTTGTCCACTGCAAACCCTGCAGACGCCTTGCGACTGCCCTGGAAAGGACTTTATATCGTTTAAAATATATATTTATATTTAAAATATTTATTACAAAATCTAACAAATTTGTTTCCGCTTAGAAGTATTTAAACTTCATTAAATTTATATATTTTCTTTTCAATTAATTAATTATTAATATTAATAATTGCATTTTTATACTTTATATTTATTTTATTATTAAACTTTATATATATTTTTATATATTCAGCTAGTAAGAGTTAATTGCTCTTGTACACTGAAAGAGATTTATGAGTTATGTTCGGCCATAAATAAAGCCCACTATATATGGCATGTTTTTTATGTGTTTCACAGTTCGTACACCCTCTCGATGGGGTAATATCAACTATTAGGTTCAGGGGTCAGCACACGCAACGTTTGCGCTTTGATTGACTTGCAGTGAGTGAGGAGGGGGCAGGGAAGAGGGGACTGTGGGGAGAAGTGCTTGTATTGGGGCGTGGTTCATTTCTTGGCAATTTCCCTGACTAAAGGTTTTTCACTCGTTAAACGTACACCAGCACGCACACACACACACCCCGTACACACACACACACACACACAGGCAAGAAGATTGAGGCCTAGCGATTAAGATTTATGACGGGCGTCCTGCGTTGATAGACCAGCGAAATACGCATTAACCGTAAAAACCGAAAAAGCCTGACAAATGCTCATTATTCATTTGGGCCGCTGACCCCCGTGCTGGGGTCAAAGAACGATGTAGCAGTGCCCTACCCCTCCCCATCCCCTTCCCCACTCTGCCTTTTCTTTGGGAAACTGATAAGAGGAAGGCATAAATTGTTGCAACGACTTCAATGCAAATTCAACTTGCATTATTTATATATATATTATATATAAAACATATCATTTATGAGTCGTATATATGTTTATGTGTGTGTGTGGGAGAGTGTGTGTGTGTGTGTATGCAAGCGAGTAAGTGTGCGATTTAATTGCAGGCAATGAGCCAAAAATAAACTGAATTGGCCAACACAATCGTGTAAAATATAATAATTCCATAAAGACCAAGGAAAATATGAAAGTAGAAAATTGCCAGTAAATTTTGAAGTATTGCCAGACTGGCAGACACCCTTTAACGCAAGGGGAACATGAGTGACTACTCCATTCATGAATGGGAAATCTTCTCTTCCCTCTTCTCTAACAAGAAGAGAAAGAAAAGAATCAAAGAGGAGTTCTAACTGAGGCACATATCACATATATTATATATCACATATATGTACTATATATATATATCATATCACATACATACATATATACATATAGACATGTATACATGCTATATTAATTTGAATAGATCCATTTTTATTATCGATCTCTCCGCCATCGCTTGCACAACTTTCTGATGCTTTTTAGCCATTTTATGGCTATAGGGTATTTATACAAACGGATCCACGCATATATCTGCATATGTATGCGTATGTATTGTATACATATTTATACGAGGGTCGTTTGATAAGTCCGTGACTTTTTGAATAAAATATATTTTTTTCGTCAAAGAAGCGTTTTATTTCTCAACATAATCTCCTTTTAGCTCTATACATTTAGTCCAGCGTTTTTCCAATTTTTTTTATTCCTTCCAAATAATAGGTTTTCTCAAGGCCCTCAAAATAGTCGTTTGTTTCTGTGATGACCTCTTCATTTGACCCGAACCTCCACCCCCCCCCGCCAGCCATTTCTTCGTGCCGAGCCACTTCGTTTGGAAACAAAAATAGTCACAGGGGGCTAAATCTGGAGAATATGCTGGATGGGGTAGCAGTTCGTAGCCCAATTTATGAAATTTTTGCCATGCTGACTACACACGTGTGCCCCCGTGCATTGTCCTGATGGAACAGCACTTTTTTTTTTTCGCCAAATGCGGTCGTTTCTGCTTCAAATCAATATCGAATCTGTCCAAAAGCTCTGAATAATATTCGCCGGTGATCGTTTTACCCTTTTCAAGGTAATCGATGTGAATGATACCTTGTGCATCCCAAAAAACTGTGGCCATGACCTTGTTGGCCGACAGACCCACCTTGGCCTTCTTTGGTGCACGTTCACCCCGAGAAACCCACTGTCTTGATTGTTCTTTGGTCTCTGGTGTGGTGTGGTGGATCCATGTTTCGTCTACGGTAACGAAACGGCGCAAAAATTCGTTTGGATTGCGGTTGAACATCGCCAAACACTCCTTTGAAATGGTCACACGGTTGCGCTTATGGTCGTGTGTGAGCAATCGCGGCACCCATCGCGCGGAAAGCTTTTTCATGTCCAAATATTCATGTAAAATGTGATGTACCCGTTCAGTTGAGATGCCTACAGCCAGCTACCTCACGCACTTTCATTCTCCGATCATCCAATATCATTCCATGGATTTTGTCGACGATTTCTGGCATGACGACCTCTTTTGGGCGACCTGAACGTTCGGCATCACTTGTACTGGTACGACCACAACGGAACTCAGTAAACCATTTCTTAACCATTGAAATTGATGGTGCAGAGTCCCCATAATATTTATCAAGTCTTTCCTTGGTTTCGGTGATGGATTTTTTACGCAAAAAATAATGCTTAATTAGCACACGAAATTCACTTTTTTCCATTTTCGTTAAAATTCACGAGATCGTCTGCTTTCAATGCCTATAAAACGCAAACTAAGAAACGCAGCTTTCTCAAAATTTTACAGTCAGCTGTTAATCGATAACTGCTGACAGGAGCAGTGTTGTATTTAGAGCAGGTGCGCGGCAAATACAAAAAGTCACGGACTTATCAAACGACCCTCGTATATACATATATGAATACATATATACAGCCGAAAAATGAAAGAGCCGGAGACGGACGAGAAATTGTTGGCATTACAATATCGCTTTTTATTGCTTGGCGCGCGATTTTTAATTCGCAACTCACTTTGCCTCTCTGTGTGTGTGTGTGTTGTCTGCACCTATTGCAGCTACGTGTGTGTGTGCGTGTGTGTGAGTCAGCTTTGGAAAAAAGGGTCTCTTTGATGAAGGCTTATTGGCCTGAACTGGTCACTACTCAGCAAACTGATTGCCATGTCGAATTAGTTTAATTGTTAATGCAAACACACGAAGGCGCCAAAAAGAGATGGCAATAACAACGTATGTGTGTGTGTGTGGTTGTATGTGTGTGCAATAATGTTTCGTAATGTATCTGCTGTTGTTGTTGCTGTTACTGTTACTGTGTTGCGTCTTTCTTCATTTACGAATTTCATGGATTTCCCTACAATAATTCCGTTTGCTGTTGAGAAACTCGCGTCTCAAGTGACTTTCACTGCCAACAACGACGACGACGACGACGACGACGACGACGATGGCAGCGATGCGAGTCAGCGATGCGGCAGCAGCAGCTTAATTTATTTGGGCAATGGCACTGGCCTTTACTCCTCCTCCTCGGCTGACCAATCGACTGACCAAGCCAGTAGCCAAGCAAGCAGCCAGCTAACCAACTGACTGACTGACCGACTGACTGCCCAACTAACTAACTTACTAATTAACTAACTGGCCCACGTACTAACTAGCTTACACAGCTCGCACTGTGTAGTTCAATTTACTGAGATAAACTCAGTCAATCGTTGTCAAAAGTATATTCAAAATTAAGTTCAGTTTGCAGATACGTATATGATAGTCTGCCAATCTATAGATACTATAAACTGCTTAAGATACTATAGAACGTTCGTACACACTGCTAACGATACTTTAAGCTGTTAACTTTACTATATATATACTCGTATCTAGTTCTATATTCTACTATATGTGCTAGAACACAGTTAAAGATTAGTATCTGCCTATTGTACAGGCTTAGTTTATGGCAAACTATTGCAGAACGTACAGAATTATATAAATATCATAATCTATCTTTAACACAGCTTTATATGTTAGAGACAGTTATTAATGACATAATAGAAACTCCTGTTAATGTTACCTCAAACTGCTATAGATATTGTATTTATGACTATTACAGTTTCTACAGATTGACACATATATTTTACTATACAGTATCACAAATGCTTTTTTCACAATTAAAGTTGATATTGGAGTATACTTTAGCCTACTATAGTTGCTATTAAAGACACTTTTATATATTAAAGATAGTAATTGATAGTTATTGCAGCTATAGGTACAAACAGATAGTTATAGACTTTGCAGAAGTATTATTGCAGATGCAATAGTGCATTTAAAACAGCCAAAAATATTGTACTATAGACTGCTTAAGTACCATAGACTGTTAAAGATCTAGAGTATCTAGTGCATCTAGTATCGAGTGTTTTAAATACCATAGAAAATTGTTGATGCAGTTCATAGATACTGCAGACAATCACTGTCAATAATGTGACATTGTAAAATACCATAAAATGAATACAATAAGCTGCTCTAGCATATACAAACTGATCCAAACTGTTTTAGATTCCGTAAATCTCAAAATGAACTTGTTTAAATGTTGTTTGTATTTTGTACTTGAAACCATTAAAAGTTGAATTTTCCCACAATCAATAAACCTTTTATCTCCAATTGATTTGCAGACATTCTCGCAAATCACTTTCAGTATTTACCTCAATATGAGAAAGATAAGAAATATATATACTGTAGTAAGTGAATCACACTCTAAAAAACTTAATGAGAATGCTAAAAACCAATATTAATATCATATTAAACAGATTAAGTTTGCATTGCGTAGGGCTCCAACACCCCTTAAATATTATGATTATTATTGTATGTTGGTATCTTTGTAATTGGAGAGTGGCTTTACCTTTAATTGAACCGCTTGAGTTGTTTTGTCCCGCGGGCGATTGCACGTTGGATTGACCCAGGTTATTTGCGTGTGCTTCCAGTTTTGAAGTGACGCTGCTCCACATGTCAAACATACGTTGCGTATACATAATTAAAGGACGTCGTCAGTGCGAGAATGCCACGAAAACTTGATCGTACTTGATCGTACTCTCCTTGTAGGTAGTACTCTCTCTCTCTCTCTCCTTTATCTTTCTCTCTTCTCTATCACGAAGACGTATCCTGCGAACCACTCCGAACCACACAGGACACACACACAGCTACATAGCCAGCTGCCAGTCTCCTCTGTGTGTGTGTATGCGTGTGTGGGTGTGTGCAGGGGTGTATGCGTGTGTGTATTTAATTATTATTATCCAACTTGTTGGGTAAAGTAAACGTTTCGTAGCTGCACTTGACCAAGACGACTCCAAGACGGGGGAGGGGCCTGACTCTGACTCTGACTCTGACTGATTATGATTTCGGCTCTATCCGGTTTTATTGCACTTGGTTTTCCTTTTCAATTGAATTTTCTTGCTTTTGCTTCTTGTTGCTGTTGTTGTCGTCGTCTTTTATATGTGTGAAATTACTAATATCACAGTGGGGGGGCAGGGGGCGTGTTATAAGAGCGGTTGCTGCTGCTGCTGCTGCTGTTTGCCAATCTCTAAAGTTTTAAGTTGCTATGTGTACGTTGTATATAACTATAGCTATATGCTGTATATATATTGTATATATATATATATGTATGTATATATAGGTTGTATGTACGGTTTGTGTATATATATATATATAGATCGATCTAACGTTGTCTTCAGGCCTGTAGGTACTATAAAACTTGTTGTATCTATGTGAATAATGCTGCTGCTGCTGCTCTGCTGCTTCTCCTCTTTCTCTTCTTCTTTCTTCTCTTCTGCTTCTCTGCTTAATGCTCTCCTTCTTGTAGACTATTTAATTATGTTATAAGACACTTGTTCGCGTATATATCTATGTATATATATCTCTATATCTATTTAGATAGAAATGTTTTCTTTTGTTTTTCTTATTTTTTTTTATAAGCGATTTTTTCTTTTAGAAATTGTAGCTAGTTGTTGTTGCTGTTGTTGTTGTTTGTATTTTAGCCCTTTTGCAGCACATGCAATTTTAAGTTGTTGTTGTTGTTGCTCTTTGAAGTTTTGGGCTGTTGTTGTTGTTGCTGTTGTTTTGGTTGATTATTTAGCACTTTCACTGCGATTTTACTGCGTTTGCTGCTGTGATTTTTATTGTGTTGCTGCTGTTTGTTGCTGCTGTTGCTGCTGCTGTTGCTGTTGCTGTGGTTGCTGTTGCTGTTGCTGCTGGTGTTGTTGTTATGCTCATTGTTTTGTCGATTTCTCTGTTTTGTTTGATTCCAAATCAAAATTTCCAAAAATACGAAAATTTCACGACAATTAATTCCGGAAGACATTTAGGGGCATTCTTGGAAACGGCACTTCATGTGGGAATTTCTCGCGACTGGATATTGAATTAATTACAATATAATATTGTTATAATAATTATGATATACTATTATAACAATTAATTTATTATCATTTATTGTTTTCTTGCACTTCTTCCTTCTCTTGTTGTTGCCTATTTAAACACTTTGATGTATAAAATGGTGTGGCCCGTTATGTAAATGCTCTTGCTGCGCGTTGTTAGCCATGGCCAAGTCAGCATGGCATGCAGCATATTGTTTCAGTGTCTACGGGGGGCGTGGCAAATCTGTGTGCCTGCGAAATGTGCGACAAATTAGTAACGAACACCTGAGTGTGCACCTCTCTCCCTCCCCCTCCCCGTCTGTCTGTGTGTGTGTGTGCGTGTGAATGATTTTCCTCATTTTTGGATAATTGAATTTGCCTTAAAACATTAGCAAAAAAAGATCAAACAAAGCAGAACATGGAAAAACTGTGCCGGCTGGTGAACTGGTCCCCCTCCTGCCCTCCCCCAATCCACCCCAGCTCCAACTTCAGCTGACAACCCCATCAACAAACCCCCCTGCACTCCCTGCACTCCCCCCTCTGCCTGCTGGAATGTGGCAAATGCATGAGAATGTAACATGAACATGAAAAATCGATAGAGAAATGAGATTTAAGGGTGCCAGACACAGCCACAGCCCAGGCAGGGGGGGTCGCCTATGTGGGTGAGCGCGTTTATGAGGGGGCAGGGGGAATAGGGTAGGGGGTTAAGTTTGTCAGACAGCACCGAGTGAGGGGATGGGGGAGGGAAAATGCAGTTCACGAAGCGACAACGACAACGACGCCATAAATCTCACAACGAAAGCTCAGTTCATGTGTGTGTGAGTGTGTGTGTGTGAGCGAGAGAGCAGGCAGTAACATGTGCGTGCGCTTATACATGTATGTGTGTGTGTGTGTGTGTGTGCTTGTAAACAGTGAAAAAAGTTCTATGACCCAAAGCTGCGGCGTGCCGGCAAAACGAGCAAAGGCAGAAGCAGAAGCAGAGGCAGAGCAAGAAGCAGAGACAGAAACAGCAGCAGAGGCAGAGGCAGCAGCAGAGGGACGCAGCAATGAATATAAAACATTTCTTCTTGCTTTCTTTCCTTCTTTCTTTCATTCTCCTTTTTTTTAGCCCACAACTAGCAACAACAACAAGAAGCAGCAGAGGCCAGCACATGCATGTGAGGGAGGCCCTCATGGGGGGTTGTAGCTATGTGTGTGGGCGAGGCATAGCAAGCGAGGCAAGTGGAAGAAGGGGAAATGGGGGAAGAGAGGGAAGGGGGATGAGGAGGAAGAGGGGGGAGAGGGGGTTAGTTTATTGGAACTCCAAATGCGGAAGCCAGCAAAGCGCAGACATGCATATACGTCACCAAATGAAATGCTTGCATTGCTGTTGTTGTTGCTGTTGCTGCTGTTATTGTTGTTGCTGTTGCTGTTGTTGTTGCTTTTGCTCGTGTTGCTGTTGCTATTGCTATTGTTGCCGTCGTCACCAAAGCGACAACAACAGAAATTGTGCCAGCAGCGACAACAACTGTAACTAAAGCAGCGCCAGCAGTTTTGTTGTAATGAGAGAAATTTACATATAGAAATGAATGAAAGAGAGGGAGGGAGAGAGCCAGCGTCGTAGTCGGAAACAGTGGGAAGCGCAGTGCGCTGACTGAAAAGAAAATGAAAATGAATAGCAACAGCAACAACACAAGCAGCAACAGCAATAACAACATGATATTCAAAATTCTCAGCGCACACGAACGAGAACGAACTTACTAACGGTACTAAGCCGGTCAAGCCCGAAAAAAATAGGAAGGCAGAGAGCGACAACAACAACAACAAGAACAAGAAGAACAACAACAACACCAAAAAGACCAGAAGAAGAACAACAACAACACCAAGAAGACAAAACTGACGACAAAGTTTACATGCCGACAACGCTGCCAGCGACGACGCTGCTGGCTGCGCTGCCTGCTGCGCTGTCGCAGTACGTTGACGCCGAAAAAGACCAATGACCTATGCTAGAGCCGAGCGCACACACACACACATACAGAGAGGGAGGCAGCGAGGCGCTGCTGCTGCTGCTAGCCTTTTTTCTTTGCTGCCCCCCCCTCTCTCTCTCTCTCGCTGGCCCCCCTTCGACTGGCTCTGGGGTGGGCTGGCACACTTACAGGCCACAGTGTGTGTGTGCCAGTGTGTATGTTGTGTCTGTGTGCTTAGCAATGTTGTTCTACTAACGGTAATGCAAACAGTCGACAGAGGCAGCAACAGCGACGCTGACTGAGGCAGCATTGTAACGCCGGCACAGGCACAGCCAGCAAGCACAGGGTGTGGGAGAGTGGGTGTGCTACAGAGATGGAGGCGGAGGCGAGGTGGAGGCGGTGACGGAGGTGGGCGTAGACCTAGCACGGCAACCGAGAGACAGCAGCGACTGTAGACAGCGCCTGCTTTAGGTGCTCTGAACTCAACTGAACCGCACTCAACTAAACTGAACTACAGCGAACTGAGCTGAGCAAAGCTGGACAGACAGAGGGACAGACAGAGGACAGACAGAGAGACAGACAGACAGACAGACAGACAGACAGACAGACAGACAGACAGAGGGGACAGTGGGGCAACCCAGCGACAACTGGGTGACTTACTGGGGGAGTTGCTGCTTGCTGCTGTTCTGCTGCCGTTTGCTGCTGTTGCTGCCGTTGCTGTTGCAGGAGGCGACTGTTTACCGTCGACTTCCGACTGCTTTTCTTGGCTTTTAGCGGCAGCAGCAAAGAAACTGTCTAGTTTTATAATGACAAACAGAAACAACAACAGCAACAACAACAGCAGCAGCAGCAACAACAATTACAACAGCAACTATGGTCACAACAACTTCAACTACAACTACAACAAAAGTCTGATAATCATAACTGGGCACAATGGCCAACAATTTGCATTGTTTTTTCCCCTGCAGGGGGAGGGTGAAGTGACGGGGGGGCAGGGCGTCGAAAAACAATGTGGCAACATTATGAAAGATTATTACAGTGAACTTTTAACTGTCTGTTTTGGCTGATGACGATGACGAAGATGAAGACGAAGACGATGATTTGAGTATTGAAAGATTTGCATAGCCAAAACATTACAAGCTGCAAAACAGCTCGTTAAGTTACTCTGGGCATGTTAGACTTCAATGTGGAACAAGAAACTATAACTATCGCACTATAACCATCAAGAAAAGCAGCAAAGTTTCACTGAAATGAATTGTGAACTCCAATTCGAAGTTATATTTTCATAAAGCTGCCTAGAGTTGCCACGCCTAGGCAACTCTTGTTGAAGTTAAATGTACTTGTCGTATCTTTGAGGAACAATTAAAAAGATACGGGCTAGAATGCAGTGGAAAAACTGCATCACTGCATTTAGGGCTGAAGTGGAGTAAAGAATGCCCTGAGAGAAACAAATGATGAAACTTCTTCAGCATAAAATGTAGAAAGATCTAGGAAACTGATGAAAAACAAACTGACTGAAGTCGAAACTAATAACTTTCTTTGGAATTAGCTAATAATATCTAAAATGTTGACAATATTTATATATTGATTTAAAGAACCATTAAAATATATTTATATTCTGCATAATGAAGTTTAAATTAGAGAAAGTTTCTATGTAAGTAAAAAAGTCTGTTTTGAAACTATGAACATTCTTTGGAATTACTAACATATATCTAAGATTTTCAGATTATATTTAAATAACAACTAACAGAAATATATGTATATATTCTGCATAGTGAAGTAGAAATAAGGAAAAGTTTCTCAGCAAGTTAGGAAAGAAATCTAGCATAATACAATATCTTTTTATATTACTAACAGATTTTGCATACAGAAGTTCGGTAGCAAATAATGAAAAATAACAAGAAGTTGCCAAGTCTTTCTTTATCAATCTACTGTTCTTAAAGATTAGTAGAAACTTTCTTTAATATATAAAGAAAACTCCTCTACAATTTCTAAACTTTTCCTTTTTATATCAATAATTCTAAAATATTTTACAAAGACAAATCCAATATCCAAAAAACTTGAAAATATTTTCCAGTTGCAATCGAAAAATCTTTATATATGAGGCTAAAATTTGACAGATTGAGAATTCAGTCAAAGAGTTCTCTCTGTAAATTGTCTAAAAGTGAAATATATCCATGTGGGAGTGTGTTATCCAATAGTTTATCCAATTTGTGAGGGTTGTTTTCTTTCTGTCTTTTTTTTTAAGATTATTCCGATTCGAAATTATCCTTTAGTTGTCACACACACATACACACAGCAAACACAGACAGGCGCGGACACGCACACACACACACATATATTGTATTACACAATCAAAACGATTGGAGGGGGTGGTGTGGGTGTGTGTGTGTGGGTGGCACCGGACAGGGGCGTCTTGCATTCTAATGTTGCTCCAAAAAAAGTTGAGTCGCTTCTTTTATTTGGAGTCTGCTTTGCGATAAATTACGTCACTTGCACTTCCGTTTTGTTGTTGCTGCTTTCGCATCACGAGGCGACACCGACGACGACGACGACGACTTTGCTCTTGGCTGTGGCAGTTGCAGTTGCAGTTGCATTTGCATTTGCAGTTAGGCACGATTTGGAATTTGAATGCACACTTTGTTGTTGTTGTTGTTGTTAAAGATTTTAATTTGTATTTTGTATTTGTCGTTGTTGTTGTTGTTATTGTTGTTGTTATTTGTTGCTGTTATTTGTTGCCTACAGCTGAAACCGAACAACTTCACCACTGGCTGTTGCAAGTAACTTAGCCAGGCATGTTGCAATATTTGTTGTTGTGTTGCTTTGGAATAATTGAATCTATCAATTTGCTATTGACACTCACGCAGTCACTCACGCACAGTCACGCGTTGCACGTTGCACGTTGCAATGCAATGCGAGTGGAGACGAGACGCGAGACGGCGAGAGGCGCGTTCGAAATTGTTGTTGGAAATACACGCATACACGGAGACACAGAGAGACACGCATAGACACATACAGAGGCACAGGCACGCACAGAATACACACATACACAGAGATACTATATAGAAATCATATACAATAATGTATAAACAACAACAACAAGAAATAATTAATAATAAAGATACAACGCGCAACGCATCGTAACCGCCGCCGCGATACGCTCAATACGAAGTGTAGCTGAAGACTGCCTCAAAATGTTATCGAGTTCGTTGTCCAAGTGGCGCGCCGCATTGCGGCCTCACTGTGGCAGCAACTCACAACACACACACAGACACTCACACACATAACTCAAAAGAGAGTGCGCGCCAAAGAGCGTCGAGCCACGTTGCGCTCAGCAGCAGCAGCAGCAGCAGCGACGGCGGCAGCGAAAGCCCCCCACCCGCGCAGTTTGCTGTCGCTGCTGCTGCAACGCTAACGTCGCTGCCTGCTGAGTGGGTATATGTGTCTCTGTGCCGATGACTTCTTCAATTTTTTTCAGCATTACGCTTTGTTCCGTTCATTCGCTATGGCAACCGCGCTCCACTGGCGCTTTTCTATCGCTGTGTGTGTGTGTGTGTGTGTCCCTCTCTCTCTCTCTTGCTTGGCTGACTTGAGCGAGCGCAGTGTGAGCGCAGCGCGCGCTTTTTCCTAATCAGCTGTTGTCTGCTCTGCTCTCCCACTCTCTTCCACTCTCTCACACTCTCTCGAAGAGAACGCGCTCAGTCGACTCTCTTAGGCGAAGCTTTGCTGCAGGCGGAAAAAGCTGTGTGCCATATTATTTGTACTATTACAGCATTTGTTGTTTTTACCCTCTCTCTCTCTCTCTCTCTGTCTCTGTCTCGCTTGCTCTCTTGTAACTCTTTGGCACTGTTGTTGGCGATTTTTGTGCATTTCCTTTTTGTACTGCGCTTCTTTGTCTGCTGTCATTTCCATTTGAAATTCCCAATTAGCAGGTCAATTGATTTTTAGGCCAAACTGTGTGCATTGCAGTCGACTTCCCTCTGTCTCTCTCCCTTTTTCTTTGCCTCTCTTTGGCTGTCTCTGTGTCTCTCTCTCTCTGTCTGGACTAGTCTGCCTGGCTGGCTGTCTATGTTGTTCGCCTTCTCATCCTGTGTGCGGCATTTAATTACAGTTTTAGCTTACTTTCCTCGACGACGACGACTCACTTATGCATGGAAATTGTTTCTAATGGCTTTGTAAATTGCGCACAAATGCATTTTTCATGAGCGAAACAAAACCCATCCCCCCCTACCCCGTCTTGTAAACAAAACATATGCAACTCTTTCCAACATGAATTACTTGATTTCGGCTCGAGTGCCACTTACCAATTGGGTTTTATGCTTAAATAATGCAACATACTCTGCAAAGTCAGCCTGCAAACTGAACAACTTTGCAAGCCATGTGAATACTGCATTCATTTAGTGGGGAATAACCCAAAAATGTCATATAATATGCATTAGCAATATGATAAAAAGATCTTTTTAAAATGTGTATAATATTATTAGGTTAATTTAACAAACCTTCTTAAGATATAAGATAACAATTCTTTATAATACATCTCTTTTAAGTTACGAAGTGGCACGTGTTGTGTGCTTGACAGTTTGCGATCGAAAGAGGAGGACTTAACGATGATTAAAAGGATATCGATAAATTAAACAGATTAATATCTATTGAAAATAAATATTTAAATAAGTGTGAATGGCAAATTAAGAGGGTTGCCAGATCTCCATACACGTTTTGACTGATTACATGTGGCAGTTTGAAAACTATACTCAAGGCCAACTTTGCAATCTATATGAATTCAACATCCTTGTCATATGTATATATGGAGCATATGATATAGAGAACATTTTAAACATGTATAATATAAATATAAAAATATATTCTGTAATCTATACTAATAACTTGTCAATTTCAATACCAAATCGAGGAAAAGAACTCAACAAATGTCATATATGGAATAAGTAAACACAAGCTAAGATGACAAATTTAAAACATATCAAATATTTTTAGTTAAATATATAATGAGTTTTCATAAACACATGATAAAGGAGAGATCATTTTCTATCTCATATAATATCAAAGTTCAGCTTGATATTAATTTAATTGCACCTTCCCAAATGTGTTCATAATCCACATAATATAATAGTTTAGCTTATCTCTTATATATTTGAATTAAGAGTTTATATTTTGATGTATTGCAAATTTAAAAAAATCCCACAGCAAGTGCCAATCGTCGTTATATAAAGAGCGCGTCAAATATTTAGTTAATTACATAGAAATTCGCAGAAAAGCGATTACCATACATAATTGGTACCATCAGTCTATAAATTAATATGTCAAAAAATTAAACAAATTACCTTAACTTGTTTAATCCCTTTCGAGTAAAAATATAAAAATAAAAATTAATCGTAATCGGAGCAACTGCCAAGGTAAACCGCAGTCAGAGTTTAGCGGGCACAGGTTCATAATATATATATATATATATTTGGCCTTAGAGACAACTTAAGTATCTGCGCCAAAAAAGCAAAAATAAAAGCAGATGATGATGTTGCAATCGACTTTCAGTTTGCAAAATTCGAAACGCAGCGAGCAACAAATACGTTTCGTAGCCCAAAGTTAATAAATTAATATTTTGTAGCTAATTTATGTCTTGTTATTGTTGTAGTGCATACAATTATCTCTGCCCCAACACACACACACACACAACAGTATCGGTATCTGTGATTGGACAGCATAAACTTTGCATAAACGAAACAAACAGATGAACACAAGAAATGGGAAACCGAACACAATATTACGACATCCCTAACAACTATAAAGATTGGCAAAAAATATATATAGAGAAATAAGAAAAAAAAAAAAGGAAGTCGAAAATAAACGTAAATATGATAATGAAACTGCTACGCTCGATTGGAAAAGAAACGTCATGCGGCGCTGGCTAATGGACGAAGTTACAGGGGCTTTTTGGGGGCCGGCAGATTCATGCATGAAATGCATGAACGTTGTTTAGCTGAAATTATAATGAACCCATAGCCAAATCATATACGATGCGATACATAAGTGATGGGGGACATCTATATACAGCTATACGCGCTCATACAGACATATTTCATATGTATATCTTCATTCGCAAAAGTGATAGTGCTTTGCGATCCCCCGGATCGAAAGTCTCGCATTTCGTAATCCGTCTAGCTCGTCGCGGGGGGTTTTCGAATGTGTGTGTGTGTGTGTTTGTCTTGTGTAATGGCACCCAGACATTGATCAGTGCTTCAGGGTCGTCGCATCTCATAGATACAACAAACAGATCAGCTACTAACTTTAGTTTGGCCATAAGCATGTGCGAAAACCTTTCCATTGTTTTGCGCTTTGTTTCTTTGCCAAATCTAATATGATTATTAATGCGTCTGTTGAGCTACATTTCGTAAAACATATTCCAAATAATGATATTCCGTAATACCAGACTAGTTTTCTGTAGTCATTAGTTTGCTAAGTATCCCAAAGATAAGAGTATATCATACTAATAACGATAGATCTGCAGAGTTAGCAGAGTTATTACTTGTGCCAGAACTTTAACCGTTATCCCGCAGCACACTCAACAGCTTATTACATTATGTGGAACATTCAGCGAGCTGTAGATATGATCTATGTTTGGGGAAATTTGGTTCATCAATCATCGAATGACAAAAAGATACAGTTTAGCGGCTAATGAGCTGCTGCAGCACCAAGAAAGGCCGCCTCAAGCGCGAGTCGAGAGATTACATATAACCTTCTATATGAAATATAGATCAATCTTGGTTTGTTGTATGAAACCCTGCGAGACCCGCCCCTGCGCCCCTGGGGGAGACCCATTTGTAGCCATCAAAACTGACAACTGTTGCCGCCTCGAGCAGCCAAATCAATTTCAAGCTTAAGCACATTATAAAAGATACAGTACCGTAGGCCAGGGGATTGCGGGGGGGGGTATCTAAGAGCCCGATTCTGGTACAGTCTCTTCCCTTGCTCCCTTCCCCTCCCCTCCCTCTGGGCAACTCATTACCATTATGAAGAATTGCGATTTGAGCTGCTAATTCTATTGTACTCGAGACTTGCGAGTCGCTCCAAGTATTCAAGCTTCTATCCAGGTATCTATGTATCTTATGTGTGTGTGTGTGTGTGTGTGCTGCTTAAACTTCATTCAGCTAACTGTATAGTTTGTAGCTGAGGCTTTTACCGCTAAGGTTCGTTCGTACGGTAAAAACTATGAGCCAAGAATGCGCGATGAACAAGTGCCCACAACTGTGACTTGACTGACTAAACAGGGTGATAGAAAGAAGGAGAAAGAAAGAGAAAGAGAGAGGGAAGGGAGGTAGAGAGGTGGGCAGCGCATACAGGGTGGCTCATTTGTGCCGCAAGTGAGTCAAAGAGCCGTAAAGCGAATGTGTCGAAGCAGCAAGAATCGCAAAAACTAACAGAACCTAATGATAAAGAACACCTCGCCGTGCCGTCGCCTCGTCTCGCGTCGCGTCGCTTCTGCCGTCGACTTTGCGGCTTATTTAGTATG
Organism: Zaprionus nigranus; assembly: GCA_018903425.1. Classification (NCBI taxonomy): domain Eukaryota; kingdom Metazoa; phylum Arthropoda; class Insecta; order Diptera; family Drosophilidae; genus Zaprionus; species Zaprionus nigranus. Next base: position 153,492 of record JAEIGD010000001.1, on the reverse strand, counting down.
TCAAAACATGTTTTTAAAAAAAATTTCTGCTGCTGTTTGTCTTTTTTTTTGTGTATTTTTTTCTTCTTTTACTGCTGCAACCAACGACGACGACGACGGTCTATGGAAAGTGGGACACAGCCGCAGCGGCAGCGGCACAGCCGAGTCGAGCTGCCACAAAGGTGAATAGCCAATAAATCAACGCTTGTAAATTGAAATTCTTTAGCATGAGGTGTGTGCCACTGTGTGTGCGTGGGTGTGTATGCGTGTGTACGCACATACACCTGTTGTGTCGCAGAAGTCGTCAATGCGGAGTCTGCGACAGCCTCTGAGGCCACAGGCCTTTAATTGTGGTCCGTGTGTAGCTTGCGCAATGCATTTCTAGCGTATCGTTTGCATGCCACTCATGTTTGCCTCAAGTCGGAGCAGCGTTGGAGGCACCTTGGGGGGGTAAATAGGTAAAGATTTGGGGGCGTTCACAGTACAGAATCATTTGAATATGCAATCATTCTTAGAAGTTAGAAAGGAAGTGGGAGCAAATGAAATAACGCGAATTGGGGAAGAGAAACCTTACAACTATCGTCTATAAGAACAACAAATTATTCTCTATACAACACACAAAGAAGTAGATGAGCAATAAATGTGTGAAATTTGGAAATTTGGTAAACTTAACTAAACAAAAAATCGTTCATACTTAAAGAAGTAAAAGATAGGAAACAAGTTGGAAATTTAAAAACTAGAAACAAAAACTCTTATGATTACTTAAAGTAGTAAAAGAAATAGGAATAACTCAAGTTGGGAAATTTTAAGAAGCATCGTATCGCAAAACTATCATATACAATAACAACACATTATTTTGATGACTTCAAATAAAGTAGAATAAAAAATGCGATGAATTGGAATGGAAAACTTTAAGAACTATCGCAGAACTATCGTGTTCAAAATATCTCATTGTTCTCATTATTTCACACAAGAAAAAAGGAAGAAATCGAATGTCGGATATTTGAATAAACATCACAACTATCGGCTATAAGAACAACAAATTATTCTCATTACAACACACAAAGAAGTACAGAAATAGAAATGTCGGAAATTTGAGAAACTTAAATACCAATTGCAGATATATCGTATGCAAAATATCTCATTGCTCTCATTATTTCACACAAAGAAGTAGAAGAAAAAGGAATAAATCAAGTTGAGATATTTGAACAAACATCACAACTATCGCACAACTATCGAATGCATAACAAGCTCATGTCATATCAGTTGAATACAACATATTCGCTTATAGCAAGAGATTAAAGATGCAATTTTGCTTTAATATGCACTTAATATAGTAACTCGTATTAGAAATATTTCTTTATAATGGATAGAAGTTCATTCTATCGTATTCATATTAGTAAATAAAGGAATCGTATAAATTAATATATATAATATAAACAAGTTATAGCTGTCAAAGAACTATAGGTTTAGTTTCAACCAGGGTTCATCCAAATACTCCACTTTGCAGTATTATTTATTTATATATTGAGCGATGTTTTCTATCGATTGTTATCGATAATTACCCCTTAAGTAACCCACATTATACCTATCGTTAATCGATTATATTTCATTTTGTTTATTTCAAATTGTATTCCCCTTTTCCCTCGCAACTTTTCGATGCCTTTGCAGTTCAGTTACTGCCAGGCTTCACTGTACTTAGCATATGCATACTGACCTGTCATGGCTCCATTGCTGCTGCCGCTGCTGCTGCTGTTGTCTCTATCTCTATCTCTGTCTCGCTCTCTATCGCGTGTTGCTGTTGCCACCACCGCAGCAACCGTGGTTGTTGCTGTTGTTGTTGCTGCTGTTGCCGCTGTTGCTGCAGTCACTGCTGCTGCTGCTGCCACTGCTGCTGCTGCTGCTGATGTTGTGGTTGCTGCTGTTGGCTTCTGTGTGGGCAGCAACGGTGGTGGCGTTCTTTCTCGTCGCCGCTGCCTGTCTGTGGGCGTGGATAGTTTGCGATTCGTGTTGCTGCTGCTGCTGCTGTCGCTGTTGGCCAACTGCAACTTGCAAGCGCCGCTGATGCTGCTCAGGCTGCTGAAGCTGCCCAGGCTGCTAAAGCTGCTGGAACGCGCCAGCGCCGGTGGCTCTGACATGAATTTCGACTGCTGTTGTTGTTGTTGTTGCTGTTGCTGCTGCTGCTGCTGCTGCTGATGGTGTTGTTGGGGTGTCGGTGCCAGCGCCAGCCGCTTGGGAGCTGGCTCCGACAATTGCAGCTCCTGCTGTGGCTCCTCCTGTGGCATTATGCTGGCTATGATGGTGCCCTCCTCCACCTCGTCATCCTCCTCGCCCGTCACCGACTCAAAGCAGACGTCCAGCAACGTTGCGCCCCGCCCGTCTGCAGGCCCGCAATGTCCTTGAGATCGATCCAGCTGGCGCCCAGCTTGTCGGCATCGCTCAGCGGCAGGCTGAGCACGCGCGTGTCTCCCTCGTCGATAATATGAAAGGCCTGCGTGGGCTCGATCTTCACAATTATCGGCTGACTGGCCAGTATTTGTGCGGGCGGAACTTGCGATCGATTGTTGCTGCTGCTGTGACTGTTGCCGAGGGCAGCATTGCTGCTGTGGGTGCTGCTGCTGCCCAGCAGGCTGGCCATGTTCTCATCGTCCTCCTCGTCGACGTCTGCCAGCTCGCTGAGCTGCTGTTCGATTTGCAGGTACGTTGTTGTTGTTGCAGCTGTTGAGTTGCTGCTGCTGTGCTGGTGCTGCTGTCGCCCACAGTGGCGCTGGCCAGGCTGCGTATGGTTGTCACTGGCTCCCTGCCAGCTTGCCGCACATCCAGCTTGAGCACAGTGCACTTGTCCGTCTGTTGGTACTGATGCTGCTGCTGGGGGCGCACATAGGCAGTGCCGCTGGTTGGGTCCGTGAGGAAGGCCAGTGGCGGCGATGTTGCCTTGTTGGAGGTGCTCACGGTGCGCACGGCCGTTGTCGTCGTCGTTGCCGTTGTGGGCGTGGCCCTGCCTGTTGCGCCCTGCGCCCTGGCCACAATGCTGCTGGCAGCGGGCAGGGGAATGATCGATATGGAGGGCACCTTGCTGCGCAAATTGGCCACGGCTGCCGCTGTGGCAGCATCCGCATCGAGATAGCTAGCGCTGGCGGTGGCGGTGGCGGTTGCAGTTGCTGTTGTTGTTGTGGCAACTGTTGCTGCTGTCGTTGTGCTGCTGTTGCTGCTGTCGCTGCTGCTGCTGTTGCTGCTGCCAACGGGCGCTGCCTGCTGTATCAGCAGGAGATCTCTTGGCCTATCCGTTGTGAGGGCCGTTTCTCAGACAATTTGTGTATAGAAAGCAGCAACAATTGCTGTCGCTAGATGCTGCTGCTGTGCTAGTTGCTGCTGCTGTCGCTGTTGCTGCTGCTGTGCTGATTGCTCTTGTGCGCTTGACAATTAACTGCAATTTCTGGTTTCAATTTTGAATTCTCTTCAACTTCTTTTCACACACTCAAAACTATGCTGCATGCCTTATAATTTGTGGTATTTATTTGGTATTTATTTGGTATTTTGTTTTTGGTATTTTTGTTGTTATTTACGTGTTTGTTTTTTTGTGGTCGTGTAGAAGCACAACATCAAAATAAATTGAGAAAAATCAGCCTTACAAAAGTGCACTTAAAATCGTTTACACTAAGAGTCACACATCGAACTTTGAATTGCTTTCAATTGTATTAGATTCAAGAATAGTACTCATACTCGTACTCGCATTCGTCTTCATATTCATTATCATATTTCCTGGGTGTAGATACACCTGCAGCTGCTGTGGCTGCTGCTGCTACTGATTCTCGTGGCTGCAGCTTTATGCAGCTTGGAATACGCGTCGTATACTCGATATCGCTGCCGCACTCCCACGCTGCTGCTGTTGCTCTGCTGCTGGTTGTTTTTCTTATATTTTTCTCTTGATTTGTGCGTAGCAAAGATTGCTCTCAGTTACGAGTTTTAATTTTAATTATAATTTAATATTAATTTACTTTAATTACTTTAAGTTTCTTTTTGCTTTTATTTTGCACAGTAAATCAGTCGCCTTTCTATCTTATTGGTGTTGCTTGCAGTTGTTGTTGCTGCTGTTGCTGTTGTTGCTGTTACTGTTGTTGCTGTGGGCTGCCATTGGCAAAATGCATTTCCATTTGTTTAAATACGTCACAATATGTTTGGGGGAATCGAACTGGAGCTGAAGGAGCTGCAGGACAGAAACTGCTGTTGCTGTTGCTGTTGCTGTTGCTGCTTCAGCTGCTGCTGCTGCTGCTGCTCTCGTGTACCTGCGCCACTTCCTGCGCTATTGTGCGCTGTTTGTTGCTGCTGCTGTTCTACAGTTGCTGTTGCTGTTGCTGTTCCTGCTGCTGTTGCCAGTGTGTATCTGTAGCCGTGACTGGCAAGTGCTGCTACTGCTGCTGCTGCTGCTGCTTCTGTTATTGCTGCTGTTGCTGTTATTGCTGCTGTTGTTGTCGCTTGCGTATCCTGGCGCTGCACATGCAACGAGCTGCTGTTGTTGTTGTTGCTGCTGCTGCTGCCACTGGATGGCTGCAAGGCGCCATTGGAATTTGACGTCAAAATACAAGTGCCTGGAAGTGTGTCGCTGCTGTTGCTGCTGCTGCTGCTTGCTGCTGCTGTTGATGCCGCTGCCGGCGTCGCTGCTGCTTGCCTTCCACATTGCGGCACGCAACCCTAGCGCCAGTTTATGCCTCCATGCAATTGCCCACTAAGTCGACAACAACATCCAACCCTCCTCCTGCCGCCTCCTGCCGCCTGCAACCCCCACCAGCGCCCAGCGACAGCAACCACCAGCTGTGTGTGGCTGAAACTTTAATAATCGATTTTTCAGCACACACACATGCAAATCGATACACACACACACACACGTGACACACACGCACAGCAAGTGCAATGCTTTCGCTTTCTTCGTCTTTTACTAATAATTAATTTTCTTCTTCTTCGATATTTTCACTGCATTTTCTTTAAAGTTGAAACGTTTTTTCTTAAATGTTTTTCATTTTTAGTTTATTTTAATTTAATTTTCATTTCATTTACACTGCAATTGCAGCTGCTCAGATAAGTTTTCCACAGGTTTTTCATTGTTTACAACACGCAACACAAATTTCAAATTATATTTTCACATAATTTTTAACTTTTTTTTCACTTTGTGCCGTTGATTGTTGATTTTCTTTTATTTTGGTGTTTTTTTGTTTTTCTAGTATTTTCTTTTTTGTGCATTGGCCGCGTATCCTTTTTTGATGCGTCCTTTGCAGGAATGTGTCCCAAATTCAAGTGCGCCACAAACACATTTCGCGCCGCACTTTCCGTTTCGCCACTCAGCTGCTTGGAACGAGCACTTCGAATGGGAAAAATCGCAATGCCAGGCTGTCACACACAGTCAGTTTGTGTGTGTGTGTGTGTGTGTGTGGTAGTGTGTGTGTAAGGGAGGGTGTGTGTGTGTGTGTGTGTGCTCTCGACCATATGCAGGTCGAAAATGGGACTCGCTGCGCTGCAAAATAGGGTTAGTAGGCATAATGCCAAGTGCATAGACGGGAAAACTGGAAAAGTGCCGCGCAGCTTTTCCTACCCTTAAGCACAATTTCGTTCCATTTACACATGCGTGTGTGCGTGTGTCAGTGTGAGTGTGTGTGTGTGTGTGCTTGTGTGTGTTGCAGCACAGCAAGGGAATTTCTCCGAGTGTGGTGAAAAGCCTTGGGGAAATTCTTAACTGTGTTGAGTTTTTCTTTTTAAATAAAGCGCGCCACGAGTATTTTAAATATATTGTATTTGCAGCTTTTATTTTAAGAGTCCATTAGAGTACAAAGACAATAGAGGTACAAAGCTGCAATATATAGTATGTAGTATAATACATTATACAATATAATAGTAAATAATATATAATAATATAATATGTTATTAGATGCCCAAGAAGTGAAGGTTAAGACGATCGAATAAAAAATATAAGTATTCGACTATTTAATGCTAAAATATTATACAATATCACATTAAATTATAATATTTCTATACATTATTATGATGAGTATTTCTAAATGTGATTTTAAATAAAAATATATATAAATAACAAGCAGGTAGGCTACAGTTCAGTCTGCTCGACTGCTATATACCCGCTCAAAATATTTTTTACAAATTTAAGGTCTATTTTTGGCATATTTTTGCATACTTTAGGGAGCAGTTTAGAAATGAGTAACTCTTATAATTATTTTCTAAATAACTTCTATGTAAATTAGACGATCGCAACCAAATTTTTATAAATTATTTAATAGCTCTAAATATTATAATCTCTGAGATCTACGACTTCATACAAACGGAAATTATAATACCCTTCTACCCAAGTTACGTTTAACAAATAAACAACTGATGGAAGTTAAAGAAGTTAGCTAATACAAGGTGAATATCACATAGTAATATCAACATAATTACACTAATTGACCTGATTCCTACTGTGATGTCTTGGAAAATACGAAACGGTAAAAGGCGCACGACAGGCGCTAATGAAAATCCGCTCAGAGAAGAACTAATTTCAAGATCCGTAAAGCCAATAAACTGTAAGCCGTAAAAAAGAATGGTTATCAATGCGAATGCGAATCGAATGCGATTATTGAATGACGAGTTAAGCGAGACTATCATATTGATGGCCCGAGCCAGCTGCTCTCAATGAGACCTCCCCAAAAACAGTTAGAAGGCAAGAACAGCTAGATGGAATTGGCCAAGAAGAAGTATTGCACAATACAAGAAAACACAAACACACAACGGGGGACAATAAAACTGAACTAATCGCCCTATAACTGGGCCCTTCTGCTGATCATCTTGACGCATCATTAGCCATATCATCATCGAGACGGCCAAGTCTATCGTCGTCTTCGTCTTCGTCTTCGTCTTCGCTTTGGACTTCTTTCATATTTCATGTTTTCCGTTGCTTAAATCGTGTTAGATTTATTTGTGCTGGTTTCGGGCAGAAGGGGGAGGAGGGGAGGGACGGCTGAGCTTGCGCAAGAAACCGTCAGGTCTATAAAGAGCTAACTGGTTCTAGCCGTAAGCCTTCAATTTGGCTCAGACGGGTCTTGCAACGTCGTTGGAAGCGCCGTTGGTTCTAACGTGAAAATGTGTGCCTCACCGTTGTAACGATCGTATTTTTGTTTTTCCCCTCTCATTCTTCTTCGTCTTCGTCTACTTCTTCCTCTTTAGCTTCTTCTATATCTTTTCAGCTTGCCTTGCCCCGACTGTTTGCAGTTTCTTGGCCACGTTTCCAGACATTGCAGCAGTCGCTCTTCAAGCGATTCTAACCAGTTTAAGTGAAAGAGACAGAGACCGGTAGAGAGATACAAAGAGAGAGAGGAGAGAGAGAAAGAGAGGATTAGAGATTTCGTTGGGGGAAACTCACACAGTGGCTGGTCCAGGGTACACGAAAGTCCCGTACGAAAGTCCCAGTTATTCAAGAGGAAAAACCTGTTACACGCAAGTGGAACTGGCTCTGGCTCCCGCTCTGGCTCTGGCTCTGGCTGTGGCTCTGGCTGTGACTCTGATTGTGGCGCAGCTCTTGGCCAAGAACAAATCAAAAAGCCAACTAAACAGCTACCACAACTGAAACACGTTAGTACCGTTGTGTCGGATTCTTTGTTGCGCAACTGTGTTTCAAGATTAGCTGACGACGACGGCGACTGGTTTATTGCAACGTCGCGTCGCGTCGCTGCTGCTGCTGTCGATGAGGCAACTCAACGCAGGCGCAGCTTGGTGTGTTCCATACCCTTTTGCGCAGAGAGGGGGGCGTGGCAGCGAATAGCGCAATGAGCTGAACCGATCTAGCATCGAGTGAGAAAAGTTTTCCATGAATTATCTCACTTTGGTAACAGAATTCAAATCTTTTCAAGTGAAAACTGATCAGAACTGATCGAACTGACAGGGCATCTGCAATTCGATCATAAGTCGCCAAGAGTTCTTGCCTGCTTTTTTTGTCTTCTGCCACTTTGATATAAACTCTATTGTTGTTGTAGTGATGTTGCAACATCTGCAAAGCTAGAATCGGAAATGCGGCACAAGAAAAACCACACAGCAGAGAGAACAACAGCAACAACAACAACAACAGCAACAACAACACAGAACAACAACGCAAGTTAGATAATGGAAAACCTTGCCCAGGCAATTGCGTGCGTTGAAGCTTGACTGCGTTTTGCATTCGCCAGCAATTTTCCAAAAGACTCATATTGAAAACCGTTGCCCCTTTGCTTTTTTACGATACATTAATTTTTTTTGATTTCATATAAATATATGTAATTCAAACATTGGTATTACCAGCAAGGCTAAGGCCTGTTCAAAAATATCACCAGCACTTTTTATAAAGTTTTCCATTTGGATATTAAGTCTTAAGCTAAATGCAATAATTACATTTAAGTGCAACTATTGCATAACAATAATAAATACACGAAGGGCCTTGATAATTAGAAAAGCAATTTGAAGAGAAATGATATATACATATATATATAATAAGAGAAGTCACAGCAAACTCAAAATATAAAAGGAAATATATAAAAACTAGACAGAGGTTACCTTCGGCATGCCGAGGGTAGTTTAATTTGCAGGTTCTTATATCCTCCGATCTGTACTCCTCTAGGTGATGGTTGATGATAGTTGTTTAACTTTGTTAAGTTAAGTTATTTCTCAAATTAAAACTACAAAAACCCTTAATTTCGGCCGATTGTTCCTATGGCAGCTATATGTTATAGTGGTCTTATTTTGCTGAAATTTTATTGCCATATTACATATGTAGAAAAAGTCCCATGTTGTAAATTTGGTTGCAATATCTTGAAAAATAACAAAAATCGACCGATAGTTTGTATGGCAGCCATACGATAAATCGGTCTGATCCAGCTTGTTGCAACTTATTTACAGTGTGCATGCAATAAGAAACATATATGATATAAGTTTCATCAAGATAACTTTATAATTGATAGACTAGTTTGCTTTCGAACCAACGGACGGACGGACAGACGGACAGATAGATATGGCTAGATTGACTCTCCTGCTGATGCGGATTCAGAATATATACTTTATAGGGTGGGAGATGTGTGTCGAAAGGTGCGTGGCAAACTCCTGACCAAAATTAATATAGCCTCTGCAATAAATATTTCAAGTTTTATAGGACAATATTAAAATTATTTAAAATCACATTTGTAATACATTTATATGATACAATCATTTTGAACTATCGAAAATGATGTAACCGTTGCAAGATAATTGGTAAAAGCTGAGTTGAAGGTTCCATCATTAACAACTATGACGAATTCTCAAGATTTGTCATGCCATCGTGAAACTCGATTTGTACGAAAATAATCAAAGTCATGAAGATAATTAACCTCAAAGTTAAATTATAGTAAATTTGGCAAATATGCAGATATCCAAGTGGTTATCTTACCTCTGATGGTGCTTGGCATGTTACATGGGTTCTTTAATCTCATCTACACGATTATTACAAGAAGCTGTTTAGTGTGTGGGGAGAGAGCTCGATGGATCCTTAAGCAAATCAGATCAATTCAAATCGGTGTTGAATTAAAAGAAATTCCAGTTTGATTGGCATTTCGGTGGCACATGTCAAATTTATCGATAACACGATAGCACGATAGCACATTGAGAACGCAGAGAACAAGTTAAGATGGCAACGAAGAAGACAAACAGTTTTCAAACGGTAAATTAGCCGAAGTGGGCGAAGCGAACGAGTGAGCGAGCGCGAAGGCGAAGGCGAAGGCGACACGAGAAGGCGCCCAGCAACGAGTGCGTTGCGCTGATTGACGAGAGAGCACGACGAAGAAAGCAACAAAACAAAGCAAAGCAAAACACGAGACTGGATACGCTGGACTGGACGTGTGGACAAACGTTTGAACACTAAATGGCCCCAGCCAGGCCCGGCCCGGGCCAGGAATCGGAGTCCGAATCGAAGTCGAAGTTGCAGACGACGAACTCGGACTGGGACTGGCACTGGGACTGGGAGTGAGACTCAGACTGAGACCTGGGGGGAGTCATCTGCCTGCCATCTGCCAGGCAGTCGGGCAAAAAACCTGTGCAGTAGGTGGGGCCGAAGTGAGCGGCATCAGTTGCATTACGAAGAAAGGAGGAAGGAGTTAGCCAAGAGCAGCGGCGGCAGAGAGCAGAGCTGACTGACACCCTCCCGATCAGCGCACTGCCAATTTCTCTCGCACACACACACACACATACAGACACACACAGGCAAAGAGGCACGCGAAAAAGAATTCCTGCTAATTAAATGCGTGATCATCGCTCAGAAATACACCCCAACAACAACGAGAAAGTAACAAGAGTCATGCACCATACGAAGCTGGAGCTGCGTGAGCCGCGTGACACGCCAGTGAATTTCGTGATCAAATGAAATTAGAGATCTTTGCCAGGTAATACTCGATACCATATCATATTCCCATTTCACAACTTTTCATTTTTAAGTCTCTCATCTCTTCCTCTCTCTCTATCTCTCTCTTTCCCACTCTCTCTCTCTTCCTCTATAACTCAGCAATATGCATTAGCTGTTTGAGAAGATTAGAAAAATTACTTCATAGAAAAGAAACTCATAAAAAGTGCCTAAGAACTTATAAAACGCGAGGAGAACTTCTGTGGAATTTTACTTTTCTATTACCCTAAGGTAAATTAAATAAACTACACTGCATATTACAACTTAATATCAAATAAAGAAATATTTTGTTCAATTTTAATGATTGGTAACTAATAATGCGAACTATAATTGCCTTACTTAAGTTAACAGAAATAAAATAACATTAAAAAGACATTAACAGTAAAAATAACATTAAATGTTATCGATTCATATGAATATTCGTACTATAATAGAGGTGCTTGTGCAATGCAAAATCTTGTGTAAGTAGTAGATGTGTTTGCGACTTATCGATTAATTTATCCTCGTGTCACGACATATCGCCCTCTGTTCATCTGCAGTCAGTCAGGCTGAGCTGGGACAGACTCTCAGAGTTATATGTGTGGCTGGGAGCTCGTGACGTTGCATTGGGGGCCGCGTCATCGAAGCGGGCAGGCAGGCTCCAGCTGCAGCTATACAAACACACACACATACACGTGCACTCGCTCAGCGAGGCAACGAAAAAAAGCGCACCTTTAACTTAAATCGTTAAATAAACAGGAAGACTTCTACAGCAAACACACACAGACACAGGTACACACACTCACACACACAGACAGCGAGCCAAGACTTATCACAAGTCAGCAGCGCAGCAGCAGCGGCGCAGTGGAGAAGAAAAAATGAAATAAAACAGGTTGAGAAGTACCGCTAAGCGGGAAGAAGCAGCAGCAGCAACAGGGGCAGAAGCAGCAGCAGGAGAGCAGCGGCAGCGCGGCAGCAACAAGCCCCACAAGCAAAAAGGTCAACGAACGTTCTTAGCGAAGAAGAATGGAATCAAAACACAAAAACACGAAAAACTGAGCACGACAAAGACAATGACAGAGAGAGAGAGAGAGAGAGAGAGAGAGAAGAGAGCGAACGCGCGCAAGTCACACAGCAGCGGGTGAACGAGCGCAAGCAACCCGAAGAGAGCGCAAAGAAAGTACGCAGAGAAAGCGATCAGTCAAAGAGAGCGCAACAGGCAGAAGAGAGGTAGAGAGAGAGCGAGAGCGCAGGGCTAAGAGAGTGAGCAGGCGAGTGCAGTTTGAAACAAAATGTCAAAATTTATGCGATGTGCATTTTGTAAAGTATTTTTATGAAAATAACCTGAGGAAAATGTATTTTTAGCAAGAATTTCTTTCTGCCAAGACAAAAGTGCACTCAGAGCGAGACAAAGCAAGAGAGGGAGAGAAAGAGAGAGGTAGATAGCGAGAGGGGAAGAGAGAGAGATGGAACGTTATCAGTTTGTAACTGTCTCGAGCATGTTGAAAGAAACTGAAATTCTTGTTATATTGCTCAATATTAGGTAATATGCACGCACACAATTAAGAGTCGACGCACACACACACATACACACACCACGACGTGCGAAAGCCATTGAATATAGCGGTATATTGACGAAATTTCTGAGACAAGTAACAAGCAAAGCTCATTGACCTCCAGCAGAAGCAACAGCAGCAGCCGCAGCCGTCGACGTTGCCGTCCATGCTGCCCGCGCAGTTGTAACTGTGTAATAAGCTCTGTGCGAGTCAGGGCCAACGGTAGGGGAGGGGAAAAGAATTACAGCAAGAAGTTTTGTTCAGTTCTTCTTGGTTTCATGTTTTTGGTTTCTTCTCTGTTTGCATTTGATTTGGTTTCTTCCGTTCGAGCTGTAACAGATTTTGATATCTTCAAAGCTGCCACTGATTATGCAATCATAGAGTGTGTGTATGTGTGTGTGTGAGTGTGGAATGTGGAGTGTGTGTGGATTGTGGCAGGCGTGTGTCGCCTGCAATTGCCTAAGGGCAGCGAAAACTAATTAAACTGAAGTTGCCAAACTGTGCGCTAAGTGCCGCCGCAGCTCAGCTCAGCTCAAATTGCCTGCAACATTGATCCTGTTACACTGTGCCGCACGCACGCACACACCCTGCCTGTGTGTGTGTATGTGTTAATGCACCAACACTGCACGCTGATTGGCCAACGCGGCGCAAAAGGCTTCCCTAGGCGAGGCACTCTCATTGGCTCTCGCTTTGCTGCTTGTTCCTTGTCCTGTTTCCTCTTTCCTTCCACTCTGTGAACTCTTAAGGGCTGCGCCTGTTGCGCGCTGCCCTCTATACTCTTCCCAATGAGAGTTTGTCCCGATTGTCAGAGAGTTTGTTATGATATCATTTTATTTATGATGTCATTAAGATGAGAATGCGCTAAGAAGAGAAATAATCCCAGGATTTGCATAAATTAAGAGTATTAGTACAGCCATATTACATATATTTTTTATTATGACTGTAATTTGTATTTATTATTCTATATTATTACAATATTTTAAAATATCTATACATATATAAATAATTGATGAAAACATTCGATTGAGGTGAGAAATAAACTCAGGATTTGCATAAACTAAGATTATTACTTTTACAGTTATTATACATATTCATTATTTTACTATGAGCAGGGTCATCTACGAACCCTGGGGGGCCTTTGTGCACAACTTATTAGAGGCCCCTAGTTTAGCTATCTTGTTAAAATAAAACTCTGAATCTTTAGTATATAGTATGTATTTGGAATAGAACATTTTTAACAAAATTAAGAAACTTAATTGCATATACTTTTTCTAGTATTCATAGCAAAAAGATGTTCATCTAAATATCGAAATGATCGTATGCAAATTGTTTAATGTACATATAGTTTAAATATCATGTAAGAATATTTAAATATGTAAATGACTTTGACTTAGGGAATTGAATTGTTCAAAAACATTCTTTATAAATTCTTCAAATTAGATTTCACTCGGCAGCCACTCTGTTTGCTGGGGGCTTTGAGCAATTGTAATTGTAATTGTTAATTGTATTAATTATAATAATTTACGATTGTATCTTCTTTCTAGCACTACATGCCTAAAGTTCAAAGTGTATACTCAATTCGCGTTAGGTGTAACTGATAGAAGCAAGTGCTGTTTTTTTAAGGGTGTATCAGAGCAATAGAATTAATTCAAACCAGAGTGGATTTTGGGTATAAATAGGGCCAGACTAGGTTCAGAGTTCCTAGTTAAATTCTGTTTGTGGAACAGCAGCAAATTACGAGTGTTCTTAGCTGTGTGTGTGTGTAAACGGGTAAATCAAGTTAAACTGACAAACAAATACATACAGATGTAAATTGATGAAGACAAGTAGTTCTGAATTCAACTTTACTATTGTTCATTTATGAATTTGGAAAGTTTGACATCAATAATTGTGGAGTGTATTTGTAATACTTATACTATTTAATCGCAATTCAGCTGCGATTTCATTTTCAGTTTTAGTTATATTTCGCAATTAATTGTCAATGCATGACAAAATGCAGTTCAATCAGTTTTGAACAGGTTCAACTCAGTGCATAAAAGACAGGTGTGCATGCAGTATTTATTTGTATAGATATAGTATATACATATAGATCGCTGCATTGATTGGCCGCTAATTGGCAGCATTTGAAACAATATAATGGAATACCAGCATAAACAATTAAAGAGCGCTCAACATTTAAACGGAATTTTGTTGGCGAATCTGCTCGTATTGATCTCCCGATGTCCCATGTCCCATGTCCCATGTCCCATGTCCGAGTGGACCCCCCTAAAAATAATACTACCCTCTGCGACTGCTACCAATTACTCGTTGCACGTTGCATGCTGCAGTGTGACAGCATCGCGTCGTAATTGGCTGACAATCTGTAAACACACGAGTCAAACTCACATTTCGTCTTTCTACAAATAGCGTTGATTAATTAAGTAATTGCGATTATTTTTAATACTACATGCGACAGGGGGTGGGGGTATATAGTAGTATAAAATGTCGCATGTGTCGCTGCTTCCGATTCACTCAGTTCGAAATTGTTCAACGTGCAAATTATCAAAATATTTTTCTGTCGGTTGTGTCATAATTAGGAAAAGGCGCAAACCCTTTTTCCACAACGACGACCTGTGGCTCAACGAGGTTAATACAACCCTAGAAAAAGCCCAACAATATTTTCACAGCTGTACGCTTTTCTCACACACAACCACAACACGCGCACCCCCACCCACCACACACACACAATGCACGCGCTGTCATTCCATGGCTTGCCTTTCATTTCCAATTAGAGAGAAGCCCCACAACGTCGGAAGCAAGTGTCCGAAGTCTCTTGCATTTTCAGTCAGCGTCGTTGGCCGTTCCAATTTGCTATTCAAATCTGGCCCCAAAAAAACCAAAAAATAATAATACAAAGCACAGTTGTCTAAAAGCGAAACTCTTCTCTGACAGATAATGGCGCGTGTCTAGCAGCTCCACAGCGATCCGAGTCCGTATAGTTTACCCAAGCACTCCCGAGACCCCGAGACGACCCCAGGCCAGAGGGATTAGAGGCCAAAGTAGCAGTAAAATATCCCCGGAATTTGCAAATAGTTAAACCTATCAAAGAATCGCACACACACACACACACACAGTTACACTCTCTTGCTGCTGACGTCATCGCCATGGACTTTAAGGAGTATCGTCAACGGGGTAAGTGACCATAAAGCGCACAGCAGCAGCAGATACATTTGAATCTGGGGCTGGCTTAATTTGATTTGCAGCGCGCACTGCAGCGCTAAGGGGATTACGGATTTGTCCCAACACACATTTGCCCAGTTCAATATAATGCTCGTATATCTTGATTTAATGAGCTAAGCTCGAGTTATATTGTTTATATTTGATTGTACTGGGAATCTTGTATATCCAAATGGGCTCAAAATAAACCTAATGCAAATTATTGCTGCAATTTCATCAGAATCGTAAGGGAATATGAGTTTACATAATTATTAATTTACTTTTAGAGATCATTATAATTAGAGGAAAACTTATCAGTATTCTAAGAAATTTCATTGGTTGTTAAAGTAAAATATTCTCAATTCTATAATTTTATTTGCTCAATTTTCCTCATTTAGAATTTTTATTTCTAATAAAACAAGCACAAAAACTACAGTCAAGTGTACTGAGCTGTGATAGACCCGCTACCATGACCAAAAAGATTTCTTAAATATAGAACATCTATTATTGGCGTATTTTGTATTGCATACCTTAGGGAGCAGGTTAGATTTCAGTAACTCTTAAAATTATTATTTAAATAACTTCTTGTTAATTATCCGATTGCAACCAAATTTTTGAAATCATTGTTGACAGATAATCTGTTACCAAAAATTAATTGTAAGCATTTTAATTCGGCCCTATGGGTAGCAGATATACAGATTAAAATATATGGTTACCTTACCTTGTTAATGAATGAGAAAGAAGACTCTTCATTACTTTTAAACTTGTATTTCAAAAGTGTTATTTTGTTGAAATTTTGACAGCATATTCTATGCATAGGCTATAGCAATATTATAAATATTTATATACTTTATAAAGTTAAAGATATTATTGCGTTGCATACAACTGAACAATATTTATAAACCCTACGAAGCGATGTAGATATACAAAATAAGATTTATAGTTTTCGGATACATATTCAAATATAAATAGTACACTTTAAATAATGTAAATAATATTTGGAATAGCAATATTAACATTATAATATTTGTATTGATACAAATATTATAATTTTAAATATTATATATTATGGTACATTTTAAACAATGTAAATAATATTTGGAATAGCAATATTAACATTATAATATTTGTATTGCTGGAACAGGCAAGGAGATGGTCGACTATATAGCCGACTATTTGGAGAACATACGTGAACGTCGCGTCTTTCCGGACGTCAGTCCCGGCTATATGCGTCAGCTGCTGCCAGAGTCGGCACCCGTGGAGGGCGAGCCATGGCCGAAGATCTTTGGCGATGTGGAACGCATTGTCATGTCCGGCGTGACCCACTGGCAATCGCCGCATATGCACGGTTACTTTCCGGCACTGAACTCGATGCCATCGCTGCTGGGCGACATGCTGGCCGATGCCATCAACTGTTTGGGCTTCACCTGGGCCAGTTCTCCGGCATGCACGGAGCTGGAGATAGTCGTTATGAATTGGCTGGGCAAGATGATTGGGCTGCCGGATGAGTTTCTGCATTTGAGCAACAATTGCAAGGGCGGCGGCGTGCTGCAGACGACGGCCAGTGAGGCGACGCTGGTTTGCCTGCTGGCAGGACGCACACGTGCAATACAACGATTCCATGAGCGCAATCCTGGCTACCAGGATGCGGAGATTAATGCCCGCCTGGTGGCCTATTGCTCGGATCAGGCGCATTCGAGCGTGGAGAAGGCGGCGCTGATTGGTAAGTGACAAAGGGGAAGATCAAGAAAGAGTGAAAGGGAGTAAAGTTCCGTGACGCATATCTAAGCTGCTTACAGCACAATCTAATAATAAACTCCCCTTCCCCCCTTCCCTGAACATCTTCTGCACCCTCCTGTTATTGCATTCTCACAGGACTTGTGCGTATGCGGTATATTGAGGCAGACGAGGAGCTTTCCATGGGGGGCAAACTGTTGCGCGAGGCCATCGAGGACGACATTAAGCAGGGCCTGGTCCCGTTCTGGGTGAGTTCTATCTCTCTCTCTCTCCCCCTGTATCTCTCTCTCTTTGTTTTCCTTGTCAAAATTAATTGGCCGCCAACCAACGCGCAATTAGGCGCTGAGTGGATTTGTGGCCAGAGGCAGCTGTGCCAGCTTCTCGCTCTGCGAATCCTTGATTCGTTGATTCCCACTGGAGCCAATTAATAAATGCCAACAAATGAGCACTTCTCCTGATATCCTTATCCTTGTCTAATATCCACTAATCGCTAATCGTCTCAGAAGACCCAGCAGTAATTCTTTTGGGGTTTCAATGAGTTCTTAATCCTTTAGCTGGCTTCTCTTTTATTTGCAGTAGAGTACAATATAAATAGTTGAACATTATTATAAAGCAACTGTTTCTTTTGACTCTATTCAAAAATGTATAAATATCGATATCAAATTGGGGATGTAACATGTTTCCGCAGTTGCTCAAAAAGTGTTTTATTTATCGATGTTACTTGTTCGATACTTATTCTATGATTATGTTATTAACAGATTATGCTAATTATATTTATGTTGTTTACAGATTATGCTAATTATAGTTTATGTTATTTATAATTTATTTAATCTACTACAAATAACTGTCTGCCTCTTTGCCTCGCAGGTCTGTGGCACTCTTGGCACCACTGGCAGCTGCAGCTTCGACGATCTGGATGAGGTGCGTACCAGCGCGCAACTTCCTTAAGGGCTTAACCCCACACAAGTTGTAGTAGTAGTATATTCATGGCAGTATATTATTCCCTTCGACAGATTGGCATCGTCTGTCGGGAGTACAATCTGTGGCTACACGTGGATGCTGCCTATGCTGGCAGCGCCTTCATCTGCCCCGAGTTCCGCACCTGGTTGCGTGGCATCGAGCGGGCCGATTCTATTGCCTTCAATCCCTCCAAGTGGCTGATGGTGCACTTTGATGCGACTGCGATGTGGGTACGCGACAGCACCGCAGTGCATCGCACCTTCAATGTGGAACCGCTGTATCTACAGCACGAGAATTCTGGCGTGGCCGTCGACTTTATGCACTGGCAAATTCCGTTGAGTCGTCGCTTCCGTGCTCTCAAGGTGTGGTTCGTATTGCGTTCCTTTGGCATCAAGGGTCTGCAGCGACATATACGCGAAGGCGTACGGCTGGCGCAGAAGTTCGAGGCACTTGTCTTGGCCGATCATCGATTCGAATTGCCTGCCAAGCGGCATCTGGGACTGGTGGTTTTTCGAATTCGCGGTGCTAACGAGATCACCGAACGGCTGCTCAAGCGGCTCAACTATCGCGGCAACCAGCACTGTGTGCCGTCATCGCTGAAGGGCCAATATGTGATCCGGTTCACCGTCACCTCGACGCACACTACTCTCGACGACATCGTCAAGGATTGGATGGAGATCAGGCAGGTGGCGTCGCTGGTGCTGGACGAGATGAATATCACCATTTCGAATCGGGTCTATCTGAAGGGTAAACACTGGGCCCTTCCCAATTACTGAATCGCCTTCGTTCCGTTCCGTTTCGTTTCATTTCGTTATATTTTATCTTAGTTGTGTTTTGTTATTTAGATAGTTATTGTTTATGTTTCTTATTATTGTCCTTAGTATAATACACTTTGATCCACCCAACTCGAATGAGATTCTTCTTTGTTTTTCCCAAAATGTATAAGTATAAATTGTACGCTTTCTTTTTATATGAATACAAAAGTGTCCACGGAGATCTACAAATATGTATGAGACATTGATAACTAATTTTTGAACCCAATTGCCAGACACCAAGGAGAAGAGTGAAGCCTTCGGCTCCAGTTTGCTGCTCTCGAATTCGCCGCTTTCGCCCAAAGTGGTTAACGGCTCTTTTGCAGCCATATTCGATGCCGACGAGTTTCTGGCCAAAACCTATGCGGGCATACGCATAGCGGTAAGCAAGATTCAAAGATCCAAATGCAGTAGAGAGGCAACTAATCCGAGCACTCCCCAACACAGCACCAGGAGTCGCCGTCGACGCGACGCCGTGTACGCGGCATACTCATGTCGGGCAAACAGTTCTCGCTGGACTCGCACATGGACGTCGCCGTGGTGCGCACCACCCTGGACGATGGCGAGGCCAACTCATGCGCCCTGCGCTGCGATGCAACTGGGCCCCAGGCGGGCGGTGTGGGCGGCCAGGCGAGCATACGGGAAGATGTCGATGATGAGGAGTCTGCCGCGGAAGGTATGAAGCACAGGTAGCGTAGTCGCCAGTTCATGTAGTTCTATTGCCAGTCTGCATATGCTCGAGAGGCTTAAACAAAACACAAACATGATTTTCTGTTCTTTTGCTGACTTGCTGTGTTGCTGTGGTTCTTCTTCAACAGAAACTGAGCTGCTGCTGCTCTGCCAGCGTAGCGGAAGCAGCCAGACTAATTGCAACCATATCCAGTCCAGCCATAGCCCAAGCAACAATCACAACATATACAGCCACAATCCGAATGCCACGCCCGCCAATCACTTTCGCCCCATTGCACTCTACACTGTCCAACAGTCAACGGCGCAGTCGAGTTCCAGTTTGAGTCGGGAGGTGACTCTCGCCATAGAGAGTCCCTTCATGCCGGCCGCGATGTACCACGGCAAGCGGTTCCTGGAGCCGGTTAGCAGCCTCATCGACAACAGTTCCTTCACCAGCAGTGTGTACCATATTCCCACGCCCATCACAACGCCTACAGAGTCGTGTGATCCAATGCTAAGTTTCGAGGACACTGACTGGCCGGCAAGGACCTTCGGCCAACTGCTGCTAGAACGCTATGCCAACTCGTCGCCTTCGTCATCGTCTCAGTCGGGTGACGTCTCGTCCACGGACAGCAGTAGCTTGAGCCTTGGCAAGGCAATCACGCCCACACCGAGCCTTCTCAGTAGCTTTAACGACCTAGCCTCACCCCTTCTCGGATCGTTCGCTTCGCAATCGCAGCCTCTGCACTCGGCCCTGGGTGCATCCAAGTTCAGTGACTCCGATGCGACCATCTGCTCGGCTGCATCCTCGCTGGAGTCCTTATAAATATTATAGTATTAATTCACAGATGAACTATAAAATATGCCCATCAAATACAATATGATATACCCAAAAAAAAAAAAAAATTGTGTAGAAATTGAAATGAATCCTTCACTGCTGTGCAATCAATAATGTTACCTATAGTAGTACCAATTGGAGACTATATATAGAGACATGCGATGTATATCCAGACACTTAACTACGTATCTTCTATTGTAATTCCGTGTAATATATGTACCTAAGTACACATAGCATATGTAGCCTAAGCAATTAGTCCACTTGAGTCAGTTCCAAATTCTTGACTATTCAAATGCATTTTAGTTGATCGTGCTTTCTCTGTCGCCCACACTATATCGCTCTCTCAATGAATTCTAAAATATATACGTATATATAAATATATATTGTCCAAATTTTACTCGATGTGATTAAAGTTTCAGCGTTAAATTGCAAATGTTCAAAAATGTGTTTTATTAAAAAATTTAATTATTTTTGATTTTAATATTATGATATAACTATAAACTATATTCACACCATTTCAATAAGTAATGTTTACGCCTGAATAAGAGCTAATAAAGATAATAAGACTTGTAGGAGGGAAACCGAGATGCTCATAGCATGTGTATTGAAACCAATATACATATATCATATACAATTTTCGCAACTAAAAGGCTACAATAAAAATATAATCCATATGTTGTTGTGGAACTTTCCCCTTCGAATAATAGAGGTGGAGGTGGTGGCGGGATTCTAATGGGTCATGGGATTTAAATGCACTTGTATTAGTTACAATTGAAGTTACAGTCTTTCATTTTTCCTCTGCAGGCGCAGCAGCAGCTGCTGTTGTTGGTGCTGCAGTAGTAGTAAATTGATCGTTGGCAACGGGATACTTTGTCTGCACATAGAACGTGAGCAAGTAGATAATGATAAAGTCAAAGAATAGTATCAGCGTGGCCAGTAGGAAATCATTCACTCGCATCTCGGCAAAGCGACCGCCGCTTATGGTTTGCGCATGGTACATGACAAACTGAGGGGGACGGATATATGTATGACAGTGATAAGGTGTGTATGATGCATACTCACAGATAGTATTATGACAGTCACAACGACCTGATACAATATTACAGCATATACCGACTTTACCATGATATACAGCATGATAAGGAAAATGGATGTAATCAGAAATATGAAGGATATCACAAATATAACGACAACATCCAGTGTTAGGTCGTGCTGCAGGTGAATATAGTAGTTGTAGTAGTATTGAGAATATTTAGCATAATTTGTTTTATGCTCAACTACTAACCGGTATGACTGAACCAATCAAAATGAACAGGTATAATATGAGGAGACTGATAACAAACCACATTAACATATCGGGCCACGCTGATCGTACCGCCAGTGCAAATAGTCCAATGATTGCGAACTCTACCTATAATTGAGTATTATGCAGTGGGTTAGCTTCTACTATCAATATTATATTTTCTTTCGTATACTTACTGTCACTAATGCAACAAACCAGTTAATACAGGTTGTAAAGCGCACTTGCTCGACAAATATGAATAGCATGCAAAACCCGATCGCAACTAGAAAGAAGACCACACTTATCCATGGATTGTCCAAGAACATTTTGCCAATTTTATCGCTGTAGGTTAACCAATCGACAGATATATATTAACAAGAATATTCTGAATCATAGACCAGACCTACACTATGTTAACCAAAAGCCACTGTGCTAACGCAATTAACAGCCACAAAGCGCTGACGAGATACACTCTTTTGGCGAAACTTCGTCGCACTTGCTGGTAGCGCCCGATCCTCTGCTCCATTTTATCTCAGAGTATTCCGTATTCATTCAATAACTTAGAAATTTTTTAGTAAGTGTACAATACAATAAACAATTTAAAATATTTAATAAGGAATACGTTCTGATATTGTTTCCAAAATGTAAACCTTTTTGCTAAGGTCGACAGCGGCGTGTACTTTAAGGCTAACTAGATTTGTTTTTAAAATCCACAGCATGGGGAGTGTTTTGAAATCGTACAGAACTATTGCATATGTCTATTCCTTTATTTGTATGTATGCTAACTTCAGGCGAGGATATTCAGATCG
Source organism: Zaprionus nigranus (assembly GCA_018903425.1). Classification (NCBI taxonomy): domain Eukaryota; kingdom Metazoa; phylum Arthropoda; class Insecta; order Diptera; family Drosophilidae; genus Zaprionus; species Zaprionus nigranus. The sequence continues at coordinate 131,241 of JAEIGD010000001.1, read as the reverse complement.
CTTAACCAAAGCACTTAGTGATAACAGAGCAAAACATTGCACACAACTAAACTGACTTTTCTTTGAATCAAAGTTAGCATTGCCCTTAATGTACTTTGTAGATTGTATTTGTTTTACATTTTTGTTAATACTAAAAAATCTATCAATGGATACAGACAGCCACAATTTTATCATTAGCACATACAGGGTAACGATTATAATGTTAATATTTGGATGGATTCAGGTTGCAGCTGTAATGAGAGTGTAAGTACCATCTCTCCATTTTAGATCAAATTCAATCTCAATATCTCTCATCATTCTCTGTTTTTATTATTTCATGCAGTGAAGCAATCAGACATTTTATTAAGGATAATTCCTATATTTGTGTAATACAATTCTTTATAAGTTTCCTTTCGATACAGCTCTACGTTTTCTTTTTTCACGTTATAACGAAGTTATCAAAATGGAAACGTCTTTTAGCTGCATTTTGGACTGTAAGCTACTGGATCTACAAATTTTAATTAATTTCACACTTAATTTCGATTTTGCTGCAGTTCGAAATGAATACCATATCAGTAATGAAGACAGCGAGAGAAGGAACCACCCAATTTTTGCTAGCTTCTACTTGTTTGACCATCCTAATGATGCTTATCAGCAAGGCATATGGCGAAATTTCCTCTAAGATGAAGCGTGGACTTTTTGTTAGTTCTTATTGGAGTATCGCAACGGATTCCGATTTGGTTCTTTTAATTCGTTTTCAACGTTTTCATTTTTTAGATCAAACGATTCAATGTGATTCGCTGGAGCGAGCGACTTTTTGTGCTGACCAGTTTTGGCATTATTGTGTGCTCTGAAATGAAACGAGACTCCATTGAATTTCCAACACTCTTTGTTTATACCATGATGTCGAATATTGTAAGCATTGACAACAACTCCCGACAAAGCACATGCAACCTTCCTAAAAGTTGTATCAAACTTTGAAAGCACCTTAAGGACTGCATTAATTGAATGTGCTTTTAAAGCTCCAAATTGATTTCTACTAACGATTTGCTTACTACAGTTTGTGGTTATTTTCGCTGCCTCAATGCACAGACCCGGCTTTTATCATATGGACTCGCCACACGATAACCTTCTTATTGGCCAGCTTTACTACCTCAATTTCTTTGCCCTCTTCATGGGGTACGAGCTGACGATGAAATCAGGATTTGAAATTTATAAAGATAACTATCAACAAAAATGATTGCATGCTTGCAGAGTTGCCATGCCCCAAGATGCAAAGTTCTCGGGTGCCCAGACGCATGCGCCACAACAGCTGTTGTTCACACATACACACACACACACACAAACCCTCACACACCCTCAGTTACTCTAACACACTCTCTCTTTCAGTTTGCTGTCGTCCAACGTCTTTATGTTTACTATTTTCAGTCTCAACTTATGTCACAAACAGTTGATTTGTGTGTTCCGTTTTGGATACTGGTCGCAGTGTATTCGGTCGGTCGGTTCATGCCAGTTTGCATTCCCATCATCGCTTAAAAATCGATAATACAATTTTCCTCTTACTGTGTAAATATTGTTTTGAAATTTAAACGACAGTATATATGTTAATAATAATTCTACTAATAACAATAAAAGTGCAGTGTTTTAAGTTTTCTACAAAATGTTCGCAATTCTTTCTGTCAAACGTACGTTGTGTTCTTGGTTGATTTCTTGTATTACAAATAGAGTACGGATTATTATAATGCCATCTCGCATAAAAGTATAAATACAAAATATAAGTGTGTATAAAGTAGTATTATATAGCGATAAATACATATAGAGAAATACGTGTGAGTGCTGTGTGCGTGTATTAGTGTGGAATATAAGAATCTCTAGTTAATCTATAACTTGGCTAAGCTGTTAACATTTCCATTGCAAGAAGAAAACTCAGACAAACATGAACGCACACACTGGCATTTAAAATGCCACACACACACACACAACATGTGCATATGCTATGTATGTATAATATAAACAATTGCAATATAATATATAGAATGTTTTTTTTTTGTTGTTGTTTTGTTTTTAATGACAACTGACGGTTGGCATTTAGTTGTTGTTGTTGCGTTTACAATACATGTGTGAGAAATGTTGTTCAACATTTAAGATTAATATTAATTACAATCTGATCAGTTTTATAATTTTAGACACAGTTCCAATAATTTGTTTTGTTATTCATTCTCTTTTGTTGTTGTTATTGTTATATTTATAATGTTATTTGCGCATAAGGCCAATACGAAGGCAACATAGTTTCTCCATCGTTCATCTCATTTCACTTTTCCGGAGGCTATTCTAGGGCGCTTTTGTTGCGTGGTCGCTGCTGCTGCTGCTGCTGCTAGGAAGAGCGCAAACTGTTAAAGAAGAGAGAGAGAGAGATAGAGAAAGGGGAATATGTGATTATTCTTGATTCAGTTTAGAAGGTTCATGTCTCCCCCTTTCCACCCAGTGCTTATATCGTTGCTAACTGTTTTTACTGCACGACTCTTTTTCGTTTTTTATCTACCATATATATAATCTGGGCAAATAAACTAAGTCATTAGCACATCGCACACGCAACATTAGAATTTACCTTTTTTTTCTTAGACTAAAAGATACACATACTGGGGTTATATACACGTACATATATACATATATATATATATTTGTGTGTCTGTGTGTGTTTTGTGTCTGTCAATGTCTGCCTAGAGTTATGCGTATTGATAAGCTCAACAAGTTGCCTTGTTGCAAGTGGATACGGTTTTCTTTATTTACTTTTATGTGTTTGTTTATTGGACTTTTTGTCTGTTTATCAATTGTATATCGACACTGCAAGTAGAAGAGAAGAATAGAACAATTTTGATAGTTGTTGTTGTTGTTGTCCTCGATTAGTGGTGCACTGGATAAGCGAGTGTTGTTGTTTAGCCAATTTAAACCTGAGACGAATACCGAAACCCAAAACCGCAAAGACAAAACAAAACAAAACCAAATGGCTTGAGCAACGCGTAAGGTGGCGTCGTAATCAGTCACCTGTGTGTAGTGTGTGTGTGTGTGTGTGTGTCGGTAATGGTGTTGGTGTGTGTGCCGGTGAATGCATGTGCATGTGTGTGTGTTGATATACTTAAGACTAAAACATATAGAATGGTTAACAAATGTACAAACTTAAGTGAACACTCTCAAAAGCTATTTAAGAATCTTGTGAGAACGTTTACATATTACAATTTCATTTGTAGTCTTAAAGTGCAACTTGCAATAACATATATTAGTATACATATAATACATACAATAACATACATAGACGTTAACTTAAATAGTCTCTATTTATGCGAACGAGACTAATTCATGCATGCACACATATTAGCAGATCCTACTTTATACTTGGTTATAGGCCACAATGATTACATTTTATGAATTGAGACAGGATAATGATAGGGAATAAGTTAATAGATAATATAGGCCACGGTACAGATCCACCTCTTCAATAATAATAATAATAGAGCAAATGACTATATGAATTTAGTGTTCAAACACACACACTTTTATCATATTTCATCAAATAAATGCATGTACTGCGGCTTAGTAGAAACACATTATCAGTAAGCACAAGTGTAATGGTTAAAACAATAATTTATATGTTATATTCTTGCTATGCTGTGATTTGTGTGATATTTTTGTGCGTGCATGTATATTTATATGTGCTAGGCTTAACTTAACTTAACCAAAACCAATACTAAGCAAACCGTAACCATGAAAGAACAGGGCTGTAACTTGCAAAATATAATTAGAAACCTAACCATATTTAGTTTAGCAATTTATCAAGTTGTAAATGGGTTATCACTAAGATTCCACTGCTTTACAGCACTGTTAGCAACTGCTTAAGACATACGACAGTATGGATCCTTCACGAGCTTACTTACCTATAATAATGATCAGCAAGACAACGGCGATCACGCCCAGAATGATCATCATTTTCATGTTGGCCCACCATTGCTTGCGCTTCAGCTTGCCGGCCTGTTGCTCGAACTGTGAGGCACCCTGTTCCAGCTGATCAGCTCGCTCGCCCAGTTCCGACAACTTCTGATCACGTTCGAGCACCTTCTCGACATTGACGCGCATTATGCCGACAACCTCATCCACTTTGGCCTGTGTCTGCTGCAGACGCTTCTGGGCAGCATTGTTGTTGCTGGTGTTGTCGTGAAAGTTGTTGTTGTTGTTGGTTGGCGGCGGCGGAAGTATGGGAAAACTGTATAATATTATATGTGTGGTGGTGGTGGCAAAGCACATACATCCATGCAAAGCGTGACTTACAGTGCCGTGCACAAATGCCGAAATGAATCATTCGTTTTATACATTGGAAGAACCATAAAGTATCGGGTACCAAGAAAAAAACTGGCCCGTTCTTATAGTGAGATTCTACATGCAGCATTTGTGAGCCGCACTGTGGCATACAAAGGCAAACGCAGGTGATTGGATGTGGTTGGGATTCACTTACTCATTGGTCGATCCAGAAGGTGCGGGTGCCTCGTTGTTCTCCATCTTATTTTGTGCGTTGCCTGATCGTCTAAATGTTTAGCTGAAAAATGCGATGCAAACGGCGATTATAGAGAACGTTCTTTGTTTAAAGTACGAGCTAACTCGATGTATACATTTGAAATATTTCCATAAATTCTCAAGGTACGAAGTACTCAGCAATTACAGCAAGTGCAAGCTCAAACACACTCACACACACAGATGCACACATTCAACAGTGACAAACAGGCCGAAGTTGCGATTAATTACGTTAAAATTAACAGAGAAAACGCAGAAAGCACTCTTATCTATGCAATATTGGGCGCAGAAAGAGTGATTCATACATTTCCCGTACTTGGGCACAAAAATAGTGATGAGCGTTAGGCTAAATAAATGACTGCGCAAATTCTTTTACTATATTCAATTGGCAATTAGCTTAGCTTAGAAGTTATACAAATATAACATGTACATATATATTTTTCAACACATTATAGTTTGCTATCGCAATCGTAAGTGAGAAAAGTGCCAGCTCCAGCGGCACCAACACCAAAAAAAACTTGTTGCTTGCTCAATTTTGCAGCCTGCCTGCCAACGCACAATATTTACATTGCGTTCTACGGCCTCGCCTAGTTTATCACATCAAAACTTACCTGGAATATGTTTATTTTATATTCTTTTCGCCAATTTTGTGTAGTTTGACTGTTTTTAATTGCTGTTTTTTAATTGTCGCTCTGTGTTGATTGAAAAATGTCAGTAGGGCAACGTTGTTATTTAGCTTGACAATTTACAGACTGTTAACGAAAAAGTAAATTGTCAACCTTGCCTGGGCTGGAATTAGCAGAAATGTTAATAACAGTGCGTCGGACTGTAACTGCGCTGCTAAGTGTTATCGATAGTTGTACAGCGCTACCACTTGGAAAATGGCAACGCTGTTCTTAGAGTCTTGCCACATGTTTCAATGTTTTGGCGGTAAATTTAATATTTCTGTTTTATTTATTTTCAGAAATAACCGATAATAATAAGGAGAGTATGGAAAATGCATAATTCGCTGGCTTCCAAGTTGCTAGTGCGACTTCTGTTGCTGTTCGTACTGGTGACTGTTATTTCAATAGCCATTCTAACTAAATGGGGATTTGATGAACTGACTGCCCAAACGGAGAAGGATTCACATGCGAATCCCAGCGAGACAAATGGATATAATTATGCACTGGGAGCACGTGATGCACAAATAGAACGTCTGAAGCACGAGGTGCTGGCACTACGTGCTCAGATTGTGCTGTTGCAACATAATCGCAGCAGCAATAATGGATTGTCTGGCAAGTTGCCGTCACCGGGCAGTGGCTACTCTGCCACTTCCGCTTCCTTCTCCGCCGGCAACAACAACACCCAGATTAGCGCTCCACAACAGACGGATACAACAGTCGCCTCACTGACGCACCACTACGACTGCAGCAGCTACATCCGGAAACAAGTGGGCGCTGCAGAGATTCTACATGGTCTGCCGCTGAACAACGAGTACGAGATGATACCCTTCAATCACTTCACCTTCACGCGCGTCTATCCCATCGATCTGGGCCTGGGTAAGCGTGTGGTAGAGAAGCCCATTGGCTACAGGCGTCGCGATCTGCTGGAGGCGGTAAACAAAGCCTTGGAGAGTCTCAATCGCAATCACACGGCGCGGGCACGAGCCAAGGGCTTGGCAGCCACCGAGTTGGGAAAGTACACGCTAGACGACTTCGTGGAGGGCATCTATCGCACGGAGCCCACAACTGGCAGCCAATATGAATTGTATTTCCAAAGCATCAAGCACCAGACAAGTGTGGTACGCAAGGCGCTGATCATGCGCCCCTTTGCTCCGCTCCAGACAGTGCAACTGTCCGAGGTTGCCCCCAGTTCGTTGATACATGTGATACTCCCGCTGGCTGGACGACTACAAAGCTTTCGCAGCTTCATGCAGATGTTCGGCCAGCTTTCGGATCATCGCCTGGAGCTAATCGTTGTCTACTTCGGGGAGGCGGGACTCAAGGAAGCCCAAGAGCTGGTGACGGGCTCAGAGCGTGTGCAACTCTTGGCTCTGAATGAAACATTCAGTAGAGCAAAAGCTCTGCGTCTGGGCGCCGAGCACATCCAGCCCGAGGCGACAAAGCCGTCTGAGGATGCGCTGCTGTTCATGTGTGACGTGGACATTGTGTTTACAGTGAAGTTTCTGGAGCGCTGTCGTTGGAATGCCTCTCCAGGCAAGAAGGTAGCGTAGACATGAATTCTAAATCCAATGGCCCTTATATGTGCTCTCTCATTCTCCTCCCAAGGTCTACTATCCCGTTGTGTTCAGCCTATACAATCCGCACGTGGTGTACACGCTGCAGGGCAAGACGCTGCCCAGTGACGAGGAGCAGTTGCTTATCTCCAGGGACACGGGCTTTTGGCGTGACTTTGGCTACGGCATGACGTGCCAGTATCGCTCGGACTTTCTGCAGATACGCGGCTTCGACGAGGAAATCGTGGGCTGGGGTGGCGAAGATGTTATGCTCTATCGTAAATATGTGAGATCCAAAATCAAAATCATACGTGCCACAGACCCAGGCATCTTTCATCGCTGGCACACAAAGGTACAACGCCACAATGACTTCCCTATATGCTGTATCCAATAACAGTTTCCATTGCAGATCTGCACCAGCTCACTAAGTGCGGATCAGTATCGTGCCTGCATAAGATCACGTGCCCTCAACGAGGCCTCGCATGCCCAACTCGGCTTTCTGGCATTCCAGGACGAGATCGCCGCCGCGGCAGCAGGTGCCCTGCCAGTGTCAATGGCCCAGACACACTCGTGATATCTCCTTGGACTGGGCACGGGCATCGGCATTGGCCTCGGACTGGGCATGCACTATTCGGCCGCAATGTGACAATAACTTGTATTGTAGTTAGCCAATCGTTGAACTAGCCTGATTATTGTTAACTAAATCTGTATTCCGTTTGTTTTGGTTGCCGCCTCTCGAGAGCATAACTAACTAGATACTTAACTACTCGTATGACATCGTAATCGTATGACAAATTGTTCTTCCATGAAGCAAACTAGATGCAATCTTCAACAATAAACGTGAACATATACCTACAACTATAACAACAACAACTACAACTTTGTATCTGGAACGAATCTAGCGTATTGTATCATGGTAAACTTACATTTCAAATACATGTAAAAATACGCATAGCTGGCATTAGAAAAACAGAATTATATCGTTTAATTAAACTTGTCGCCGCACATGAATTTCGATGTGTCTGACTTGGATATACTACATACATACATAGTATGTAGAGGTAGAGCACAAGTGTATACATGTATGTTACGAGGTGCCAACGACCTCCATGCGGGGTTCACTGAGCATGCAGACCCAGAGGCAGACGCAGAAGAAGCTGCCGCAGGAGTAAAACCCAAGTTTTTCACTCTAGCGTAAAGTTCACAGAAGGTTTTTCACTGTACAATACAGTTGGGTATAGGACTTTTTAGAACTAAATGATTATACACACACTTCCTTCCCATTTTAGTAAATAAATTCATGCAATGAGGCTTCGTGCATACATAGTATATAAATAAAACTATTCCAGATGCTCTTAATGTTATATCAAGTTCATGTAAGGGCATGCAATGATTGTCATGTGGCAAAAGTTATTTCCAACTGACATTTCTCTTCTTTCTGTCTGGTAAATCTCGAAGCTAAACCCTTTTCATGGTCACGCTCTTGGATTATGTAAGCGGCCAAAAATGAATTTGTTCAGCCCAATTAACATTGCTAATTTCACGCCTTTAATCCAAGATCTATCCAGCTCAGTGTTCTCAGTGAGTCAGCTCTCACTCAGCACTCAAAAATAAGAAAAAAAAAAAACAGCTGAAAACAATTGTCGACAACTCTCTGAAGGAATTCGCTTGGCCATTACGCAATGCGACGACGACGACGGATGCATAATTAGCCCCTAAAAATATATGTGAATTAGTCGTCTAGGCGTGTTTCAGATTAAAGACAAATGGAATAATGACTGGTCTCTCCGTGAACAAAACATCCTCCTGTCATCCCGCGAATGCCAAACTGACCATGAAAATCTCGAAAACAGAGCACACACACACACACACACAGCGATGTTTTGACAGGGGGTTGGGCCAACACCCAAGGTGTTGCAGTTGAAGTGACAAAGCGACGCCCCAACCGAGTGCCAACACCTCAGACACCAGAGACCACATGCAGATCGGTACTTCCCTCTCACTCTCACTGGCTCTCGCTCGGCCTCACTCACTCACTCAACACTCGGCTTGATCTCGCGGTTCAGTGCGTCTCATTGTGGGGTTTTCGGCCGCGGAATCAGACTCGGATTTGAATTCGGTTCTTGGTGGCACTTTTGGAATAAATACCTCTGCCTCAGAGCTGAGCAGCACATTCGTGATTTCGATTCTGTTGCAAGCAACACGTAGTGCAATTTGTTCAGTTAAAGGATTGTTAGCCCAACTCTATAGACGAAGCTGATATAGCTCACAACACACACGGGCACAACACGTGCCTGAAAACATTTGTGCAAGTGATTTATAGAAAAGTGAAATACCAGCAAAATGCACGTGCTACAATTGGTGAGTTGTCGAAATGTTAATAGCAAGATAATATAGTATTGCTCCGTTAATATATATCCTGAAAAAGCTTTGTCAAACTTCTGAGACATCTGTCGTGTTAGTGTCGCACTCACTTTATAAGAAATACGGAAATTAAGTTGATTTAAGAGCACTAGATGTTTGGATTGACCAGAATTTATTTTCCGAAAATTTGGAAATATAAATTCAATAAAATATGTTTAAAGCTGGATTACTTAGAAAAAGGATATAAAGTATTTGGGATCGGACCAGTACTTTCAGTTTAAGGTCTCAATATAAAAGTATTTATTATAGAAACTTGGAAAGAAAGCAATTGAAAGAGATGGATGATGATAATGACAAAGTCATAAAGAATTCTTGTTTAATTAGACATTCATTAATATTGAGTCTTAAGTCTTATTTATTTACGAAATATGAGAGGTTAATTTATCAAGATTTGCTCAGGTATTTATACTCGCCACGCTAAAGTCTCATTGGATGTATCCGAATCCACTAAGTGTATATATTCTTGATTAGCGTCAACAGTCAAGTCGATGTAGTCATATCCATTGGTCTGTCTCTCTGACTGTTTCTCTACCTTTTTTTCTGTTTATCTCTTTGCCTGTCTGTCTGTTTGTCTGTCTGACTGTGTGTCTGTCTGACTGTCTGTCTGACTGACTGTGTGTCTGTCTGTCTTCATATCTATCTGTCTTTCGGTCAATCTGCCAAATAAAAACCTGGGTTTGAGTGACAGGACTATCACATTTGGGGCCAATATGCAGATCTAGTTTATTTCGAGTTAAACTTGCACTCGTCATTTTTTTAAATCTAGACAGTTGTATACAAGTTATGTATATACATATTAACCATCATACAAAATACATATTTTATTTGAAGAAACCTCTTTATATAGTATATGTGGTGCACAAATTAGGATAAAATAGCAGGATAAAATATATACACTCAGATAATAGTCGCTGAAATCAAAAGATAAATCCATGCATGCTGCTCCCATTAGATAAGCTCATCGCTGACCTACCCCTAGGGTAATAACAATTAGTTAAATCCAGAGGTAGAACCATTGCTTTATGATGTAATAACTCTAGTTCGATCGTATGCTGATGATATTATGTAAATATCGAAAATTTTGTATAACTCTGGGGCTGAAATTGACAACAGAGCCAACGACCCTTGGCTGGCAAAGGCATTGAGAATATAGAGAAATTGTTCACTCTTTATATATTTTTTTGTTTTGTGTGTGTTGATTATTATTTTGAAAATATAATTATTCTAATAAAGTGAGGGCACACACACACGGCGTCAGCAACAGCGACAGCGACAAGTCACGAGCTGCAGATCCACCAGACGATTGGCCAGCGCGGTGGCTTTTGGCCAATTCGACCCCAAGCGGAAGTTGTTCCTGATGCTTGGCTAACAAAGCGTGGCGGCGGGCTCGCCACATTCATGATTAACTTGCTTTTCGGACAGGGGAGTTGCTAGTGTCCCCCCTCTCTCTCTCTCTCTCTTTCCCACTCACTCATCCAATGTTGATACACATAGCGAGTTGTAGCGAGCTGGGTTTCATAGCGAGCTTTATGATTCCGATTCCGCCGCAGCCATGAATGAAAACAAAATGATGTCAATGCTATTTTATGCATATGAATATGAGTTGTAGCTTTTCATTTGTCTACCTCTCTTTCTATCATTCTGTCTCTGTCTCTGTCTCGTTGGTTTGAACAAACTAAATGCGAGCACTTGAGGTGTTGGTTCCCATTTGAGCCCTAATCTATGCTCCATTATTGCATAATCGATGCAAACAGTGAAAAGAGTGTAAAGAAGGGGGCTGGGGGGGGAAGGGGATATAGAATGCATAGCAGTCCGCACATTGATCATATTTCACGCTCGCTGGCGCTGAGTGTCCATTTTTAATGATCATAATGACGCTGATGATTTCTACACATGGCTTTGTATTTCGACCAGCGCTTTGGTACTTTCCTCAATTATGATTGGAGGCTGTATCTATACATGTATGTATTATATAGGCATGTGTATGTATGTGCATGTATGTGTGGGTGGTGTGCGAGGGCTTTGGCCCAGTTGGTCGCTGGACTGTGAAATCTATCCATAAACAATCAGCTAATGATCGTGCAACAAATTCACGTTCAACTCTTTTTCAGCTACTCTGTCTGGCCGTCGTCTCTGTGCGGGGTTCTGCCTCCTTGACAGGACCCGAGGCGCGTGGTGCCACGCCCACTGGCAGTGATAAGCAGCTATCGTCGTCGGGCCCGGTTGGCATTATGGATTCGGTGCTGCGTGGCAACGGAAAGAGCCGTCAGTCGCGCTGCGTTCGCTGCTACGAGGATCGTTACTACAGCGGCAGTGATCGTTATGGCGCTAGTGATCGTTATGGCGCAAGTGATCGTTATGGAAGCTACGGAGGCAGTGATCGGTACGGAGGCTATTCAAGTCGCGCCGCCGAAGATCCGCGTAGCTCCTGGTACTACTCATATGATCGGTACGATGATCGCGGTGCTACGGGGCGTGATCGTGAATACGATCGGTACTACAGTAGCGACGATCGATACTCACCGCGCACCTACGATCGCTACGAGGGGCGTGGATACGATGATTACCGTAGGGGCTCCGGGTACGATCGTGGCTACGGCTCTGGCTATGCGGCCTACGATACTAGGGATCGCTACTACACCGATCGTTACAGCGATAGTTTAAGGGGTAAGTGGTCGGAGGAGCTAATAGTTAAATTGTATTCATTATTTCTGTTTTATAGATCGCTACTATGATCGTTCACGTACTGGCTACGACAGGTATGATCCGTATGATCGCTACTATTCAAGGTATGATTTTCGCAACTATCGTCCTTGGGATGAGACCTACAGGTATCGCTATCCTGCTTCTTTAGCTACATAGTGCTTTTTTCCTCTGTTTGTTTCGTGTGCAAATTGTTGTAATTTTTAACGCTCTTGCTCTCTACTTACATACAACAACAACAACTACAACAACACAACAACAACAATTTCTACAACATAAAACTACTGCAATAACAACTTTGAACACAACAACAACAACAACAACACTCGTTAAACAACATGAACTCTGGATACTCTACGCCTCGTACTCGTACTCGGAACTAAACTGCACCACTTCATCACCCACTTATCCTGTCCTTTCTGAACCACAATCTGCACCAACGCACACCCAACCCCTCCGCCCTCGTCGATTGCATCCCCGTCGAGCCCAGGGGACAGTCGGGCTTCGATAATTCGGGGCGTGGCTATTACTTTGCCGGCGATGACGATGACACCCGCTCCGGTTCCCCTCCGTTTTACGATCGCGAACGTGCACAGTCAGCTGCTCCCGCCTCGCCATGCGGCCACCTAGTTGCCAACTGCCCATACAACGATCGCGGCACAAAGGTCTCCTCCTCTGCCATTGGCAGCGATGGCTATCGCGGCGGCCATACAAGCGTCATGGGCAAGCCCAGTGAGACGAGTGGCTGGACATACCTGGGGGATCAGGACAAACAGAGCTCACGCGGTGGCAGCAACGGCAGTGGAGGCAGCATGGGTGGCGGCGCCAGCAGCGCGACAGGCGTTGCGGGCAATGGCAGCTCTGGCAGCGGCAGTGGCGGCGGCCGCAGCGGGGGCGATGTCGGTCGGGAACGGGAGCGCGATGCACAGAGGTAAGTTGCAGTGGGTGCTGCTGCTGGCCGGGCACAAGCACAACAACAATAGTCACCCAAGAATCGGATTATGATTTAGTCGAATAGCTGAGGGCGCTGCGGGGAATTGGTAAAATCATTAAGATAGGCTTGTGCTCTTGTCGCCCCTTGTAGCTCTTCCTATGGTGGCCGACCTCGACCCTTAGGCGGCAGTTATCTCTTCGACCGCGACAGCAACGCCGTTCCGGAGAGCCCGAACGGAGCCGCTAACTCCAATGGCGGTGATAATGGTGGTGGTGACGATGGTAACGGTGGTGCCAGCATGCCGGCAGCTGCGGCCCAAACGGCGTCTGCTCCCCAACCGGACCAGGCCAATGCCAAGGATGCGGCAAGGCAGTGACCAGAGACGCCAGCGCAGCGTCAGCTTCAGTAGCAGCAGCAGCAGCAGCCTGGCAGCATGTAGGCGTGGCTTAACTTAATTTTCTGTATTTATGTGTAACTCCTAAGCTAAAATTATAAATGATATATTTATGTGAGGCATGCCGAAGCGAATTTGCTCAATAAACAATTCAAAGGATTCTCAAATTGAAAGAAGGTCTCGTTATAGTATTGGAAGTACAGTTTATTATTACAGTTATTTAGGTATAAGTATTATTGTTTGTTGTCGGTACGGAACATACAAAAGCTTAGGAAGTAACTTGTGAGGAGCTCAGTTAAAAGGGGAGAAACGGAATTTTAATATTCCTTTTTAATTTTGTTATTTACTTTGGGGCTGAGCAAGTTTTGAAAAGTAAATTTTAATAAAATTTAAGATAAAGAGAAAAAAGGCAAAAATACAAAGTAAAAAAGGAGAATGGTCAAAATAAAAGTTGAATAACTTAAAACAGAATAACAAAATTATAAGATCAAAAATTAAACCGAATTAACGAAATATAATAAAAATAAATGTAAATAATAAAACAAAAATACCGTATATTTAAAGGAAAATGTAGAAAACTTAAGAGTTAATAGAATGCCTATCAAAAAAATTAAATACATGAAAACAACTAATAATAATTCAAATAAGTTTAAAATGAAAATTATAATAAAAAATGGTTAAAAAAAAAAATAAATAAAAACCAGAGTGTAAAAGTCTATTTAAAAATTAAAAAAAAAAAATGATAACAAAAAAATTAACTTACCAATTTAAAATTGTTGAACTATATAAAAATAACAGTTAAACACATGTAGAACGAACACATTAATTTTAAAAATAATATTAAATAACATACAAGTTTAAATAAAAATGTAAGTATACAAACATAATAAAATAATAAGATAATTTAAAAATATTCAAAAGAAAAAAGAAAATTATGTAAAATTTTGTTTGAATAATATTTAAAAATTCATTAAAATTCAACTACAATTAAAAACAAATAAATATAGATAATACAATAATATATTGAAAATTAAATAAATAAATGCAAATAATAAAAAATATTTTAATTATATTGAACCAAACGATTATAAAGAAATGAAATTGTTAAAACAAATAATATTAAAACTCAAAACTTACCCAAACAAACTAAGAAATGAAATCAAATGAGAAATCCAAACCAAGAATTTAGAACATAACCGAAAAACCGAATTTAAAAAAATTTAAAACTTACCAAACGAAAATTGAGAATAATTGACGAAACGAAAAATAACAGTTTTTCAAACTTAAATAATTAACAAATACATTTTTTTTCGTAACAAAAACACGCCTGCTATTGGCAATATACATCGTTAAAAATTTCGCGATTCTTCCTTTTCATAAATCGTTGTCAGTTCTTTTAAATTTCAAAGTTCGCTGCTGCATTTGGAAACTTTCAACAAGGATATTGTTAGACCAACAAATTTATGGCTTTTTTTCAACAAAAGTCAACAGAAAATAACAACAACCGAACTGAAGAGTAAACCAAAAAGGCACAAAAAGTAAGTCGAAGTGGGATCGGGCTCTATTTGCCCATCGTGTGGAGGAGTTTATCGCATTGCGACCTCAGATAAGAAACGTGTTCTCCGCTTCCAGAGTTGCCCATAACGTGTTGATGCGATACTGAATCAGTCACTATATCATTTCGTAGTTGAAGAATGCCGCAAATAGTGTTAAAAGATGTTTGTTGAACACGGGTTCAACGACGTCTGGACTTGGAGTTTTTTTGATCGGTATAGGAATACTCGTATATCTTTGGAATCTCTCTCGAATGAGCAACGATTCTTTTTAGTGTTGCGATGCTTTATGAGTTGTAGCCAATCTTCCAGGATATATTCTATAGATACAGAGGAGTTAAGAATTCTAAAATATCACTAAATTTGATATATTTTATTGTACTTACAATATTTGTTAGCATATTCAACTAGTTGTACTGTACTGTTAGAATCTTTTTTACGGTTAGCCGCCACCTTAATCTGGTGGCGGCTCAATGTTGCTTTTAAATATTCTTAGTCGTTTTTGAAACTTCTTTGAGTTGTTCACTTGATCAAACTGTAAACCAGACTGTGCCGTAGTCCAGATCCGACTGCGTATTTATAGGCTGAGTAACCCACCACCAAAGGGCATCGTTGAAAGGTGGAAGGGCCACCACCACGTTCCGCCAAACAATTGAAAATACTTTCGCATGAAATGAAAATGTGCGCCCAGAACGCAGGCGTGCCCCGATGAGAACCCAAGTAGCGGGTCCCTGTTTCCCGGTTTGCTCTGCGTGCTGTTGGGTCATAACAACAGAGGAGGGTTCAACATATACGAGCGCGTATTATTGAAATGGAAATGTTTATGCTGGTATATGCTTGTGCGATCCCAAGAGTGGTGAACTGGTGGAGGGTAAATGCCACCACCAAAGAGAGATACGAAAGATCAATGCAAAGGTTTTCACAGCAAATGTTTTATGTGCGCTATGGGAACAACCAGTTGATATATTCAAGGGTGATTTGCTCCTTGCCAAGCTAAACGAGAACGCAGCCGGTTCGAGATATCGCAATCTTGTTCACTTTCTCACGGTTGCGCAGGCAACTTTGCCAACTTTTCACACTGTTTTTCGAAAAGTTTATCCCTCCCTCTTTTTGCTGAACTCAAGGTTTGCTGGGGTTGCTGCGACTGCGAGACAGTTGGCTACTGGTGGGCAGCCGCCTCGGAAGATTATGCTGGTAGTGTTGCGCGTTCGCCCAGGGGTGCAGCAATTTAACAGTTAACGAGCAGCTACTGCCAAATGCGGGCTGATTTGATCTTAGCAGGGGTAGTGGGGGAGGTACCCGCTGGAGTGCAGCTGCCGATCAATACTCTCTCCCTCAGGTAACCGATGAACGTTGTTAGCTATAGCCAAAGATAAACAGTCCATTGGGAGTGTTAGACAACTGATAAGAGTGCGCGGTCTCTCTGTAATCAGTTGACGGCTCTGAGATAAGGCAAGCAATTGAATTGGAACACTCGCAGGTAATAGCCAGAAGTACCTGCAGTTCTCACCTGGCCACGCATTGCTGCGGGTCATGCCGCCGCGTCTTCAGTGAGCTGCACTGCAATGTTTCGTCTCTCGTTTCGCCCGAGACTGATTCACTTCTGTTATTTGCTGCTACTCATCTACTTATTCATACTCATCGAGCATTCGTATCTGCGTGTGAGTGTTTTCAATTCAATTCAATTCAATTCGATTCAATTAATTGGAAGGAGCGAATCATCTTCGCTCTTTCCTGTCGATTTTCCGACAACATATTGAAACTGTTGAGTGGAAAATTCTTGCTTTGCTTAATGAAATGAAAAATTAATTCAAATGACTCGAAACGAGATGCATCTTTTTATTTGAAATTAAAAGAAAAGCGAAACACGTGTGTTTTCTTGTGAATATGAGCCGCCGCAACGTACGCAGCGCACAGTGGGCTGCGTGACGAGGTGAACTGTGTCAAATTATTTAATTGTACCATACATTAATATGTGCTAAATATGTTAAATATATATAAAGCGTGCTAAGTATTATGTATGACCTTCTCCAATATTTTAAAAAGGGTTTTTATATATTTAATATTATCAAACATGTGAAATACATTAATAATCTCTTTAAATTTCTACGATTTTCTTGGCCACTTTCAGCCCATTGTGGCGCATGGCCACAAGTTAATTCGCTAGACAAAAAAACATACATATATCGTATATATGGACACAATAATTTTTCTATTGGACAGCCTAGACAAATGTATTAAATGATTTTTGGAATATTCTATTTATTTTTTCTTTAGCTTTTCGTATATTTTTATTTAAAAATAGCATAAATTTATAATGCCACGAAGTGGCACTGACTCACGCACACACACACATACGCCCCTCCCTAGAACACATACAGGCACAGATAGACAGTGGGACACTCCAATTGGGAAACAAAACATACAATTTATAAAGTCGACTTATGTTGGAATTGAAGTGCGTTTACATGCGCCCAACACCCACACACCCAACCATGCTGCTTTCCCCCACTACACTACACACACACGCACACACCCACAGATAAGCTGCGCCGACGCTGACTGCGCTGTCGACGACGCTTTCGCCGCCTGGCGATGACGCGAGGAGGACAGAGTCGCCAATGGCGCCAGTTTCATGCGAAACGTACGTTGATTAACTTGTTGCATACGCGCGTCGCCCCGCCGAGTCCTGTGCCAGACACTTGTTGTGCCCCTGTGTGCGTGTATATGTGTGTGTGAGTGTGCGAATGTGAATGTGAGTGCGTGGGTGCCATAATCATTTGCGTATTGCAGGCGCCACTAACAGTCCGTTCTCGGTCCTGCTGCTGCTTGATTTCTGCACTAGGTCAGACCGCAACACACTCGGAAAAAACGCAGTACAATTTCAGGGAAAATTGCATACAAATTCAATAAAAAATAATTCATTGTGTTCCAATTACATCGACCGCGAATATAATTGGATTAAGTTCGTGCGCGAAAAACAAAAACAAAATGTTGTGTTGTGTTCGCTGAAATTTCGAAATCATAATTCGATTAATTATCGAGATTTCATGGCAAACTACTTCATAATGCTTGTTGGTTAACTTTAAAGCTGAAAGCACTTTAAATCTGAAGAAAATCTTTCTCTGACTTTCTTTGAGTTTGTGTCATTGCGCGAGAAACTCAGTGTCTTATGTGATTAAATCGTTTCTTTAAATTTGCAAATTACCCAAATGAAACTTCTTTTGAAACAGATTTGAATATTATTTACATATTTCTGTCGATTGCCATCCATAGTTAAGTAGGGCAATTGTTTTTACGAGTGTAGTTCGGATAGTTGAGTTTAGTTGACAAAGAATGCGTCGAGGTCGGGGCTGCCCCCGATGATGACACTGAAAGACGCGCGCGCATTTATTGTTGCCCCATGCCCCCTCTTGTCCGCCCACACCCCTACGCCCCTTAAAGCGTGTTATCGTTAATCGATGGCCGCCCATCAACAACAAAACTGAAAGCAAACAAGCAACAGGAGCCGCTTTGGGGTTGGCAGTGTGACTACGACTACGACTACGACTACGACAACTACGACGACGCCTCCATCTGCGTAGGCAGCGCTGTCAACGTCGACGTTGAACATACATATATAAACAGCGCCGCAGTCGCTGGCAGCAGAGGCAGAAGCGGCAGCAGCGGCGATGGCGCACAGTCCTGAACAGCGTGACACTTGTAGTCACGAGTAGGCAGCTTGGCGCACAAGTCGCGTAACTGTAATTCACACCTGGACGCCAGCGACAAAGACGTTTACGTTGACCGCAGGCAACAGGACACAGGCACGGGCATAGGCACAGAACATAGGCACAGCCAGAGCAGGGCACCTCGTACGGCTGCGTGCGCCACTCAAGGTCGTTGAGTGTTGACAGCGCTTCAATCAAGTCGAAAATTAAATTGAAATTAAATTTGAAATACTTTTGATGCCAACACATATAAAATACCATAATAAATACCGTATATACTATATGCGTATGTATATATAAAATTAAAATATCTGTCTATATCAACTGTTAAACATGCTGGCCGCCCAAGAGAATCGTTTTCAATATGTTTACTTTACGCTCTCCGGCCTGGTGGCTTGCACCATGTTGATACTCTTCTACATCTCCATGCGCACAACCATTGTGAGTGTGTGTGTGCGTGTGTGCCCGTCTTATATATATCCCTTTGGTTTCATTTGTCCTTGCAGAACGAACGCCTGCGCGATGATCTCAAGTTGCTGCAACGTCAGCTCATCTACGAGCGTCCAAATCCCCACTGGAACTACAACAACAGCTGGCGACGCATTGGGAACGCATCGCTGCGCCATGAGATCTTCTCCGCCTATTTTGATGTGCGCACGGATATTATAAGTGAGTTGGTATTAGAGAGAAGCTGATAAAGACTTTACTTTCGATTTTAACTGGGTGAATAAATTAAAAGAGAAAGTGTTTTTTGATATACATATGTTATAATAACATGACTGTTAAACATAATCAGGTGGTTAACAGCTGCATTGATTGATACTTAACAGCTGATTTAACAGCTTATTCTAATTGATAGGATAATCGATAATCAGGCCCGACGAGAGAGAGGAGTGCAGTGTTGCCAGAATTCTTAAGTAAAGATTAACAGATTAGATTAACAGGAAGCTGCAGAATGGAGTTGAAATAAAATATGATTGTATGGAGATGCCGGTATTTAAAAAGCTAGATCTAGCCTGAAATATGCTAAACTGGAAACACTGAAGGTGTGAGAAAGGTTGTGTTTCAACCGGGCTTATCATTTATCAACATAGTCTAGTTAGTTTTGGTTTCATTGTTGTATAGTAAGTACAGCTATTTGCATTGTTATTAGAAACGACGCTGAGTGTTTATTTGAACTTACTTAAGTTGGCCATAAATCATATACCATATGTGTATAAGACGTGCATGTGTTGTGTCTATTCTCTTGCTTGGGTTAAGCTAAGGAAGGTCCATCTTCAAAAAGGGTCAGTAACCTAATCTTAATTGAATCGAGAGTCATCTCCAGCAGGTTAAAGAAAATCAACACAGTTTTTTATGTAAAATTCATTTCCACACTCATATTTATCCCTTTCTCTCCCTCCCCCAGACAACGTGCTGCTTGAGGAGCAGCAGATGACGGTTGGTTCGCTGCGTATATTCGCCATTCTGCCGGAACGTTTACGTGACTCGAGGCTGAGCTGCATTGTGCGCTACGCGGACTTCAGCAGCCATGAGATTGTGGCCGAGGAGGCGGGCGCCATGCACGATGTGCACAACAATAGCTTCGCTGCGTGGAGTATCATGTGTCCGCTGCACGTGGGCAAACAGACGCCGGTACGACTGCCCCAGGCGGTGGCACTCAGCTACGCCTCCAATCGGCTGAGTCATCTCAGTCCCACCTACGTGCAGATAAAGTGAGTACAGCTGTGCATCCACCTTGGGCATCCTTCACTCTAACACGCTTTCCCCTTTCTCCCCTCAGTTACCCACGAAACATGTCGGAAATGTTCAACAAATCGCGACCCACAATATCTGTTTGCGTGGGTCCGCTGCAGGAGAACTACTCGAATGTGCTGCGCCTGGTGGAGTTTGTCGAGATGTATCGTCTGCAAGGCGCCACTCACTTCTACTTCTACTTTGTGGAGGCCAGCGAGGAGGTGAGACGCGTCCTGGCCCACTACCAGCGACTGGGGCTGGCCAATGTGTTCGAGTGGAATGTGCAGGCGCATCTGCTGGATGTGCACTATGCGGGGATTATGGCGCAGTTCAACGACTGCGTCTATCGCGCTAATGTGGTGGACAATTATCGCTATGCGGCTGTGGTGGATCTAGACGAGGTGCTGATGCCACTGAAGCACAACTCGCTGGCCGATTACCTGCGCCAATGCGACGAGGGACGCACCTCGGGTTTTGTCTTTCGCAACGTCTTCTTCTATCGCCGCGACAGCAATGATACCTTCAATGCCCCGTCGCACGTCATGAATCGCGTGCTCTACACACAGTCCAAGATCCGTCGCACCCTGGAGGTGATGCCCGCCTATGTGCGCAGCAAGGTGGTGGTCAATGCACGTGCCATTATCGAGATGGGCAACCATCAGGTGTATCGCGCGGCGCCCGGCTTTGTGGATCACATTGTGCACCAGACAGTAGGGCTGCTCTTCCACTATCGCGACAAGTGCATCAACTGTAAAATGGTGCTGATTGTGGACTATACAGCAAGGCGATTCGGCTCGCTGCTCTTCGATCGCGTCGATGCCACTTGCCTGGAGGTCTTCATGGAGCGACGTGGCGTCTGCACGTTGGCGTAACCACAGCCAAGGCGCTGGCGCTGGCACTGGCACTGACAGTGCCTTATCATCTGCCGGGTTAACGCCCACCAAAAACACTCGGAACAGCTACGGAGTCAGCTACGGGTCAGTCAGCCAACTAGTATCGCGGTGTCTATTGGGGCGACAACAACATGTTGAAGTTTTGTTCGCTGCGTCGCGGGGGACAGCGGGAGTCGCAGCCGGCGGCAAAGCCAAGCGCCAAGCTCGTGTCCAAAAGTGTACGAGATGAGTCATAGTTGTAGTCGCTATAGAGAAGTGTTCTCCTTGTGCTTTTGTTTATACTCAAACACAAATTGTGCTTTAAGTTAGTTTTAGTTATGAAAGGGTGAATAAGAAACAAAATAAATATAAATAACAATTTATATATTAAATAAATAAGA
Organism: Zaprionus nigranus; assembly: GCA_018903425.1. Classification (NCBI taxonomy): domain Eukaryota; kingdom Metazoa; phylum Arthropoda; class Insecta; order Diptera; family Drosophilidae; genus Zaprionus; species Zaprionus nigranus. Next base: position 109,753 of record JAEIGD010000001.1, on the reverse strand, counting down.
GTGAAAATAAAGAATTGAAAGGAAATTACACTGTTTTTTTAAGTATTATGCCTCTTTAAGATCAGCTTGACACTTGACAGTTTCTTTCAAGTTTCAAATCCTATTCATACTAGCAACTTTTCATATTTCCTCTCAAACAATTTCGCGCTGTGTATTTGCAATTTTCTTGAGCTTGAGTTTGTTAATTATAACGGTTACCCGCATTCGACTTTCGACTTTACAGTCTTCGTTGCGCCTGCAGAACGTGTCCTTGACCGATGCGCAGCTATTGAAGGTGCTGAAGGCGCAGCGTGAGCGGGGTCCTTTAATATTGGCACTCAGCAGGTCAGTACAAACAACAACAACAATAGCAACAGCAACAGCAGCAACAACAGCTTTAGATATGCTTAATTTTGTGTGCGCTTGCAGCGCAAATGCCACCATACCGGAAGCGGAAACTTGCCACCATTGTGGCACGCCATATTTAAATCATAAAACTCAAACACTACAAAATGGCAGCGCCACAGGACCAGCAGCAGCAGCACCAGCAGGAGGAGGAGTAGCAGCAGCAGGTGAGCAGCTTGAACAAGCCAAAATTAGCTTGGCTAATCGCATGAGTCATGCATGATGATCGTTATATGTACTAACCTTATGTGTGTTATTAAAAAAGGCTGACTTCAAGAGTGGGTTCATTTTAGATTTGAGATATTATATATATATATTCCAATATCTTTTCTTTCTGCTCTTTAAACAATAAACTTTAATTTATCTGAGTTCCTTTAGGCTTATGTCTTATTTTTAATACTTCTGCCATTACCTGCATATTTTCGTATATATATTTCTATGTGCCTATCTATATATATAGCTCCTTTAAATTCCTGCATCTCTTTTCTATCTAATATTCTTTAGTTTTGCATATTAATTAAACCTTCGTAACGAACTGAACTAATTCAGTAAATGTTCCTCAAACTAAATTGACAGTTGTTGTCCATAACAAGCAGCTTGTGTCCGTCTGCTGCTCGCTGTCGTTCGCTGCTTGTCAGCTTCTTGACAGGCTCAGAGTCTCAGCTTCCCGCTGGATACTGACACATCTAAGGCAAGTCTGTCCCTGTCCCTGTCCATCTGCCCATCCAATGGATTGTCGCGTGAGCTCACCACTCGCATTGGCATGGCAACTCAAGAACCTTTCCCCGCTCTTCTTCTCTCTCTCTCTCTCTCCACACTTTGTCAATATTGTCGGCGCGTTCTCATCGGCTCTTCCTCTCCCCTAATCTGGCATGTGTACATGGGACACATTTCAGTGCATAAACGAAAACAAACCATAAAAAAAGAAATATATAACAAAAGCTGAAAAGCAGAAACAGAAAAACTATGCAATAATAACTGTCGGAGCGCGAGAGCAGTGCCAGAACTGACCCCGAAGCCCCTTTTATATAGTACACTCACACACACTCATAAAGAGAGAGAGACAGATAGACTGGCAGACAGAGAGGGAGGGGATCACGCCCTTGCAGCTGCCTGTTGGAGCTTGACGAGCAAGGGAAGTAGTCGGGGGGCGTGACGAGTGGACAGAGCCTAAAGCCGGCAACAGGCGAATGTGGAGAGTTATTAGATTAGTCAGATATGGGAAATATTAGGTTATTATATAGTCAACATATCTGTTAGACTTTAATTTGTCTTTTTAACTTCACATATGAAATTTGTCACCATATTATGTAACTTAATTGTTATGCAATTTAAATCTCTTACTTATCAATAAGACTTTTATATTATAATGTACTAAGTTGTTTATTGTATTACATAAAAACAGTACTAAAGTATTCTATAGTCAAGCATACCCTGCAGTGTATAACGTACACTAAAGCTCGAGGGTCGGTTGATCAGTTGCAAGGTAAGACTCTAGAAGAGAAATATAAATAAATAAATGAATATGGTATTATATAAAATATAATATATACCTTACATTTAATATACATTTATAATGAAAATTAACGCATACAGTAAGTATACTATGGACATATACTGTTAATAACTAAATTGTATGAAACTCAGTTTCCTGCTGACTTTACTATTTAATTACCGTATCAATGTCATGCCTAATATTTTACAATCTGCCTTATCTGCGTTGCATATAAACTTCGTCGCATCAATTGGCCAGCTATATAAATAGCAGCACAGATAATAAGTAAGCAAGGGCATATTGTAGACTTCCTAGATTCATTTAGCATATGCTGGAAATTCAATACTTTACGAACTACCCATGCAACAGGCAGAGCCACCCGCAATCTGCCGTCATTGTCATCATTATGAGTCCCCACTCGGTGCCCACTCCAGACGCATGTGAGTGTGTGCCACTTATAAAGACCCCCTGATCGCCTCCAGTCCCCTAACCCAGTCAGACCCGTGCCCTAAGCCAGATGCGCACATGTACGAATGGGAATACGAATGCCAGTGTGTGTGTGTGAGTACTCGTACTCATAAGCGAGTACTCATTTGTTGTTTGTTTGGGTTCTTTTGTTTTGTTTTCGCTGTTGCTTTGCTTGGACAGCCGAGCCCATTGATTCTGGGCAAGCGCATGATGTTGAGAGACACATACGAGAGAGTACATAACATGCTTCCCTTCACCTCCCACTCCCACTCTCACTCCTACTCCTGCTGACTCTCCCTTCGCCTGGCTGTGCTTGTGTGCATCTGTGTGTGAATTTATGCATACAAATTGGAAAATATCGGATCTGTGGTTCGTGCCCGCCAAGCGCAGCGTCGCAAAGCGTCGCACAGCGTCGAAAACAAACAGCAAAATAACAACAACAAATCGTCAACAAGTCACGCCAAAGCCGGCTATAGAGCAGAGACCCCCGAACAGACCCCGAAGAGAGCCAGAGCAGACCCAGAGACCGACGCGAATGCGACTGCGAGTACCCAAAGCACCCACCACTCACAGCTGCCGTCGCAGTCAACGCCGCTGGCAGCAACAAGTCAACGTCAAACTAATCAAAAGGCAAGGCAGAGTGGGACCATGTTGCGATAATAAATGCAATTTAATAATGGGTTTGGAGGTGGAGAGATAAATATAAATTTTAATTGAATATGAAATTAATACATTAAGTATTAATAATATAATAATTTATGAATGCAGTTATTAAAAATAATAAACCTCACAGCAAAGATGTTTCTCCGTTGTTTTTACATTTAAAAATCGAAACTTTTGAATATTACAACTTACTTAAACACGAAAAAATGGCAAAAAGTGTAAAAATTGCAAATCATTTACAAGTAAGAAAAAAAAGAAAACAAACGCTACAGTCAGGGCCGTGAACTAACAATATTTACATTGCTAAGGATCTTTTGACTAGTTTATTATTTCCATAAATATTTTAATTTTCTAAAAAGTAAATAAAATGAATAGTTGAAATTGCAGCAATGCATGATTTTTATATAATAATTTTTGGTAACTTGTATAAATTGTCATTGATTGGAATAATATACATTTATCCAATTTCCATCTATCTATATTAGTCTTTAGTGAATTTTTCGAATTTGGTACAAGATTAACTATCATAATTTGTTTTTTATATAGGTTCATATAAATTACTTTTTAAATAACACAAAAAAATCCTTTTATAGAGTTAATTATTTCACTTAATTTTCCATGGCAGGGGTTTGCAAATAATAAATTAATTAACATTAATTCACACACTGCTATTGCATACGCAACCCACTGTGGCTTACGGACACTGTTCTGCTGGCGCTGCCAGCGTCGCTGTCGCCAAATACGCCGTTGTTTTGTGCTATACGATACCGTAGGCCCCTGCTATTTAGTTACTACAGAAGTTTTGCCAAGTCAAGTTGTCGGCATCGTCGTCGGCGTCGTCGTTCGCGTCGTGTCGTGAATGTGCACATACATGAGTGTATGTGTGTGTCAGAGCGTGTGTGTGTGTGAGTGCCAGTGATATTTTGCACCTAACAACAACAACAGCAGCAACAGAGAATTGCGAATGCTGTGCCGATCGCTAAGCCCCTGCGCCCAATAAAAGAGCAGCAACAACAAGGAAAGCTTCTGCCAACAACAGTTAAGAGTGTTAAGCCCCCAAAGTTGATTCCCGTTATCCGCGTTCGCAGAGTGCGTGCAGCAGCAGCCAGTAATTCGAACCCGCAGGCGTTCCCAATACAACGTGAGTTATGATTAATTTCTATGGCCCATGTCGATTAATTAACCCTTATCAAATTAACCCTCGCAAATTGCAAACGCAAGTTCAGAGTTGAGTTCTGTTTAGTTTCTTCTCTTTCCCGCGCGATCTTTGGCAGCGAGTGTGCTATAAAACTGTTATACACACACACACGCACATGCCATCGTCGCGCGAGTCGATTCGACCTTCGGTTGATTAAATATTTAAATCTAAGTACGATAAGCACTTATTAAAAATTGTAAATATTTCTTCGATATTATACCGAATGCAGGTTCATTATGGCTTTGTCTTCGATATGATATTTGAATATGGTAAATGTATATTTTGTATTCCGTCTGTGATATGATAATATTTCAGCTTGTGACTGACCCAAAAATGGCACAAAATATCCGCTCCAAATTGCCTGTCTCTGTCTGTGTATGTTTGTGTGTGTCTGTCCCCCTATTTGTCTATGGATCTAGATAGCTTTGTGGCCCCACTGTGCGTGTGAGACTGTGTGTGTGATTTTAATTCGTTTTAAATTATACTTTACGAGTTAGACGAGGCGGCATTTGGTCATAGTTCAATTAATTATTTAATTGCCGGATGCATGGAGCAGTCCGGCATGCAAATGAAGTTCGGGTTGGGCACGTAGTGCGCTTTGGGCTTATTTATTTTTATTATTAATTGTATTTATTAGAAATTTCTATAAAATTCGAAAGTATTTGGACATTTTCGAATTCATCGCTGTCATAATTGGTAACTTTGTGCATATTAATTATACGCACTGTACGCACTCACACACATTTTCCCTTTGCGAATGTGTTTCTCATTGTAGTGACATTTATTATTCTGCCTTTGTTTACGCTACGACTTCGCGACATGGCACAAATTTTTGATAAGACAACCGGCAAAAGTTTCAGTATTTTGTGTTATATACCAAAGGTAGTATATACTGCACACCACACCAGAGACACATACATATGTAGCTTGTCTGTGAGTGTGTGCGCTAGCACCAAAAGCGCTATTAGGCCATGGATTTTAAAAATTCGGTCTATGTGTTTGTCGAACGGAAATGTGCGTAACAGGCAGAAGGAGGCATCTCCGACCCCATAAACTATATATTCTGAATCAGTATCAGTAGCCGAGTCATTGAGCCATGTCTGTCTGTCCGTCTGTCCTCTGTCCGTTCGTCTGTCCGTCTTCTGTCTGTCTGTATGAACACCTGGATCTCAGAAACTATAAGAGCTAGAGTCATCAAATTTTGACAACATACGTATATATTGCAGTGTCTCAAAGTTTTTAAAATTTGACACGCCCCTTCCCCCCCCTGTAAATCAGTAATAACTATTTAAAAGTACAATATTAACTCAAGAACCAAAGTTGTATATTTTACATGACAAATACCTTGCCACGGGCGTTATGTGAAAATTTCATTAAAATCGGACTATAAATAAGTGAGATATGATACGAATTAAACTCACTTTGAACATATATACTTAGCAGACCTACGTGTAATTTACGCAAGCATACCGAAGTTCAAATCTAGCGTCAGACACACAGCATTTTATTAAACTTTTTATTTGCATTGTAGGGGAACAGAATTGGTTCACAATGCAGTTTTGCCGATGGATGAAGGAGTGAGGCAATGGCCGAGTGGTTAGAGTGGCGGACGGCTGCGCGAGAGGCGTGCGTTCAACTCCCGTTGAGGCGGGTGCGAATTTTCATTTATTTAATTATTTCTTATTTTATTTATTTTTTTTTTTTTTCTAATAAACTAAAAGAAAAGTTACAGTCAAACAAATTAAAATCAAGAAGAAGCACATGTAATGAAATTTGGTACGCGCTAGAAATGCAACCATACCTATTGCCTACGGTATACTATGATAATCCATGGCCTTATACAGTCAGCTCCTGACTGTAGCAATAGCGCTTATTTTTTCTTTAGAACCAACAGTGAATGACAATTGATAAGCATCGAGCATTTGTTTATACTTAATGAGTGAATGAGTTATTTAAAAATATGCAAAAAACTATAAGGTTGAATATGGAATATGTGTTCTAGAAAAAGACTTAGATAATCTTGGTATATTTTTAAAATGTAAAATTAAAAAATGTGTACAAAAAGGAAAAACTTTATTTATGAATTTAATTTATGGTTACATATTTCATATCGTTCAATCTATGTATATAAGATCTCTTTAAGACTTTGTTGTTCATATATATACATATGTATATATTAATATACTATATTTATATGCAAAATATACTCTAATTGTATCTATACAATGAACACCTGTTTTCAAATAGAAAAAACTGTTAATGAAAGTCCTGGGCTTGTTTAGCCTCACGTAGTCTCAAGAATATAATATAACTGAACTATAATTATATTCCAATTATCACTTACAAGACAAAAGACTACAAAGACTTGATTATTGCCTTAGATATGCATTTTGAAATAATAATAAGAAGAATAAGAACTGTCCCTAGTGTATTTAATATTGCCATACTGTTGACCTAAGAACTCCATTATCTTTATGCAGTTTTACTATTCTAGTATTCTTGTTTTGACCTTGGGCCTTCAAACATGTTTAACGTGCATAACTTTGTTAAGTAATTTCTGCATATTGTTTTCGCTAGAAAACGTTTAGTTTCCCTCTTTAAGCGTAAATAGTTTAAAATCGATAATTGTAATTAGTTATTGATGACTTGACGGTAAGTAAAGTAAGCCAAGCCATTTTAAATTGAAGTTACTCCCCAAATAATGCAACAGCTGTGACTTTTTCACGACATTCCCAGAAACTTGTGACTCAAAAGTCGGCCACAATAAGCGGCGGTCAATGGCTTTTGAAATGAAGGAAATATTCAAGAACTTGTATCGATATACAGCGCAATACATGGTTGTGGTTTCTGGTTACCTGAAACTGAAAGACATGCCAGGAATGGAAAGGAAAGTGAGCGGGGCAGGCTATCGAGTTGGTCAAGTGTCGTTTTAATTACCTCAACCACATTAATTGGGCGTGAAGCATGAATGAATGATTATGTTGCATGCCACTCAATTTCAGAATTGAGACACTGTTGAAATGTTCATTGTCGGTATCGATATCACCCCGTTTCGACCACTGTAGCACCCACACACCTGACTCTCTGGCCTGCCTCCGCCTCGCAGCTATTATACCATTATGATAATTCCGTTCGTTTATTATGTCTATCTATAAGTGGTTATTTTTGTATCGCTCTCAGCTGACGCAGCTGACGTGTTTTGTTTTCTTTACTTCTGTTTCCAGTTTTCTGTTGTTTTCAAAAATTTTGGCTCAACCGAAAAGTCAAACACAATAAAAAAGTCGCAAAAACTATTTTGGCATGAACTAGAACAATGATTCACAGAACCTGCTGTACAAAATTGCGTGTTCGTTTCGGATTTGACATTGACTCGAAAGCGAATCGAATCTCGAGTGCAATTAGCATTCGTTTTGTTATCTATTGCCTGAACGATTATTCAAATGTGAAAATTCTGGGCGTAACCACAAACGCCCATTTCGAAACATTTTCAAAATTGCTTTTTATTTATTTATTTTCTGAATTATTGCCATGTGCTTAGTGATTCTATATTTTCCTATGCCCAGCGTCGAGGCAACAAATGCTTGATTAAATGTTGATAAAAGTGAAGTACACACACGCACACACACGTGAGTATATACACATGTTTGTGTATTTGTAGATACGATTGTATAATTGCTTGTATGTTTGTTATTTCTGCGTGTCAGATAAGTTAACATTTTGATTTTGCACTTTTATCAAGCGTTTTATTTATTTCCTCTGTCTTTTTTGTTATTTTCGCGCATGATTTCATTGCCGAAACCAGAAAGAGAGGCAGAGAAAGATAAAACCACTTATAATAAAGCGAACCCGACAAAACTGCGCTCACAATTGTGCAAAGGAAACCTCCTTCTATACCTGATTAACGAGAGTGTTAATTGTTTTTATATTCGCGAAGCAGTCACCTCCAGCTGATGCCGATGACGACATAATGATGATACTGCTGATGATGATGATAATGATGATGAAACTGAAAGCAGTTTCCAGCTGTCAATAGGTTGGCAAAATGCCAAAACCTTCTATTCGATTGTACCAGGTGCTCAGGCGAACAGTTGGCTGCCCTCAGACAATAGAACGTGAATAGAACAAACTGTTCAGGTTGCATAATGAAAATCGAATACTCTAAACCTGCCTGAGTTCGAGTGTGAGTGCATTGATTGCTCGATTGAAGAATGATTCATGGTAATTGATAAGAAAATAACAATTCAATAAGCTTATTGCAAGTTAGAGAGTTTTATTATCTATTTAATATCAATTCAAATATATCAAATATATTCGAATTTTAAATAAAACCAAATGTATTTAAAATTATTTAATATTTTGGTATGCAAGTAAAAGAGTTGTTTTATTCTTTAAATACAGCATATATTCGAATGTATTTGAAATAATTGTTTGCACATTAAAGAGTTCTTTCATCTTTGAAATATAACTAAATACATATATTTGATGGTATTGATTATATTTGCTTGCAAGTTAAAGAGTTCCATCATCTTATCAATATAAGCAAATGTTTTCGAATGTATTTGTTTTATTTAGCTTTTGAACCTATTTCTCTCTCGATAGAGTATCGCTTTGAAGACAAGCTTTCCATTGGTGAATACGATTGATTTGAGGTACCAGGAAATCGAACTCGAAGAGAGGCAGAACGAGCAACTGAATGGGCTGACAAGTGTGTGTATGAATGAGTGTGTGTGTGTGTGAAGAGGGAGAGCGAGAGGCAACGCGTTCGACAATAATTAGCTTTTGTTGAGCACAAAACCGCAACAACAATAACAACAACAACAACAACAATGGGCAGTTAACAACTTTGGCAAACTTATCGTCGCAGTTTCAACTGTTTTGTTGTTATTGTTATTGCTATTGCTATTGTGGTAGCCGGTTCGCTGTCTGTGTCTATGCTGCCGTCCCGTTGCCAGGTGACAACGTTGCTCTTGCCTTTGTTGTTGTTGCTGTTGTTGTTATACTTGCTGTCGGTTGTTCGTTGACGCGTCGCCAGAAGCTTGCGAAGCTTCAGTTGCCATAAGAACTTCGACTTTGACGTTGTGCGATCGCGAGCGCGTTCCGTACAGCAAGAAAGAAACCCAATTACACTGCTCTACACAATTCCGTTGTTAGTTGTTCCCCCAAATCAATGCTAAATATAGTCACAAGTGCGTGTGTGTGTGTGTTTGTGCGTGTTTCTAACTGTAAAAGTTGAAAACAAAGCCTGACGCAATGGGCCAAAGTTTTCTTTTTCCTTTCTAATGTGTTTGTTTATTTGCCAAGGGAAAGTCGCAGAGAACGTAGAGTGAGAATAGGGAGAAGGGTAGGGGGCGTGTCCGGCAGAGACCCTGACAAAGTTTAGCGCATTTAGAAATTGCAATTAGCCGCCGCGTCTAACACTTATGTGCCAAGGCCCACTGGGGTGATAAATCGTCGCTGAGATCATTGTTCGATTTTTAGGCTACTTCAGAAATTTATAATGCAGGCAGGCAGATAAGACAAGAACAGCCACAGAGACAAGAGAGAGACCACGGTGCAAATGCGTCTGGCCACACTGTGCAGTCGTTGACCGGGCCCAGTTGGGCGCATTTGGATTTGTTGTGCTGTGATTCGCCGCAATTTAAATTCGGATACTCATTCAGTTGGCGCACGTACGCGATGCAACGCTGAGCAACGCGCAAAGCTACAGCAGACAACGGACAAACGGACAGTGGACAGTGGACTGTGGACATTGGCAGAGTGCACAGCAAAGAATCGCCTTTGATATAGCCCGACCGAAACGGTGGTGATTTCAACATTAATTGACTACTAAAGTGCGTCGCTTTGGTTCTTTAAGTCTTGCGATTTGTGTTCGTTGTCTTTTGCTTTCTGTTTCCTCGTCTTTTTGCGTTTGTAATTAGCCGACTTGCGTTGACCTCACGGCGAACGCGCAGCCGACGCTGCTGTTGACGTCGCTGCTGGCGCTGCCGTGACGTCAGCGCACACGTCGCAGTCGCTCTGTCGGTGGGTGGCTGCAGCATTGAGCGCGCGAGCCATAAATTAATATACTAAGCATTTTGTTTGTATTAAAAGTGCACGTGTGTGTGTGTGAGTGTGTAAAAAACAAATTGAGGCGAGCAATAGACATACTGGTATAGAGAGAGAGAGAGAGGAGTGAGCGTGTGAAAGAGTGCGAGAGCATGCAGCGTGTTGGCCAAATAAATTGCGTATACGTAAACAGAAAGACAACACCAGCAACAAAAACAATAATAAGAACAGCAGCACCCAAAAGTCTAGGCAAATTAAGCAGCAACAACAAACAAACAACAAACGCTTAAAAGCACCGTAAAAAATCTATGCTAATTAGCAACAAGAACAATAACAATAACAACAGCAGCGCCAATCAATAGGCCGGCCATAAAGACTTGCGAAGCCTCTGCAAAATTTTACAACAAATTGAATGCGTGGGCCTACTGTGATATCCCAAAGATACTCTAAACAAAAACCAAGTTAAGCGGAAACTTAGTTCGATTTATATTTAAAGTGGGAAAGAATTAGAAAGGGTCTATGCAGCTTGTCTGCACCTTCAGCACTAACTAATGCATGCAATTTTACTATATATTGACTTTCTGTTAAGGGTTTTGTTTCTTTTGTTTTCATTGATTTGGGAAATACATATGTATTATATATACTCATACTCCTATAACAAATCGATTAAACATGTGAACATTATAATATATATCAAGCTAAGAGTATTTTAAATACTTTTACCTATTCCGATTTCATAAAATCTTCTGGCAATCTTGAGAGCTAAACTCTTTCAACTCTTTCTTGCCTTGTTATCTTCATGGGAAATTCTTTATTCCTCCAGCAAATCAAACAGAGATTTAATTAAGTGGAAATAGACACATTTCTTGATCAATTGTAGTTTGATTTCCACGAATTCACTTATGAATTCTGCATAATGTGCAACGATTGTTTGCATATCGTACAATGATCGCTTTCTGATAAGCTCTGCTCGCCCCTAATTTTAACATAGAAAATTCATTTCAATTTTTTAAGTACAAACAGAAAGAGAATTTTATCAGTATTTGTGCGAAAGATAACTCAATGCATACAAATCTATTGCAATTAGCTGCTGTTGTTGTTGTTGTTGTTGTTGTTGTTATCGATATTGAGTGTGAATTACGTAATGATAGAGGAGAACTATATTCAGTTTTATGGCTGTAGAGGCTATTTGAAAACCACAAAAGAAGAAACAAAAGTAACGGAAGCGAAACGAAATGAAATAAACTATGTTGATACGCAGAGACAAAGAGAGAAGGAAGAGGGAGGTAGGAAGGAAAAAAGAATAAGCGAGGGAGACAGACAGAGAGAGAGGAAGAGAGCATTGAGAAGGTGTTTTAGTCGTTTTTTTGCTGTCTGGTAGAGGAAATTGCTGTTTTAATGGGTGTTTAATTAGGTAGCAAGTGTTAAATGCGCTTCTCTCTTCCTCTCTCTCACTCCTTTACCTCTCTGTCACTCCTTCTCTTCTTCTTTCGGGTCTTTAAAGCTGTTGTTAATTTGTTTGCGTGGATTCCCCATTGTCATTGTGCCACCGTGCCTCATCGCTGTTGCATAATCGCAGTGCAGCTCACTTGCATCACGTGCACATTTCACACTTTCTTTCACCCTTTCCCCCCCTCCCTCCTTGTTGTGTCTGGCACCTGACGCCAGACAACGAATCACAGATCTAGTAACGCCCCAAGACGATGATCACGCTGAAGATGAAGATGAGCAAGCAAGGAAATTGAAATCCATTAAGTACCTTTAAAAATAAAGCACGACTAGTAACCGCATGGCCCAGTAGAATCGTATATATATACAGACCTATAGTATACATATCTATATGTATGAGCCGGCACACTTTGTCAGTCGAAAATTGCTTCAATTTCAACTCGTAAAATTATTCAAGTGTACACACACACACACACACAGCGAGAGCAGAGCTAAAAACAAAACCAAAACCTCAAGAAAAAAGAAACACAAATCGAAAGAAATTACGCACGAAAAATATCTTGAAAATGCCATAAGTTGTACATAGATACACTGGCAAACTCTCACACACACACACACACAGAGAATATTTCCATATTGTGTGTGTGTGTGTGTAATTTAAATGCGCTGTAAGCAATTTGTTTGGGCATATTGCAGGAAGTAGGGGAGACTGTGGAGTGATCTTGAGTTGGGTGAAGGTGCCTTAATTGATTTGGGAAATAAACATATCTTGAGTTCCAAACCAAACAAATTGCCGAATGAAGTTCATTAAACGCGATGTTTAACATAAACCACAATTCCCAGAATATTTTCAGAGTTGCCAACTTTGGATATTAAATAAAAATGATCAAGAATAATTTAAAAATAAAATAATTAATTGAAATTCGTTAAATAATAAATTAAAATAAAAGTAAAAGTAATTTTTGTGTACATAACACTTTTGAATAATTCTTCAGATACCATTTAAAGTGAATATATTATATAACTTTATTTTTTAAAAATATTCAACAAAACAAGTTAAATTTTACCTATATAAATCGTTTCTTATTTCTACAAAATATTTAAATAATTTTTATATTATCGAAAAACTAAAATTCTTCTGCAAAATGTTTTAATTTTATTGCAACTAACTTTTGAATAAACATATTAATTTATTATTTCAAACAGTATGCCACGCCGTAGCGCCGCCACACATGCTTTTCGAAAATTCCATACGATTTTTTTCAAATAATAAATGAAAAAAATGTTTTGGAACTCGAGTAATTTATTTGTTTGCCTTAAAGTTCGAACAGCTTCTTCGCTGGCACCGCACATTAAACGTTCAACTCGGCATGAACTTTTGGGCTATATATTTTGAAAATTGTGGCAGGCGAATCGTAGCCAAAGATGAAAAACAAAATATATATGTATATAAAATTAAAGATGACATTATTTGCAGCGTTCATAGTAGAAATAAGGCTCAAATGAGAATTCTAAACAAGTTCAGTTGCCGATTTTGTTTATTACCACAGGCAACAGTATTATTAGTATTTATTATTGGTATTTAGTATATTTCTAGCTTTATGAAAGAAATCCTGCTGTTGCTGCCTTTGACTTGGACTTGATTTTTTCGCTCGCTTTGTTTATTTTCGCTTGCTTTATTTACAAAGCACGAAGGCAACTCTGGCAGCGACAACAGCTCTGCACACTTTTGCTCATTGCTTATTTGCTTTGCACTCTACGCGATCCTCCTACTCCCACTTACACTTCTCACTCCCCATTGCTGCAACAGCAACAGCAACAGTAACAACAACAACAACTCCCTCCCACAAGTTGGGAGCAACTGTTGCTCTTAGTTCAATCCCACAGACACTGCGCGTCTGTGTGTGTGTCTTGTGTATTTTTAAAATGATCATCAGACGAGCCTCATTATGAATCCCAATACGCTGTGCTTGTTGTTGTTGTTGTTGTTGTTGTTGTGGGCATTTTCTTAGTTTTCCTCGTTTGTGTTGTTGTTGTTTTCTTCATCTGATTTCTGGCCTGCCTCTGTGTGCAAGTGATTTGTGTGGGGCCCAACTGGCAGCTGGGAGCAGCCCATGGCCCATTCCTTGATCGCCAGTCGCCGCCTCAGCACAAGAAACGGGAACGCGCGCGCGAAACCAACAAAATTACACACTCAGACACACACACACACACACACACGCACGTCGGGAAATATGTCTATAGAGAATGTCGGCGAAAATCGGGCGCGATGAGAGCGAAAGTTGAAAACTAAAACGTAGAAACTTTAAGTTGTTCTTTTTTCGGCCAACAATTACGTGTTATATATACCACACACACTCGCACACACACACACACGCACATATATATACGTATGTGTTTATGATATATAGATGGATATATATATCAAAATTATGTGCAGCGCCGTCGGACGCGTGTCAATGTGAAATGTTGTCGCTGGCGACGTCTGTGTCTCTGCCGGCGTCGCTGCTCGCGTAGCAGCTGATGCTGACGCTGCCTGAAATGCCGGTTGGGCATTTGCTAGATCGGCTGACGGCGCCGTACGGTTCAGTTATTCAGTTTTAGTTGTGTTTCTGCCAGCGACGACGAGAGTGACACAGAAAGAGAGCGAGAGAAGCAAAAATAATCCCAAAAACGACGACAAGAAACACGACGAGCAATAAACGAGCAATAAAAAACAAAAACAAAAACAAAAAAACGAATAGAAGCAATTTTTAGATTTAGCTGATTGAGAACTGCGGCAAACGCGACGTATGCGTAATAACCAAACGAACTGCAACACAAGCAGGCGCAGCAAACAAACTCACAACAACTCACACAGACACAAACACACACACACATACGGAATTGACTTACATAAAGAGTCGCAAGTGTTACATAAGTTCAGTTTGCAGGCTTAAGTGCAATCCAGACGATGCCCAATAATCGTAATCGTAATCGAAATCGTAATCGAAATAAGCGCAATAAGCAACAGCAAGCAAACAACAAACAGCAAACTGCGGAGGAGGAGACAACAGCAACAGCAACAGCAGCAGCAACAGCAGCAGAGCAGCAGCAGCAGGAGGCAACTTCATCATCATCATCATCATTAACGGCTGCGGTGGATGATCAGCAGCAGAATGAGATTAATGCAAATTCTGGCAGCTTTTCAAATGGGTCATCATCGTCATCCACATCGCAGCAACAGCAGCACAGCGAAGCAGCAACAGTCAGCGACAGCGTCACAGTTGCTGATGAGTCTCCGGCTGGCATAGCCGACAGCAACAGCAATAGACAGCAACCACGACGACGACGACGAGGAGCGCAGTGCGCAAGTGACAAGCGAAGAGTTTGCAGATCAGTCTGAAGTGCAGCAGGAAGTGAAGAGTGCAGCAAGTCAGCAGAGCGATCATCCCGAAGCTGAGCACAAGACTGAGCCAAGAGTTCATCTAGTTCCGGTGACAGTTGAGAGAGCAGAGAGCGCAAGCGAGTGATCATTCAGCTGTACATCCCTCAGCTGATCAACCAAAAGTTCACCTAGTTCCGGTGACAGTTGAGAAGGAAGAGAGCTTGCAGCAAGCTGAACAGACTGTGCAACAACAACAAGAGACAGATCAGTCAGCGCATCAAGCTGAACCAGAGAGAGATCAAGCTGTAGATCACTTAGCTGATCAGCCCAAAGTCAACCCAACGCACAAGACTGAGCCAAGAGTTCATCTAGTTCCGGTGACAGTTGAGAGAGAGCAGAGTTTGCCAACGCAGAGAGCAGACGAGTGATCATTCAGCTGCAGATCCTTCGGCTGATCAACCAAAAGTTCACCTAGTTCCGGTGACAATTGAGAAGGAAGTGAGCTTGCAGCAAGCTGATCAGACTGTGCAACAAGAGCAAGGGATAGATACGTCAGCCCATCAAGCTGAGCCAGGGAGAGACCAGTCAGCGATCAAGCTGTAGATCACTTAGCTGATCAGCCCAAAGTGCACTTTGTGCCCGTGACAGTTGAGCCAAGAGCAGAGCACGAAATGGGCGCCAAGAACTCTAAGCAGCAACAGCAGCAGTTGCCGGAGAAGTATCAGCAGTTGCCGGAGCAACAGTTGCAGCCCGCACAACAGCAGCAGCAACCAGAGAAACCACCAGGAAGTCCGCGACAGGTAAAGGTCATAGTGCATCGCATAGTGCGTGACGATGTGGATGAAACAGACGCCAAGGCAGCTGCACCACAGCAACAGCCAGCAGCACCGCAGCAGCAGCAACAGCAACTACAACCACAACAACCACAACAGCCTGCACCACACTCTGCCCCACTGCAACGCAGCACCAAGGTGATCATTCACCAGATACGCCTCGAAACGGACGAGGAGGAACGCGCTCGCATAGGTAAGCCCACCATCGAGGAGATCAGCAGCACCACAGCAACATCATCATCATCATCAACAACCACAGCAGCAGGAGAAACAGAAGCACACAAAGACAGCGGCACCCTGTCACCGCCTCCACGTTACCTGGTGGAGTCACCCTCCCCCAAGAGCGTGTCGACTGTCGCGCAATTCGGTAAATTCGCGCGCGATGTGCAGATACAGGAACTGGAGCTGAACAGCGACAGCTACAGCTCGGGCGAGTTCAACAGCAGCTCAGTGCAGTCGCCAGTGGTGTGTGAGTTATCGGACTCGGAGCCGGAGCCGGCTGCACCCGTTAATGCTGTGACAGCGTTCTCCGCGGATTTGCCGTCCAGCAGCCGCGCCGAGCAACAGGAACTGCTGCGTCAGAAGCGTGCCCAGAAGCGCAATGCACTCGAATCGCACTTTCTGCCGCAGCTGCTCAGTCCGCGCTATCTGGACAGCATTCTCGAGGAGAATAGCGAGACAGCCAGTGGGGGGCAGTGGGCTCGATCTGGCCAGCCTCAGTCGCAGCTCCTCCTCTGCCACCAATGGCGACAATGCAACAAAGACACGTCCAGCTATGCCAACCAAGGCAAACGAAACGTTTCCACGCAGCCATCTGGACTTTAGTCGTCGGCACAAGCGTCGCGAGGAGCCGGTGGCTCTTATGCTGGAAACAAAGCTGCTGGAACAGCCCAGCGATGTGGAGAGCTGCACCCGACTCCAGAGCACGCTCTCACCACAATCGGAAGACGCCGAACTTGTGTATCTCAGTTCGTCAGCCTCGAGCAGTGTTTCGGATCTGATGGAACTGGAGCTGGAACAGGCTGCCGCACTGGCTGAACGTGCTCTCATCGATCTGGATACGGACGCGAGCAGACTGATCAATCGTCCCGACGACGAGATGAGCAGCACAACAACATCAACAATGGAACACATGAGCTCATCCAACGAGACGGAAACCGAGGGCGAGTGCGAGGTTCGTAGTGCAGTGCTGCTTACTAGCTAACTAAGGGGGTCCAAGTACACATTGCAACATAGTTTGGTTACTGCATAAATAGGTAAAAATAATTTGAAATATGTTAAAATAGGTTAGAATTGATTGTAGAGATCAAAAATATCTAAAAAATAGGTTCGAAAAATTCCAAATAGGTTAAAAATAGGTTACAATTGATTATGTAGAGGGAAAATTAAAAACAAATGCAAAGAATTGGTTGTATAGATAAAAAACATCTAAAAAGATGGTTCAAATAGTTCAAAATAGGTGAAAAATAGGTTAAAATTGATTATTTACACGAAAAATATAAAAAAAATAGGTTAAAATTTGTTAAAATAGGTTCAAATAAGTCAAAATAGGTTAAAATATATTATAATCGAATATAGATATGAATAGAGGAAAAATATCAAAAATGTTTGAAGGGTTTTCCCATTTTTTAGTGTAGTTATCGTTTTCATAATGTTTTGTCATAGATATAAAGGATATCAAGGAAAATTGAGAATATAGATGTTTTCTTTTTTATATGTTAGCTTATAAGGTTGTTGTCGTTATGATTGTTAGTAAATTCTTATGAATCTCAAGAGATTTTATCAAGTTGAGAAACGAAGTATAAACTTATTTTATAATATGAAAAGAAAGCTAAAGAAAAGTAATCTGAGTTTCAATAGAAGCAAACTAAGACTGGAATTAGTGGTTGTCTATCAATTTCGATAAATAGGTTAGTTACGCTAAACAGAAGATAAAAAAACATTTTTAAGAGATTTTATTAATTTAAAATGAATTTTCCAATTTTATAATATTCTACCAAAAATATTACTTGATATTAAAGAGATACGTAGTTTAAAAATAACTGAGTAAGGTTAGAATTGCTGGTTTTCTATACGATATGCTCGATTATTAGGTAGTTGGAATAATACAATTGGAAAGAAAAGAGTTGAGGTTGAAATATGCAGTTTTACTTTGAAAGATAGGTAGATAATTGAAAAGCTATTTCTTTTGCAAAGAGAATTGACTACTTAAAAATTGTTATTAGGCTAAAATTGTACTGATTTTGTTCAAGCATATTCAAGTAAAAACAAAAAGTCATATATAAATATTATTTTAATTAATGTATTGATGGAAAATTGCTAAAAATAGTTCAGTTTACTTATTATACTGTATAGAAAAACATGCATATTAGATTATTTTCGTACAAAATTTGCCTGAACATTCAATTCAATTAACAATGTACACGCAGGGGGAGAATACTCGAGCACATTAGTTCGGGTAGTGGAAGATCTTTTTTCGAGGTTGCTATTTGGGTCAGTGGCCAAATGTGTTTCTCATGTGGGCCATGTTTGTGCGTCGCACGCACTAGAAAGCAAAGGAAGCGCAGTGGCAGCTTGGTTTATTGAGTAACAATCATAACAATAACAATATAACAATAGAACAGTAACAGCAGCAATAACAACAACTACTCTTTGGCAACTACATGAGCAATACAAAAAATAAAAAAGAGAAGAATGAAAAACAAATCGAAAACCGAAACAATTTCAGGGCGAAACGGAAGTGGACACGGAAACGGAGGCCAACACAGCACAGTCGCAGTCGAGTCGGGAGAGCACACCTGTTAACGCTCCTCAGGCAACATCGCCATCGCCAGGCAGCTCGCTATCATCGCTGCTGAGTGCCGCAACGCCAACGCCGACAGAGACGCCAACAGCAGCAGAAACAGAAGCAGCAGCGCGACGACGACGACGACGACGCCCACGCCAGCAGCGAGAGAGGCAACGCGGATGTTGGCCAACGAAATTGAATTTGGCTCTGGCTCTGGCTCTGGCAAATTGGCCAACAGTTCATCAGCAACTGCAGCGCCGTCGACGTCGCTGTCGCTGTCGGAAACGCGCGAGGAATTTGTACGGAATATGGAAAAAGTGCGCGAATTAATCGAGATGACGCGGCGCGAAGAGAGCGCGATCGAGAACGGTAATGGAAACGGTTATGGCAACGGTTATGGTAACGGAAACGGAAACGATAATGAAAGTGAGAACGTCAAACGAAATGAGCAGCTAAAGTCGTGGGTTGCCGCTGCTACCGAGCAGCAGCAACAGTTGCAACAGCAGCAAGAGTTGCACTGTAGGTTAAACAGTTCACCCTCGCCTCCGCCTGTGCCCCCGCCACCCAGCAGCATGCACTATCCCGCATGTAGCACCACCACCAGCAGCAGCACCACCAGCACCAATACAGATGCGCCCAATGTGCACCCAATCCTTGCCCCCTTGTTGCTCAAGCGTCAGGAGTCGAACGATTCACACTGTTCGGACAGCACACAGCACAGTCAATGCACCGCCATCAACCTGGCCTCGCCTCCTCCCCTGCCAGCACAACCCCCCACACCTCCCATTCGCAGCCAGCAACAGCAGCAGCAGCAGCAGCAACAACTTCAAGCGGAGCTTAGTGCAATCTCTCAATTTTCAGCTGAGGATTCGGAGGCGGAGCGCATCAAGAAGCTGCGTCTGCTATGCACGGAAACACTTGCCTCGATGCCCTACGGCGAGCAGATGCTTGAGGAATTGGCCAGTGTTGCACAGCACATAAGCAATCAACAGCAGCAGCAACTGTTAGAGAAGCAGCAACAGCAGCAACACAAGCAGCAGCAGCAACACGCCGGACAGCAACATGCCCTACCCGCTGCCCCAATTGCCGCACATTGGCGAGCTGCAACTGTCGCTGGACACAGCCACAGGCAACAAGCAGGATGCCTGGCTAGGCATGCCCACGCAGGCGGATCCCAAGCTGCTGGTCTGCCTATCGCCCGGGCAACGTGCCCTGGTCGAGCAACAGCAGCAGGGACAGTCGCGTTCCGCACCCGATCAGCTGCTCGACGCACACGAGAAGTTCGTGCAGCGTCGCGGCTACCACGAGCTGAGCGCCGAGCAGGTGCGTGCCATGGACAGCGAACAACTGAAACTGGAACAGGAGCAGATGCTCAACACGGCGGTCAAAATGCGCGAATTGCGCAAGAGTCTAACGCCCACGTCGACGTCGCCGCCGCCGTAGCAGCCTCAGTTGTCGCCGGTGCCGCCGCCTGTGCCTGTGAAGAGCGCCGAAACGGCGGCCAAGGCAAAGAGCCAGGCAGCGGCAGCGCAGGCAGATGACGCAAGCCAGCAACTGAGAGGCAACAGTAGCTATCAAAAGGTGATCACATCGACAGCAACAGCAACAGCAACAGCAGCAACAACAGCAGCAGCAGCAACAGCAGCGACATCATCGTTTGAAAATAAACCAAAGCAGGCAGCAGCAGCAGCAGCAGCTGATCAGCCTCAGTCGTCACAGCAGTTGCCATGCTCATTTGACCAGCGCACGTCCAGTCGCACAGAGCAGCAACAGCAGCAGCAGCAGAGGAGCAGCACCAGCTACATGAGCAACAGCAGCAGCAACAACAACAACAACAACGAGGGCAGCAAATTTCCAGCTAGCATGGAGAGCGAGTTGGCGCGCATGTTCCCCAGCATTGCCAAACAGGGCGACATATTCGATGAGCAGCGCAAACGCTTCTCCAACATCGAGCAGAGCCTGCAGCAGCGGCCGCAGGTGGAGAGCAAGCGTTACTCGAACATTGAGACGAGCTCGTTTGAGTCGAAGAAGCGCACAGAGAACGGACAAGTTGTCTATGACTACAGCAACAGCAGCAGGCAGCGGCAAGAGGAGGGCGACAAGCCAGATAAGTTTCCACTGCGAGAAAGTGCTGCTGCCGTGCATCACATACCTGTGAGGCAGGAGCAGCAACAGCAGCAGCAACAGCAGCAGCAACAGCAACAGCAACAGCAGCAGCAACAACAGCAGCAGCAGAATGATGTGGCCGATTGTGCACCGCCAGTGCCGCCGCCGCCGGCTGCAAACATTATGTCAGCTACGAAATTAAATGGCGCGCACAAAGCAAACACTTTCATTGATGACGCACAGCAGCAACAACAACAGCAACAACAGCAACAACTGTTTAGCGAGAGCAGCAGCCGACAGCAACACAGAGAGACAGCAGCAACCGCCAAGGTGAACAGCAGCAATGGTGGCGGCACTTATGAGGAATTTCGGCAACGTGCCAAGGCAGCACTCGAAGCAATCGGTCAGCCCCATCCCCCTGCCCCCAACGGCAGCAACACGACGCAACCTTCGTTGGACAATGAGAGGCTGTTCAAGGACTTTGACGCCCTGTCGCAGCAGCTCAATGCCGAGCTGCAGAAGAGTCACGATCAGCGACAGCAGCGCGAGAAGTCCGCCTCCCTTTACGATCTCAGTCGACTCACGCTGGGCCAGCAGCAGGAGCAACTGAAGCGTGAGAGACACGCGCACATGCAGGAACTCGAGAGGGAGATAGAACGTTCGGCTAGATCGCGGCAGGAGCGTCTGTCCTCGGTGCCACGCAGCATGGTGCACAGTCGTGAGATACCCATCGAGCTGGCCCCGGACTATGCTGCACCACGATCGAGACGCGCCGAGTCGCTGTGCAATCTCAGCGAGCCGGTGAGGCCACACAGCTCCGCTGAGCACTATCGCCATGAGGTGCAGCAGCAGCAGCAGCAGCAGCAGGATGACTGGTCGCGCTATGCCAGCGATCTGGGCTACTCGGAGAACATTGCGCGACCCTTTGCACGCGAGGTGGAGATTTGCTATCAGCGCCAGGGGGGACAGGGACAGGGGCAGCGACAGCCACATGGCATACGTGCGCCACGCCTCTCGGCCAGCACGAATGATCTGTCCAGCAGCAGCTACGATAATTACAATGCATATGGAGGAGCACGGCGTCATGCGCCCATGTTGCAACAGGCGCCGCCACAGCAGCGACCACACTACGCCAGTTGCTACTCGATGATCGAGCGTAATCCGAATCCAACATACATCAGCACCACATCACGGCGAGGCGTCTCACCAGCTCCGCCAGCGCCTGCAGCCCCCGCAGCAGCAGCACAGCCGCCTGCCTATGACAGGCAGCAGCGACGTGCCTCGCTGCCACGCGAGTTGCACGAACAGCAGCTCAAGTATATACTCAGCAAGGAGGAGGAGCTGAAGCTGGAGTTTGAGCGACTGCAGCAGGAACGCCGTCGCCTCATGGACGAGATGCAGCGGGCACCGACGGTGTTGCAGGCACCGCCGCCACGTCGCGATAGTTATCGTCCGGCAGCGAAGCTGCCCACACTCAGCGAGGATGAGGTGTTTCGTCAACAGATGGCCGAGGAGTGGATGAACAAGGTGGCGGAGCGTGAGGAGCGGCGTCAGCACAAGATCATCAAGATATCGAAGATTGAGGATGAGCAGCAGCATGCGACGGAGGAGCAGGCGAATATCAGCGATGAGTTCCTCAATCGCGTCAAGGAGCGTCGCCACAAGCTCGCAATGCCGGCGGACAGTGATTGGGAAAGCGGCGCCGAGTCGCAGCCAGTGCCAGCGGGCAACGGCAACGGCAACGGGTCGGATGCGGAGGCGCCACCAGTGCGTGTAATCGAGGGTCAAGCGGAGGCGAATTTGCGTGAGCTGCCGCGTCATCTGCGCGAGTTTGCCAAGTTCTCCACGTGCGAGCAACTGGAGGGCGGCCAAGGTCAGGTGGAGCGGCACGAGCAGCAGGAGCGCAGCGAGACTGCGACGGATAACTCGTTGAGCAGCGCCAGCAAGAAGTCAACGATTGTGAAGACCTACAAGGTGTCCCGGCTGCCGCCTTCTGTGCAGGGTGAGTTTGCCGCACCAAGCGGTGTTGGTGGCAGAGCGGCGCCGCCGCCAAGTAATCGTTATCGTTATCGATCGAATACCGCGAAACTCGTTAGTCATAATGTGCAACTAGGCACTGCTTTTGTAACCAACTCTACTCCTTCTCCTCCTACCACTCCTCCTCCTACTCCTCCTCCTCCTTTTGCTCTTACTCCACGTTCAACTTCTCCCACTTTGTCACGCTGCCGCTCTCAAACGCCTGACACTAGTTGTGGTTCCGCTTCCAAAGGTTCCTCTCACTCTCCCTCCTCCCAGTCCCCCCTCTCCACTTTGTCCAACTGCACCCACCTCCCACCAGCCAACACCTCCAGCATTCCCCAAACTGACAGCAACAACAACAATACTAGCGAACCCAATTCCAGCTCCAACTCTACCTCAGCAGCCGGCAGCATCCTCAGCACGGCGCTGCTGCTCGGCCTGTCTGTGCTGACTGCTTGGAATCGGTTCGCCTGAATTGCTTGGGAAGTTCCAGCTAGATTTGATTGGAAAGATTAGCAAAACCTTCTGAACTATAGCATACTTTCTTGCATAACTCTTTAAGTATCCTCAAAGTATGCTACAAATAGACAGGGAATATATATTTTTATATTTTTTTTTTTTTTTATTAAATATATTTTTCTTTTATCTTTATTTTTATTAAAGTCATACGGGGAAATTCCAATATCCCCTTTGTGTCCTTTTTATCTCATTTAGACGCGCCGGCTAACTTACTATAGTTAGCGTTATCTTTTTTTTATGTGAAATTTGTATTTTTACAAACCAAGCCGCCGCTAAAATGGCAGAATATTGATAAAAGGACCAAGGGGATATTTCCCTGTATGACTTAATAAAAATAAAGAGAAAAGAAAAAATATATTAAAAAAAAAAATTATATATTTATTTATATTTTTTTTATTTATATTTATTTATATTTTATATATCATAGTTTTGCTGTGTTTCAAGCCAAATCTAGCCAGAACTCTCTTTCTCTCTCTCTCTCTACTCATTGGTGAATTGGTCATTCTACACTCTCTTCCATCCCATCCCGCACCACATGCCACATCTACTTGATATTTGTACATATAATGTGTTTGTTGTTGTAGCAACTCTCTCTCTCTCTTTGTCTCTTTGTCTCTGTCTCTCTCTCTCTCTGTGTGTCTCTCTTCTGTATATCGAATTCTCTATATCCGCTGCCCTCACACAGACGACAAAACCGCATCCAACGATAATGAAAACTCCAACAAGCACAGCAACAACAACAACAACAACAATAACAACAGCGAGAACCCTAGTAATACATCGACAACGTCAGCTTCAACGACTAAAAGTAGCCACATAGAACACGAATCGAACTCCTCCTCCAAGCTTAATCGGAGTAGCCACACGTGGTCGGGAGAGACGGAGCCAGCATCGCCATCGGCTTCGGCCTCATCTCCGCCATTTTCGGGCCATTTTCATAGAAATTTCGATGAGCTGTTTGCTCATTCGCCCTTTCGTTCGAAAATCTTTGAGGAATTCGATAAATATTGGCGCAATTTTGAGCATTCAACCACGTCCGACAGTTTCTGATAACCTTTGTGAATGGAACCGCAAACAACAAACAAAAAAACCAAAACAAAAATAAAAATGCTTTAAATTATATCAATTACCTCCCAGCTGTCTCCCCCTCTCTACCGCCCTGCAGCATGCAGCCTAATTATAACTAAATAAAAACACAAATTTGTGCAACAAAATTATGTTTTATTTACGTTTTTCTTTTTTTTATTTGAATAAAAAAATTGTGAAAAATTAGTTAATTGTT
Source organism: Zaprionus nigranus (assembly GCA_018903425.1). Taxonomy (NCBI): domain Eukaryota; kingdom Metazoa; phylum Arthropoda; class Insecta; order Diptera; family Drosophilidae; genus Zaprionus; species Zaprionus nigranus. Next base: position 85,137 of record JAEIGD010000001.1, on the reverse strand, counting down.
TATTGAAATTAATACAGAATATTTATAGCGTGTTGTTGAATGTTTAATAAACTATAAATTGATTAACAAACACAATTGTGTGATAGTCTTTATTACTTTGTATGCATGTAAGCCCCCCATATACAGTATATATATACCATATCTATATCTTAAATACTTAATTCTATGTGATCTAGTCCTTAGTTGTGTCACAGAGAGACTCGTTTTGTGCCAGCGCTTGTAAATGATGCCTTGCTTAATTTACTAATTCTAAATATAATCGTATATGACTAATCGATATCGATAATCATGCATATATAATCAGATTCCTTCATCTTATTGTATTTATCAATTCCGTTTGGGGGTTAAGTGTGCCCAGAAATTATGAAAGCTTATTAAAGCTCTGGTAATTTAAACAGAACCTTGAAGCTTATTAAAGCTTTCTGTTATTGTTAGAGATGAGTAAAGCTTGTTAAGCTTCTTAAAGCTCTATTGCATATTTTGAACCGACTTTTCAAGCTTGTTTAAGCATTTCGAGATTTATAAAGTTAATTAAAGTTTATTTCAGAATTTTAAGAGAGCTCTAAAGCACCTCAAAGCTCTGATGTAAATTTTTAACAGAGCTTTAAAAGCTATAAAAGCTGTTTGTATTTTATATTAAATTCAGTCAAATTAGTTTGAGTAATTTAAGCAGAGCTTTAAAGCACCTTAAAGCTCTCTTTTGTTATACGTGCCGTTCATTAGGCTTTATTGATTAATTTTATGATCATCCATGCTCATTCATTTATAAATTAATCAGATTTTCAATAATTGCACTCAGCTTATTTCGATATAATTGGATTTTCAAGGGGCATAACTTGAATCAGATGCCGCCAATTTTAAATAACAGGCAGCTGAATAAGCCTCTTGTCGTTTACATTCCCATAATTATACCAATATACATATATATATATATATATATATACTCTTATAGCTTATTTATTTTGCTGTTATTCAACTCTGCGCTCAATTGTTCCCCAGCCCGCTAGAGCACATGCCAATTTATATTGCAGACTCTCGCCCTTTAAGTGCCCCTCGGCTCGGTGTTCCAATTGTGCTGCGGCTTATCTGGGGCAACGCTACTGCACAGGCCCCTCGTTCAGAGGGGAAAGGGGCTCATGGGGGAGAGGCTCGCGATTAAGCGGAAATTTTAATTAATTCCATTCAATTGCATGACAAGTCGAGCAGGGGCAAAATGCGAACAAGCGATTCGTTTGTTTTGCGCAATTGAGCACAGGGTTTCTTAGACTACTAAGTGCAGCATGTTGCATGCCTCACACACACTCACCCATACTAAGCGAGAGCGTGGCGAGAGACTAAACGAATGCCAACATCATTTTGATAGCCATAGCAATTAAATCCGAGAGCAATCCGAGACAGCAGCAAGAAGAGCAGCAACAGCAACAGCAGCAGCAGCAGCAACAGCAGAGGCAGCAACAGCAGAGGCAGCAACGGGAGCCAAAAGCGACGTCAACAGCGACGCCAACTATGACTGCTAAGCTGCGCGCACGCCCACAGAAGCAGACGCGTTTTCTGCTATCGCCACAGCAAATGCAGCGCCAACGGCAGCGACAGCGACGCAGCTGGTCCGAGAGCGATCTGCTCAAGGAGATCGACAACGAGCTGCGGCTGGCCAAGGGCTTTCTCTTTGCCAACGGTCGGTGTATAACCCTCAAGAACATACCACCCCACCATTCCCCCTCCCTCGACCTCCTGCGCCCTGTACCTGTGTCTGCTTGCCTTGTCTGCTGTCTGCCCTCCAAGTGTCTACTGCGTGGAGACGAGCGCAGCTGCGAGCACTGTTCGCTAATTGGCCAAATTTGTATATATTGTTAGCATGAGTATTCCAATTTTCCTATACTTAGCTGCGCTCGTTTTCACAGCTCGTTTAATAATCGCACCACTCTGTTGTGTTGTGTTCTTCTCTCTCTATTTTGTTATTATGCCATTCTTATTTTTAGTTGATTGTTATTTACCTGCAGCCAAAAAGTATGCAACACTTTGCTGTCATTCAAATTGTGTATACGACGTGGAGAACGCACAGTGCGGTGGCGACTTTGGTCATTCGGTGGGAAAATGTATCTTTATCTTTATCTTCATCTGCCTTACAAATTTATGGCCCACTTTGAATTGCCCTCTCTCGCTCACTCCCTCTCTCCTCACCTCCTCCTTCCTATCGCTCGTTCGTCTCACTCTCTGCATTGCCACGGCACTCCAACTCATTTGCTCTCTCGCATTCTCTTGGCCGCTCTTTGCGCTCAAGTGTGAAATAATTTTAAATATTCTCCTGAACATCATCTCCACTTGCCGCGCCGCGCCGCGCCGCCACCTTCCTGTCGTTTCTGTTTACGAAAGCATCGGCAGTTTGTTTATACTGAGTCAACCCGAAAAAGAAAATGAAAAATCAAATCTGTTGAGGGAACGAACATTCAACGAATTTGTTGTTTTGTCCGCTCACACAAATTGAGATGATTTCTTTTTTTCGCCTCACATTTTAATTTAAAGAAAATCCAAGCGACTTGTACAAAATTTTCGCCTGGCGTAGTCGTCGTCGTGTTTAAGTCGTGTGCGCTACGCGAAGGCGCGTGAAAAACAAAAACGAAATCATATATATATCTACATATATATCTGCACACACACACATACACATATAGTATACATACACATATTAAGTTCAACAGTAGCAGCAGCAGCAGCGACAACGTAGCATTTCTATATTTCCACTTCCACACAACAGCAAATTCGAGATCGGCCAAAACAAAATGGGGCAGGGTTAGTCGAGCGTTTTCTTTTTGTTCTTTGCGCGCCTTACTTTCTCAATGGGCCTTTCCCTCCTTCCTTCCGCTCCCCACACCCCGTGGCAGTGTGTTATTTTGTGAAAAGTGACGGGAATATCCCGAAGACCAAACCAGAAAAGTGAAGTGAAGTGTGCCATTTTGCCATCTTGCAAGTGTTTCGCGTCGCTTTTCCAGGAAAATCCATTTCATTAAATCGTTTACATCATTTTCCGCAGAACACACACAAAACTCAACAATGTTTGCGCCCAAATTCAAAGCGCGCGCACCGACTGGCTCAGGTAAAGCATACTATACATAGGAGTTCGTCTCTAGATACTGTATCTGACGGATGCAGGTGCTCACGCTGTGGGCGGCTGCTGTGCAACAGTGTCACCTGGCAGCAACTGGCGAACATGACGTTTTCACGGGGCAGCAAATTCTAATAGTGTCTCTTGCCAAGACTGACGAATTCTATGCAAGAATTTTGATTGAAGGCAGCGCTAATGGTTGGGGCAGAAGTAAATTAAACGGTTCGTTGAGGAATTTCAACTAGAGAAAAATGATGAGATTCTTGCTAGGAAACATTCACTAAAACCTTAGCAAAGGTTCTCAGGCAAGTTTTATATTCATAGTATGAATCAATTGTTTAATGAAGAATGTTTATTGATGTTCAACACTTCAACCTTTTCTTTATTCTGCAACCTTTTCACAGTTTTCAATTTCCTTTCACACTTGATTTCTTTTGCCTTTTCACCTACTTTTCCAGCTAGTCAATCTTCCAATTATTTCTTTATTTATTTACGGCAAAATTTCTAATCAACTTTTCGTGTTGTTTGTGGAAATTTATTGGCACTTATTTATAGCTTATTTCGCTTTCAGTAAGTTTTCCTTCCACTTTTCATTATGACTTCGCCGATGATGATGAACATCAGCATTATATTGTGTATATATCATTCACTTTAATAGAACTGAACTTGATTTTGTGCCTGGCGAATGTTTATTTTAAATATTTCACACTAGTTCATGTTAATTGTGCGCGCCAAGCCAAAAAGAATTTTCCAAACTGGAACTGAAGGTGCGTCTTCTTCTCCATTCTCCACGATCCTCCATTGACTTTTTGTGCTAAATATATAAAATGACGTACAATACAAAAATTTGTTGGCTGAACAATATTTATTACAAGTTATTTGTGTGCAATGGAATCTGCTTATTGTTGTTGTAGTCGGACGACGCCCACATCGGTTGCCTTTTACAGTATCCATTAAAAATGGCAAATAAACATAAAAGAAAAGAAAAACCCAGATGGAAAACTAAAATGAAAGCTCGCACAGTACTCGCTGTAACGATCACAAGCTGATGATGTCGATGAATTTGATTTGTTTGTAGCCCCATGAACACCTTCTGGGCATGGGAAATGGCTATTCAGTCAGTGTGTGTGTGTGTGTTTGTGTGTTGGCGTTGCTAATCTATCAAAATGCGTATACGCCCCGTTTGGCACGTTGATCCTCCTGTTGATTGGCGTCACGATAAAACATCGCTCATCGCTCGATCCGCCAGCATCAGCCCCGACTAAAGTTATGAAATTTTTGTTGTTTTTTTCGCAGCCTTTTTTCGGCCGTAAAGGCGCCTTTATTTATTTAAAGCATTAATTTGTACGTTGTTATTTTTAAATCTTTCGTTGTTGTTGCTTCGGCGTGAAAAAAACGAAGAAAAAATTATAGAAAAAAATATATTTTCTTTGTGGCGACTTTTAGTAACTGAACATAATTTATAGTTATGATAAATTCAGCTGAACTTGGGCAGCGGGAAATTGCTGGTATTATTATTGAATGGGAATGGAAGATGGGTTTAAATGGATTTGAGTTATTAAGTTTGCAATAGATGAGGATGTGAAATATCTGTGACGTTTTGCAAATGTGTTGAAAACATTACGAATGATTTACTATATTCCTACTCAAGCAGATCTATGCAAGTGTAGACCTGTATTATAAAAACTCCAATGAACTTTGCTGTCTACTCAGCCCAGCAGGGCTACTCCGGCTGAACTGCCTCACTGCATGAACACTTTGTCCACTGCATAATGGCATGCCAAATAAATCAATTTGAGAATGGTTCTTAATTTGCCACCACAACGATAGCAACAACAACAACAACAACAGTATCTACAACAATGCGGCACACCCAGTGCAGGCTGGGTCACAACGCTTCGCCGACTGCCAGGTCGCGGGTCTCCACTCCCTTTTGAATGCCCCATCCCAGTCCCACGCGTAGTTCCCAATCACATGAAAAATGGGCGCACGCACAGGTTGCTGTCAGTCGCACAGGCAGCCTCACGTTTCTATGTGTGTGTTGCAAGGCCATAGGGTAGCACTATAAATACAGTTGTTCCCCGCAACACATACCCTGCTTACGATTGCTGGCAGACAGGGGAGTATAGGTTTGTTAAGAATGAAAAAGAGTTTTTTTACTTTTCTGTGTTTGGTTTGAAATTGTTAGCAATATAAACTGATAAATATAAAGTTTAAGACGCCTAATATGCATTGTTTGCAATTTGCTATACATGTTATACATTATCTTATCGATCACATTTCATCTTTGTATTTTACATTAGATATCGATACATTCAATTTCGATCAGATTGACAAGCATTAACAGGTGCTTAACAGCTTAGAATTAGATCTAACAGCTGCTTAGCATGCTTAACAGTTGCTTAGAACATAGATTTAAACAGCTGATTCTAATTGATATGGCAACCTTAAGCATTTCGATAACAACAATCTACATAATAAATATTGGTGCTAAATTTTGCAGGGTATATTATAGTGATGTAATTCCGCTACTCAACCATTCAAAACTTGTGGCAGACATTATCATTCAAGATTGCAGGTAGCATTCGTTGTTGTGGTTGGTATTTATATTCTCCCTAATACTTATCCGATATTCCATTTTGCGAATCGATGAATTTCACATAAATTGTGAGCTCAGCTCAGAGGCAATTTCCTAAGTAAATGCGCTTCTTCACGAACGAGCGCACGGGCGCTCCTTGGGGCACACCCAGCAGCAGCAGCAGCAACAACAACAGCAGCGGCCACCACTTAGTCCCGCCCCCCTCCCCTCTCTCCAGCACTAGGCACACTTTTTATGAGTATTTTCCAAGCATTGTTTTTATTGGCTAACAAAAATTTCTGTTTGATTCATTCTAAAGTGAGTGGAAACCAGCTGCGGTAAAAAAGCCAAAGCGGAAGTGCGCGAACCGAGCCAAACCAAAAGCCGATCCAGAAATAACCAAAGAACAATTGTCTTTTGTTTTGTTTTGGTTTTTGGTTCCGACAGCACCAACCTCCAGCCCGAACCCTAAACGAAACCATAGTCCAAACCCCAAATGAAATCATTTTGATTGACTCTTTTGATACACTCGGGGGAGTACTCGATGTGCATTCACATTGCGAGTCACTGCGACTCTGCTGGGTAGTATTCGTCGGTATTCGTTATTCGTTATTCAGTATTCAGTTTTCAGTAATCGGGCCGGTTCAGTATGGTATATTTAGTCGCTTACACATCCGTTCCATTTCGCATTGCACGCATAATTGGCGTTCCAGCAGAACTCTCTGCTTTTGTCTGGTCTGACGACGGTCTCGGTGCGTCGTCCAAACTGAATAACTGAAATCTCCGGCTGAATTGCGCGCTTCATCGAGCACGGAGCACGCATAGAGCGCTCCCACATTTGATTGCAGTCCGTAATTGATCTTTTATTTAAAATCGCTGAACACAAATAAAAGCACGAGACAACCAGGGGTTGGCAAGGGGCCCCTCTGTAATTGGGTGTGTTTAGTCATTTAGCAGTCGCTTGTGATTTGCGCCTTTTGTTTTTGTTTCTCGTTTTGTTTTTCCTATCCAGCGCTTTCCCAAAATGTAAAGGAAAAAACGAATCAGCGAGTTGGTCTGCTCGACGCTGCCGGGTCACGCAAAATTTAGTCGCTTTGAGCCGCGCGCGGAGTCAGCAACTCAGAACTCGCAACGGATTTTTCTTCCCCGATCGAACTGAATACCAATATATAATATATATACATATATCAATTCTCGTACATATTACTTCCTCATCCTGTGCTGGTATGTGAGTGTGTCTATGTACGACTATTTGTGAGGTGCCAAGTGACTCATTAAGTGAATACGAGTGAATACCCGTCGCAAGCGCAAGGACTGTGTGATTTTGATTGACGCTGGCAAAGACTTTGATTCGATTGTATAATTCGATTTAGTGCTGACTGAATTAAGACGTCAGCGCATCCACCCACCCAACACAGCCCGATTCGCCAACAATACTATATACTCTATATGCGTATAGTATTTTTATATTTAACTGATCGCAGCCGAAACGAATTCTTATTTGCGAAATACGTGTCAATGTCTACGGCGACTTTGCGCCTAGGGCAGGCCAATCTATCTATCGCCAGTCGTATGTGTGTGTAAACTTAAGATTGTCTGTGTGTGTGTGTGTATATGCTACAGGTGGCATATAAATCTGCAGAGTGAACGATATTGAGCAGCATAAGCGAGGGCGGGTTGAAAGATGCCTGAAGTTTTATATCGGAGTTCAGATTGAAAGATCTGCCTGTAATTTGAAGAACGATGATGCATAACATTTATAAATGATTAGATCTACTAAAGAGAAAGAAGAGTCTTGTATTGTTTTATTAGTTAATTTCCACTCTATTTTTAAAAGTTTATTTAGTTTTGGAGATATTAAAAACCAAAAGATTGCAAACTTTTGAAAGCTTTTTAAATTCTTATGACAAAACAAGAGTTTTAATAAACTTTCAAGGGATTTTTCTCTTTAACTACAATTTTCTTATAAAGTCAATAAATTTCTTATATATGTATATTATGGTTCTTTAACGCATAGTGTTCACTGTATTAAACAGTTGGAACACCTCGTGAGATTGTCGTTTTCTTCACCGTTTCTGTCGCTTGATTCAAATATAATTTTATATCAGGTCTTTCGTCTATATGTGAAAGTCTTTGTAAATTCTAAACATGCGCCAAAAGCTGTGACTCATCCACCGACATTTACACACATCTGTGTGAGTGTGTTTGTGAATGTGTTTGGCGCTACTGTATGCGATAGTTTTGGGTTTTGTGGCCAAATTTTGAATGTCTGCCAAATGCGGCTTCCTTGGTCGTATTAATTATTGCTGTTCTATGTCGCGATGTTTGTTTGTCAATTTGTCTTCGCTCGGTTTGTTGACTGCAACATTTATTTCTGTTAGAGAACCACAAAACGTAGCAGGAAAGGAAAGGAAATAGACGACGCCAGACGAGCATAAATTTGTTGACAAGTGTAAATGTCTCGCCCGCTCGAGAATGAGAAGAACTCGAGACGAAACTCAAAATTGAACTTGCGCCCCTGAAAATGTCATGTGTTGCCACTTGCCACCTGCCATCTGCCAGTGGGCCACCTGCCCCCACCTCTCACCTCTGTCACCCTGCCCCACCTTTAGTGTCATTATGAGCCACCCACGCACATTCAAAAGCAAAAATCCGTTCCGTCCCTCCCCTTCTCAACAGGCGTTTGGACACCCAAGAGTCAAACACCGCACGGCTCCAGCAACGATCTGCTGGATATTGGTGGCTCATCGGCTGCACCTACGCCCCCGCCTCCGCCCACAGTGCCTGTGTGGACGCCGCAGCCATCGCCAGCGTTGAGTGGACGCAAGGAGTTTCGTCCGGTGCGCTTCGAGTCCCCCACTCTGCCACGACGTTACACTGCGCAGCAGCAACAACAGCAGCAGCAGCAACAACAACAACAGCAGCAGCAGCCGACAAAAATACCACCCTGGTCATATACCAACGGTAGCTACACCGCGCCAGAACCTGCACCACGCAGCACCACAACAAATCAGAGCACGCCCACCACACTCAACTCGACCACATCGGACTACGCAGAGACCGATTGCACCGTCCACTTCAGTCCAGTGGCGCCTAGTGCCAGCGTCTCCGATAAGATTAAAAGTACTGTCCCCAACAATGTCCTCGTACTCTCTGAGAACTAGGGAACACACTTAGGAAGGGAAAATCAGTTGAAAGATATATCCCCACTTAAAGAAAAGGATGCCAAACCAATTTAAAATAAATTAAGTTTGCCATCTCTTTGGTAACTTACAATTCTTGTGACTTATGAAGGGAAAAACAGTTGAAAGAATATCCCCACTTATAGAAAAGGATTCCAAACCAATTGAATATGGATTACGTTTGCTATCTCTTTATTAATTCGAAATTCTTGAAGATTTCCTGTCGGGTGTGTTCCAATTCAGTTAAATATTTTGTACTATCAGCTGAGAGTTTCTTGTGCCTTGTTCCACTCGTACTTTGCCGCTTAAAGTGTCACTTTGTTGTCTCTGATCACATTGTTCAGGCATTCGCTAATGATTCTCATTTGTCTCATCATCTCTCTCCTCCTCTCCACCCTCCCTCGATATCCCATTAACGCTGAAAGCATTTGAACGCTCGGCTTCCACATCGGAGCTGCACAGGCCATTCGTACGTCGTCAACTGCCCGACACTAGCCATCCAGTGTATAGGCCCAATGAAGTCAGTAAGTATGCCAACAATTACAGGGTATTCAATGTCCACAACCAATGACCAAAGTACGCGCAATCACGTCGTATACACCAAGAATAAAACAAAATTGAAACACACGAGCAAACTGTTTCCTAAGTGTTGCACAACTTCAGCTGTCCCGCCTCCCACTCCCCACAGAGTTCCTGATTCCCCCACACACACACACCTTATTTTGTGTTAAAGAAACAAGAACAACTTAACCTACTAAATGCAATCTACGGTGTTTACAGTCTACAAAGTGAAGCACGAGTATATGAGCGAACCGGAAACGGAAAGTGATCGTCCGCGCAAAATGGCACAGTTAGGTCGACGGCAATACGAAGGCATCGGTCCGGTGACCAACGATGGAATGCCCATAATACTCAGATCGGTAAAAATGCGGTTACCTCTCGCTTCCCAAAAATCGTAGTATTTCTCTATCTATTTTCTATATTTTTGTATTTATTCTGGAAATGAACAATCGCAATGCTGCAGGAGGTACAGGAACCACATCAGCATGAATGGTACAAGCGACTCTATCAGACCATACATAAGCAGAAGAATGGCGGTAAATGTTTGCCACTTGAACTCGAACTGAAGCATTGTAAAATATGATAATATGATACCCCAAAAAGACCTGCCCAACCCGTTTCCATATCCTGTTTCCTTTCGCTCTACTTCTCTTCTCTGTCGTTGTCCTATTCAATGCTTCAGTTCTGTCTCTGCCTGCCAAAGTTCTTATAGCTCTAATCTTTCTGAACTCTTCTCTGAATGTCTTCTTTCAACTACAATTTCCATAACTCAATTATCACCCATCCCATCGCTTTCACTAAATGAATACAGACGATTTCGTGATACGCTACAAGTGTCCCAGAGGTGATTCTTACCATTCTCTTACAATATAAACTATATATACCTAATCTCGTACTCAGTCTAAGCTAGCCTCTCTGTATCTACCCAATCATTATATCATTTGGCTTCTTGCTTGTACACATAGACAGCGTACCCGCTTTGGCTGAGACCTCGCGCGGTCTTCTATATTTAATTGGTAGTTCTATCTATTATGATTTCTATTTATTTACTTCGATTGCATGCGATATTATTATTATTATTATTATCATAAAATGTATTCCATATTTTCGTGACGTTTAGCTCATAGTACTTATTGGATTGCTTATACTTAATTTCCAACACTAATCCTATGCCTTAAAGTCTTCTCATGCACACAAACAACGCGCTAACAACATGTCTGCCGAACATAATACACCAAACAACAACAACAACAACAGTGATAACAACAACATCAGTAGCTATAGTAAATTTCTTAATCTTGGCAATTCCAAGTATTTCTTTAGCTAATCAAGTTCTCTCCCCTCATACGCAAATTTAGCCCGTCCATCGTACAAAAGCAATGGTTATGTATCTGAGCCCGAGCCCAACTATGATTCCGATTACTCAACACTAAAGTATCGCTCTCCGAACCCGCTACGTGTGCAGTCGTCGGTTTCCTCGGCTGTCAATGTGCGCAATCTAAGCCAGGACGATAAGTGAGTAGCATCTATAGTTTACCTGTGTCTCTTTTGGTAATATCTCTCTCTCTCTCTCTCTCTATCTTTTTTCCCCCGTCAGAGCGTATGGTACTATGCCCAATCCGATTAAGTCGGCCCAGAACGCATACAAGAATCAACCCGGTCGCATAGAGAATTATACAACAGGTCATTCGTCAGTTTCGGAGAAGGAAAAGAAGGAGGCAAGTGCCCCAGGGGCAGGAAAACAGTCAACTGTACACGCACTGAGCTTATCACTTGCGGTGCCCCTACTTATCACACTCCCCACCAATAACTAACCTCAAATAACTCGACATTGACTAACGCTAAACACTCACAAATTCTTCTATTACCTTGCCATGATAGCCCATACTAGATTTCCATCATTTCTCAAACATTTCGACCCATCACCATCATTATAATATCCCCCATATATAATCATATATCATGGCACTCATTTATGCCATATTCATAACTCGCGCAGCAATTATTCTAACTCACAGCAATTATTCTATTCACAATTCTAGTGGTGGGACGAAGTGATGGACATCTTTAACGGGGTATGAACTCAAATTCAATATATATTCCTGTTCTATATAGAAGATAATCATAGTTCTAGACGTTTTTTTTTTTCTTCTATCAGCTTTAGTTTAAGTCTGTGCTCTGATTTCTTGATTTTGATTCTTCTTAAGATGTTTTCCGTTATTTTATACGAACTAAACTCTTTTACTCCCAATAATCCCTAGTAAATAAAAGAATCTCTTGTTTATCTACCCATAATATTAAATTTACCCATGCTATGCCCAACGTAAAGTGGCTCAGGGAACATACACGCATACCGCGCATTATCATAGAATTCGTCGATGATTTTGACAACTATTCAGTAAGTTATAGCCTAGTATAGTACTATAGTCAGGAGCAGATCAGATCATTGCGGCACCCGAACTACTAATTTATGCAAGAAAGTAAATCAACGAAACCTTTGTTTGCACCTGAACAACCCTTCGTAAACCTTTTGCTAATCAAAGTTCTCCCTCATGTCCCCAGAATTTGGAACAGTCGAAGCTATCGCCGCTCTATACAGAAGGCAATTTGTCAAGGTGAAGAATTAAACTTGATAAATGATAAGGAATCTTTTATAATGCCGGATCTTTCTCTACAGAGCTCTGGCCAAGGAATCTGGCTATACCAGCGACTCCAATCTAGTCTTCCGCAAGAAGGAGCTTTCAGTCGGCAGCCCTCTGAGTCCCGTGGAGCAAAGACAGGCCTACAAGAGTGTGCAGGCGGGTGGAGAACCACCTCTACTGGGCTTCCGTAAGCCAGCGCCCGAGAAACCCAAAGGTAGGAGATCCGCATTCAAGTAGTTTATTGATCTAACAGCAAATCTGTAGAGTAATAACGCAGTTAATACTAATTCTTCAAATGGTGTTGGTTCTCTCTCTCTCTCTCTCTTGATCTTGCTCTCGCTGTCTTCTGGCTGAGAAATAGGTCTTTTAACCTTAACTTGATTGTACTTCTATTTGGTAAATTTTACTCGTATCACACACCCACTGCTCTCCTCACGAACTTGTTACCAGCAATACCGTCAGGGTTCTCTGACCACCACAACCACAGCACCACTGCAGCACCGGGCACCCTCTTTCTCTCCTGTACAGTCGTTGCCTAATCCCTGCCGATCTCTCTTGCTGTTCTTCCCCCAAAAAAACAACATAAAGAAATTGTGGAAGAATTCGAATTTATACAGATAACGCCGACGTTGACCAAGATACGCGTCAGCACGAAACCGCTTGAAGAGCATCTCGAAGAAGCACCACCAAAAGTTGTGGTACCACCACCGCCACCACCCCGCCGCCACCACCACCACCAGCACCACCTGCAACATCTTCAGGCAAAATGTTCTCGAATTTCTCCAAGAACTTGCCCTCTTTCATACCGCTGAGCAAGAAGCAGCAGCAGCACCAACTGCAACAGGAGACTTCGCCTCCGCATCCGGCCAACCGTCGCTCCTCATGCACCAAGAGCACTGTGCGCATGGAGAAGGTGACGACCAGCAGCAGCAGCTGCTCCAAGTCCCGGCACGATCAATGCTTTCAGCCACCCGGGCTGGAGGCAGCAACACCTTGACACTGCGCAAGGTATCCACGACAGCGCGTCGTGAACCCATTTGTCGCTCCAAGTCGACAGGGGCAGTGTCCACTCTGCTGGCCACCCTGACGGCCACCAAGGAGACACGCAGCAAGGACGGCTGCCTGATGCGTGTGCAGCAGCAGCAGCAGCATCACGCCCGGTTGCGCTCGGTGAGTCCGAGTCGTCGTCCCGCTCGACTGCTGGCGCTGCGCCAATCGAGCCGCAGCCCCGTCGCCTTTGGGCGCAGCATCTCGAAGGAGCGCAGCTTTGCCGAGGAGAAGAAGCGACTGGAGAACACGTTGCCACCGTCGCGCACCAACTTCGAGGCGAGCACCAACATCTTGCGCGATCCGCTACTCAAGTCGCCGCAGGAGGTGCGCGAGGCGGTGCGTTCGTATGCCACCTGCAAGGCGCAGCATACGCGCAGCAAGTCGCTGCCACGTCTGCGCCAGAGCACGGTGAGCACCACGACCAGGCACACCATGTGCTTCCCCCAGGTGCGTCCGCAGACGCATCTGCTCGACTGCAGTCGTGCGCTGCGGAAGGTGGTGCTGCCACGCTATGCCAAGGTGCAGGGCGCAGGGACAGGGCCAGGGGACAGAGCATCAAGACCATTGCCACAGTGCATCGCAGTGCCTCCAACGACAGCCTGCCGCGCAGCAACTCCACCTACTCCATTGACTCGCTGGTGCGCACTGAATACGTGCCCATTGCGCCGCCCAAGACCTACATGGGCAAGATCAAGCCCAGTAAGAAGACGCTGCCACTGCCACTGCCACTGCAGAGCAGTCGCAGCGAGGGCCATGTGCCGCGCAAGCACAAGGCCAAGAGCAGCTCGACAGCAGCAGGCAGCAAGTCCAAGTCCAAGCAGGCAGCGGCTCCTCTGAGTCGTCAATCCTACAGCGAAACTGTGCGCGAGAAGACGAACTTCTGGAACGACTACAATGCCAAGCAGGGCAATCCCTCGACCCAGACTCAGACTCAGATGCCACACTCACTGCCCCAGACCAGCGGCGGGGGCGGGTACACCAAGTACAGTTCGCTGCACGAGCCTCCATACGGTGGCGAGGACATCTACGATTACTCTGGGGCCGAGCAGGGGCCGCCCAGCTGCATTGAGGATCTGGTGTGGAAGTACGAGAACAAGGGGCAGCACTGCATCCGTCCTGTCACAGACATTGCGCGTCCGCAGTCGCCCTCGGCCGAGCTGGGCCAGCGTCGGTTCTCGCCCACTCGCGAGGTGCGTGTGCCGCAGGCAGCACAGCGTGAGGTGCGTTCTCCCTCGCGTCGTCGCATCGACAGTCTGCGCACAAGTCAGCGCCAGGACAAGGATCAGCAGCAGCCAACCAGCAGCAGCAGGTGGTGGCACGTGCCAGCAGCCTCAGCAGTGCCGACGATCGCAGCAAGCGCCAGGCAGGGGCTGCAGGGGCTGCTGCTGCTCCCGGCAGCCTTTACCAGTGCGGCGAGTTGGCCCACAGCGCCACCTCACTCACGTATCTGGAGCGGCACAGTCCCAGCTGTCGGTATCGCAACAACTGTGAACGCTTCACCGAGTTGAATCGTTTCTACAGCACGCTGGAGCGCGTGGGGCAGCTGGAGCGTGCCACGTCGGCGAGCAACTTTCATCCGTTGCGCAAGGATGCGGAGCTGCTCGACTTCGATGAGTGGCGCAAGGTGCGACTGCATGAGCGCGCCGAGAAGGAGCTGCAGTATCTGGTGGGCAAGTTGCAGGACGATCAGCGGGAGCGGGACTTGCACTTTCGCTCCAAGGATGTCAGTGAGATCAGGTGGCGACACGATGCGGATAAGGCACTGCATGCCAAGCAGAAATCTGTGGAGGATTTGCGCGAAAACTTTGAGCAGCTGCAGCTGCTGAAGCAACAGCGGACAGAGGCGGCTCAGCTGCCGCCGGTGCAGCGTCAATGGCGACGCAACACAGTCGCTGATCTGGCCAGCAGCCTGGAGGGCAGTCAGCAGCCCAGAGAGCCACTGAAGGAGCCACTGCAGCCAGAGCGCCACTTGAGCAATGATCTGGTGAGCACATTGTCCAAGGATCAGATCAAGAAGATCACCCAGCAGCTGACTGAGATCTATGCGGGCAATCGTGGCAAGCCCGGCGTGGAGGAGCACTACGTGGTCACCGTGGAGAAGGGCTCCAAGCCGAGCAGCCATGCCAACACCCTTAAGGTGCGCTGCAACTCCAGCATCAGCAAGGAGCAGCTACTGGGTCCGGTGCTGCGCAAGCGGGAGGAACAGCAGCAGCCACAGCCACAGACATTGCCACGTGCCACACGCAGCCAATCGCCGGTGGTGGTGGCCAGGGAGACACGCGGTGCCATTGCGGCTAAGAATGCTGAGCTGACACTCGTCAAACCGCCAGAGGTGCCTCCACGTCCCAAGCAGCCCAATGCAGAGCAAGCAAAGCAAGCCAAGGCGGAGCCACAACAGCAGCAGCAGGAGGAGTCAAAGGAGAATCCCATCAATCAGAAGATACAGTACTTTGAGGATCGGCAGTTTGACGAGCCAGCGAAGACTATTTACCATGCTCGCGAGGACAGTTCGCCCGATGAGGCCGAGGTGATGCGCCTCATCGAGCAGAACATGCAGGCACGTCAGCAGGCCCGGCACAGTCATCAGCTCATCCACACCGAGCTGAGCAACTCACTGACAGATCTGAGCGGTGTCTTTGGTGAACGTCCTTCGGCCAGAGTAAATTTTCACTTGCACAGCCCACCCGATCGTCCGCCCGATGGCCACGACGCACTGCAGCAGCAGCAGCAGCAAGATCCGGATCAGGAGCACGACGATCCGCGAGAGGAGCAACACGAGCTGCTCAGATACGATCATGGTTCAGCCGATGGCAGCATTGAGCTCTATGACGCCTACTACAGATCGCGTAGCCTGTCGCCGCAGTCGCAGGTCTCGGCCTGCTCCAGCTCGTACCTGCAGCGTGTCTACACCGGCGAGGTGCAGAAGATTAAGCAGAAGTTCGAGAGCATCCACCGGGAGCAGTCCAATGAACGGCGTGATTTTTTTGGGCTTAGTTCGCTGCGGAAGGCGCGCAGCGATCCTGAATTCAATGCAGGATCAGAAGACGCCCTGAGCAATGCTACGGAGGCATTGCCGAAGTTGCAACCGGCACCGACACCGGAACCGGAACCTCAAGGACAGCAGCAGCTGAACAAGCAGGAGGATGTCAGCCAGTTGACGCACAAGTTCGAGCTGCAACGGGCAGCCACGCCCTCGCCAGAGCGTGGACGTCGCCGGCAGCGTGACCTCCTCATGCCGCACATCGACATCATCAGCAAGACAGCGGCACTGAAGCGGGAACTGCTGCTGCCGCTGCCACGGGCCAGTCCGACGCGCAGCCACAGCAGCAACAGCTGCGGCCACGTCCAGACTCTGCGCAGTCGCTACGAGTCGCCGGAGCCAGCACAGCCACATCAGCGCTACTTGTCCACCTCGTTGGCGGATCTACGCGATGTGCACGACATCTCGCCTCACTTGAGCGGCGACTGGGTGGCTCACAAGCATCCACAGCGCACACCGGCACTGCCCAAGAAGCCCCAGCGCAGCGCTGCCGAAACACAACGTGCCAGCTCCACCTCCCCACCGCGTCCGGTCAAGTCGCAGCGTCACCAGCAGTCTGGCCAGCTGACCCAATCACTGCGCCGTAATTACGACGACATATTCGCCAATCAGAAGTTCGATCCGCAGATGCATCGCCCCAAGGCACGCTATGTGCCCGAAGGTGCCGACGCTGCCAACAGTGGAGCTGTGGCACGTGGTTCAGGTACTCCTGGCACCACCTTGGAGCGCCTCAAGCGCAGCATGGCGGTCACATTTAAAGGTAATGAAGGTACTGCCCAGCTGGGTACTGCTCAGATAAGGTACTGCCCGGCTAAGGTACTGCCCAGCTGAGGTACAGCCCAGCTCAGCTAAGGTACTGCCCAGCTAAGGTACTGCCCAGCTAAGGCTAAGGTACCTCCCAGCTAAGGCTAAGGTACTGCCCAGCTAAGGCTAAGGTACTGCCCAGCTCAGCTAAGGTACTGCCCAGGTAAGGTACTGCCCAGCTAAGGTAAGGTACTGCCCAGCTAAGGCAGCTAAGGTACCTCCCAGCTAAGGCTAAGGTACCTCCCAGCTAAGCTAAGGTACTGCCCAGCTAAGGCTAAGGTACTGCCCAGCTAAAGCTAAGGTACTGCCCAGCTAAGGCTAAGGTACTGCACAGCTAAAGCTAAGGTACTGCCCAGCTAAGGCTAAGGTACCTCCCAGCTAAGGCTAAGGTACTGCCCAGCTAAGGCTAAGGTAATGCCCAGCTAAGGTTAAGGTACTGCCCAGCTAAGGCTAAGATACTGCCCAGCTAAGGTTAAGGTACTGCCCAGCTAAGGCTAAGCTAATGCCCAGCTAAGGCTAAGGTACTACCCAGCTCAGCTAAGGTACTGCCCAGCTAAGGTACTGCACAGCTAAGGTACTGCTTAGCTAAGGTCTGCTTTGGCTGGGTACTCCTCAGCCAGCTACTACTCAGCTAGGTACTTCTAGCTAGGTGTTTCTCATCAAGGTACTTCTCCTCGTCTCTTCGTGCAGTGAGCAGTGGCTGTGTCTTTAGAGGGTTTACCAATCAGGTCAACCTATCATACTTTGCTTCAGTTGCTCGTAGTATTTGCCGCTTGGTTCTTGGGAGATGGGGGCTTGTGGCCACACCCTCTCTAAACCCTTTCCTGCTACTCTAGCCTACTCCCCTCCACCACATCCTAATTGGTTTCATTTACTTTCGAAATTGTCGGCGCAGATTTTGACTCGAGCGCCGCCGCCTCGCGCCTCCAATTCCACCAGAGCCGCCACTCAAGAGCTACGCGTCTTCGCAGTCATCTTATGAGCCCTATGCCCCCTACAGCAATGGCGACCAGCTCGATGCGGGCGCAGGGGCAGCTGCAGGTGCAGGTGAGTGAGCGATTTGCTCGATCGACCGATTAACGTTTTGCGACGGGCTTCATGATTTTAATGCGCTCTGCTTTTTGCTCTACTAAAACGGGATCATTAATTGCATTTGGGATCGATTAACTACGTTATATATTCCTTAAAATGCTACAGTACTAAACTCAAGACCATTTCTATATAATAAAAGAAAGTGCAATTGAATACACTATATTCAAATGCATTTCTAATCCTTTAAAAATGATCTTAAATGAGTACCTACCTAATTTGTAATCATGAATAGAGAGCATAAAATCGATTGAAGTCAATACTGAAACAATATGGGCCTATTAAACTGATCTTATCTATGTTTAATAGAATTATAAAAGCTTTAACAATCAAATCTATGCTGACATGACGTCTAAAAGAAGAAATTTGCGTGTACTAAAATTTAGAGCATTTCTTAAGGAATTATGAATTAAAACTTACTTACAAAACTTGTGTACTGAATTCTAGAACACGACAATAGAAATTGAGATAGGGCTCCTTTGCTTCATTTATTTGAATATTAAGCATTAAGGTGTGTTAAAGAGTAGATCTTAACTTTGCGATAGCTACTGTCATATAAAATGAAATTTTAATGTGTACTAAATTTTAGAACATTGCTAGATCACTGTAAAAACGATAACTGCAATATTGAAGGTATTCCAAGCAGGGAATGGGGCTGCTCGGAACTTAGATCCTACTTCAAACATTGAATCTCCGTTTATTTCCTGTGCTAAAAGAACTAATAAGGGTATTTTACTTATTCCCCTCATCGTTTTATTGGTCTAAATCTGCAATTAGTTTCCACCCCATGAAGTAAGAAAAAGCAATCCACTTTTGGTTTAAATTACTATCGAAATTCTCGTCACCCCCCTTCAAATGTTGCGCCCCTGCTCGGCATTCAATGACCTTTATGAAATGCCATTTTCTTCTTCTTCGCCTTCTGCTTCTTCGTCTCCTGCTTCTGCTTCTTCTTTCACTTTTACTACCTCAACAAATTTCCGCAAATGGTGCAATTTCATTTTGAAGGTGCGGCCGGCATTAGTTGACCAAATTAATCGATAGCTTCAATAGCGCAGAGTGACCCGCTTAGAGCGCGTACTAAGCGGAGCAGAGCACGCGTCACCTGTCCAACTGTCCGCCTGTCCGTCCGCCTGTCCAGCTGTTCACCTGGCCAGGGCACGAGCCGAATCCGAATCCGAGTCTAAAACTGAAAGCCACCCCCAAAGCCGGCTGCGTTTCCATGGCCAAAACGTGGCAACCAAACAATACGAGTACGTTGGGAGGGGGGGCAAGGGTGGCACGGACAAGGGGCATGCTACAGACACGTTGGTTACCTGTCGCGGCCGCTTCGTTAGTTTCAGTTAGTTTCACTTTTCCGTGCCAAAAACGTCAGAGAACGCTCGACAATTTCCCCAATTAAATGTGGCAAAAATAGAACGTACCGCGCGTCGCTCGTTGCTCGTCGCATTATGCAACGCTGAGTGTGTGTGGCAAGTGCAAAGCACATACATATACATATGTGCGTGTGTGTGTATGTATGCATGTGTTATCCATATGAATCGGCGGAATAATACGGGAAATACTTCTATCAAAGCATGATACATCAAACGCTTGCGCCGCGACGCAGCAACACCTTCGCCGCGAGCCAGCACCAACAGCAGCAGCCCCATGGCAACAGCAACAACAACAGCAACAGCAACAGCAACAGCAACTTCCACAGCAGCAACATTCACCGGAACAGTCGCGTGCACTGGCGACAGCCGCATCAAAGGCTGCACAGCAGCTGCAATGATTTAGAGCTGACAGATGACACCACACAGCAACAACAACAACAGCAACAACAACAGCAGCAGCAGGCGCAGCGTTGGTGGCGCCGACAGCGACTGCACAATGCGTCGTATGAGCAACGCGCCGAGAACGACATCTTCAATGCCGCCTGGCCACAGCGTCCGCTAAGCAGTGGCGCCGACAACAACACAAGCTACAACAGCAGCAACAACAACAACAAGAACAACAACAACAGTCTCAGCTGGACTCCTGCCGCACTGCATCGTAGTGTCTGCGACATGCCCAACTGTGGCAAGTTGCTGTGGATACGTCGTGACTTTGATTATGCGGCAAGGGCGCCCCTTGTGCCGCCACCGGCGCCGCAGCCACAGCCTCAGCCAGCTGAGCTGAGCGTCAGCTATCACATTGTGGGGCTGCCACAGACGCCGTCGCCGGCACAGCGACAAGCGTATCTGGCCAATCGTCATGCCATAGGTGCCTCAATGCCGTTGCTCGTGTGGCAGCAACAGCAGCAGCAACAGCAGCAGCAGCGGCCAAGCGGCAGTTAGTATTGCAGTTAGTACTTCCCCTTTCCCTCCCCCCTTTACCACTGTGAGCAAAAGAAAGCCAAGTAAAGGCAGCGAATGTTCGGCCTGCCACGCCCCCTCTTCCATCGTTTGCCCGCCCAGAGAGTTTACTTTCTCATTTGATTGAACGACCTTCCTGTTTTGCACTTTCTCACGCTTTTTCTCCACGCGAATATACGAAAAAACTCGTTATCAAATGCACTGAGAGAGTAAGAGAGAGAAAGAGAGAGAGAGAAAGAAGAGAGCAAGAGAGCGCATACTGCAGCTTGCCTGCCATGCAACTCACGTTGCGGCGTTGCTCGTGATAAAAAGCTTCACCTTAGTCGGCACAAGCTTTCCGATGAGTCCAACGATCCCATGCCAGATCATCTGAGAGAGACACAGTGGAGCAATAATATAGATTTGCATAAAGATCAGCTGATAATGAGATCATATATAGGAGAGTAGCTTGGGTATTTAAAATAAAAAACCAGTAAGGAAGGTTACCTTCGGCAAGCCGAAGGTTCTATACCCTTGCAGGTGCTTATATCCTCCGATCGTTCCTATACTAGTTGTTTATATTAGTGCAGAATTGAATAGTATTGTTTATGTTCAATATTATGTGTACTTTTTATAGGCGCTGTTAAGTTAAGTTATTTCTAAAATCCACACTTGTCTTCATATACACAAGCTTTCATTTCGGCGGATTGTTTCTATGGCAGCTACATGTTATAGTGATCCGATTTTGATGAAATTAAATATGCATATTATATATATATAAAAAGACAGATGTAGTAAATTTGGTTGCTATATCTTGACAAATAACAAAAACCGAACGATAGTTTCTATGGCAGCTATACGATATATCAATCTGAGCCGGCTCATTCCGACTTATACACAGCGTGTAGCAATAAGTAGCATGTGTACCAAGTTTCAACAAGATAGCTTTAAAACTAAGAAACAAGTTCGTGTTACAACAGATGTACAGACGGACAGGGTTCGATTTCTCTGTTGTTGCTGATTCAGAATATATACACTTTTATAGTGTCGGTGCAAGCTTCTTGCCCTCTGCAAGTATATAAAGTAGAATGGAAATGCTAATACTACCTAAATAGATTGCTTCATGCTCTATAAATCACAGAAACTGTTTCAAATTCAAAATGGCAACACATTATTGTATACAAATAATTAACATGCTCGTTAAAATGAACATTCTCCGATAGCACATGAGAAAAACGTAATGAGAAATTGCCAAATTGCGCACGTACGCACACACGCTTCTTATCAAAGTCTTCGCTTTTTTGGTCCCACTGTGCAGCAACAACATCTGAATAAACGTGCGATTTTTGGGGGCTCCAAACAGTAAAAACGGCACTCGTAGTACGCCGCAGCCGATAACAGAATGCGAAACGATCCTCCACTCTCGCAAAGTCGAAGCCTCTCCAGCTCCAAGTCTTGCAGAAGTTCTCTCTCAGTTAGCTTCTCTCTGTCTCTCAATTTCTCAGTCTTTCATTCAGTCTGCTGTTCATTCAGTTTCAGTTTCGATTTCAGTCTCAGTCGAGCGCCACGCGTGCTGCTGAGCAGTTGTTGGGTACGTCCAAAGATCGTCGAGGGGTCTTCGATTCGTTGCGTTTCATGTTTAGCTTTATCAGCTGAGCTTCATTATCTGACGCATGGTGATAGTTGTTGTTGTGCTTGTTGATTCTGATCGATTGTGTGTGCGTGTGTGACTAATCGGCGAGGGGTCGAGTGATGGGTGAGGGGGAGGTAGTGAGTTGGTGCCCCAAAGCGTAACTGAATTGAAACTTATAATTTACTACGACGCCTGCTTAGCATATGGAAAATTGCAATTGAAGTGCAGGAAAAGCCGGCTCGACTGGTTGAGAGTGTGTGTGATGTATGTGTGTGTGTGTGTTGTGCTGTGTGTGTCTTGTGGTGAAAGATGAAAATCGGCAACACTTTCAAAATGCCGCAAATTGCAGCGCCACAGAAGAAATCACAGTGAAAGTGAAAATCTCTCAAATGACAATTAAGCTTTTTGTACCAACAACAAATTGTTGTTAATTTGCCGTTGTTGTTGTTGCTGTTGTCGTACTTGTTGTTGTGGGTCTTATGCTTTATGCTTTATGGTCTTTAAACAAACAAACACAAACAAATATTTGAGCAGTTGCTCGGCCTCAAATGGGGTTTCCATTCGTTATTGGCCCTGACAAAAGAAAAATTTCTATATTTCTATTCAAGTGAAGGTTACGAGGGGAAGGGGAAGGGGAAGAGAGAAGGGGAAAGGGAAGGCTTGTCAGCTGCGCAATTCCGTTTACAATTGATTTGTGTAACTTGGTTAGATTTCTAATTGCTCGACTGGCATTCCCATCTCATTCTCACTGGGTGACTAGACTGGCTCGTGAATATTCAAAACTGGCTGAGGCCCTATGCAAATAACTTATAGTTTATCTTTAAGGTCGCCACAGATGCTTAACTCGGCAGTTTTATCGTCTAGCCAGACTCATAAATCAGCCAAGTAAGATGAGGTTTTCGAGGTTGGTTTCGCTTTGGTCGCATCTAAAAGTATGTTTACGTGAAATTACCTCAGGCCTTGGGGTTTTTAGCACCTTTGCAGCACTTCTAAGGGTACACAAGCTGAAGACTTGTTTACATGACTGCTGAAAATACCCCGTAGCTGGCTAACAAGTTGGGGTATGCGCAGCCTAAACTCTTTCTTCACTTGTTGTATCTATTAAATGCAACTCTCTCTGTTCTCTTATCTGTTCCCATTTTGCAATGCGTTGCGAGTCTAATCTGCTGACCGATCTGTCTGATGAGCCTCGTTATTAGCTCTTGAGTAATCGCTGGAAACAATGAGTCAATTTCAATTACCTCTATCTCTCTGCTTGTCCACCCAATCGAGACACGCCCATTTCGCACCACTTTGCCTCAATTGAGCGCCTCGTTTAGTTGGCAGGGAAACATTAACTTCAATTGCGGCTCATTTTCGATACAATGAGAAATGTTAATTCAATTTTCAAATAGCAAACGAGTCGCTTTCAGGCATTATACTTTTGGCACTCCCTCCGCCCCTCCTCTCTGTCGCTGTGGAGGTTATCTCCGATCTATCTGCTTAGCGAGGCGTGCGAGCAAACGTTGTTTATTTGCTTACCAATTGGCAGACTCGAGCCACAGCTGCTCAAGCTACAACTACACAAATACACGTAGACTCCGATACGGCTACATCTACAGATGTACAGACAGACAGTTACAGTTACAGATACAGAAACAACACTACGGTTACAGATACAGATAAGCGAGCGAAGGCAGCGCAGGTCTTTGGTTTCATAACTGCGCGATGAGAATTCTGCGGTTAGCTCGTCTTACAAGTGCCCTGCGGCCCCACGGCTATTTGTTGTTATTCTTCTAGTGTCAACAACACATTATACCCTGTATACCCTGCATCTACACTTATTTAAAAAGGGGGTTAAGAGGGTATCACGATGTCGCTGCAGTCATGTTTAAAAAATATACATACAAATTGTCATAGTAAATAATGTCGTGAAAACTTAAAAATATAAATATAAGTGTGAGCTGCAGCTCTGAGATTTGGTACAGATATGTCCTAAGATTCATTTTCTTGGTACTGTAAATTTCAAAGCTGAAGATCAATGTTATGTCAGGTATATCTTATAATTGTACGTGTGGTAGGCTCCTATCTGCATGCAGGGTATATCTCAGTCAGTACTCTGAGAGGGGAGAACCAATAGACACCACAGACTTTTGCGTTTCTGGCCAATGCTACTTGGCCATTGCTTCATCTCTCTTTGCCACGCCCTCAAATTGTGTATGGTATACGAATATACAATATTTAGAATCTCCAAATTGTTATTATGACACAGACGTAAACATCCACTTCAAGACCCCGGTGAGGCATGAGTACAAGCAGAACATATCGGAGGAGGAACTAGCCACACGACAAGCGGAGCATATGCAGAAGAGGTATCAGGAGGAGCGCAGACGCAAGTATCTACAGGAGCTGCAGGACATGAATTCGCGAAGGCACACCGACAACTTTACGCCCTCACAGAAGTCGCCCATCGCCCTCAATCGCTACGATGACTTCCCCACAGACGTGACCCTCAAGTCGCTGGTGGGGCCCAAGACTGTGGCCAGGGCACTCTTCAATTTCCAGGGACAGAGCTCGAAGTGAGTGCAACTGATATCAATATAGATAGCTCAATCATATTTAACTGCGATTCGTTTATCTGCAGGGAACTCTCGTTCCGCAAGGGCGACACCATCTACATAAGGCGACAGATCGATCCCAATTGGTATGAGGGTGAGCACAATGCCATGATCGGACTGCTGCCTGCCAGCTATATCGAGGTGAGTTCGACTTCAATGAAAGTTAATACACTTTGATGCTTAAGTTTTCCTTCGCCTGCGCACAGGTTGTGAGCCGCGATGGCGCCCGCACACCTTCAAAGCGACCCTCGGAGGGTCAGGCGCGTGCCAAGTACAACTTCCAGGCTCAGTCCGGTGTGGAACTGTCTCTGAACAAGGGTGAACTGGTCACACTGACACGACGAGTCGATGGCAACTGGTTCGAGGGCAAAATAGCCAATCGCAAGGGCATCTTCCCCGTGTCCTATGTGGAGGTAGACTGAAGTGTTACTACTATTTAAGCAACCCCTTTCTAATCCAAATCTTTGCAAATATCTTCAGGTGCTGACCGATATTGGAGCCGAGGATATTGCGGCCAGAACCACAACGATCATCAGCCAGAACACCACGAATCTGCGTCAAAATTTGAATTTGGACGCGCTACGCACAAATATCAATAACGAGTTCTACTCGCTGACACAGAACGGGTCGCAGCCTCCGAACGGAATCTTGAAGGACTCCAGGACCCTGCACAAGACGGACGCGCTGCATGTGGACACCAGTTCGGAGCCCGTGACGTGAGTTCTTGCTACTTCTGCTATTGTTAATACTACAAATAGTTCTTCTACTACGGCACTACAACTACTTTGATTTCTACTGTTACAAATGCAACAGTTTTAATCCTGTTGCAACTTTTATTGTTTATAGTATTGATAAATCTTATACTATACACATTTAAATATCCCCTTATACTACAACCGTTCCACTGTTAATAATTCTACCTTCTATGCATAAACTACTACTACTATTTACTGTACTTTACTGTTTTTACTGTCTCTTCTTTTGCTTCTACTTCTATGTTTCGTATACATTAGTTCCAGTCCCTATTACTAATACTGATACTTGCACTTCTACTATTTCTCCATCTACTTTTACTATTATACTATTACTACTACTCTTCTACTGATACTTGCAATTTACTATTCTCCTGCTACAATTACTACTATTACTATTACTACTACTACTGCTACTTCTACAACAACTTCTATCTCTTAATTTCTACTACAACACTTTCACTCATTCCTCTATCTTATCGCCTTCGCAGTTATCGCGCCCTCTACAAATACCGACCACAGAATTCCGACGAGCTGGAGATCTTCGAGGGGGATCTGGTGCACGTGCTGGAGAAATGCGATGATGGTTGGTTCGTGGGCACCTCGCAGCGCACGGGCTGCTTTGGCACATTCCCCGGCAACTACGTGGAGCGTGCCTAGAGAAGCTCGTCGTCGATAGTGGCGTGAAGACCGTTACGATATTTGTTGCAATCAAAATGAAAAGAAAAACAGAAAAACTATAAAAAATGTTCATCTCTAATCTTAATGAATTTGTAGTCTAATAACTCTTAACCGCAGCCAAGGCAGCCCAAGCAATCTTAAACTATATTTATGCAAATTATGATTTAACATTGCAATTTCAATTGTTAAAGCAAAATGAAAAACAAAAAAACAAAAAGAAAAGAAAAGAAAAAGCGCTGCTTAATTTGCCGATATGTTTCTCTTTAATTTAAATAATGTACAACTATTTATTTATTTTTAAAGAAATGTTGAAATTATGTTTATTTATAAAAGATCAAAATATTAACCAGAAGTTTGTACCACACACACACCCACACCCACACACACGTACACAACACACACAGCCAGCAAATATTAAGCCTCGATATTTTATATATTATTTTCGTTTACCTACTAATTTTAACTAGTCACAGCTAATTTCCAAAAACAAAAAAAAAACAAGAAAGATAAACAGATGAAATATGGAGAAGGTTTTAGGGATGAGCTGAGAACGCGCCATGAATGAAACCGTTGAACACCAAGTGCCTTAAATGTTTATTGCGAGAGAATACTTATGATAATATTAATAATATAATATGAGTAATGATCCAAGTGCCCCCTAATAAATTAATATGCGAATAATTCTACATTTATCCGAATAATGAATAATATTCGAGAACTTAACAGCAAAAGAGCCGCAAACCATTTGTAATTCTCACAGACACCCGTTGCAAGCGAATGCGTATTAAGTAAATAAAGTAAACAACAACAAAAAACACCAAAAACATCAAAGAGTCGTTCTTCAATTTGAAAATACAATTTCATTTTCATTGTAAATAACAATCAGCTTAAGGTTTAACAAGGCAAAGGGCTGTGGGAAGGGGGAGGGGGGGAGGGCTTGACATCATCACGTCTTGGCCAACTTCCGTTTCCGCTCCTGCTTGAGCTCCCGCTTAACCGCACGCTGCTCCAGCTCCTCTGTATACTCGGCGTACATGCCCAGCAGTGCCGGATAGAGCTTAGGATAGTGCGGCAGATCCTCCACAGTCACCTCCATGTTGTCGAAGGCAATGGCCACGCTATGCATGTCCTCGCTGCTTGGCAGCCGCGGACACTTGGCGTAGCGCTGCGAGAAGTGTGTGAGAATGGTGTGCTTCGCCTGCATCTCGCGTCCCTGTTGAATGGCCTGCGAGATGGTACTGTGCGTCTTGAGGCGCGCCTCCTCTTCCAGGTCATCCTCCATGGTGGCCTCGTGTATCAGCACCGTTGAGTTGCGTCCCAGCTCAACAAGATCCGCACAGGGCATGGTGTCGCCGCTGTAGGTCACCTTGATGGGCTCCCCATCGTGCTCGGCCTGCAGCGTTACGCTCACACCGAATGCATTGGGACAATGCCGCACTAGGCAGGTACCAATCGAGGCAATGCCCAGACTTTGCAGTCTCTCATCCGACAGAGGTGTCTCCAGTAGTTCACCATTGGTCACCAGCTCGTAGGCATCCGCAATGGGCTCGATTTGCTGATCGTAAAACTGCAGCCAAGGCTGCATCTGACGTGGCATCAACAACAGCAGCGGCTTCTCCGGCTGCAGTCGCTGACGTTCGCGCAGCAATCCAATCAGTCCAATGTGGTGATCCGCATGCACATGGGAGACATATATGGACTGCAGCTGACGCATCACCTCAGGCGCACGTTCACGCCCGTAGAAGCGCACAATCTGGCCGTAGGTTCCCTCCCCGCAGTCCAGCAGCATGAAGGCATCGGCCGCGGTCTGCATGAGAATGGAGCTCACATTGCGGGTCTTATTGGGAATGCACGAGCCGGTGCCGAGGAAGATTATGCGGGGATAGCTGCTGTCCGAAGAGGTTTTTATGTGCTCTGTTTCATTCTTGAGCTGTGCGAGCAGCTCTGTGAATCCTGGCACTGCGTGCGTCTCTTTGACGTACTCCTCGGGCGTCACTTTGGATTCCAGTGTGCGATCCAATCCTGAAAACAATGAAACAGGATGATCTAAGATTGAACAGACGAGGATCTTTTGCAACTCACCATTCTTGGGTCGCAAGTGGAAAGTCGTCATTGAGCCGATACTCTTCTCCGGTTCCTTTACTTCATTATTCTGTTGATCCACCTCCGTTACCTGCTCGCTGTGCTCGCCATTCGTTTGCTCCAGTTTGGTTTTCTTCAGACTGTGACTGAGACTTGTGCTTGGGCAGCTCTGCTGCAGTTCCTTCGACTCTCCCAGCAAGGGAAACACCTTGGGCGACAGCTGATGCAGCTGATACTGAATACGGTGTGTGGCCTCGTACCCGGAGAAGGGATTCAGTGGCGAGCCGAGGTAGACGTGCTTCGTGCACGGGGAAAAGTTCTCGTCCACAAAGCTGCGATAGCCTGCATGTGATGTCAGCTCGTAGGGAGTGAAGTGAACCACCACTGCCACCTCGGTAAGTGCAGAAGCTGCCAGCTGCTTGTATTGTTCTGATTGAGCCTGCAACGCGGGCAGGTAATCCTCGCTGGGCACATCAAGGAACACAAAAGAGAGTGCAGTTTCGCCGGGTTCCGTGACATCCTCGGAGCGTACCACTTTGCCACAGGGCAACGTAACATCCTGTCCATTTTTGAGTTGCCCCAGCAGCGGACCGGGCTTCAGACCCGCCTCCACACACTTGACGAGATTGAGTGCCCCTGGACGGGGCTTGAGCTTGCATATATAGCTGACCACTGGCAGCTGTGGCTGCTGTTCGCTGCGCAGCACCACCGACTGCACACTCAGTATGGAGTCCTCGAAGTGATCCTCCTGCGTGCAGTTCATCGTCTGCATCTGCAGATTCTTGAGCACCACAAAGCGACGCATGCTCTGCAGCATTGTGTTCAGGTGGGGCGGTCCGTGCAGTCCCAAGTTCCGTACTCCGGCATCCTGTATAGTTAGTAGCAAGCCAGGTAGACCGCCCACCGATGCCCACGTGTTGCGTGTCACGAAAATCTGCTCCAGACGCGACAAACGTGTCTTGTGCTCGTGTGCCAGCCGCTGTGTGCCCTCGCCGCAGTTGAAGAGGTAACGTGATTGATCCGTGAACAGGTAAACAGCTCTGGGTGATCCATTGGTGCCGGCCCCCAGCACCTGAAGATTCACTGAGCCCGGCACCACGGAAGACAACTTCTTGCGCAGCTCGTTTGGCTGTCGCTCATATTTGACGAATGGTAGCTCATCCTTGGCACTTGGTAAACAAGTGCTGCTCATCCTGATGATGTCTCGGGTCACCCGTCGTAGTATTTCATGCGATGTATAACTTTGAAATTTCGCCACAGACTGGAACATAGCCGTCATTAAGCGTGCGTGCATCAGCTGTGGGGCGCTACTAGTGATGGCAAAACGAAATATAACTCACCTGTAGTCAAACAAAAGCTAATTGCTATGTAATAATATCGAAACTGCTGTCGATTGTTGGGTTGAGCACCTAGCTAAGTGCATGGTAAACTCAACAGTACCGCAACTGTGGAGGCCTGCGAACGACACTCACATTGCAGTTATCGATAAGCGATATGCAAACGATATACGTAAATAAAGCCAGAGCACGCACGTGGAACTCTTGGCATTTTAACCGGCTTTAATTCTCGACGAGATGGTATTCTTTACATGCAATATTTGCGGCGAATCCGTAAAGAAACCCGCTGTGGAAAAGCACTACCAGCAACGATGCCGTGGCAAGTCAAAGAACGTATCCTGCATGGACTGCCTGAAAGACTTCTACGACGAGGAGTATGTCGCACACATCAAGTGCATATCGGAGGCGCAGAAGTATTCCAATCAAAACTTTGTGCCCAAGGAGCCCAAGAACAAGAACGCACAAAAGCAGGAGAGCTGGATGGACATCATACGTGCCATTCTCGAAAGCAGTGAGTACGAGTTGACGCCACCCCTGCGCAATGCGTTCCAGCGGCTGCAGAGTGTGGACAATGTGCCTCGTAAGCGCGCCAAGTTCGAGAACTTCGTGGGCAACTGCATGCGCATGCCCCGCCAGCAGGCATCGCAGGTCTGGGAGATACTCGAGAAGGAGCTGAACAAAATGAAGGAGGCCAAGCAAGCTGAGCTGGCGGCGGCCAAGGCAGCCAAACAGGCTGTAACAAATGGAGTCGCCAAGGAGAAGACGAAAGAGAAAGTGGAAAAAGACGACGGAGATGCGGAAGCTGATGCGCCTCCAAAGAAAAAGTCGAAACTGGACAACGGAAAAGCGGCAGAAAATGGACACGCTGTCGTTGAGGAAACCAGCGAATTCGATTGGGCTGCGCAGCTAATCAAACTGGTGTCCAAGCAGCCCGACGGCATTTTTCAGGAGAAATTGAAGAAGAAACTCCTCAAGAAGTATACAAAGCATCTCGCCCTGACGGAGCTTAGCGAGAAACAAGCGAAAAAAGTTCGACAAACGCTTCGGCAAGCAGCTAAAAAAATGCGAGGCACTGCAGCTGGAGGGAGATGTGGTGAAGCGGTGCTAGCGCGAAGTATCTTTAAGTCTGTAGCGTAATTTAACTTGTACCGATTAAATCTGTAAGCAACGCAACGAGAAAGCAATAACTCAGCTCGGCAACGGGCAACCGGAGTCGATTTATGGGGCAGCTACAGCTAAACGTTTCCTGGCTTTGACAAATTGCAAATGCACTGCTGATCTTTATCCAGATTCCGGGTGCTATATAAGAGTGCTGCTCCAGCTGCAGCACGTTGTCAGTTGTCACAATGAAGCTATTCGATTTGCTGCTGCTTTTTGGCCTGCTGGCACTCTTTGCCGGCCCCCAGTTGCCTGTTGCCGCAGAGGCTCAGCCCAAGGGCGGATCACACACCACACGACGCCCGTCGCCGGATCAGCAGAAGATATAGTTATCTTGCAATAAGTTTATTACACCTGTAGTCTGCACGTGGCGCCACAATTAAGCTTGCAACTCGTTGCACATCCCACCAGCAAACGGAGTTGATTGCCCTTACTGTTTGTATTTCAGATAGTCCATGCAAGCCAACAGATAATCACGCGCCACCTTGCACTGCGCCGTGTTGTGGAAGCGCTCCGTGGGGCAGTTGATTGTCATTTCGTTGGTAACACACTCCAGCACCAGACCCGGATACGGATGACAGTTGTAGCGATTCATGCGCTTGGCTATTGCTTTGACGCCCTGGTGGCCGAGCAGTTCGAGAGCTGGAAGGGATCAGCAGGCAATATGATTGACGATTCAGTCAGTATTAATCTTCGTGCTCCTACCGTGCTTGTCGCACTTGACGTAGGTCTGATAGAGCTGCTCCACATCCTCCCCCTTGTCCAATACATTATCTAAGTGATCCCGCACCTGCTTTAGATTCAGCGACTTGCGATCGCTGCCCAGAAAATCGGTGCTATTGAAGGTGCATTCAGCTGTGCACTGCAAAGAGGAGATCACATTTTAAAATGATTAGAACTATAGCTTCTTTGATCTTGTTAGATTCTGCTTAACGTATCTAGTGAAGGATTAATGTAGAGTTTCCCGGCCTTGTCTACTCACAAAAATGTGAACCTGTTCCTGTCGATCATTTTTGGGGTAAATCTTCTTGTGCCATTTGCTCTGACACTCGAGGTACTCCGACGATTCATCGTGCAGCTCACAGCAGAAGTCGTGCTGAATATAAATTGAATATTATAGAATATATATATGTATAATTCAAAGATGTCCGATCTACAATCTCTTACCATAGTATCCGCTGCATTGAGTTCGCAATCCTCGTCCAGATTGGGCTTGGCCAGCGATGAACTCAACAAGAGCAGCCAAATCCAAAGTGTTGGCATAACGTTTCTAAATGTTCTTTAGCCAATGCCAATGCCAGGGTCTTTTATACCGCCTGCCCATGGGACTGAGCAGCTAATTAGACGGAACATTTAATGGCTTTTAATTACGAGCTTAATTTCAGTTTTTAATTATTCAGTTGAAATAGCTCTGACTCCGACGATGATCCAAATGGGTGTGGGCTGTACGGGGGACGTCTGGCGGTGACTCGAGTGCAGCTGAGTGGTTCTGCTCCAGTTCCTGGAACGCATTGCATTTTCACGTGTGTGACTCCCGGCCAAGATTAATGATGAAAGGGCGTCCATCCATCACCGATCAAGCGGCACATACTACGCCATATATGTAGCTGGGCGACACAGACGCGCCTTGCTTCCAAATATAGCCAAGGAGTGAAAGAGAAATGGATTTGTAGTTGGAGTTGGACATGCGACTGATGTAAGACAAATGCGGAAGCGCAGCTCGCCCAACCTATTCCCTTTCCCGTTGCCCATTCCCAGCTGCAACTAATTAACCGAGAAATACATCATAAATATCGCTGCGATTCGAGTAGTGCGATCCCAGAAGACACAGCTCATCAGTCAAGGCGCAGACGCTGCGTCGCTGCCTCAGAAGTTCACATTTGTTTATTTTTGACTGCTCCGGAGCTACGGCACGGAAGGCGGGGTGCAATGCGTGGAGTTGCAACTGCGGCGCTTCATGGTGGCATGGCCTGAATGTGGCAACGTGGCAGCAAAGAGCAATCAAGCGGCACGTGCCCGCCTGAAGTTCATTTCTGAGGAATTGGAACGCGCCTAAGCAACCAGGCGCATCCATGTGGCTTGTTTTGATTTCTTTTTGAGGTCACCCTAGTATACCACCTTCCTACCTCCTCCCCCTCCTTCACACGCTGTCCCAACCCCCTCTGTCTTTCTTGTGGCTATTGTGGAGCAAACACACCTCGAATATTGGGCAAGCCTACGAGTTCCTGGGCCCCAGAATACAAACTGCACTGGGACAAACATATGTTGCGGTCTTACTGATACAATGTGGTCTATACAGAGTTGCAACATAATGACGTAAGCAAGCAGTTGCTTAGATCTTCAACTAGTTCTTTCATAACATAGTATATGAATGATCTTCGTTGTTTTAAGTGGAAAGTAGCAGAGATTAGGGCAATTTTAAATAAAAAAGTAAATTCTAAACGCGTAAACGCTTTACAGACAATATATGCAATGTCAAAATATAGAATATGATTTCTTATAGCGCCGTTGATTGGCGAATGTTTAAGTACATATGTATGACAAGGTACTTTCGCGGATATGCAACGAGTACCAATATTATATTATAATACATACATACTATATATGACAAATTGAGCTAAAACAGAGATTTTTCACTTTTTAGACGCGTTCAAATAGCCTAAGATCCATTGCAAAATAAGAAACACAGAAAAGGAAAAGATTTCTTGATGATATTGATCTTTTCAATACGAAGAAGGAGACATAAAGCATTAACAAATGTCGATCTGCTCGACTTCCTATCTATTTCTCAGCTGCACAACTTTCATGTAACTTACTATGTTTATCTATAAGTTAACTATGTTAAGCTAAACACTTTCTTATTTATATTGTAAAAGACTCTTTACATTTGTATTATAATAATAAATAAAAATTGAAACATCTCCTTAACTAAGTGAACTATTTATTCATTTTCTTATACACATCTATGTAAATACCTATACACAGTTCTATTCACTATATAGATCTATGTAGTATATATGTATCCATTTATATACAATGGAAGAAATACTTTCTTTGTGTCCTTTCTCAGCGTTTTACATGAAGCTATTTAATTTTAAGTTGGAGAACTTCTAATGCAATATAGAAATTAATTTCAATTCAAATGTAATATAGTTATATTGTCTTATAATTTTACCGACATATGGTTGGATTTACAGAACAAACGACAATTAAAATCGTATTTACAATTTAAAAAATTTGCCTTCACAACCATTCCAACTTCCTCTTTTCCCCATTCCATTTTAAAACTTTCTCGAAATTAACAATATCTTTGCAAAATTGTTTCCGTTCTTAATGCGTGTGGATCGTAAATGTCAACAACGACAGCGAATTGTCATAAATAAATAAGCAAATCCAAATATCTGCTGTCCATTTGTCTCAGTTCTCTCTGGTACTATCTGGCTATGATCCCACTCTCACCCTATCTCTCTCTCTCTCTCACTTCTTCTCTTTCGCCTGTTCACTTTCGCTCTCTGTTGAGCAACTGCATTGGATGCCATGTGGCGTGAATGCATTCTGCATTCATAAGTGGATCTCGTGCGCCTGCAGACTCCAGCAAATGCATTCCACACTCGCACACACACACACACACACACACGAGACGTCTGTTCTTTGTAACGGTCGGACGAACCGAGCCGTACCGAGCCGAAGAGCATCGAAATGATCAGAGCTGCGATTCAGTCAAGAATTTGTTGGCAGCGCGTGCGGTTCGTTTTGCTCGTGCGGCATAAGATTTCGAATCCACAGAGGAGCAGCAAGACAGACAGGCGGACAGTCAGTCAGGAAGGCGTTTCGTGTCGCCGCTTCCAAGACTCTGTTCCAAAAAACTTTACCTATAGACCAGATACACAGGCATATTTGCTGCCCAAGAATTTTATTTATAAATCCGATATTTTTTGGATCGAGTGGCCAGGCCAAGTGTTGGCCAAGTGCTTAGAGTGATCGCGCACCCGTGTTTGGTGTGTGTGTGTGTGTGCGTGTATAAATTGTGCGTGTGCTTGTGAAGATGTTGCTGGCGAAATTGTGAAACATCGCACAGCAGAAGAAAACATCAAAGAAGGAAACTAGAGAGATATCGAAAAGAAATCAGAAAGAAAAGTTACAATAAAAACTCAATTTACAATGAAAACAATCAGCCAGAAGGTGCTGGCTTCGGTGCTGCTGCTGCTGGTGGCAGCTAACCTGGTCAGTGGCCAATACGAGCACTACCTGGACACCCTGCGCTCCAACGAGCTGTACGAGTACGTCGAGGGCAGCGGGAGCCAACAGTTCCTGGCCAAGGGCAACAGCGAGCAGGCGCTGCTGCAACTGGAGCCACCCATTGCCTTCTATGGCGAGAAGTATGACAAGATCTTTGTAAGTAACATTTGTAGTACATATAGACCGAGTATCTGATAGATGCGTTAACAAAGTAGCTATAGAATTTGCGCTGAATGAAATTTGCATTCGCTGGACGGGATGATAAGCTCAGCTGATAACACGACATGTCAATCGACATTATACAAATAGTTGCTTAGCCCAATACGAGTTGCAAGCTGCCCATCTATCTGTGTGTGTTTGTGTGTGTGTGTGTGTGTATTCGGGGTGTGTGTGAGTGTGTGCGGGAGTTTATTAATAGGTCGAATAGAACTTCAGAAATCGACATTAATTTTCGGCAAATGATGACAACCAAAATGATGTCGACACACACACAAAAAGCTGTGCAATGTTGCTGGGGCACTACGAAATCTATCTTTGAGATAGTTTTTACGAGACAAAGCAGCGCGAAACCAATTCGCACGCACTCAACCCGAATACCGAACCACTAGGGGGTGGTCCATGCTGTAGAATTCTCGTAAATAGCCGAAAAGTCAACCCATTGATGTGCTGCGTGTCGCTATGCCGCCTTGGCAGACGCCCAAACTTTTAGCCGCCTTTTTTCGATATACCCTGTAATAAACACACGGCTCAAGGAGGGAGGTATGTGGCTATCGATTGTGTTAATTGAGATCAATTTACCTGTATTTGCAACCTTTGTTGTATACACATTTTCTTATTTATTATTTTTGGTATTGCATTATAATCATATAATATTTAAAATATACTCAGATATTCAAAAGAAAACTAATTCAGTATATTGTATATTAAAAAAAAACTTCTTGAGAACATTTTTCACATCTATCCTAACGTTTTCTCGTTTCAATTAAGTCAATTTCAATAGAATTATTTTCAAAATTCCTTTACCATCTTGGAAAAGGATTACAGCATATCAACTAGTCTAGCCCCCTACGATCTGTCATGTCATACATGTATTTTTGAAATTTTTTCTCAGAACAACAAGAAAATTATGATCGCTCTTAGCAAGGCGCTGCGACGAGAGTGTAGCCTATTTTTGTTAGTTAATTAACTAAATTTATGTGTCTGACGTCGAAAAATAGCACGCGGCACAAAATGCGTGGCATTATACGATATTATGGCCATAGAAATGCATAAATTGTTCCGAACAACAAATTCTCACACAAAAAGCAGGCAAAGACGCGTCGTTGTTTCCAGCTAAAATGCATTACTCAGTTTAATTATCGTTGAACCCATCGATGTTTATACACTCGTCTCTATATATAGATGTGTCAAATCCAAAGAAGTCAGTTGAAATGACAAAGATAAATAAATTTTGGAAATGTTGAAATTGGGGTTACAGGGTTAGTTCGTTTTAAAATAGAGCTCGACATCTCAACTGAAAAGAGCAAATTTTGGAACTACTTAAATACATTAAAATAATAATACAAATAATAAGCTTTGCATATGTGTAAATACAGAGTCCGAAATATACTTACACTTTCAATTAATCTTTTCTACTTTAAATAATGTCCTCAATATTTACCAATAACGATTATTAGTAATATACCAAAAATTACTATTTGCATATGTTTATAATATCGTAATCTGATTATTTTATCGATATCTTTGAAGTCTTCCTTCGATTGCACGGTTTTACTGCTAGTTGGTAGCAGTAAAACCGTGCGTTAAATCAATGTTTATTTCAATAAATCAATAAACTCTAAGCCATAATTTCTTTTCAATTGTCTTAGCAAAACAGTCTAAAGACTTTTCCAAACAAAAATATACCAAACAAATATACTGATAATTTATTAATTTCTATCTGGTAATATG
The DNA here is from genome assembly GCA_018903425.1 of Zaprionus nigranus. Lineage (NCBI taxonomy): Eukaryota > Metazoa > Arthropoda > Insecta > Diptera > Drosophilidae > Zaprionus > Zaprionus nigranus. The sequence continues at coordinate 48,347 of JAEIGD010000001.1, read as the reverse complement.
GTAAATATGTTTCCACACACATGCCCAGCCCGCTGAGCATGCCCCGTCGTGGCAAATTGGTGCAAATTGATTTATGCTGTGGCATATTCAAACACCTGTGTTCCAGTTCCAGAATCGAATTGAATCCGATAGATGCAATTTCAGATTTCTCGAGCTTGTTTATTTAGGCAAAAATGCAGCATTTTTGAGTTTTATGCACTCCCGAGTTGGGAAATGGGAGCAGAGAAGGAGTTGGCAATTGGAATTTCAAACAGACAGAAAGGATGGAAGGACAGGAAGAGAGGGGAGGGGAGAGGAAGTTACAGTCGAAACGCAGCTGGAGAGTGTCGGCGGCGTCGGCTTCAGTCTGTGTTTATTTTAGCGGCAAGTTGCGGCGGATGCCGATGCCGACAAGGAACTCAATTAGGGAAAGTCATTAAGGGCGGCACCCCAAGAGATCGGGACACGGCACTAATGATCATTGAAGCCTCTGTTAATGATTTGTTGTTGTTTAGTTTCCGCCTGGAAGAACTGTTAAGTGGCCTGTTGGCACTTCACACACTTCACTTGGCTAATTGATGCGTCCTCCTACGCCATATGCACTTCGTTCTTGAGCACCCTCTTCACGCCAAGCAATCCCTACTTGACTCACTCTTTCGCTCTCTTGCAGATCAACACGAATGGCATCTTGACATTCAACGTGGAGTTTCCCGAGTACTTGAACCAGCCCTTCCCCCTCGAGTATCCCTCGATAGCGGCCTTCTACTCGAACGTGGATACCACAAACAGTAACGACGATAGCTCCATTTCGCTCTTCCAAACAACCGATCCCGCTTCCCTGCAGCGCGCCCAGCAGCTGGTGCAATATGCATACAACGAGGAGCAGGACTTCGAGGTGCAGCAACTGATCGTGGCCACGTGGCGCAATGTGGGTTACTTCAACTCCAAGACGGACAGACTGAACACGTTCCAGGTGGCGTTGATTGCCAATGAGCAGCGCACTTTCGTGCACTTCATCTATCCCGAGGGCGGCCTCAACTGGCTGCAGGGCGAGGTAGGCGAGCTGGGATTGCCAGACATTCGTGCCCAGGTGGGTTTCGTGGCTGAGGATGGACGCTTCTACAATTTGAATGGTTCCGGTTCCGAGAATGTGAGTAACTAGTTTCAGAAGAAACCCTGTTCCTTATAATTGATTATGCAACCTTCCTATTGACCCCTAACAGGCTCGTTTCCTCAGCGAGAGTACCAATCTGGGTGTGCCCGGCGTTTGGTTGTACCAGGTGGCGCCTCTCAATCCCGGCGAGAATGTGCAGCCGCCCAACAATGCAGAAACGCACACTGAATCTCCCGCCCTGCTGCAGAGCTGTGGTGGAAATGGACATCAATGCGACAGCCATGCCCAGTGCTATGACAAGTCAGAGGGCTACTGCTGCGTCTGTCAGCCAGGCTACTATGGCAATGGCCGCTCCTGCCTGGCCAACGACCTGCCCATGCGTGTAACTGGCACATTGTCTGGCCAGATAAACGGTGTGCCTGTAGACGAGGAGGCCAAGTTGCAGACCTATGTGGTCACCACAGATACTCGCAGCTACACAACCATCAATCCAGTCAAGGAGGAGCTGGCCAACCAGTTGCGTTTGGTGCTGCCACTGGTCACCACTGCGGGCTGGCTCTTTGCCAAGCCCCACAATGGCGCTGTGAATGGCTACCAGCTGACTGGTGGCCAGTACGAGCACATCTCCCACTTGCAGTTCGACTCGGGTGAGACTCTGTTGGTCAAACAGATCTTCGAGGGCCTCAACTACTGGGATCAGCTGACAGTAAAGATTGAGCTGAACGGCAGCGTGCCCGACATTGGTTCTGAACCTAAGCTGGATGTTCCCGACTACACGGATGAGTATCGTTTTGTGCGTCCCGGCGAGCTGTACTCGGTGCACGAGCACACTTTGCAATTGGTCGAAGGGCAGGGCTTGGTTGTTATCAACGTGGAACAGCACATTTTCTACACCAGTTGTCTTCGTGACGACGATGTCGATCCCACAGATAGCAGCGTGCTGCAGAAGGTGTCCAAGGTAACGCTGGATTACTTGCCGCGAGAAGAGGCGGTGCGCACCAGCGCGATCAGCAAGATTGGCGTCGAGGCAGATTCTAATGCCTGCACCGATGGCAGTGCCCAGTGTGGCGAGGATGCTGTTTGTGTACCCGAAGACGATGCCTATCGTTGCGAATGCCGACATGGCTACGCGGCACAGCTGGACGAGCAAGGGGCACAGATCTGTGTCGATCTGGATGAATGTGCGCTGGGCACACATGTCTGCGACGAAAATGCTTTCTGCTCCAACAGCCCCGGTGGCTTCACATGCGTCTGCCTGGAGGGGTACGAGGGCAACGGCTATCGCTGCTTGAGCAACAACACAGCTGACAACATCGAATATTCCACTCCGGAGTCTACGGATTACTGGCCAGGGGCAACCCGGAACCCTCAGGAGCCCCAGCAGCCAGAGCAACCAGAACAGCCGCAACAGCCTGAAGAGCCGCAGCAACCTGAGGAGCCACAGCAACCATATGAAACACAGGAAGCAGAACAGCCACAACAGCCCAGAGAACCTCACTACGATGAGTGCTCTGTAAGTAGAATATGAGTACTAGCCTCCCCGCGGACTCCAATTTTCCACTCTTTCTCCTTTTCATTATTCCATTTATTTTGGTTACTTTAATTAATTTTGATGATCATTTTATGGCTGCAGCGTTGCGCGCCGGATGCCGACTGCTATAAGGGACGGTGCGGATGCCGCGATGGATTCTCTGGCGATGGCTATAGCTGCACACACATCTGCGGCCACGACGAGGTCTGGGAGAACGGACGCTGTGTGCCGCTCTTTGTCGAGCAGGAAGTCGGTCCCAACTGCGATTATCAGAACGATTGCAAGTGTCCCGAAGGCTACGAACTGAGCGAAGATCAGTTTATCTGCCATTATGTGGGCACGTATGATCCGCTAACGAAGAACGAAGATCTGATTCCCTGCGATGTGGATGCTAATTGTCATATCAATGCGAAATGCTCGTGGTACGAACAGGAGCTTCGTCACATTTGCATCTGTAATCATGGGTTCAGTGGCGATGGCTACAGTTGCGATCTCGATGAAGAGGACTCATGTGCTATTGTGAGTACCAAAGCAAAGTATCAACATGGGGCGGAACCTAATCCACATTTTCTCTGTTCCCTCCTCCTCCTCCAGAAACCGGAAATCTGTGATGTACACGCTACCTGCAACTATAACGAGCAACTGGGAAAGTCCGTGTGCGACTGCGTGCGTGGCTACAACGGCGACGGTCATCACTGCCAGCTGGCACCAGAATGCGAGACGGCTGCACACTGCGGCGACAACGCCTTCTGCGACAGTGGTGTCTGCCAGTGCCTGGAGGGCTTCGAACGTGATTTGACCAGTGATCAGTGTGTGCCCAGCGGACGGTGTGGCTCAGTGTTCTGCGGCTCCAATGCCATCTGCCGATCTGATGTGCAGCAGGGTGTGCAGTACTGCGATTGTATTGATGGTTACCAAGGGGATGCGCTTGTCGCATGTGTCAGCATACCCATACCCTGTAACGTACGCAACAATTGCGGCATTCATGCCAACTGTGTTCCTTCCGAGTGAGTACCATATAATTGGTCTAGTCTGTAAAATCCTGTTCCCTATTTGACTTGTAATTTGTTCTTTGGCATCCACAGAGATCCCTCAAAATACACGTGCCAGTGCAGCGAAGGATACAGCGGTGATGGTTACGTATGCATTGAAGAGCAGAATTGTCTCAATAATCCAACTCTGTGCGATATGAATGCCAATTGTCAGTCCACCAATGCTGGCCTAGTCTGTGTCTGCAATCAAGGTAAGTTACTCTTTACTCCGAGTGTTCTTGGCATCCTCGTCGGTGCATGTGGTGCACGAGTTGATGAAACAGAAACTGAATATGGCCAGTGTCAGCAGCACGTTCAGATAGCCATTGTTACGATCCCAGGTGAGGGGATGCATGAAGAACTCCCGCATGGATTGTATAGCTGAGGATCTCTTACGCAAGCGGGTCATATCCTCCGCAATAAAGCGTTGCTGACATAAGTGGATAGAGTTTCTAGGTCGTGGCAGGGACTTGATGATGGGTGCACTAGCGCCCAATCGCGAGATAACCAATCCAAAGCGTAGCAAAGCACGCATTGTTTGTATTGCTCTATATATTATTATTTTTTTTATTCCAATCTAAAGTAAAACTACAAATTTTGAAACAAAAAGTATTGTGGGCAAACACACTTGAATTCAAACCGAAAAACTAAATTGCGAGCCAACTCGATCCAAGCACCGACAGATAAAGGAAAGGCTTTCAGATCATAAACAGCTTTCTCTAAACTCTTCTATCTTCCTCTCCGGCAGGCTTCTATGGCAACGGCTCCGTCTGTTTGGAGCGCCAACAACACGATTCGGACTTCCTCATTGTCAGTCAGGGCGTGGTAATTGTACGCGTGCCGCTGAACGGACGCAATGTGCAGCCCATAAGGTTGGCCAGCATGGCCATTGGGCTGGACAAGGACTGTGTAGAAGGTCGTGTCTACTGGGGTGACATTTCCACCAAGAAGATCCTGAGTGTCAAATACGATGGCACAGATGAACGTGAATTTATTAGCACAGGTAAGTCGCTTACTAGACTTGGGACTGTGACTACCCTCATTCTCATGCCTTGTTTCCCTTTTTGCAGACATTGAATCGCCTGAGGGCATTGCCATTGATGTTATCTCGCGACGCCTTTACTGGACAGACTCAGTGAAGGACACCATTGAGGTAGCCAGTCTGGATGATCCCTCACTGCGCGCTGTCATCATCAATAAGCAGCTAGTGAATCCTCGTGGCATTGCAGTTGATCCTTACAGGGAGTAAGTGTATAAAGGGAGGGCTGTCATTCAATCCCTCTAACAACATTCCATCTCGCTTTTATAGGAAACTCTACTGGTCCGACTGGGACAGGTCGAACCCCAAGATAGAGTTCTCTGATCTGGACGGTACTGGCCGCGAGCTGTTGCTGGGTTCCGATGCTGTCAAGCTACCCAATTCGCTGGTCGTGCTTGATCACAGTGGTGAGCTCTGCTATGCAGATGCCGGCAACAAGAAGGTGGAGTGCATCGATTCACAGAGCCGCCAGATTCGTACGATTTCCCAGGACTTATCCTATCCGTTTGGTCTGACCTTTACGCACGATCAATTCTACTGGACTGATTGGACAACGTAAGTTATAACAGTATCATAAAATTGTATTTCATTCTATCAATCATATTCTCGACAGCAAAAAACTGGAGAGCGTGGACCGCGCGGGTACTCGCCAGAAGCCCATTCAGACATCCTTCTTCGGCAGCCACAAAATGTACGCCATGACGGCCGTAGAGCAGAACTGCCCCCAGTACCAGAGCCTCTGTCAGATCAACAACGGGGGCTGCACAGATTCCCGCATCTGCCTGGTTAACCGCAAGGCGCCCTCAGGCAAGAGTTGCAAGTGCACCAGTGCGTCCACCAGCTGCACACTGCCCTCGCCCGTCACCCCGCTGCAGCCAAGAAAATAGAGCTCCAGTTTGGGGACCAGAACTAAATTAATTAACTGACAATAACTCAAACAGAAAACCATAATATTTTGTATACGTCTAACAGAGAGATCCGAAACGAAACCAAATGAAACCAAATATTAAAGATATACTAATCTGTGTGCCATTTTTGTAAAGCTACTCAACCTAATAAATATAAATATAAAGAAATCTGTCGGTCTTATTTGGTATTGAAGAACGAATCGGAACAGAGTCATTTCATTAAACCTGCAACTAACTGAATGTGAAAGGATTAAAGTGTTTTTTCACAACAGCCCGTAGTATCCGATCTTATATCATCTTTCCTTTCCCTTATTCACAGTTTTCATGAACTATATTTAGAATTTATTGTGAGTTTCATGTTGGTCTGCCTCAAAAGAGCAGACTTAAATATTACAGCAAGTTTTATGATCTAATTATAATATGCGCCTTTTTTTAAGTTATTAAATAAGTACATTTGTTCATTTTGTTGTTGTTCTTGTTACTGTTGTGGTTCTTTTTTGTTTTTGACTAACTTCAGGCATTGCCGACTTGCTTTTTGTACATTGAGACATTTACTAGACGCTAGATTAGTGACTGCTACTAGTATTAGTACTTAGTTCTACTATATATAGATACTTTATGTTTGTTTTTTATAGTGTACGTGTCGCAGCACGCACACATTCTGTAGGTTCTTGAGACACTGGAATGCATATATATCGTTTGATCGTAGCCTGATCGAGTAAAATTCGCTTATAAAACTGTCTGTGCTCTACGTAGCTAAAGGTTAATCAACTTGTAAGTACTTGTGTGTGTGTGTGTGTGTGTGTGTGGGCGTGTAGGTACAACGTATGCCTAGTCTATGGGTTAATTAATAAATTTCCTTGTTGCTGGGACGTGTCTGGATTCACTAAGGTCATCGAAGGTGCCGCTCGACTACCTCGTTGGGTGAGTTATACAAGCTATGACATATTGGGTATATAGATTTACTATATACATACATAACTAATCGGGGTGTAATGTATGTTTATAGCTCATTGGATTTGGTACAGTTTTGTTATAGCTATAGTAGGCTTGGGCTTTGAGCACGGCCTTACTGACCGAACTAAGTGCTTATCGACTAGGTTTTCGGATAACGGTACTCATAATAGTTATCGTTATCGTAATCGTTATCGTAATTGTTATCATTACAGCTAGTTTCTGTTGTTTTGCGCTTGAGTTTAAGTTCTAATAGTTGTATGCAGTTCCTTGAATGCTCCATCCTTATGTCTACTATATACAGCGACTACCGTAAGTTATTGTAGTTGTTTTACAGTAGTTATAATCTTGTTGTTTGTAAAGCATTAGAGTATACCAAAGCCTTTCTGAAAACCGTTTTCTCTACACATTTTCAAGTACGTAAATAAACCGAAATATTGTATTATGTGTGAATTTTGCATGGTGTGCGAGTGGTATAAGAGATCGATAGCACCTTTCTTTAAGTTATATTAGATGTGGACAAAAGATTAAAGTGAAAACCGTGCAACATATGAAACCTAAGGAAGAAGCTGTGAAAACTGTCGATATTTGTTGCAGAACTAGCACAGAAATCAATGTAAATTGCAATCCTACTCATACTTATCGCTAAGGTATATACATAATAATTATTTATTTATTTTTCATTCACTTTTTATAATTTGTTGTTTAGTTTTTAATGCCCTCGACCGTGTTTGAGCCTCTCAGTTGCGGGCAGCTAATTTTCATTAGGGATATGCTATATGAGATGAATCGACTTTTGACCTAAATCTATCGAGAATATATATATGTATGTATCTATTTATATGTATGTGTGTGTGTGTATATGTACTATATACAACTAGCTACATATGTGGTTAGTACCTCAATCATGCCAATAGTTTAACTACTTTGTTGTTCCCAAAAACACATTTGCCTCATTCGAATAATGCGAATACTGAACGAATCTCAAACGAATACAATTTATTGCTACTCATATGGATAGATAGTTACCTAAGCGACACGATAAGCATATCATCTTTCAAAGCGCACACACATACATCCCTTTTTGATATAGTATCTAGGAGTAACGCTACGATGCGTGGCTTAATCAACTACTAAGGAAAATTAAAAGAGGGCTAGGGGCGAGGGGGGGTTGTGGTGGAATGCCTCTACAACTGGCAACTCTAGAATCAACACATTAGCAAAGCGACACACACACAGCACAGACACTGACAGGCTGCTAGACAGGGTGGGTTGGGCGTTAAATTAACAATAGAGATGGTCCCGTGGTGCGATAGATTTGCAATTTAGTCAAATGAAAGCTGGGACAACATACTTAAACTTTAATAGAATGTTTTTTTTTTTGCCAAATTATAAAGTATCTGTTTAGATTGATAGTTTTGCTTAATTGTTATATGTTATACTATCGCAACCATCTCTAGATTATTGTATACTGCGTATACTTTAGGGTCGCATGGATTGGGTTAGCAGCCGAGTCTAATAAGTATTATAACAACTACGAGTTGGTCCTAAAATTTATCCCTACGTCTGTGTGTGCTGGCCGTATTCTATATCCACTTGTTCTTCGACATCGATGAGCGGAGTCGGCGACCCCACATAAGGTTGTATCATACAATCGTGCCCTGCAGATGCTGCGGCGAAGGTGCCTGCGATGACTGTGGCAGCGAATCCTGTGCCTGCAGTGATGCACCCGATGAGGTGCTTGGTCCTGGCCCCAGATCGGCTGTGTTGATGGCCAACGATGAGCCGGCGCCCAGCATGCCACCTCCACCAACACCAACACCACCACCGCCAGAGCTGCCACCAAGTGCAGAGGGATTAATGCCGCCCACACCACCGCCAACCAGCACACAAGGTACTCCGAGCATGGGCGTTGGTTCCTCCGGTGGCGTGACCTGCAATGAAATTTGATTCTACGCAAGAGAGTCGCTGTGTGAGTAATTGCAGGGTATTTTGGTAGTCATGCCTACCTCCATGCCAATGCTGCCGTTGAGGGATATCTTGATGGGGTTGCTGTGATTCGTTGCCTGCATGAGCGTGGTGAAGTGACTGATGCCGATCTCCTCTAGCGATGACTTTCGCCTGCCATGACTGACGCCAACACTGGGCAAACCCTGACGCAGTGAGGAGGAACGACGCAGCAATATATCGTTATCGATCTGCAAGTATACAAATAGATGGAAATTGCAACCAACGAGGGTCGAGATTAGCTTGGCCATAGTTGGAATACTTGAAGAAGGCGCCCCAAACTCTCGGAACACAAACAAAAAGTACACAAACAAATTGGCTACAGTTTTTTTTTGGCTTGAAACACTTGCAACACATCGAACCAACGAACGAGCAAACGAACACATGAACTCAACTCCGTGCCGCACACACTGGTGATGACTGATCGTATTTATCATATTTATATTTGGGTGCAACCAACACGACTAACGGAAACGGAAACGTGATGCTGTTGTGGGCGTATCCGCTGCGTGCTTTATGGTTATGAATGCTTGTTGAACTGGCTGTTGTTGTTGTTGTAGTTATTGCTGCTGCTACTGTTGTTGAAGTGGTTGCTTTTGCGGCTAGCGGGCTTTTGAAACGCGACTTTGTATGAATGGACTTGCGAGTTCTTTCCAAACAAAATGCAATCAAATTTTGATGTATGTGTGGGTGTGTGTCATATAAGGATTGTGTTGCTTTTTATAATGTGCAGTATTAAACAATTCTTGCAACTAAGCGAGTTTGGTGAGTATCGTGTAAGCCAATTGGGAGTGACAACATCGCACAGATCTTGATAGAATAAGTATATTCGATAATATTATTCCACCATGTTAGAGCTGCTCTCCAGTGCGCCAGAGTTGCCTTGTGTTTCATGCTGATGTTGGCAACTCTGGCCACAGTTATCGATGTGAACACAAATGTGAAGTGTTGGTAAACGAAACATAAACAGGAAATCGGAAAGATGAAAGGCGTTTGTGACAGAGGAAGAGTGTGTGTGTGTGTTTGTGTTGTGAGACAGAGATAGGCATAGAGATAAAGACAGATAGACAAAAAGAGATAGCGGTAGAGGGGGATAGAGAATAATAGCCAACCCGCAATGAGTTACTCCTGCCGCGCTGTGAGCCAACCACCGTCGGACTGTCGGGTAGAGAAAGAGAATTCGATTTAATTTGCTGCATCGGCGGAGTACAGCGTGGCGATGATCCATACCCGGCCAATGTCTGAACGCTTTGCATTTGCATCGGGTTCAAACCGGCAATGCCGGAGCCTCGACGCGAACCAGCTCCGACGGCGGTGTTGGGCATATTTGGCATTTGTGGGCCACATGTGGCGCCCAGATTGATGTTCGAACAGAACGAGATGTTTGACTTGCGCCTTGAATTGTGACGTTCGAATGTTTTCTGCGCCGAAAACGGTGAGGGACGCACCAAATAGCTGCAAATTGATGGGAACAAAATCACATAAAGTGGTTAGTAGAGTTCCCAATTCAAATCCATTTCAATACTCACATAAGATCGCCCTCCTCCAGCTTGAGATCACAGCTCGGATTGATTATCACATACGATAAATGGTTGCGTTTCTCGCTGACATCATCGTAGTCTATTGTCGGCAGATTGAGCGATTCCATGCGACTTCGCACCAGGTTGGCGATCTCGGCCCTCTCGATCTGCTGGGCGTGATTATCGCGTGCCTCGTCGGCCAAATTGATAGAGTACTGCAAGAGATATCGATGCAGCATGATAACACTTGCAATCCTCTATAGCTTTGCGTGTTAGTCACATTAAAGTGTTTGTGTGTGGCTGTGTGGCTGTGTGTGTGTGTGTGTGTGTGTGGCAACTAATGAACGATTTTGTTGATTTTCTTTGTTTTGTTTTTATCGTGGCATCCATTTCCAACAGCATGCTGCAAACCAAAAACCAAAACCAAACCAAAAAAAAAAAGAATCACCTACCTTCCTTGGGGGAAAGGAGCAGCTGCGCCCCTCTTAGCATTGCTAAGGATGTGGTTGTGTATTTACTTTAGTATGCGATACTTACGGATGATCCCTTACGGTCCGAGCAGCCGCCCAGACAGTTCACGGACTTCTGGCGCGGACGGTAGCTGGACGATGCGGCAGCGGCTGCGGCGCCACCGGAGCCACCTGACGAGGGCGGTCGATAGGTAACACCTCGCAGCATTTCCGTGCTGTCCTTAGTCGAGTCGGGGGTGCCAGTCTCCTCGTCATACTGTGCACGTTGTACACACGCAGGCAGCACAGCAGACACACACACGGACACAATTCAGATGGATTGTTGTATGCAAATTTCAGTCAATTTCGGTTAAACACAAAATGATTTACATATTTAATTGATTTTTAATTAAAATGACAGATTGTTAAACTTAATTTATGGATGATAAAGTTTTGTTTGAGAACCAAGGAGAGAATAATAAAACGAATAATTCGGCCGCTTTTTCATGTTAACGACGCGTCGTTTCGCATTTTTTTTTTGTTCATCTTCTTGTTTTGCTTTTTCTTATTTTTGAGTTTTTTTCGTGTGCGGCCAAACAATGTAACATTTAATAACGTGTGTAAACTGCAAACATGCCGATTAAACGATTATAGTACAACTTAAAGCCAGAAACATGTTAAAGTATTTGAGTATTTTTCTGTATTCAGCTCTTTGGCTCTTTAAATCAACTGAAAGTGAAAAACTTAAATTGAAATTAATCAACGTATCTTGAATCATTAAAAAGCGAATGCAAAAACTAATCGAAAAAGGAAAATGAAAATTGAAAAGTGCCCGCAAAGCGCATGTTAAATTTTGTTGGTTCATTAAATAAAACTCAATTAGACAACGGAAAGAGCGACTACACAGCTTCAGCTAAGTGTTATAAAGTGCCGCACAGCTTAAGTTCCAGGTAAGCTCTGTATATAATATCGATTTTCTAATGAACCTGATGGGTCTTTTTTATTGTGCAGTGGTTAATGCGGATTTCAACTTGCTGTGGCCGACTTAAAAATAAAAACGGAATATCTTTATAATACCCTAACGGATAAGGAAGTTGCGTATGCAGAACAGTTTAACTCTCAAAAAGAAATTAAAGAACTAAGGAAAGGAATACTGATGACCAATTGAATGAGAATTTACAGAAAAAAAACAGGTTTCAATTTATGAAATGATAGAGTTGAAACTCATAACTCAAAATGAAATTGTCAACATGCTTTGAAATTGTTGAAAACATTATCTACATCTCTTGTTTCTGTAGCTTCGAATTGAACATGTGAAAGTGTCATGCGGCAAGTCACGTAAACCAAATTACAACACGGCGGGACAGCAGAAAAGAGCGTGGAAAAGAGATAGAGAGAGAGAGCGAGCAGGAAAGGGTCAGGGGTCAGGGGTCAGGGCACAGGGGATTGTGGACTAGTATACAGTATGCGGAAGCGCCTATTTTGTTTATCTGCTTGTTTTAGTGGCCAGCTATTGTCCCATTGCAGTGGCGGGACGCACGACAAGCGAATGCAATCAACTAATTGAAGGGCAACATGCAGAACTGAACAAACAAACCAAAAAACGAGTATAACAACGAGAAGAAGAAAATCATGCCAAGCTAATCGAGAACAGACACTACACACACACTCATACACACACACATATATATGTATATACGGCAAGCAGATGCATTTAACAGAAGATTGGCCATCGATGTTCTAGGACTAATGAGGCAGGCAGTGAAAGTTGTGTGTGATGTTTATTTGATTTGGTATTCGATATTTGATTTGGTATTTTTTGTTGGTTCTTATTTTTAGTAGTAGTTTTCAATCGACTATTCTAAGTAGATTTCATCACTCACTGCGTGCGTGTGCGTTTTTTCAATAGCTGGTCAAGTCCAATACAAACGCAAATGAATTAGTTTATTTTCTCATAAAACGGGTCGTATGCGTGATTTTTAATTATCTCGATTTTCCATCACTTATTTTTGCTCACACAATATCAATTGTCAACGGGAACAAGGTCGGGGTAATGGGCAGGGGCAGTGGGGGAGGGGCGTAGGTACTGTGTTAATTTGTCTATGGGTTGAGGGGGGGAGGTAGAGGATATCATTAGCTAATGCTTTATGTGTGTTCGATATAGTCGGGAGAGGGCACTGGATAAAAATTAGCTAATTATGAAGGGGTTTACAAAAGGGGGAAAGGGGGGAATTTAAAGTCGGGTTGGCCATTAAATAAAGGAAATATGTAAAAGAAAAACAACTACTTTTCGAATTGGTAATTTCTTTGGTTTTTGTTTGTTGTTTATTTACAAAATCAATTTGGCAATTGATACTAAATCAGCACGCTATGCTTTTTAAAATATTCAGGGTGATTATTAAGTTATTTATAAGGGGGAAATTCTTAATTCGGCTAAGCATATGAGTACTGGAATAAAACTCTAGATCTTTCGAAAGCATTTTTACGTTAATCGAAATGGAAATTGAGAAATTCATTAGCTCTGCCATTACGTTCGAGTATTAGTTGAAAAAGAGTTGGACATTAGCTGAGTATTAGTTTTAGTAGTAATAGAGTATTTAGTAGTAGTAATAGTAGAGTAGTTTACGAGTACTTATATATATTGTATTATATAGAGTATATATTGAGTATAATATGCAAATGAATTTTAAGTTGGCGCAGACTCGACTCAAATGCAGTTAGTATCGAAGCGTAAGCGTGTGATTTGAAACTAAATTCTAAAACGAATGGGAAGTAAATGAAAACAACGGAAATGACTATAAATCATAATATATTTATTAATGCCTGGTGATCGGGTTATAATGATATGCAAACGAGGCTGAACTGAAACAAGAATGAAATAAATCGTGTTCCTATTTCAAACGAATTTCGATTTACAAATCAATCGAAATTATGTGAGCAAGAGAGACAGAGAAAGAGACAGGCTGTGTGTAGGTGTAGTTGTTGTTGTTATTGTTGTGGTTGTGGCAGTGGCTGTGGGTATTGGTGTGTGATGTATTATGTTAGAGACGAATTTGGTTCTGTTAGTTTGTGCAACCAAAGATTTTGGCTGAATCAAAAGTTAAATATTGTTTAATTTTTGTTTTTGCGGGCCCAAACTAGAAAGTAAACTTGTTTTTTTTTCTGAAACTGTTTTTTTTTTCTGGTATTTGCTGCATTTGCTTTGGACTCACCGATGGACGCAAGCGCACACAGTGTCTGCTGAAGGCGGAGAAGGGTCCCCATCGTTCGACCGGCGAGTTACTCACATGTGATGTGTCCGCATTCGAAGTGTCCTGAGTGCGGTAAATGCCAATGGGTATTTCGCAGGTGGTCGAGCAGAGTTTTTGATACAGTCTGCCGTAGGTGCGTATCCACATGTCATCCTTGGTAATCCGCATCTAAGAGGGTGTAAGAGAGACAGAGAGAGAGGGGGAGAGAGTGGATAAGTGTCTAGCTCTGCGCTAGTTGAAGACTACTTACCGAGGTCAGGAAGCCACTGCCTGGCGCCTGATCGATGCCCAAGAGCAGACGCACAAACGTAATCACATAATCCTTGACAAACGCCTGATAGAGCAGCGTGTCCAGCATGGAGGCACTAAAGACCGCGCCGGCGGCAAAGGGTAGGCGAAACATGTACGAGATATGTGAACCGCGCTCCTTCTCGCGCTGCAATAAAGTGAGCGACACATTAACCAATGACAACTGCAGCGGGTGCCGCCGCACTGGGTACCGACCTTTTCCATTTTGCTCAGATGCAGTGCATACTTGTCATGCGCTCGGAACTGCATGAAGCGCATATTTGAGCTTTGCGACAGCTCCGTGATGCTCTTGATGCTCGGAAAGAATCTAAAGAAGAAAGTTAAGGTAATGAAACGATAAGTGAGTAGATTGAGGTTGAGCATCTTAAATTTTAATGAAATTGGATAATAATCATCGATGTTATTCCAGAAATATATTTGGTGGATCGCAGATTTCCTTTGTCCCCTAAAGGTACGCAACATACCTTGTGTTTTCAGGAAGAATCGGATTTAAAACGACCTTTTTACTTATTGTTCCCTTGACTTACTTGAACATATTCTGCACAGCGACAATTGTGTTGCAGTCCGAGAGTGAATCCTCCTCAGCGGAGTTGGAGAGCTCCTTGTTGACCACCACAACACTTTCGGCCAACGTGATGCCGGCACGCAGCAGATCATCGAGGCAATCAATGGAGCCAAGCATCCAGTAAACCTGCAACAACAAGAGGTGTATATAGAAAGTCCCCTCATAGGATTACTTATCCTCCCCTCACCAGTGGGAAGTAGGAGAGTGCATCCAGGAATGCCACATCTGGACGACGTTCGAGTAGCAGAATGATGGGATTCAGTGAGGTCTTGGAACGAAAGTGAGCACGCAGTGGAATGATGAAGTTGTAGATGCCATTCGAGGCGTAGTCGGCGGCCAGAATAATCGTCTTGTTCTGCCACTGATATTCCTTGGCGTTGCGATAGCTGCAGTGTTCACACACCTGCAACAACAATACGTAACAAGAACAACAAGGCGTCAGTTCAGATGGTGGTGTGAAGTGATTGGTATGTCCCTCACCTGGGCCAGCTGCAGGCAGCATAGGGGCTTCTTCTCTTTGAGCAGGTAGCAGAGAGTCGGACTTACACCGATGAAGGGCGACACGGGCGGGAACCCTTTGACAATGCTGCAATGTACAAGTGAGCAGGCAAAGAATGCGTGAGAACTGTTCTGAGCAATAGCAATCAATGGTCAGTTGGGTGTCATTTCGTGTTGGCCAAATGAAAAGTGGTGCAGGGAATGAAAGTTCTTCGTTTTGTAAGGCAACTTTAAATGCAACTTGGGAGGAACAAGGGAAATGTTTAAAAGGGGGAAACTTGAATATACAACCACACACACGTACACAAACGTATTTACAAACAATCTACATACATACAGAGCTTTTCTTATGGTATATCATGCAATTAACGATATCTCCGTACATCGTTCCCTCTGTTCCCCTTGCCCAGTTGTGCTTTAATTGCACCCAGCTGGAGCAGTGGCCTTTGTGGCCATTGCAGCAACACCGTAAACACAAACAACAAGAACAACAACCTAAAAACAACTGGAAGCGACAACTTTTCGTATGAATGCAAACTGCAACGGCAAACAGAACTGAAAAGTATAAAGTAAGCTGAAGTTGGAGCATAAGCGCAAACAGCAGCAGCAATAACAATAGTAACAGCAAAAGCAACAACAAAAAAAGTAAGTGCACTATAAAAGGAAATAAGGTTGAGCCCAAAATATGATTCGACTGCGATGATACTATACAAAAATGTGGCTGCAATTGTTTTATTAGAAAACAACAAAAATATATAAGAAAAAACAGTTTGCAAAGTGTGTCTTAATGTTGGCTTCGATTGCTTCAATCGATCTATCGGCTGACCGCCACATTTTCGATAATCTAATTAGATTAGTGTTTAGTAGGTTTTAAATATTGGATATAAACAAATTGCGACGCAGTTACAAATAAAAAAATGAGTTACAATTAATGATTTCAATAATAAATTAAATCAGTTATAAAACAGAGTTAATAAGTAGCGAACAAAAAGAAAGCGTAACAGACAAAATAAGATGCTTAGCTGCGCGAAAAGCTTTATAGCAAAAGGAAATCCCTACTTGTCCCCCATCACAGGGTATTGCGCAGGAAGAAGGGCATTGTCGTCAGCAAATCTCAAGTTGTTACGGGGCACATCCAAGGTAAACGTTGCAAGTCATTAAAAAGTGTCCTGCGGCAGGCAACTAGCGACTGTCGTAGGCAAACAGAACAACATTGCATAAGCAACATTAACAGCAACTAACAACTGCAACAGCAATAGCAACAACAATAGCAATAAGAATGGCAGCTGCAACAGCATCAGCAACGGCAACTGCAACGGCAACGATAACGGCAACTCTTCAACAATGGAGCATTCCAAAATGTCGCCCCATTGGTGGCTTCTTGGTGTGTGTCTTGGACGCACCTTTGCGCCGCACTGCCCTGTACGGCAGCAACTTACCCAGTATAGTCGGATGCCCACACCGGACGCGCCAGACGTCGCGTCTCAACGGAGCTGCTCGACGAGAATGCATACGCCGTAGGCGGCAGGCCGGACACTGCGCCGGCAGTGCAGCTCATTTGTGTGGTTGTTGTTGTGGTGGTGGTGCTGCTGCTGCCGGCGCTAACACCGCCACCGCCACAGCCTGCGCTGCTGTCGTGCGAGCAACTGCAGCAGGTGCGCTGCAATTGGCGGCGACGTGCAGCCAGCATCGACAACGTGCCACCACCCAGGCCTAGGCCCAGACCCAGGCCTGCTAACCGTTGACTGGTGGGCACTGGTGGACATTCGCTATCGCAGCTGTAGCTCTTCTTCATGGCGCGCCTGCGCCTGCCATGCCCGTCTGTGGTTTGCTGCGGCTGCGATGCCACATTCGCGTTGGCACAATAAGCACAGGAGCCACCGATGCCGCTGACGCTGCCGCCACGCGCATACGAGTCCTCCGAGGAGCTCATGATGAGCGAATAAGTGCGCGACTGCGGAAAGTGCCCGCCCAAGCAACTGCGAGAGTTGTTGGAGAGTCTGTTTTAGTAGGGATGCGGCTTAGGGTCTGGTATTGTACTTAAAGCTAATACGACATTTAAAATAAACTGGAGGAGGCCAAAGGGGAGACCTTCACCAAAGAGAGGCAGTTAGAAATATTAGATATGCTTTAACAGATGTTTCTAGACTTGATCAATTCAATCTTAGATAATATTCAACCCTTTTCCATGGTG
This sequence comes from Zaprionus nigranus, assembly GCA_018903425.1. Taxonomy (NCBI): domain Eukaryota; kingdom Metazoa; phylum Arthropoda; class Insecta; order Diptera; family Drosophilidae; genus Zaprionus; species Zaprionus nigranus. The sequence goes on along the minus strand of JAEIGD010000001.1, from coordinate 30,998 downwards.
AAAACATCCCCCAACCCAGCTATATACATATTTATAACGGTACTAGTAATATTTCATACAGAATCATCATTTTCCTATATACAAAGAACAGTTAGATGGGTGAGGTACAGTTACAATAGTAGTAAGGAGGGAGAACACATAGAGGGTTGCTCTAGTTAGCTAGCTGGCTAGGTGATTTTTTGGGTTGTCATTGCTCAGGGTGGGGTTGAGGTGGTACACAATACAGTTATACATATATGCTATACATTTGGGGGTAAAGAGTGCCTCGATTATCAGTTGGTTAAAAGAAACTCAAATTAAAACTTCAGATTACCCGGCTGGAGTCACAAAAGAACTTGAGAACACTTACGCAATCTTCTCGGAGGGAGAACGCCAGGGCATTTCATCATCAATCTCATCGTCACTCTCGTCTCCCTCCTCGCCATCATCGTTGCCGGCAATGCTGAAGGATGACGAGGTAAACATATCCGGCACAGGGAGTATGGAAGGGTCTGCGACTACCTAAAGAGAGGGAAGAAGGAAGGCAGATGAGACAAAGTTAGGCTAGACAGAAGGTAGACTCACCTCTACGCTGATTGAGCACATCGGGACTGAGCAGATTCGGATTATTGCCGTAGGGCACATCCAGGTGGTTGCCCGTCGTGGTCAATGTGGCTGGAGTTATGCTCAGCGAGGTGCCCATATTGAGACCGACTCCAAGTCCACCGCCACTGCTACTCGAGCCAGCTTGCGTTGAGATGCCTGCGCCGCCCATGGGCAGCGACAGACCGGATGTGGTCAATGCGGTCGTTGTTGTTGTTGCCGCCGTTGCCATTTGCGTTGTGCTGACCGTCGTGTCCTTGAGATTCTGCCGCGAATCAGATATTATCACAGCCGTCGGTGTATCTCCGGCTGTTCTCCGCACGGAGAAAGTAACAGGAAATGTGAGAAAAGAAGAGAAAACTTGAGTATTTGCAGCTCAATCGTATCAGAGTAGGGTGTACCAGAACGCAAGGAATTAAGCACAAAATTTACGCTATTTGAACAAAGTTTTGCTTGTTTTACAACAAAATTTGCTAAAATATCAGCCGAGTGACAACAACTAGAGTGAAATAAGCAGAGAGAGAGAGAGAGAGAGAGAAAAAGAGAGAGCAAGAGCAAGAGCGAGTGAAACGACGTGCAAGAAAAAGAAAACTGTCGAACTCATTAAAAGTCCTTGGCAAATGGTGAGCGAAATTTGCAGTTGCCAAAGTTGCGTAGTACACTTGCAGGTGCCTAACGCAACTTTGAAATTACTCGAGTTGCAATGACACTGACTCAAGCAGTGGCGAGAGAGAGAGAGCAGAGAGAGAAAGAGAGAGGGGGGGAGGAAGTGAGAGTTGTCAGAACTGTGCTTCAAGGGCGACTGAGCTGAGTTCTTAAACGAGTTTTGAGCCTGTTTCGTTGCTGCCTCAGCAGCTGCTGTTGCCAAAATATTGACTTTCCGTTAGTGCGCTGTGCGCTCAGTTTGCAGTCGATGGCTGGCAAACTTAATTACGCTTGTTCATATACGAGACGAGCTGCGGCACAAGTTGGCTTGCCTAATGACTATTTGCCTCATTTGAGGACGCTTGTTCGCTGTAATTAAAGCGAAACTACATAAATTTCGGCTCAGTCTCAGCCTGTGACACGCAACAGTTGCTAGACAGTTTAGTTGAGGCAACGCGGCGTGTACGCAATATTTGGGAGTGAGGCAACAAATTGTTGCGTGCACAGTGCGTATAATTTACAATTGGCTGGGGACACGTAAAGTGGGACATGGAAAGGTGTGAGGGGTAAGGGGCACAAACACCAAGAGAGCAATATCTACCATCAATAAAGGTGCACACACGAGAGGGGAGAGGAGAGGGGCGACACAACAAAACACAAATGGCGCATATGAAACAAAGCGAACAGGGGTGCAATATGAGACATGCGATAGAACGAACGAATGCGTACAACAAGTGCAAAAGCAAAATGAAGCAAAGACAAAAAATAGCATCGCGGAAGTAACGAAAATTGCTCCGCCGGATGTGTGTATATTGACAGGTTGAGTGTGTGTGTGTGGGGAGTGTGTGACGTCTACTTAGGTTTGTAGGCCTTGTGTCTGTATCTCTGTGAGTGTGTCTGTGCTGAACTTCTCGCTAATGGCTTTCGAATAGCGGATATGGAGTTGGGTCGAGCATGTTGTGGGTCTCTTGGGGTGGGTCGGGGTTGAGGTGTGGCTAGAGGCATTTACAGGTTCGAGTATATGCTACAAGAGTAGGCAGAACTAAACATAGATAAAGAAAAGGGGAGAGAGCGAGAGCGAGCGAAAGTAGAAAAGTAATAAAGTTTCGTAGGCGTAGTAAGTAGTATCAATTGATATACTGCATATGTATATGTATGTATGGGTAACGGTATTTGTGGCTGTATTCGAAAGGTGTTTCATAGTTTATCGATAAAAAAGGTGATTATATTTTTGATTTTGCTTCATTTTTTTCTCATTTTTGGAGTTTTCTTTTTGGTTTCATTCTTGAGTTCTTTCGGGATGTTTATAGATAGACTTCAATGTTATTTTCGGGATTGGGGGTAGATTTTCTTTAGGTTTCTTTGGTCACACTCACGCACAAATAGTGTTGTATAGTCACTGTCACATGTTTGTTGTTGTAGTTGTAGTTGTTGTTGTTGTTGCATTTGCGGATACGGTAGCGGTAGTTGCGGTTGCGGATACGGATATGGTTGCAAGTGCTGTTGCCGCTCGGTTAGGGGCGTGCCGGCGCCAGAGTCATAACTGGGACTGTGGGGCACACGAACACAAACAGACGGCACTGGTGCAATGGCCGCTTGGTTCAAAGCGGTTGTTGTTGTTGATGTTGCTGATGCTGATGCGGATAATAATGTTGATGATGTGAGAGTCGTGCTAATTGTTGTTGTCATTGTTGTTCTACTACTTGTTGTTGTTGTTGTTGCGGTTGTTGTTGTTGTTGTTATTCTTGTTTTTGCTGGTGTTGTTATTGCTTGTATTGTTGTTGATGTTGTTAGATTGGCTACGCATACAGTATACGATATATGGTATATATATATTGTAGATATAGAATAATAGAAGTATATATTGTCTATAAGTACGCCAGGGTATGTGTGTGCGCATGTTTGTGTGCGGGTATATGTGGGTGTGTCTGTGTGTGTGTGTGTGGTGTAGCTAATGCTAAAGAGTCGACAATAACTTCTGCTTAGGCGACTCAGAGTCAAGAGCGGAGAGTTCTTTAATAGTCTCTCTGATATTATGAAATTTATTGTATTTATTATTAAAATTTATTGAATTTTCGAATATTATTGGTTTATGGTTTATATCCGTTATTCTTCTAATATCTTCTATATCTAATGTGGTATAGTAAATAATGTTTTGATGAGAAATATCTTCATTAAAACCTTTACGCTTTTAGTGCTTTGTTTTTGAAAAGTTTTCCATGAGAAAGTCACTTCAAATTAATATAAATATTCCAAAAAACATTTTCGATGTATCTAAACAACCAAAAACAACTGCAGGGTCGAAACATGAGAAATGAAAGAATTCTGGTAGAGCTCGAAAAGCAATTAGAGTGGAAAATCATAGAAAAAGTCAGGGATGCTCGAAGAGAAGAGAGACAAAGATAACAAAGCGCTGTGTGTATTTTATTTTTGATATATTTTATTTGAATTCTGTTTGTTCTTTTGTTGTTTTCATTTAGCACAAGATAATTAATTAATGGAAATCAAGAAACGTCAACCTCAAGACTAAATTAATAATATTAATTAGAGACAGGCACGCGCAGACACATTGAAAGCATTGTATTTTGTTTTTGGTTTTTATTTCATATAATATTACGTTTTCATTTTCTTTTTTGGGGGTTTTGGTTTTTGTTTTGTTCGTTCCAGACAACCGCAACGAGATCAAATTAAAGTCCAAATTAAAATGGAAAATGAAAATGGACAAGAGACAGACAGAAAACAGAAGGAAACGATAAAAATTGTCAGATTCGAATACGAGTACGGATACGAATACGAATGCGAATGCGAATGCGAATGCGAATACGAATACAAACGCAACTGATGGCAGCCTTAAAACTGAAGAGCAAAAAACTTATTGCTAAAAAAAGAAAGTTGACAGTTTGCGCTGAATAATTTCACATTCCATTCAAACTCATTCATTCGTGTTGTGTGTGTTTTGTAGTTTGTAATTTCATTAAATGTCGCACACACACACACACACGCAGGCACGAGAGCACACGCGCTCACACGTACACACATACACACACACACCCCTCGGACAGTCACACGCAGTTTTGTACCCACCAGTTGCTGCATGAGCGTGCGAGGAGGAGCCCGCCCCTCCGCCGCCTCCGCCTGCGGCAGTGCTGCTGCCACTGGCGCCGCCATCTTTGCCCGCTGCCGTTGTATCCGTAGTTTGATTTTGGTTAACGACAAATGCCGAATTCTCCTCCTTGGTAATGCTCATATAATAGCACGTGTCATCCTTTTTCATGATGTGCCTGGGCCCCGGATTCAGCAGTATGGTGTCCTCATAGAATTCCGGCAGCTCGGCCGGACGCACGCCCACCAAAGCGACACCGTACCTTTTGTTGTCGTTGTTGTTTGTGCAAATAAATAAATGTGAAAATATGAAAATATGAAAATGCTAAGCAAGTTTGGCATTTTGCATAAATTTGTATTTGAATGGCTAAGAGCGGCAAGTTAAGGGGGCCCATTTAAGGGGCCCAGCAATTCAGAAAGGTCTGTCTCGTGTCTCACTTACTTGCGATGCGAATGGAAGCTGGCGTAGGTGAAACTTTTGCCCTCGTACTCCCCGAAGAAGCGACTGTCGCCGAGCACAATGTGATAGATTTCATTGCCCGAGCATTTGCCATAGAGACGATGCCATTCCTCCGGCGACTGTTGTCCCTCTCTGAAACGAGATGTGGGTGAGCGTGCCGAGTGTTGTTGAGTGGGAAAGTGCCAAGTGGAAAGTAGAAGTTGAAAATGAAGTGAAAAGCCAAAGGTGAATTAAGTTTCAGGTTTCAATTGTCGAGATTTTCCCCCTGCTGACTGCCGGAAGAATTTAAAGCGTGTCGGCATTCCTGCTCCCTCTCTCTCTCTCTGTCTACCCCCCGTTTCCTCACTGTCTACAGCCCACAAAAATACTAATTAGAATTCTTTACTTAACTAATGCGTCAAGTTTTACGCGGCGTATGATTAATCTGGCTTGCGTGTTGCTTGCCACAATGGAAACGCGGCCTCAAATTGGCGCAAATAACACGCCTGTGTGTGTGTGTGTATGTGTGTGTATGTGCTTAACGTATTTTCCCGTTTTTAATTTGCGCCCAAGCGACGACAAGCGAAATTTGCATAAAACACAGTTTGATGTCAGAAACATTTGCGCATTAAATTTAATTAAAACTTGCACTTCAAATTGACGCGAACACGGCGTTTATTTCCTCTCTCTAGCAAAGCCTGTCCTGGTCGCAAGTGTCATGTCCCTACGAACAGGTGCTTAAATACCCCACAATTAGCAGGCACAGCATTGCAGAAACATCCTTGACGTGGTGTAAATAGAACTTGTTAACGAGAAACTGCTGTTAATGCGCTCTAGGGGTCTTAACTTTACTGCTGATCAGGTCAGGTCAGGTCAGGTCGCGTCAGGCTTAATGACTTAACCTAAATACCCTTTGCGAAAAAACAATTGTATCCGATTGATATTACGCCCAACTGTGACGCATCCCCCCAGTGCTGCGACAAGTTGCTGACGCATGTGAGCGAATTGTTTTTACTAACGCATGTCAGGCTGCGCGACTGTGTGTGAGTGTCTGTGTGGTTTTTTCCGCTTTGCAGTTGAGCGAACATTACAGGAAGGAATGTGGTATGTTGGGGGTAAGGGGGAAGAGTGGGTAGTTTATACGTACTGTCCGCGTGACGTGTGCAGCAGCAGGGTGACCAGTGTGCTGGCGCCGGGGCAGGTGCAGTTGTTGGCCAGCAACGCGTACTTGAACTCATCCTCGCAGACCACGTGCTCGGCGAACTTCACATGCAGCTTGTGCTCAGGCCTGGCCACAGCGAATTTCCGCAGGATATGGAGCACAATGAACACAGTCAAAGGTGTGTTTGTGTGTGTGTGTGTGTGTTTGCGAAAGAAATCGAATTCGAATTAACTGAGGCGTGACAAAAAGCAGCTGCAGACGCGTTGCACACACACACTCACCGAAATATCTGCACATACTGTGGCACATTCGGCGCAAAGTCTTTGACGGCCCAGGAGCGCAGTATGGTGTGCTCATCGGCAGCAGTTTTATCCGCATAGTTGCGAGCTGCCAGAATGAAACACGCCTCCGCCTCGTTCATGCGTGCCCGCGCCAAGTCGCCATCCTTCAAACAGGAGCCCTGTAAAAAGCGTGGCAAGTGGCACAGGTGACATGACATCGGCGCGAAATTGGCAATTGCCATCGATAAAGGCAAATCAAAGCACAAGTACTATGGGTAACCCACCTGTATGTAGATGACTCTCTGCGCCCAAATGGGCACCTGCAGTATCATGCGCATCGTGGTATCCAGCTCCATGGGACTGAGCAGCACCACATAGAAATCCTGCAGCAGCGGATGTGCGTAGAACTCGTTGAGGAAGTCCATGATGGTGTCCGCATGCAGTGTGGTCGAACAGACAACCACATGCTTCTCGCTCTGCGCCCGATGCGATGAGTAGCTGCCCCCCAGTTTCTGTCGCTCCATCCAGGTGAAGGCCAGTTGCTCGAACTTGGGATGGGGAAAAGTGTAATAGAATATTAAATGGGTTAATGGGTTAGTTAACCAGGGAAATCGCTGCACGTGTTGTTTATATGAACAACTCACACTTCAATTTTAGTTAGATTTTAATTAACATTCTCGTGGCTGTAAGTATTGATTGATTGCATTGCATTGACAGCACTTTGCCCAAGTCAATTGCAATTTGAATTGCAGCATTAATAATTTCAATTAAATTTAAGTGCTTTGCTTCCGTCGAAGTGTGTACTCACACACACACACACACACAACAAATTGGTTAACATTGTAGTAACATTGTTGTTGTTGTTATGGCTGGTCATAAATTTTAGTATCGTACATTGACATGCAGCTGGCAGTCGAGAGAAAGAGAGAGAGAGGCAGCGCCAAAATGTATGCTACGAAAAGTCGCAAAAAGCGTTTGATTGATGCTCTTGTTTGGGCAACTGTCGAGCCATATTGGCCATATCGAAACTTTTAGAACTGCGACTGCCAACAATTGGTCGTTAATTGTCGAGGCAAGTCGACTGGGGCCATGACTCATATTTATATAGATTGATGGCTAAGCGAAGTCGCCATCGCCAGCGGCATCGGTTGCCTCATCTGTTAATAGTCAAATTGATTGATGGACAATGGCAACGTGGCAGCTAAGCAGCTTAAAATTCTGTTTGTCTTTTTCTGCACTACAAATATTTGCTGTCTTTAGTCTGAATTGACCCAATGCATTCGGACTCACCTGAGTGGGCAGCACAATCAACGCCACACAAATCATGATGACCATGTAGAGCTGCGATGGCCAAATGTCCGGCACCAGATCCCCGTATCCAACTGTAGAGAACGTCACAACCACGTAGTAAGTGCTCTGGAATAGATTCAAATGGCGATGCCCGGCACGCTGAAAATGCTGTATGCCGCACACACTAGCACAGCAGAGCAGAAAGAGAAAGAGAGAGATGAGAAGAGAGAGGGGGAAATGGTTACATGGGTGTCTATAGTTAGACCGCTAATCGGATCGCTTACCTAGTGAACACAAGGCACAACAATGTGGCAGACAGTATTGTCAACTGCTGCGACAAAGCCGATTGTGATTTCTGCATGGCCCGATGCAGATCGTTCTATAAATAGTTCAATTAGAATAGGTAACTCGCTATTGTAATTATTACACGCACACAGAGAGAGAGAGAGAGAGAGAAAGACAGAGATAGAGACCTTACAAACATGTTCTCCAGCGAACGCTTGGCCAGCCAACAGTTCAGGAAAATTGGTATGAATAGATTGCGCAGTGGCGGATGCACAATCTGCAAAGGGGAAACACTCACATTCAATGCTGATGATGATTTAGATTTAGGTACAGAGTGAACTTACCGTTAGTGCAAAGGGTATTGTCGTTACTAATTCTAGTATAAAGTGAAATGAGAGTATTTGCTGCCATATATTGCCCTGGAAAATGGCAAAAGTACTCTTAAGTGATATAAGTAATTAAACGAGGAAATTTCATTTCAAGGAAATCTCTTCAGGCACTGGCAACTCACCTTATAACCTAGATATGTTAGAACCAAAGATTGAGTTAATGACACCATGGCCAGCAGTAATTGTAGCACCCAGAGCACTGTGGGACGATTCACCCAGAGTATTGCATCCCAGTTTATAATTGGATTCTCCCGGAAATCCTCCTCCGTCAGTTTGCCAGAGATGAGAAACTCCGTCTTATTGGCCACTTCGCAGCCATAGCTAAGTTGACACGTACGCAAACACATACGAGTACACACATACCCACAGACAGAAATACAGTTAGAGGGTAGTATAATAAATCTGACATGCTATGACTATCGTTATTTGTGTTTGTCCGTTTGCTTACCATGTTATAAATGTTGGATTTTTATCCAATATCACACGTATTATGTAGAGAACACACGACAGTAACTTAAAAAATAAATCGGCAATTCGTATGCGTAAGCCTTGAAAGAGAAATGGGAGAGAGAGAGAAAGAGAATATGATAGAGGGAGGGGTAAAATGAATTTGGGTCAAGCGAGTAAATTACTTTGTTGGTTTACCTATTCCTTTAACCTTCTACTCAGTCGGTCAGTTCAGTTGAGAACTAACCAAGCAACTAACCGACTAACTAACTGACCGAAAAGCCACCCTTAAGCAGTGTTTACTCGTATCTATCCACCTGTTTCCCTGTTTGTCTGTCTGTCTGCTGATCCTGTTTACCTGCACAATTATTTCCCGTTCAAATCAATATTTACTCAAGTATATTGCGTCTGCTTTGGAATGTCATTTCTGTTGTAACGTGTTGTTATTATTATTGTTGTAGCTGCCTTAGAAAACTTTAATCGGCTGTGCATAAATACTTGGAGGCTATTGAAGGTTTGTCTGTCTCGTCTAGTAGAGTTTGTTTAACCCACGAGGCAATTCAATTAACCGTTTGTAATCAAGTTAAATAACAGTTGAGTCCAGTAATGAAATGAAAATACCAAATTAATACTACTGATTCATTCATTTAAGTATTCAACTGACTCCACTGATTGGCCTGATTGGCGCCTGATTAAAGGAAAATACTCACTTGAACGCTGATTCTTAATGAAATAGAGTTGCAGTCTTTCTTTGAATGTGTTTTCATTCACATAGTACTCCACACGCACTCTGCAACAGATAAAAGGAGATAAAGGAAACTATAGTATATGTATACATATGTATATAGTAAGTGTGTATGCCGGCAAGTTTGTGTGCCTGGCAACTGGATTGCAAAAGCCGCTTACACAATGTTGAGCGAGTTGACTTTTATGTTAAATAGATTGATGCATTGTGAAATTCCTTTTCCCATTGATTGAGCAGCGATAAAAAGGCAATTGAATTGTCGCTGCTGCACTTGACAATTGATGCGCTTACTTATCACATTATACAGAGCATAAAACGACAGCCTCGTTGCCATTGGCAGCCCTATATCGGATGCCCGTCAACCTGCAAGCCCTTCCCTCCCACCTGCTGACATTTCTATTAGGAAGTGTACGCAAGAGTGTCAAGTAAGTACATATTAAAATGTCAGACTCCCGAGTGTGTCAGTACGTGTTGCCTGCGGCACGTGGCAGCTGCCTGGCAGCATCCTCTGTCTGCACACTCGACAGAGGATGCAACAGCACAAGTACGAGTAGTAGCAGCAGCAACAGCATAAGCAACGGCAACAAACTATGGCAGTTGCTGCATCTGCTGCTGCTGTTTGGTTGCAAAACTATCAATGACACGAGCTGAAAGCAAACAACTTAAACCACAAGACAAACACAAGGTTAACCATTTCATTATTTGTAATTGAAATATTTCAAATTTATCCTGGATTAATAAAAATTAACTCGGTTTAACATTTTTTGCAACCTGGAAAATCCCAATCAGATAAAGAGGATGTTATTTGTAAGGATGGAGAATTCAGACTACAGAGTTTGATATATGAAATGGAGGAATCAGAGGGCTGTAAAATACTTCAGCAAAGATAACTTAAAGAGGATCATGGAATTTATAAAAAGACATACAAGTAAGGGCTATAAATACAGTTAAATATATCGTACATTAAATCATAAATATTCTCCAACCATTTAGAAATGGTTCCATTGTGAAGTCTCTCTGGAGAGCATCAGCCAGTCCCATCACGTCATCATGGTCGACTTAACTTTTTCCTACAAGTTTGCTGCATTCGTTCGAGTTCGTGTTGCATACAATACTTCTCTACTTCTTTATTTATTGGCCCATCTGTTGCTGTTGCTGCAATTTGAACACTGCGCGTGCAACGTGGCGTATGAGCAACAACATGAAAACGTTTATCCCACAATTGCGCTGTAGCTGACAACTTGAAGAATAAAATGCGCTAAAAATGCTTCAGCCACACTATGGTTTTATCTCTATACAGTATACACACACTCATGTGTACTCAAATCGTACATAGTATACACATATATAATATATTTGGCCACAGCTCAAAGGATTCGAGTGCTGAGCAAAGACAAAAACGCCATTTGTGCAGACTCAAACACTTGACTGCTCTGCACCGGCTACCATTGTCTGTCTAGGTGTCTGACTGTCTGACTGAGTGTCTAAGTTGGGACTTAAGTAATTAAAGGCGACACGCTTTAAGGGACTGAGTCAAGACGAGACGAAAGAGCGCATTCAATTTGACACCTCGGACCCTCGTTTGGCTGGCGAACTAGACTAACTTAACATTACTTGGATGGGTGGGATGTGTGAATATTCATGTCAAGGTTAACGCACGCACAGATAAAGCGTGAGATAGCCCGCCTGTGTATGCCAGAATAAATGGTACCTAAGTGCCCAAGTGGCAATGACTGCAGTGCGTGGCGAAATTAACACAGCTCGCTAGTGACCAATCAGTTATGGCAATAGCACAACGTGGCACTTGCCACCAACCGCAACGTGGCGCTGCATACAATCAACTCTGAACCCAGACAGACGGAAATTCTCCTTTGCTATGCTGTGTGTGGGTTCATTCCTCTCGGCCATTGAACGCGGCATCATAATTTGCAGCTGCTTATAAATTTGTTTGCTGGCAGCCGCAGCAACTTGTGCTTGCCTTGGCAAAGCTTGCAGCATTCTCAATTCTCATACAATCAAGGGCCAACAAGCGGGTGAGCAGCAAAACACATGCAATGCAAGGCTTCGGGAAAGCTGTTTTCTAGCACCCTCTAGGGGCCCAAACAATACCAAAGTTCAGGCACAGCATGCTGAACTCGCTGCGGCTTTGATGTCGCCCGCAGCTTTAAATCAAGAACTAAACAGAATGTCAGCATGCGATTATCATGGTGCAATGACATTGGCCTTCAGCACTTGATTATGGCGTCCAAAAGGGTTACAAGTTAAGGAACTTGAACTAAGGACAGTTCTGCATGAAGTTGAAGGCAATGAAACTGCTTAATATACATAACTAAGTCTAGGGTAAAGTGAGTTTTTTAACTAAACATTTACTGTTTTTACTCGCTTAATTAATTTAAAATTCCATTTAGAATTTTATTCTCTAAACACTTTGACAATTTTCATTGCAGTATCCTATATTTTTTTTTAGCTTTTTCGGCTTTCCCTCTAACCTTGCTTCTGTGCGCTCTAACGGCGCTTTTATTTATTTAACATGCGTCCATAATTGAGTTTTGGGTACAACAGCTTTTAAATCGGTTTCAATTTTTGCCAAAACCAATATAGAAATTCCATGATGAACTTCCCTATATGCAACATGAGATTCATCTGACAAAATCAATAGGAATTCTATGCGATTGGGCAAGGTCATGTAAATATTTGCACAAGCTTTGAAAATATAATTGCATAAACTAATATTTTATGTAGTTAGAGTTTCTGTTTGGAAAGTTGTGTTTTCGATTTGCTTCGTGCCAAGCCGCATATATGAAACTTTATGACAGCCAACTGTGCGTGTGCGTAATGTGAGAGAAAACTCATACGCACGCAAATTGAAGCTCATCAGAATGATTGCATGCACTTGTTTGCCTCATCAAGTGTTTGCGCATTCAATTCAAATTTTCGGTAGTGTGTTTTTTGTATGATTTTTCCGATATTTCTGGTGTTTACTTTTCGGCTCATTCCAAAGTACTTATCATAATGTTTGCCTTGTGGCACACAGCACAAATTGCGCGTTAATGTGTTTTATGTTGCTTCATCATTCGATTAGGGTGCCAAATTTAATGCTGATATTGAATTTAAAGTCGACTCTGAAGCAGGCCGCCGCTCTGCTGCTTCACGAGAATCTTTCGCCCTGGATTGTTTTACCTTTATTGATTTTTAAATGTGATTTTCCTTTTTGGACGTTTCGCAAAGATTGAACGCTAGCTCGCATTTCTATTAGCAACAGCCAAACCATGTTTACGAGCGCACAGATTTGATTACAAAACTTGATTAAATTTCACTCAAAACGAATTTTTTTTAAAGCAAATTTCGAGGGCCTGCGCCCGAATCAAAGCACAACGGCGCGCTCAATGAAATACCTGACATAACAAAGGAGCCGCTTCTGTTGTTCATCCCGTAGGCCCATCAGCATCACAAGAGCGCAATGCTTTCTTTGCAACACAAAGCCCCAGAAAAACATACATCGCAGTTGGGTTACGTCGTGACGACGAGGGCGAGAGCAATGGCGAGGGGGAGAACATCTACTAAATCATCATCACGTGTTGGACAACGCGAGCAAAAGGCTAGTTGCCTTACTCGAAGAGTCAAAATCCAATTGCGAAACTGTTCGTGTGATAGTCTCCACTGGTTTATTGTGTCTCCCGCTATGGAGAGGATGATATAGTTACTGGCGAACGGGAAAACGCTCGTTGGAGCTGCGTGGATCGTTAAACAGTGGCAAAAATAAGCTGGCAATAGAGAGCATCGTATATCTTTATAAAACAAAAGCTCGTGCCTCTTAAAATCATCCCACAACTGTTTCGGTTATGCGTTAAGTGCTCGACGAGCTGCACAAGCGTTTGCCATTGCCCAAGGCCATTCGCATTGATTGTGGCTCATAAAAAGTTAAGAGTTCTCTTACTTCTAGCAGAGGCGCCTCAGTGCTCACATAATTACACCCAAACTGCAACGAAAGTCGAGCAGTGAAGTTTTTATAATGTTCACTGTGTTCAAAAGGACGAAAAGTTGAAACTAGTTACAGTAAAGTTTCGGGTCAAAGGAAATGCACAAAACATAGCACACTTTTCTGCGCCACCAATTGGCATACTCATTGCAATTGCGCTCTGATTGAATGATTGCTGCGACTGCGACTTCAACGATACACTTTTGTAAATTCAAATATATATTTCTGTAAAGAGAAATATACAGCATGCACATCATACACACACATACACACATATAAATTCCACAATTTAATGTCAAATTTAATCGCTGAACTATAAATAGCTATGCCAAAACGAAAGCATACAAGAGACGCAGTCGCAGACCAGCACTTTGCCCTCCACTATTGTCTTTCTGTGTGTGTGTGTGTGTGTGTGTTGGGTGCTTTTAGTTGGCATTTTATTAGATTTGATTGCTAATGGCAATCGAGTTATGATTGCTACTTAAATGCTTTTCTATTCTCTATTACATTTAGTTGACGCGCTTTGCTTTAAAATCAATAGAACAAGAATTGAATTAACTAGAGCGCTGCGTAAACGTAATTCGATTGTTCGACAAGCCAGACAGGCAGAAAGACTAGCATCAAATGGTGTCCCAACTCGCAGATTTGTTGTACACTACATGACGCATTACATACCTGGGTATACGATCGTAGGAGTCCCATGACGACAGACAATTGTAGGACGAGTTGCGACTGTTGCCGGCCATATTGCATAATAGATGATCCATTGGCCACTCGTTTTCAGTTGGGTATCACACGCACAAGCCACATACACACACACTCACACACATCCGTTGTGTTTATTTTTTTGTGTGTCTGTCGATTATTATTTTAAGTTTATAATTTTTTCTAGATATGTTTGAACTGATACGAATTGTAGTTTAGAAAATTTTGCATGCGGGCTTTTAGTTTAATTGCCTTAGAGTGAGACAGATTTTAAGTGCAGTTTCCTGTTATCGATATTTGATTGATGTTTGTATTCATCCATACATGCATATCAAGTAAATATATTATGCATGCGCACGCAAACACTCGCGCGTAATGAGTCCCCCTAGTATTCCTAACACGTTAATGTTGTTTCAGTTCCCCCAGTTACTTCAGTTGTCTCAGCAGCAGCAGCACTTTCAGCTCAGCCAGCTGAGCCTCTTTAAATAATTGATTTGCCATCGTCTTCAGTTAGTTGGAGTCACTAAGAAATGTTACCAAAAGCAGACACACATACACTTTAAGACAGTTGTCTGACGGTTCCGGAGTTGTTACAAATGCTTTAACTCTAATCAAAATTGATTGCCTGCCTGCAATTAATTTCTTGTTTGAGCACGCAATTGAGAACGCTGCATGACGCCCACTGGGTCACACACATACACATACACACACTTACTGTTTTCCAAATGATTTCTGTTCTATGCGATAAGATTGCCAGAGTGTGTGTGTGTGTATATATGTCTGTGTTGGAGCGTGTGCGTGTTTTCCGACACTTGTTTGCACTTCGGTCATTTAATAAATTTATTGACGCCCGGGCAAGAGCCTTGAAACGAAACAACTCAATCGCATAGGCTGAAGTGACACCAGCTGAATGCGGCACTAGCGATTAATCTTGCAAATATGTGTGTGAAACAAATGCGTATAAACTTAAAATGGAATGTGCTAAAATTAATATCCTAAAATGCGAATTAAAGTCCACACCAAAATTAATTATAAAACCTAAGCACGCCTTAATCTATTAAGAGCTGAAGCGGAAATGCCATAGGATGCTTGGGTTGATCACAGATTACTGTCCACTGTCAGCTTTTAATGTTTAAGTATCTATATTACATTTAATTATACCCTTCGACCATTGAAAATGATCAAAAAAGGGTATACTAACTTTGTGCAAATGGTAAATGTATGTAACAGGCAGAAGGAGGCGTGGCAGACCCCACAAAGTATATATATTCTTGCTCAGGATCACTAGCCGAGTCGATTGAGCCATGTCTGTCTGTCTGTCCGGATGTCCGGATGTCCTGATGTCCGTCTGACCAGATGAACACACAGATCTCAGCTATTATAAATGCTAGAGACACCAAATTTGGAATGAAGGTTCCTATGTGCTCGGCGCAGATCAAGTTTATTTCAAATGTTAGGTGCCACGCCCACCGCCCCCCAACATAATTAATTTTTGAACTCAATTTGTAAGCGCTGTATAAAAGATACAACTTTCTGACTTCAACAAATACTAAGCTGAATGAAATATCTACGTAGTCTCCAAATTACAATCCGATCGGACAATAAACACAGAAGTTATTTAAGAAAGTATGAGCATAAAACCAAGTGCTTATGTCAGCTAACAAGGAAGGCGGGCGAGCGCCAATCGCAAGCGCCATCTGTCGGGATTAATTTCAATGCATGTGCATATGTATATGTATATATACATAGGAACATACATACATAGGTCGAATGGTATCCAACTGTCGCGTGCTGCGCGACTGTTGCTTTCTTACTGGTTTTATTATTATTTGTTTATATTGGAGCTGAACACATTAGTTCCTTAACAACGTATTAATATGAAGCAGCCAGCAGCATTTATTGTTTTAGATAATTTAACTTAAATTTAATTTGCTGTTTGTTTTTTTTTTTGCTTTTGTCACGTATGCACTCAATTATTTTTTATTTTTTTTTTTATTTGTCAGCATTAACCTATATTCAGTAATTATTTGTGAAGGCAATTTTCAATTAGTAGAAAAATAATAATACGAGTATAATTGCATGTCACGTAAATTGTATATTTATTTTTAATTGCCATTTAATTGTGCATCATTTTCAATTGTTATGCAACGATGCACCTTAATGCTCTGCAAATAAATTGTTCAATGTGACGTTCCTAAAGGACTTCAACATATTCGTAGCATACTTTCCGGCATTTTTCATAGCATACTTCTGGGCGTCACTTAACAAATTAAAGCATAACAGTGCCTGACAAATTCCTTTTGGTGTTAAACTGGGCACGTAACGCAGACAATTTGCCACAGCAGCAGCATCTGCCACAAGATGACAATGCAAATTATTTGATTTGTCGTGATTTTTGACACTCAGCGCGACCACTAAGCGAATTTGATGTACACCAAATGTCAAAGCGTAGTAGACGACAACTCAGACATTGTCAGACAGACGTGCTGGGGCCACACGGCACTCGGAGTCGAAACAATAGCGACTAAGTGACATATTGACAAATGATTAAAGGACTGCCAAGTCAAATCAAAAAGCAAATGCCGCAACGCCATAGACTGCCTTCAATTTGTCCGGGCTTGAGAGTCGAGAGCAGACTACAAGATATTTGTGTATACGTAAATATATCAGGACATTTGCTTACTTATGGCAAATGGTAAATGGCTAAGCAACATTTTGTGGTTGCTTAGCCATAATGGTTTTTGGCACACTGTTTAAGCCCAGCACCAGCAGTAGCAGCAGCAGCAGCAGCCCAGACGGAGGGGCGCGACCTTTAATGTCAGCCTTATGCTGTGCCATTTTTCAATTTAAATTTCTGTCTCAAGCAGCTGCAGTTAATGGCCACTGGCCCAGTGCCGTTTTCAATTAAAAATAAAAATGTAATCACTGCGCGGGTTCATCTTGTTATTTGCTGGCAAGGACACGCATCGATTTGAAAATAGCCTCATGCATATTTAAGGCGATGCTTTGTTGGCATCCCGCATAACAAAAACCGAAACACAGATTGAAATTTGCATACCTTCTGCAAACAACACACAAAGTCACATCACACTCACACACACACCACACACACAACCACACACATCCGTTGTCAATGACTGAATAATTGATGAAATTCCTGTGATTAATTGAAGTGCTTTTTGGTTTTGATAACTCAAGCATGACAAGAGCGACCGAATTCTCCAGCTTCCACAACACACAGCACAGTCACACTTACACACCTGCACACATATCATGTATATGCCGTGGTGTGCTTATCTTGTCGAAAAGTTGCTGCGTCTGTTCATTGCGTGACTTGCTGTGGCTTCAAGTGTACGCGTTGTCTATGCTCATTGTCTTTGAGCAATTACCACAAAATGGTTTACAATCGCTGGGTCAGCAAACAAAAGGTGAATTCGCCTTCACATAATTGTTTTGGGTTTGCCTTTATGTCCTGCCAGGCGTGTTGCACGATGCATCATGCACTGGAATCATATCAATCATATCGCGACTTGCACTTTACGAAATTGCAGCAACATAGAACCAGAAGTTAAATTGTCTGGTTTACATTCCCCTTTCGCTGTGGTATTACGCGGCGTATGAGTTATTTGAGGATTACCTTGCACGACAGTTAATTTTAGAACAAATGTTGTCTGTGTGCCATGTCATAGCTCATTAGGTTTATCGATTGCCAGGCTGTGGCTGTGGCAAATGCCGACCCACCACAGCAGCAGACTCGCAGACAGACGTGCGAGCATTAAACATGGCTGCAAATATTTTAAATTTTCATCAACTTCAGGACGGAGCAGTGAACCCTCAGTGACTAGAGGGCCTCGGCTACAAATTCCCCAGATTATGCCGGATTGTGGATACTCCAACTGCAACTACAAAGCAAACAAATCAATTTGGCTGGCTTCTGATTGCTGCGCATAAAATTTAAATATTTTCTAGCTGTTTCATTTCATTGTCTCGCCGCTCGACGCTGGACAACTGAAGGCATCTCTCACTGGTTCAACCTCTCACATTCTCCATTTCCATTTCTCTCTTTCACTCTCTCGCTTACGCTGTCACGCGCTCTGTCTTTGCAGCCTTTGTTTCGGCTGCCATTTGCATACACAAGGAGAGCAAATAGCTTAATTCGGGCGCAGCACTGAAGCGGTGACCTTTACAGTTGCCAGTTTGCAACGCAGGCAATGAAGGCAACGCAGGCAGGCAGCGCGGAAGTCCACGAAGACGTCACAGTTCGTGAACCCGCATTCCGTTTGCTCTTTTACTCCTTTCTCTATGCTCTGCACGCATAAATGTGCTTAAAAAAGGAAAGACAACAAAGGCATGAGCAGTTGCAGCTGCCAAGCTGACCCTATAAATTACATGCCCAAAACGAGTCTATGGCAAATCACACCCTTTAAATTTGATATTCTAACGTGGCTTCAATGCAGGGTATTCTCCGGCTATGCTCACTCGCTATCAACGTATGCTGATTTATTTATTTGCTTGCTCGGCATGCCTTGCAGCTTTGTTTTATGATTTGTGCACGGCACTCAGCTTTATGGCAACTCTGGCTCTGTTTTATGTGCAGCACATAAATTGCAAGAGCTTTATACACCCATCCATACGTATATATTTCTATGCATAATATACTTGCGAATATTTCTTTAATATTCGATATGCTGATGGGTTCTCATTCCTTGTCTTCTTGCTTCTTCTGGTTGCACATTTCCCTTTCATGTTCGTCCCTTGCCCCCTTTGTTGCATCGCATTCTACATTCAAATTAGCATTACTCACAAATTGTTGGCAAAGGTACAGACAGAAAGAGAGAGAGAGAAGAGAGAGACAAACGACACATTGGTATTTCCCACGCCCAGTTCCCAAAATAGGCTGCGACATGAATAACTCGGGCAAGTTACGTGCCAGGGCAACAGCTTGGCAAGGAGCCAGCAATTCAGGGGGCAGTAAGCTAGCGTCACGCCTTGGCTGGGAAAATGCGCAACAGTTTAAAGTAGGCGTCAATCGGCAGGGTGCAACTTATGCCAGGCTAAGGAAATACGCTGAACGAAAGAGCAAACAGTATGAAATTGTTGGCAAACATTGGACTTGGCCACTTGGACTAGATGGCCCCGTACCGCCCCGTACTGCCAACTGTTGCTGCTTAGCATACACTGGAATCATATTTAATCGTGCGGAAGCAATCGATGCTCGTTAAATGGGCAATTTGCACAAATGACGTCATTACAAGACGGAGCAACAAATGCTTAAGACGTACAAGGGAACCCAAAGCCGACCACATAAATCAATGCTCTAAACTTGGCCAAAACCACACGCGACCCTTCACAATGAAACGGAAAAAAAGGCGAAGAGAGTGAGAGAGAGAGAAATATGTGTAAACTGTGAAGACGCGAACGCGAAGTGGAACTGGAACTCAGCCTCGAGTAAGCAGCGAATTTATCACTTGAGCAGCTTAATGGCACTTGGCAAACAACGGGGCGAACAAGCGAACACACAAAAGCGCATTACAAAGCGTTTAGCAGACTTTTCCTTCATTCACCATTCGCCATTCTTTACTCTTCATTTCTCAGCTCTTTTGTTTTGCTTTTCGCTTTATTGCCGCTTGCGTGCGTGTGTTTAAGTGTAGGCAGTGAGTATGTAAAAATGAAATGACCAACGCATGCGGGTCTTAAGTGATTGTTTATGAGTCTGCCCAAATGAAGTCATAAGCGAATGGACACTGAGCCCATTAAAGACAATGTGGAGTAAGTTGATCTGCCCAGCAATTTGGCCTGAGATCGTTATGAACTGAATATCAGGAATATCATAAACCACACGTAGGATAACGAGAGAGAAGATGAAAAGCATTTTATATGAAGTAATTTGGAATCGAAAGTCTAAGCAATTTCCATTTGAAAGCTTGACATTTTCCTGTAATTAGAATATGATTTCTTGGAACTAAAGTTCAAACAGTTCTAGCTAGTGTAGCCTGCTCTGTGGTTGCAAAGTGCTTTCGCCTCTTGTCTCTGTGGCATGTGTGGTGGCAAATTGTATGGATGCTAATATAAATGCGCACACATTAAAAATGTTCACTCGTTTCTTGTTTTTGCTTTGCAGGCTAAAAAAGCAATTTGCAATTTGCATGTGCAAAATTTGCCTGAATGCGATGCTGATGTTCTTCTTGTTGTTCTTGTTGTTGTTTTATCTTTGCCATCAAAATTGTTTGTCATTTATGTGCAAAGTGACAACTGAATTTCGTGTCTATGCTAAGGTGTGTGTGCGGGTGTGTGTTTGTGTGGGTGGTGGGGGGATTAGAATTATGTGCCAAATTAGCTTATTTGACATTTCAATGAGCAAATATTTGCACAAATACGAATACGAAGACGTGTAAAGTGTGTTTCACGCATCGCTGCTGCGTGTTTTCATATGTGTGTGTGGGTGTGAGTCAGTGTGTATCGCGTGTGTGTGTGTGTTGTTGCTTGAGTGCCCGAAATGGCGAGCTGTCAAAGCAAAAATGGCTCTTTAAGCACACGCACTTCGGCTTCTGCTGCTGCTCTTCTCTTCTCCACACTTGCCGCGTATTTATTTATCTGCGCTTGTCAGTTAATTTCCGTTCAAGTAGCCATTAAAACAATCATTGCGGCGCTTAGGCGCCCACACCCACACACCCGCTGGCACTTACTCACACGCACACACACACACATATATTGATGTGACAAGCGTCGTTTTTATGGGACGCCATTAACAGCTCGCAGCTTGTTGTCAGAGCGCGGCCATTTAATAAAAATGACTGAATCCAAGTAGAATAACTCAATTACATGGTCCGACATGGGCTTGGACCGTGGTTTGCTCTGTCAACAGACAGTGTGGGATGGTCTCTCTCTCTCGCTAATTTGCGCCTTTAACGGAATTCAATTATCCCTCTCAGCTGTGCGCTCTGTCTTTAAATAATGTTGATTTTGCCTTAAAGCACGAAGCGATGAGTTTTGCTAGTATTTGGTTATTAATACGCACACACACACACACACTAATTTGTGTGTACATTTCTGGGTGTGTGAGTACAGACATGAGTTATGGACTGCGACATGTGGCACGTGTCAGCTGGCTGTGGCTAATGGTGATGTTGATGTTGATGTTGACTTGCCAAAGTTAAGATAAGTTTGCAACTCTTAATTCCACACTAAGTCAATTTGTCAGACAACTCGACACATAACTCGCAATGGCAGCAAATTAAGAAATGGCTTAAGCTGTAAGTGTAACTGAAACAACAAACTACCCAACTAATTAGCTATGCGATAAGCTGAATTAAACTTTGATCACTTGAGCTGTGAGAAGAACAATTTTTAAATTTCAATACACATTTCTAACACAGTCTAGTTAAAAAAGTTTAAGTATTCCCCTCGATAAATTATATTAATTTTTATTGGTGTTAAAATAATATTGTATTCAAGGATTTTGGAATAACTTTTACTTTATCCGTTATTTTATTAATTCATTTCATTTGTTTTTAATAAATTTATTTTATTTTATTATCACCGATATCCGTTTGCATTTGGTAATACCTTTCACAACCGAAGTATACAAACTAACACAGTAGCACAAACACGCACACGCATGCACACTTGCACAGACACTGTTTAACTATCGCAGAACCCGTTTCGAAATTGATCAAATGCTCAAGAAGCAAACGGCTTTCTGTTTTTTGGGTGCTAAGCAGGACGAGGTCCTGTATTGCTTTCGTACGCGTCGGCACAGGAATAACGACTGAGCCGACGACACGAGCTTGGCCCACAGGCTGGCTGCGGTGGGCTGCCGAAGCTCACCACAGTCTGCGCAGTGGTGAGTTTCTAACAGCTGATGCGTCAAATGGCGCCAAAAGCCGGCAAAGGGTTTGTTTATTTTTCGTGCCAACACAAAAAGAGAGAGAGAGAGAGAACGGACAGAGAGAGCGAACAGTAAAAGCTTCGCAGTTAAGAGAGACGGTTAACAGTGTAAGAGAGAGGCTGCTGTTAACCGAAAGCTTCGCAAGTGGCTTTAATGCAAAGATGTTGAAGTTAAGAGAATTGAATTTGACCTAAGAATATAGAATATAAAACAAATAAGGTATATTGCGTATACGCAATATCTACAAATTAATTCTATAACAAATCACCTTTACGATTAAGGTGTATCAGACTACTCTAAGTTGATTCTCTCGATATTAGCTAAATAAAAGTAATCCTTGTGCCATACAAATTCGGCTTTGATTAATTTGCTCCCAATTTGCGGTTGGTAACAGTAAAAAGCAAAGCAGAGGTCCCGGCACTTACGTACCTGTTGTCGACCTTATAAATGTGTTTGTATTAAACATACCGACTTGAGCATGGGCAAACAATTTAACCTTTGCCTCGACTTGACAATGCCATCAATCATTTGACCTGGCAGCCATCATTTCGTTTTGTAGGCAATCTCACAAACGCTTATCCCTTAACCAGAAGCACAGCCATAGCCACAGCCACAGTCGCAACCAGCACTGCCACAGGCGGAGCCCACAAACTACAAACTCATTCAATTACCCGACCTGCAGACTTCGCATTGGCCGGGATCCCTTTTGTTTGCTTTCTGATAAAAGCCCATCCAAGTTATGCCGAAACGCACTCGAGCATCTTTGGGGCGAATACATGAAATATTTATGCGGATGTGTGAGAATAAGCCTAAGAACCAACTGATTAAAATGCGGCAGTGCCGACAGCGACCGAACAGGTTCATTTGTGTGTTTGATAAAGGTTCCTTTTCCGGCCTCTCGGCCAGTCCGCTCATTTGTTAAACGGCCTGTGGGCGGTATCATATCACTTTGAATATTGTCGATAATCAATCATATTAAAAAGGTCAGGTTAGGAAAGGCATGTCACCTGTTTGCATTTGTGTTGCTGGCCTGCAAAGGGGTTTTTTTTCAAACAAATTTAACTATTGAAACTAATTAACAAACATTCCATAAGCTGGCATATCCATCGGGTAGTTTTATTTAATTAAGCTGGGATTGACTCAAGGGCTACCTTTAAATCCAAGTATTCCCGCCTGCAAAAGTTTTGTCTCTCACCTCAACCGTGTGACAGAAGATATAAATGAAAACCCGCAAAGTTTTCACAGTTTCTAAGGGAAATCAACTTGCAAACTTTTTCGTCCACCACTGGCACATATTTTATTGCTCTGTGTCGGTCTGTTCAAGCGATCTATTCGATTTACTTTGCCACGACAAGGCAACTTGGCTTCTCATGGTGTTGATAAGGGTCTGTCTGCTGGGATATACCAATAGGAATACGCTTAAAGTGCGTTTACACGAACTACCATACTGTGATTCATCATCCAAACAAAGTGCATTATGAATGCTTGAATCGATTTAAGGATTACATCTCTGAGATACCATCATGCCAAAAACTGCGCCGAGCATGAATACGATTATGTACGCCATTTTAGGTTGAAATTATTTTCCGTTTCTTCTGTTTGTGTAGAATAACTGCAAATGCGGCTATTAGAAAAGACTTAGTTCAGTTAGGGAGTCTTACTTACACAATAGTGTAAAGGTGTACACAGTGATTTGTGATTTGTAATTTCTAGAACTGTATATTTTGACTAATCCATTCAAACTGACAAAAAACGATGCTAGACAAGTATTAATATATATTTGTTTGTACTTTATGTGGCCTGCTATGCTAAATCAACGTTCACGACTGTCGAGAAAAGTCAAGTAAGAAATATAATAATTTGTTTTTATTATTTACACGGATTATACATATTATGATTGTTCAGTTAATTGTCTGCATTAAAAAGGAAACCTTCCAAACTGACTTCACCCACCGAAAAGCTGCTTAACGCGGTTGTGGATATGTATAACATTTTAGGTTAGAATTATACGTCGCATCTTCTGGTTGAGTTGGATTACTGCAGTTGCCAATATTTAGAAAAGTCCTAGATTAGTTAAGAAGAAATACTTACACGAGTGTTTTTAGCAATTAGAAATCCAACAATTCCACCGACAACAAATGTTATGGCTCGCTGCATGTTTTTTTTTCTATCGATTTGTAATTTTTAGAACTTTATGTTTCAACTATTTTATTTGAACTGAGGAAACACGAAGCTAGTAGATAAGAGCAAGGCATGAAACCTTAATCAAAGGCGACTATGTTCGAGAAGAGTCAAATAACATATATGGTAGTGTTTGTAATAATATGAGTAACACAAAGATTGATATATCAGTTCATTATAAATTTATTTAATTTCTCACATCGATAAAAAGAAAACCTTCCGATTAGAATCTTTTCATGCGTTATCATCAACGCAGAAAGTTTATATTTAGGGAAGGAATTATTATTCTTATATTTTGCCTGTTGGATTACTGCGGATGCAGGCATTAGTAAACTCTTAAGCCTGTTGCGAACTATCACTTACATGAAAGTGTTTACCAATCAGATATCCCACAATTCCACCGACAATAAAATTTATCGTACGCTGAATATTCATTTTTTTTATTAGTAATTTCTACAAATTTATTTTGAATATGAGAAAAACAAAGCTAGATAATAAGACCAATCTAAATCAAAGTTAACTACGTTCAAGAAAAGTCAAACAAGAATACGATACTATTTCATTAATATTATATTACAGATTTAATAGATTGATGTATTAGATTATAAATTTTAGATTATTATTCAGTTTATCAGGATTTAACTCTTCCGCTCTCACTGTTCATTTCTTCATTTTATCCTCAAGGGCGCTTACACAAGAGCAAACCAAATGATACAACAACACTCACGGTTCGAAATCTTGATAAACTGAAAATTCTGTACAACAAGAAACAGATACATATACTATAAGCTTATATCTTTTACTGTGCTTACTTAATGTCACTCTAAATTTAGTTAGTATTTTAGGTGGTCAATCGTTGGGCGCTTTGTAATTTTTAGGCGATGAATGCAATTCTACTTCTTCGAAGTAAAATATTTGTTAACCTATATGTTTCCCACACCAGAAACCAAGTATAAAGCCGAGAACTAGACAAATCATTCCAAACATGATTTTGAATTAACAGTACTTTTTTTACGTGTTGTAAATTGTCAAACAAGTATTACTAAATACAATAGATTGAAGTTTTCAATTTGTTCAAATAAAGAAAAGGTAACCATGTTATATAAAACCTTGTGTAAGATTACTAAGCAGATCGTTATTTTAGGGAAGCATATTTTATTGGAATACTGATTACAATTCTTTGTGGGCCACAACGGTGATTACACAACAGACCTGTAATCACTCCCAGTATGTACGCCAAAAGATGAACCATGTCTACTAATCGTCAGTGAAGTGGATTGTCCCGAGATTATGCCCTTTTAAAGAGAGTGAATTCGATTAAAACGATAAATTGGCGAAAGTTTTTCTGACTTACAAGCTAATCGTCCAATCAACTCTAAGAACTTGCCTGATAAATTTAAGAAAATTTAAGCATGGTTAAATAATATATTCATACTTTAAATGCTGAGTTTTTACTCTGATAAAAATACCTCTACTTAACCATTAGGTAAGCTTCTTTCGAGTTTTTTAATAACCACATTGAGTGCTCTTAAGAGTGGACGCCAACTAAATAGCCAAGTACACAGCCAAGTAAGAATGTAAACATCCAGTCACAATCCATGATCGATTTATTAAATAATACTAAAATTTTTTTTATATATATTTGAAATTTTTAAGTTTTACTCCTGTGGAGAGTCTCAAAGTACTACAAACTAACTAATCAAAAGTCTTCGGCCTACTTGTGGTTTTTTATTTAAAAAAGCAATGCTTAGATGTAAAATGAATTGATGTCTTCTTTAATTATGCTGTTGGTTGGGTTATCAAGGTTATTGTTGGAAAACTTGTGAGGATTGTGTTTGGTTAACTGATACAACCGTTGAGCTCAATCATGTCTTTAAACCACTCTTTTTCTGTGTCTTATTCCAATTTCATTCTAGTTTTTTTGAATACTTTGAAGCAACCCGGAAACCATATGTCAAAACTTAATTAGGTTGAGGGCTTTGTGTTCATAACATTTCATAACATTTTCAGTTGAAACATAACTGCTAGCCAACTGAGATCACAATCCAGAGACTAACAAATATGTATGGCTATTAATGGCAGCTTCATTTCACATAAACTTTTCTACATGTTCAAACAAAATCTAAATTTTGACTATTTCGGACAATTCCAAATTTTAAATTTACGCCTTTTTCCGGTCAACTTTTTCAAAATCTTTTAGCTAAACAAATCCTGCTATGGGCAATAAAGATTGCAATCCTTCTTGTTGTCCACAAGCTCCTCGGCCAACATGTCGACCTCAACCGTCGCTTTTTCGAAGCTTAATTGTGTTGCCTGTAATCGGCTGCTATTCTTTGTGCTTGGTGCAGCTGCAATGACAATGTGGGCAAGAATGAGAGAGGCGGCAAGGAATGAAGCCAATAAGGATCCGAAGCAAAGGGAGCAGGAGAGAAAGGATAGGGAAAAGCGGGATAAACTGGCAAAAGTAGAAAATGATAAGAGAGAGAAAGAAAGATTGGCGAAACTAAGGAGAGATGAACTTGAGAAGGCGAAGAGGAAGCCTTAATTCAAACCAGAACGAAAAAAACATGGTGAAGGAAAAAGGAGAATACAAAAAAAATGAAGACAAGGATTTATATGCGAAGGAAAAGGAAACAATAAGGCTAGGAAATAGAAATAGTTGTTATGCGTTGACTTGGACATTGAAGTTTCGGTTACCAATCCTACACCAAATGCATGCAGATCTTTATTTCTCATGTATGAATTTCAATTTCGTAGAAAACGGAGAGTAACAAAACAAAGCATTACATTTCATCCCAAAACTATGCATAGATCAACACAATTTAAATTTTTGCGTTAATTCATTTTAGACTAATGCACACTGGTTCCGTTTTAATGCAGCAGCCTACCAAAAAAATTTGATAAAATGCCGCTATGAAATTATAACAAGAATCAAGAATTATAGTTCTAATATATACAAAAAGAATAACAAGCCCATTCAGACAACTATATCTTAACCAACCATAGGAACAGTCATGCCGTTACATCAGACATTCGTTTCCCCAAGTTAGGGATTGGCATGGCTGTATCCTCTTTCTGTCGTGTATTTACAATGTACTTACACACTCATAAATTATGAATAAAATGAAATTATAATGAAGTAAATGGAACATTTGGGAATCATTGCTTGTGGTAGCTAAAGGCAAAATAAACGTGAACCAATGGTTCTGGTCATTTCTAATACTTCTGCCACGTGCATGGATGCAATCGGAGAACGAAATTGATGCATATTGCAACGAACGAATGCAACGGAATGAAAACCATTAGGTGTTGACGTTTTACGTTTACTCTTTAAATAAAAATGTACTAAAGCAACTTCCAATATTTTACATTTCCATCACATCAGCTGGGTTTGCGTTGAAAATCGTTCTAGAGTCAGCCAGAGATCCACATATTCGGACATGGTACCTCTAGTTTCCATAGTTCGACATTCAATTTCACCTCCAGTTGCTGTTCCCGCTCATACAATTTTCCGCTTTTGCCTTTCCGGTTTGGTTCTTTTATTTTTTTTGTCATTATTGACATTACCGTCCCATATCGAATGTGCCAATGCGAACCCAATGGAAAAGAATATTAACTTATTGCATGGTAAACAGTTCAGGCGGGAGAAAATGGATGAGCTTCTGCAACCTCGACTCATTTTTATTGTAACGTAAAAATTTAGAAGAAATACTGGGCGTCAAATATGTTTAAATTTTAATAAACTAAAATATGTTCCGCTTTTGGGGCTTTTACTTTTATCACAACTCTGACATTTCATGCAAAGGTAATGTGATTGACAAGGTTAGCACTACCGAAGGTGTTATACCCTAAGCATTTTATTTCAATCTGCACCTATGCTGGTTATATAGAACACCGTTTTATTATCTTTTTCGTGTAAACATTAGTAACTTCTCTTGAATGAAAGTTATATGATTAGGTTACTTGATATTAATAAAATAGAAAAGATAGAACATAGGTTAATGTATAGCTTTATATATGGTCGTGATTCGAGTCGTGTTGACTAAATGATATTCACGGACACATGAATACGATAATTCGACTCCACGGTTGATTTTAACAAATATATACATATATTGTTTACACTTTACAATGTATTGAATGGCAATTCTATCCACATAAACGTTTATGTTTACCCAAAAAAATAAATAGAAATGCAACAAAAGTACTTTGGATAAGTTAAATAAATTATTCAGCCAAGTATTATCATCTTGGCGGCATAACACATTAAGGTCAAATACAAAGTAATTAGTATATATGTGGGTGTTTGAAATAATATACTACAATTTGACTTTTTAATTAATATAAATCTGTTGTACTCCAATTTGGCTCCATCCATTGTATGAACTGCATATCAAGTTTCCAGCAACTGATTTTGGTATGAACGTTTTCGAGAGCATTCGATCAAAACTTCTTCTTAGCATTGCCAACAAATCTCCTGCTTTTTGCAAAGGATATGTCTTTGTGTACCAAGCTCCCACCAGCATGCCAGCAAGGAGAGCTGAAATGCGTTCACACCACATATGCATCTTGGAGTACAATATATATATGGACTACTAAAACTTGTGAAATTTAATATTTTTTGTTTCAAATTTGATGAATTTGTTTTCTATAGTTCCAAAAAGAGAGAAAGACTAACTATTTTGTCTCATTCAGTTTCTGAACATATTTCTCACCCAAATTACAAAACCAGAGCCTACTCGAAAGTAGTAGCAGAACCTTAAATTTCTTCTTGTGACTTTGTCAATGAAGGTAAGTCTTTAATGTACTGTTATCGCAGCAGTCCTATCAGCTTTTTTAAGGCCACATTATAATTTCATTTGACAATTGTGGCCCGTCAAAATGTCACAAGTCGACAGTGAAGGCTTTCGGTTGACGAGATTCTTCGAGTGTTGGACGAGAGCAACGAGTGCCTGCTTCACAACAAATGTATGTACATATGTACATATATACTTTAACTTGGCAAAATGCTTTGAGCCATATAACACAAAGCAGCCTGTTGGCAGGTCAAAATTAGGTAGCAATTAAAGATTTATTCACAGGTTGCAGTTACTCTAACACAATGCCCACAGAAGGTAACACTTGAATTCAATATGTTTATAGATTTTATTTCGTTACATTTACATTAAAAATAAAAACTATTCTTTTTACAGTTTTCATTTGATAAAGAATACTTTCACTCACAAGAAAGTGTATACAATTGTCGGATCACCATTGTGCGCACACTGCTCAGTTTCGTAACAAATCCTGTTGTGGTTGTGCATCATAAGTTAGCAGGTTGCCTTATGTATTACACAAAGAATAATGGCAAAGTAATATGTATGTTACATTGGCAAGGGGTACCTACTCACACATTTCACTCATGAATGTGGAAATGGTAGCCAGAATTTCTAAACTGGCGCCGGTCTGTGGCTGTGGCTCTGGCTCTGGCTCTGGCTGAGCCCCAGGAGCACAGGTAAAGAAAAACAATCACAGGTAGCTGGCAGAAGTTGTTCAATTGGAAGGCACATGTACGAGTATGTGTGTGACTCTGTGTGTGTTGATGTTGTTCAACAATGTAATCCTGTAGCACACACACACACACACACTCACCTGCCTTGGGGACACAACTCAAATGGTAGGAAACTCACCTTGGTATCTGCAGCGCAATCTCGTCCAGGCTGTCGGATGGACTCATTGGCGTGCGCTCGAAGAGGCGCGAGGGCGCCAGCGTCAGGTGGCCAGTGGAGTCGCTGACACATTTGAAGACCTTGGCGCCGCGCCGCTGGCGCTGCTGTTGGCGCTGTTGTTCTACGCGTTTCTTGCGCTTGTTCTCCCTCGGCACGCTGGAGATTATGCAAGCGAAAGAAGAACATTGACATTCTGCATGGGCGTTTAACGGACATGGATGGCGAGATGAGGGGTTAAGAGGGGTGGAGACAGGGTAGCCGATGAGTCGCATTGCAGGGTGAATCGAAGCAGGCGAAGTAGTTTCAATTGGTGTTTTTTTTTTCGTTATTCACAAA
Source organism: Zaprionus nigranus (assembly GCA_018903425.1). Classification (NCBI taxonomy): domain Eukaryota; kingdom Metazoa; phylum Arthropoda; class Insecta; order Diptera; family Drosophilidae; genus Zaprionus; species Zaprionus nigranus. The sequence goes on along the minus strand of JAEIGD010000001.1, from coordinate 834 downwards.
TTTCAAATTCAGTTTTCGACGCGTTTCACGTGGTGCACATTGTTGTTGTTGTTGTCGTTTTGATTTGATGTAACGAGTTAATTTAGTCAAGCATTTCATTGTTATCGTTGTTGTTGTTGTTGTTGATGTTACTGTTGGTTAGATTGTTGTTGCAATCGGTATAGAGAGCAGCATGAATTATGCAAAACGAATCAAATTTTTGGTTTAAGCACAGCCCGACTGGAGTGTGTGTGTATATGTATTTGTGTGAGCGTGTGTGTGTGTGTATATTTTGGGAGCCATAACTCGCAGTATGCTTTTACAAGTGTACATGTGGAATGCAAAAAAGTAAGCGAAATTATAAATCGAAAAGCAAATCAAAACCAAAATGACATGTCCCCGGGGCAATATGACGGAAAGCAGCAAACCGAGTCGAACCAACTTCCGGCAGCATCAAATCAAATTAAGCGTCATCCAAACAAATATACCAAGCATGCGAGCGAGAGAGAGAGAAGAGAGAGGGGAAAACAGAGAGTAGTAAAGAAGAGGGTAAATAGTCAGTGGTGAATCTGACTGTATTGGCGGACATGGACCGGAAATTGAAATGTGAACAGCATTTTGTAGAGCAAAGCCATGTCTTTAAAGGATATCTCTGCTCCCTCTCCCGCCAGAACGAATGAGGAGAAATTTTGGCATTCGCACGCAGTTGATTACTTGGCCACAAATCGAGCTTCTTTCGGGCAGGGAAAATCCACTCGGCGAAAAAGCCAAAAGTGAGCATTTCGAGCATTGATTGATACGCGCTGATCAGCTGGGCAATCAGAAGCTTAAGCAAATACCGAAAGCACACACACA